>OZ021691.1:35193071-35881821 GCA_963978525.1 Ornithomya fringillina | reverse complement strand
TGCTTGGCTTATAACTGGAAAAGTACTGCTGCGATTTTGGTCAAATTTTTTGCAAAAATTGGAAATTTCTCCAGCTTTTTGGGGATATCTAATTAATGGGCATGGCACTGCTCATTTTTTTGCAAAAGGACCTTTTAGAAATACATATTTATTACCAAAATCGGTAATGCCACCGTCACATATTATACCTTGTTTGAAAGCTGACTTAATTTCCTATCTTGCACAAAAAATTTGAACAAAATCCGTGCAGCCGTTCAAAAGTTATACGACTTTGAAAAATTCCTAAAATCAAAATTTGCTTGCTGAGCATGCTGGGCGCCTGGTATTTTTTGCTAAAATTTTTATACAGACATGATTTTCAAAATCACAACTACGGGAATGAAGGTGAACTTGCTTGGCTTAGAACTGGAAAAGTACTGCTGCGATTTTGGTCAAATTTTTTGCAAAAATTGGAAATTTCTCCAGCTTTTTGGGGATATCTAATTAATGGGCATGGCACTGCTCATTTTTTTGCAAAAGGACCTTTTAGAAATACATATTTATTACCAAAATCGGTAATGCCACCGTCACATATTATAGCTTTTAGAAATACATATTTATTAGCGAAATTGCTAACGCTACGCCCACATATTATACCTTGTTTGAAAGCTGACTTAATTTCCTATCTTGCACAAAAAATTTGAACAAAATCCGTGCAGCCGTTCAAAAGTTATACGACTTTGAAAAATTCCTAAAATCAAAATTTGCTTGCTGAGCATGCTGGGCGCCTGGTATTTTTTGCTAAAATTTTTATACAGACATGATTTTCAAAATCACAACTACGGGAATGAAGGTGAACTTGCTTGGCTTAGAACTGGAAAAGTACTGCTGCGATTTTGGTCAAATTTTTTGCAAAAATTGGAAATTTCTCCAGCTTTTTGGGGATATCTAATTAATGGGCATGGCATTGCTCATTTTTTTGCAAAAGGACCTTTTAAAAATACACATTTATTACCGAAATTGCTAACGCTACGCCCACATATTATACCTTGTTTGAAAGCTGACTTAATTTCCTATCTTGAAGAAAAACTTGAAAAAAAAAACGGTCAGCCGTTCAAAAGTTATACGACTTTGAAAAATTCCTAAAATCAAAATTTGCTTGTTGAGCATGCTGGGCGCCTGGTATTTTTCGCTAAAATTTTTGTACAGACGTGATTTTCAAAATCACAACTGCAAGAATGAAGGTGAACTTGCTTGGCTTATAACTGGGAAACTACTGCTGCGATTTTGGTCGAATTTCTTGCAAAAATTGGAAATTTCTCCAGCTTTTTGGGGATATCTAATTCATGGGCGTGACACTGCTCATTTTTTTGCAAAAGGACCTTTTAGAAATACATATTTATTACCAAAATCGGTAATGCCACCGTCACATATTACACCTTGTTTGAAAGCTGGCCTAATTTCCTATCTTGCAAAAAAACTTTGAACAAAATTCGTGCAGCCGTTCAAAAGTTATACGACTTTGAAAAATTCCTAAAATCGAAATTTGCTTGCTGAGCATGCTGGGCGCCTGGTATTTTTCGCTAAAATTTTTGTACAGACGTGATTTTCAAAATCACAACTGCAAGAATGAAGGTGAACTTGCTTGGCTTATAACTGGGAAACTACTGCTGCGATTAGAGCAGATTTTTTTTATTGTTATTTTAATTTTTTTTTTAATTTTTTAATTTTTCGAGGATTGACTTATTAGACGTTAATATTGCACGCCTTGAAAAACGAGGATATTGCGGTATAGGCTGCAAAGTTGCCAGAACGGAGAATATAGGGAAGATTGAAAGTGGTGATATTGCCTTGAGACAGTTTGTGAAGCATGGCCTGGCGTTCAACGGCGCTGACGTTAGGGCAGACGAAGAGAAGGTGATTTGGTGATTGTACGGCGCCACATGTGCAGCAAGGGTCTTTTGTCAGATTGATCTTGTATAGGTGGTCGTTGCATCTGGTGTGATTGAACATTAGTCTGTTGGTAAAATGAGACAGCGAACCAACAACAGATGAATTGGCCGCGTCAGAGAGGTAAAGGCTCAGTTAGAACACAGGGTCCTTTGTTAGAGCCTTAGTAGAGTGCGGGATTAGTTTCGGTGTAGAGAATGTCGCCTTTTTGTTAATGTTTGATTTCTAATGGTTTACTGAGTTCCAGAGAAGTATAGAAAGCGTACACACACGTTAATGGCTTATATGTCATCTTTTGTTTTCGTATATTATTTCTTGCATTTATTGATTTTTCATATGTCTCGTATATTACAAGGGATGAGCGTTTTGTTCTTAGTTGGTTTAATTGTTGTTAAGTATGCAACCATCAGGCCGGCGTTTGATTGACAATAAACATTACACATTTGAATGTACAGATTGAGCGCGTAAGTGGAATATACGAGTTGTTTTTCCTCTTTTTTTTTTTTTTGATGTGGTGTAAGTACACAGTTGAATATCGGAGTTGAGTACGAATATCAAATGTATGAGCCAATTTTTTTTTTTTTTTGTTTTTTGTTTCTTTTTTTTACTTTTTTACTTTTTTTAATTTTTGGTTTTTTTTTTTTTTTGTTAGAGCAGATTTTTTTTATTGTTATTTTAATTTTTTTTTTAATTTTTTAATTTTTCGAGGATTGACTTATTAGACGTTAATATTGCACGCCTTGAAAAACGAGGATATTGCGGTATAGGCTGCAAAGTTGCCAGAACGGAGAATATAGGGAAGATTGAAAGTGGTGATATTGCCTTGAGACAGTTTGTGAAGCATGGCCTGGCGTTCAACGGCGCTGACGTTAGGGCAGACGAAGAGAAGGTGATTTGGTGATTGTACGGCGCCACATGTGCAGCAAGGGTCTTTTGTCAGATTGATCTTGTATAGGTGGTCGTTGCATCTGGTGTGATTGAACATTAGTCTGTTGGTAAGGCAAATGACGTCACGATCCAGGTTGCAATGATAAAACCATGGCTTGACATTTGTCTGCGATGACAGAGAATAGTAATGGCGGCCGTGAGGTGAATCATTCCAGCGCAATTGCCAAGAGCAAATCGCCTTGGACCTGTATAAGGCCCTGACGTCTGTGGGGATTAGGGGTCGGTAATCTGTGTGGGCCGGTCTGGAGGACGCGATCTCGTCAGCAATAGTATTCCCTTGAATGCCCATGTGACTAGGTACCCAGAGAAAGTGAAAGATGAGTCCCTGGATCTTAGAGAATGAAGTAGAGATCTGATCTCTAGCACGTACGGGTGCGTTCCGCTAGTAGGGAACGACTGGAGCGCCAGTAGGACAGATCTGCTGTCGGAAACTATGAGAAACTTTCTGCTGGTGTGTAAGGAGGGTAGGCGTATGGCTTCAAAAATAGCTAAACACTCGGCCGTAAAGATGGAGCTGTCGGGGTGGTTTGGAAAGTATGCTTCTATCTCAATATCAGGAAATTATAACGCACTGCCTACAATGTCGGACTTAGACCCATCGGTGAATATTAACGAGAAATTTTTCCATTTAGTACGGACTAGGTTGAGGTATAGACGCTGCGCGACAGACGGAGACACTTTGGACTTATCGACAGGTAGAAACTTAACTGTAAGCCCTTTTTTCGCCCCCTCCTCCCTTCCCCTCCTTTCCGCTCCGTCCCTTCCCTTTTCCACACCCTCCTCCTCCTTTTCTTATGTTTCTCCTATGCTAGATGGTTAATAATGTATTAATAATGATAATAATTCTTCCCTTTTCTGTAAATAAATTTTCTTCTTTTACCCCTTTTCCACCTAACCCGGCTACATTTCAAACCATAACCGCCGTGTACTTGCATGTAAATTTTGAATAATTAAAATGAAAAAATACATTATATATGTACAAGATTGATGTTATTTTGAAGCAAATAATTGCAAAATCAATCGAGAGTGAAGAGTGTGCTGCTGAACTCAACATGAATCGTATCGCATATGGTAAAATGTTATTAAATGACATCAACAAATTAAATACATATTAATTTTGTTTCGCGATATAACACAAAACAAAAGTGCAACAATTTGTTATTTGGCAAATCATAAAGTGATGTTTAACAAATGCACGCAATTTTTGCATTAGTTTGCTTTAAAAATGTTAAAAACCAAACTTAAGGGAATATTAATACAAAATATAGTAGCGCTCCTTCTTTAAGTAATTGATAGCCAATTACATTAAAGGCCATATTAAAAAGATGGCGGAGCTTGCTTCGTATTACACAACGTAGTAAACAACCACCAGTGAGTTATGCAAGTGTGAATGAATACGAATTTTTATGCAACATTTACAAACGAGCCTTGTGTACGAATAAGAAAGAGAGCACATCACCATACTATAACTTTACAATGGTGGATAGGTGCGAGTAAGAATGATGTAATTTTTGTTATTGTTGTTAAGTGTGTACTCAACCCCATTTCGTGTTATAATCATTTTGACCGTTAGCTCTCAGTTGTGAAGGTTGGATTGAGTGGCATTTATATATTACACGTTGTGTGTGTTTCTCTAATCTTCACCTACATTCCTTTCATATGTATGTTAAATTAATATTAATACTACTACTACTCATTTACCACAATGTTGTACTGTTGCTATATGCAATTGTGTTTCTCTCTCCCTACCCCCTTCTTGTATTGTTGAATTTTGTTCTCAGAAAAGGGGATTGTTGGTTGGATGCGTTGATGTTGTCTCTGCGTTGTTTGTTAATGTTATCATTGTTAATAAGCATTAATGATAAAAGTCTCGTTTAGTTTAGTTGGAGATGGGCCCCTTCCCCACCACATTAATTGTTCCTTTGCATGTGTTTTTCCTTTGATGTTAATTAATTGGAATAGGGAATAGTGAATAAATAAATGTATGTATAAATACTTACCATAAATTGACAGCAAAAGAAATTGTAGTCTTTGTACCTTTCGCCATTTTCACCATCAAATATAGACAAGGAAGTTAGCCTTTGATAGGCTACTGATACTACACAAAACGAAATAATTGTATTAATATTATTAATTGAATTGAAATGGTAAATGGTGTAAATATTCCCCTTCCCTTTTGTATTGTTGAATTTTTTATAATAATAACAATTGTTGAACACATATATGTTCCCCATAAGAATGATAATAATAATAATAATCATATAAAATACAGTAATTGCAAAAAAAAAATGAATAGAAGAGTATATTCTACTTTGCCTTTGCCGCCTTTTCGCCAACATAGCTATCGCCATCCACTGGTACATTACGACACTCTCTGCTTGTTTCCGCCCAATGTAGAATATCTAACACGGTTATGTTCCCCGTGCTGATTCGTTTTTGTACCAAAAAGTATTGCACGCAGTACTAATGTGTACTAATGTATTTGTGCATTTATATTACCTCTTTCACATTCGCGTTCGCTTTTTTAGCAATTGGCAGCATTACTCGCATAATTACAATTGTTTGTGTTCACGCTTACATATACTCTTCCTTGTCTTTTCTGTGCAAGGTACCGTAAAGTGAGGTTATATATTTAATTTCTCACAACCACCTTGTTTTGTGCTTAATAGAGATGAGTTTTTCGTGTTTATACTAGTTCTTCAACCCCATCGCATAATTGAACGGGTTAAACAAGTTATTGCTAAACACTTCTTCTGCTTTTGCACTCTTTTTAGATTAGAGTCGTGACACAAATGTTATCACTATATATATTAGATGAACTGTGAATTTGTCATATCTAACTTATCAAAGCGTTGCCACATCATCAACACTTTTTTTGGTGTATAAAACTTTGGTTGTTTTCTTGGCGTACGTTCTTCTTTGCTAAAATAGTATGTAAAATGTAGACGTTTACGACATATGTATAAACATTAAATAAAAATTTTCAAGTGTTTAAAATTATTTTTCTCATAAGCAGAATGTTTTGAATCGTAAAGAAATATTATTAAAAAAGAAATACAAATTTTGTCGAGTGAATACAAAACGTTATGGAAATATATTATTAGCTATGACGTAAAAAAAGCGTTGCTGTAGGTGTTTACATAGACGTAAAAACATAGTTTCAATAATGGTTTTATTTTTTTTTTGTTTTATTCTATTTTATATTGTATAGAAATAATATAACATATTTAATGCATATTTGAAGAGCAAGAAAATGAATAGAGCGGAAACCGATTCAGACAGCTCAGAAGAATATTTTGACGCTGAGGATTCTACCCCAAATCGTTTGTCAACATTAAGGTGTGTTTTATTGCATCAATTAGAACATATACTGCGTTAAGAAACTTTATTAACAGGATACAAACAAAATTATCTAAAAATTCATTTAAACGCTTCTAGTCGGAAATCTTTAACGGGCATAGGAAAAATAACTCAGGATTTTATTTTCCCTGAGCCAGCTGTAAAAGTGAATGCATCATCTGATAGTGATGCCACACCCATTGGAACAGGCACACCAGTTACTAGAAGTCCGACCAATAGTCTTAGTACTCGTTACGCAAAACAGGATACTATTGTCGAATCTAAATTGGGGCAGCTCGTGGTAAGTGTTTTATATTCGTTTTAAATGAATTATCGATTTTATGTACTTATTGCAATGATAAATATATTGATCTTACGCGGGAGAATTCGATTTGTAATTTCATTAGTAAAACACTAACTTTTATTTAAAATTTCATAGATATTATTTATGTTTAATATAAAATTTTCGTAATTTTCAACGCTTAGTACGGCAGACAACGGTTTCATGAACTGCGTCAGTGCATGCAAAATGACGAGGATGAGAATCCTGGAAATACATTAACTCCCGACTCTCAGGTAATCTTATCAATTATAATAATAATAATTGTTCTTTTTTGATATGTGTAATATTGTTGACTTAAAAAAAAAACTATTTATCAGTGATTTTTCCCTACTTTTCTTTTTATACAGAACAGTTCCACAGATGGAGTATTTGCTAACCGTTCAACCCACCCCTTCAAAGTAGTTGAATGTGATGCTATGAGTGTACAAAGCATGACTTCTTTGGGGCGGGTAGGTCGCATATTGGCTGGAAGTATTGATCCTTCGGCGATTAGTTTAGATCAAGAATATGTAGGTGGTGGGGTAATGCCTATTCCATCTGCGTATGGTAATAGTAGTAATAGTCACCAATTACAACAACAACAGCAACAACAACAACAACAAGTAGGTAGTGTAGCAGGCTGTACTACGAGTGCTATAAGTTTTGACACTAGTCCATCAAAATCAGTCAGTCCCTTATCCAACTCAAGTGAGCAACATACGGTGCTAAATCGAGATTCATCTGCTTTAGAAATATCGGTTAGACAGCAACAGTCTAGTATGTCTAGCACAACATTTCCTTTAACTATAGCTGAAAATAAAATCACATTGCAAGAGCCCGATGTCATAGCGAGTACAAAATTGGCTTACTCTAAAACTACGGATTCCATAACGTCTAGTGGTCCAATAGCTCCACCAAGACGTAAGAAAAAATCGAGGAAATTCTCTTCAAGTTCATCTGAACAATTTCATATGAATGATGGTATGCGTCTTCCAGCGGCTGATACAGACACAGATAGTGATACGAAATCGGTGAAAAGTATTCGTGATGTACAGCAACAACGACACGATGACTTAGTACGTGATATGGAACGTAGTTGGATCGAAGGCAATACATTGACTAATGTTTCAAATAAAAACTCTAATATTTGTGGCAATTTAATGCCAACTTTGGCACAAACAATGATCCATACTCACGACATATCGCCTGATACAAGCATTAGGGGGGCCGCCTCTTCAACAACAGCAACAACAACATCACAAAGTCAAACATTAATAAGTAATAACAGACCCGTTACGACGGCAGCTTTAGGTGGCTCAATTAATCGCATGTCGCATTCATTAGGCAACAGTTCTGTATCTGTGTATTCGAAAGCGAGCCCAACGAATTCAGCCAAAAGTAACTCAGCCCCTGGTCGCGTAAGGTAAAAAGTCTTAAATCTATATTATATACTGCCATAGCATATCTCCTTTATGTCTATCAGTTCAATAGATCCCACAAAAGGCTTAAATGTTTATAAAGCTGTACAAGGTGGTTATGTGGTGAGACCATGCGACGAGGCTTGCAATAAAGCTGAAGGGCCAACACAAGAAGAAATAAAACGTATTGAACGTTTAATAAATGAAAATTGTCAACGACCCAAACTGGCCGGTACGGGTTCAAATAGTTTAGGTAGTGCCAGCAGGTGAGTACGTTACAAAACATTTGCGATACGAATTTTGTGATATTCATAAATGAACTTTAGTGAAAAGGATTATATTTTTTACAGCCAACCCTTTGATATATTTATTGTATACAAATTAAACACGTTAAGGAAACCTTGGAGTTTACAAATAAAGTTTGTTAAACGAATTTCTTTCTTTAATTTATTTTTTGTAAATCTAATAGTTCGCTATACTGAAACACACTAATGTATGGTTTTAATTACTTTAAAGAAAAGTACACGATTATAGTAATAAGAACACTCTGTAGTTATGAAAGTACTATCGAGAGTCATAAGGTATTAGTGCATTCATAAGAGCAATAAGTGGTATATCAATTTTTAGAAACGAATAACTACAAAAGTCTCATTAGAGTTGACTGCATAAAAAAACATACCGCATACCACACATTAATCACAGTGCCCTTAAGAACGATTAGAGCTTACCGATTGTTAGATAATAGAAATTTTAACATGTATTAGTTAAAGTTCATTTAAATTATTCATTTGCTGTGATTTTCATTTTTAATACGAATTTTGGATTCATTTAGATATCCTTCATTAGTGCAACGTACGGGTAATGACAAAGAACGCCGAAAATCTGCTGGAGATGAAGATGTTTTAAAACAAATGAACATTTATGTTAGGACGAGAACTAATTCGGGTAAACAATTATCAGATTTTGAAATATTAGAACAGGTGCCAGTAAAAAATTTAGATACTGGCGAAAATATGCCATTGTCTGAGGTGCGGCCTCCACCAGTACCCGAAGGTTGGAATCCTTTATCATTGCACATCCTTAAACTAACTTCACATCTGGAGGTTATACAAAAAGAGTCCGATGATGAAAGTGTTATTGGTATACCACCTAGTAATGAGGGGCAACCACAAGAAGAAGAGGAAGGTGAAGCAGAAGATGGTAGCAGCTTAAAAAAGAAAACCGCTAAAATAAAACGTTTCTTTGGCTCGACTGTACGTAAAACTGTTGATAAAGCTAAATCTTTGGCTTCCGAAGTGTCCCATGCCCGCCACAAAGAGGATGTAGCCGATATAGTCGATGTAATGAATCCAGAACAAAACATAAAAATTAAAGCTTCTTCCACAAATAAGGGCCCGTATGAGTTTACGAAATTGCAACATGTTCAGGTAAGTCGTATAGAGTTTTGAATTTTTTTAATAGCAGAATTGGTTATACACTGCTAAAATTCACACGAATGTAAGTTTATTGACACCATATTAAACATTACATAATTAAATATATAAATAAATAAGTGATCGTCATTTAGAAGACTCAGGTATAAGTATATGCACTGATCTTAATACAAATTTGAAATGGTCAAGTTATGCCCGTTCAGAAAATACGATTTGTAAGTTGATACATAATATAAACACGCGCGCCTCACACCTACATTTTGCATATGAACATGGGGACTATTTTAAATTTACGAACTTACATTTTCCCTTGTTAGGATTTATCTGGTGAACATACGGGAGCAGTTTGGTGTATGAAATTTAGTTCTTGTGGTCGTTTATTAGCTACCGCTGGCCAAGATAAGATGTTGCGCATATGGGTCCTAAAAGATGCCTATGCTTTTTTCCAGGTATTTTCCTTTAGAAAGATGGAGTTGTATAAGTATTAATTACCTAATATACTATAAGCAGGACGTTCGTAATAGATATAATGATGAACAAAAATCATCACCTACACCGTCCCAAGAATCGCTTGTATCACAACATTCAGCTGAAGAGGCCATTGCTTTAGCTACGGCGGCTGAACAATGTACCGGGCCGTTCATGCCGAAATCATTTTGTACCTACAACGGTCATACCTCCGATTTATTGGATGTATCTTGGTCGAAAAACTATTTCATTTTATCCAGTTCAATGGACAAAACTGTACGTTTGTGGCATATTTCACGTAAAGAGTGTTTATGCTGTTTCCAACATATCGACTTTGTAACAGCCATAGCATTTCATCCACGTGATGATCGTTATTTCTTAAGTGGCAGTTTGGATGGTAAATTGCGCTTATGGAATATACCAGATAAAAAGGTGGCCGTTTGGAATGAAGTGGATGGACAAACGAAATTGATTACAGCGGCTAATTTTTGTCAAAATGGTGAATTTGCAGTTGTTGGGAGTTATGATGGACGTTGCATATTCTATAATACCGATCAATTAAAGTACCATACACAAATTCATGTACGATCCACACGTGGAAAAAATCGTATTGGCCGTAAAATTAGTGGCATAGAACCGATGCCCGGTGAAGATAAAATTTTGGTTACGTCCAATGATAGTCGTGTACGTTTATATGATTTACGCGATTTAAATTTATCCTGTAAATATAAGGGTTACCTCAACGTGTCCTCACAAATAAGGGCGTCATTTAGTCATGATGGTAAATATATAATAGCTGGGTCGGAGAATCAATGCATATATATTTGGAAAACGAATCATGAATATTTTAAATTAAGTTCGGTAAGTAAACTTAGGTTCTTAGTTTGTGCTTTTTCAAATTCATATACAAAGCAGGGAATTTTTATACTCTTCGCACAAGATAATGGTGACAAATTTTTAACAGGTTCGCCGCGATCGTAGCGATTTTTGGGAAGGCATTAAAGCTCATAATGCTACAGTTACTTGTGCTATCTTTGCTCCACATCCTGAAGCCATCATAAAACCAGAACCCGATGAAATATCAAGCGAGAAGGTTGGTATAAATAACAGCAAAAATTTTTATAATTTGACACTTTCTTTTGTTGTTTTAATTAGCCAACGAACAATCAACCTGATCCTTTGTTGGAGCAACATAAGAAAGGTTGTGGTTATGTTATGGTTAGTGCTGATTTTAATGGTGCCATTAAAGTTTTCATAAATAAAACGAAACCGAAACATAGCAGTTTACCTTATACAGCAATAGCAGATTAACTAAAGATGAATATTTCTACTGCTTTTGTTACTCTTTTTTAATGAGATGATTAATCGAAAATATTTTAAATGTATAAAAAAAATTTACTAGCGTATCTACTTGTATATGTTATAAGGATGCAGCATATTTTAGGACGATTTATAATATGTTTTTTCTCTTTTAATTTAATATACTTCTTTTTTAATAGAAATATTTATATACATTATTTAAATTAATGCAGTATTTTTTATGATGTTTGGTTTTATGCTTAAAAAATTAATAATAAATGTATCCATAACCTTGATACAAATTTGAATTTGTGAATTTCAATCTAATGAACAAGCAATTAAAATAATTAAAAAAATTACATATTCTGAAAACATTTTGATACCCCTTGAATATTGTAACCGTTTTAATAGTTTAATAGAACCTAATTAGAGTTTCGTTAACTAATGCTTTCTTCTTGTATATCTAATGCGGAATGATTCCCTATCATATCAATTGTAATCAATTCAATTTCAGGTGGCTTCTCAGTTAATGGCAACGGTACTATATCATGATTAGCATCTACCCCTTGAATACCATTAGGACCTATGTCTAAACACCCTAGAGGTTGATTGATTAACTCCATAGTTACAAAATTTAACGTTATATTAGTACAACCATGTAATGTATTGAAATTATGTTGGTCGATGCTGTGAATTTGGATGCAACCCGTAAGCGCTAAAGTTGGCATAATTGGTACACAAAATGGCGGTATACTAGAAGCCGAAAATGTATATGTATACAAAATGTTGCCATTTAAACGTACTTGCGTTAGTATATCCCAAGATTTGGTAAAAACTTTCCAATCGGCACATACTGTACAATAAAATTGATATATGTAGTTATATAAAGAAGTATTGCAAATTATTTTTAATAAATTTCACTTACGTGTATTATAGTATATCCCAAGATTTGGTAAAAACTTTCCAATCGGCACATACTGTACAATAAAATTGATATATGTAGTTATATAAAGAAGTATTGCAAATTATTTTTAATAAATTTCACTTACGTGTATTATGTATATTCATTATATCATTATTGATTTTAGCACAACATTCACACTGCCATTGGTTCACACAGAGACAATTTTCTTCTAAAAATGCTGCTCCAGAAAGTTTAGTATGTTGGTTTTCTCTATTGAAGCTATTTATCGCAATAAGTGATACGAAAAATACAAAGCCTTTAATTGTCCACAGTGTCATGTTTACTGTAGACTTACTAATTATATCTTAATACTATTGAGCTAATGTCTGCCTATTTTTAAAATTTCTTTTGTTTGACTTTGCCAAGTTATGTTTAGTCCAAATTTAACGTCAAATTTGAATATTGTAAAGGTATTTATAATTTAACTGTTATAATCAGTTTGCATCCCGTACATAGTAAAAATATATAACAAATACAACATAATTGATTTGAGCCAAATAGTAATAGTAATGTTATTGTGTTCATTCCAGTATTAGAAACATCATATGCAAATATATTCTTCTTTACTCAAAAATGGGCCGAGAGCTCACAATCGACAAAAATTTATATAGTTGACCTATAAACTTGAAATTTGGTATGTGTATCTATGTATATTCTACCCATCGATGTGCCAAAATTGGCGTGGTCGGTTAACAGGATAATAAACATGCCCACAATTTACAAAAAAAAACCATACTCACCATAAAACTAAAGTTGATACGTAGTACATACACTATTTGAAGGCGATATATATATATATGCCGCACCATCATGGATGTGGGGGGTATTTAAGATTTGGCCTAAGCCAAATTTAGTTTTCTTTCTTGCTTTTGTGTATACATGTTTTGTTGTTGTTTTTAAAAAAGTTTAAACAACTTGTAAATGCCCTTTAGAAATTTTTATCAATGACATATTTATATTTACATTTGCATTTACATTGTATAGGAATACATGTACGTCCGTACCTTTATTTTAAGGTCATTTCACAACACTTTCTTCATCTTAATGAAACATTACTTGAATATAAATTAATGTTAATACGAATCAATATTTCGTATGTGGGGTAAATAAATAGCGATACACACACGTCATATGCAATTATGTATATGTATGGCATTCATGGGTGGCACGCTCTGGTCTCATTAGAAGAAACCTGATAATGAAAGTGATATTTTGTTATTTAATACTCGACTTGATTATTATTATGAGCCAAATTAAATGTTAATAAATCACCAGATACACCCACATCGTATCGATAAGTTATCGACATCGAAATTACGATAAATAGAGGTAGAGAAACTATTTTGTTTTTGCTCTGGCACTGCCACGGTCATAAACATTGAGAAAACGAACTGTGCACATAATTTTGGGGTTTGTCTCCAGTTTGGTATAGCAAGTGGGCGACATCCGACTTCAGACTCTCTGAAATGGTGTTATTTAAAAATTTCGCTTTAATGCTGATCTACTAAGATGTATATTCTTAAATTTGCAGAACTCTTCATGTTAGCTCCCTTTATACTTTAAATTGTCTTTGGATTGACCACATCTCTTACGAGCGCTTTGACCTCTACTTGAAATTTAATTTCGCATTGCTACTGAGGCATAAGACTTGTAGACCTAAGATTTGCTTCAAAAAAGTCCTACATATTTATGTACCGTGGAATTGAAAATGGCATATATCGGTAAAGGGACCTTCCTACAATTTTACAAATTGAACAGTATAGATTTTAGAGATTTTATTTTATTACAAACAAGCCATAATAGATACACAAGTAAAAGTTTGCAAGAATATTAAAGAAGACTTTCTATAATTGGAAAATTCAAATTAGCCACGCCTACTTATAATGAACTTATTATATAACATGTTTTAGAATTTTACTTAGAATATTTCTTCGTAGGTGATCCTATGTAGGACATGAATTTAGAATATATATTATTGATCAGCAGCATCCTTGTCGGGTTAGAAGAGGGAAGATCAATATCAAGGGTGCCGCCAAGTCATCAATTTCAATCCAATAACTTTTGTCTTTGAAGCTTTTTCGAAGAACTTCATCTTAATACAAAAAGCTTATGAGTATTAAAAGGAGCTTTGTATATCGGACATTTTTAAGTTTTATTAGCAATTTTCTTTTTATTTTTCAATGTAAACACGCAATAATTTTTAATTGTTTATATGTTTCTCTATACCTTTGGCAGTTTCTCCTTTTGTGTCTATTGTATCAAATGTACAACAATAAAAAAGAGGTTCATAACATCAGTCAATACTTATACAAAAATAAAGTATTTAAATGAAATAATATTAAAATATTATAAAAAAGGAAATTTTGCTGCCATTCAATACCCTGCTTGAAAATTAATCTGTTTTGTGGTAAGAGAGTGTAAACCCATGCATATATAATATATATATGTAAATGTATTGTATATATTTTCATAGGTTTTTTTTAGTAGTAGAAATGACTTACCTCTTTTTATGATATACAAGATCTCAAATAAAGTAAAAATTATTATTCATCTATAAAAGTATTTTGTATGAAATCTAGACGAGGAAAATTACTGCAAACATCTGTCTTTTCGAAGCATTACAAATATTACACATATATACATACGCACGTACCTATATGTAAAATTGATTATGCTTTTTGTGGCTAAAAGGAAAGTAACTAACCGGTCGTTTGCTTGATCGATCTCTTTGCATATAGTTATTTGGTTTTGTTTTATTGTTGATGCCGCTTGGTTAATGCAGTCGTTATTGTTGCATTTATACTTCTTCTATAATGTTTTGTTTAGTGAATTGCTGTTGTTGTTATTACATATTATTGCCTTATCGACTAAAGATGTTTTTGTGCTCATTTTTCAGTTCATAGCATATTTGTGTACATGCGTGTTAAACATATGAAGTTATTTGTTTTTCTTATTTAATTTTTTTGCACGTTATTACTTCATGTGTCGTGTACAGTTCATAAATTTTCATATTCACTTATGCCCTGTCTATGATTATCGCGCTCAATTTTTGTCAGACAGTAGTCAAGGAGCATGTCACCTTGACTACTGTCTAACAAAAATTTATATATGATATACTCTGTGGTCGATTTTATTTTTGTTGTAGTTTTTGAGAAAAAGTAAAAACAGACTTTGAGGTGTCAATCTATATAATTTCATTTTTTAGATTTGTGCTTTACTATTTATAATAAAATAATATCATTTGGGGCGTAAAAGTTTTACGATTTACTTAAATTTATTTCCTTAACATATATATGATTGTTATTATTATTGTTTATTCACCTCCTTCCCACATCTTGATCAAATTTTGAGGTTTTTGGAAATAAAGGAGACTTACAAGTCTTTAATAAACAGACATGTCGACAATTTTCAAAAAATTTTGCCTTTATTTCGATCTTTGAGGTGAAACACAATACATATATATATATATACACATACAATAAAGAGGTGAAAATTGCATGCAGCTTTGCCCACACAAGTAAGACTGTTTACTTATTTACAAATTATCTTTAATTCTATAGTATTTGGTGTCAGTACTATATTGTTTGAAGTTTATGCAAAGTATATTGCCTGATTCTAGTCACTGTAGCGGCCTTGAAAGTGGCTTGAAAGGAATGCTAAAGCAATTGAAGTGATCAGATAATTAAGAGCACAACTACATATGTACATACGGTTACGGAGTAGAAATATGTTATTACATGACTGAACTAAAGATTAATGGATGTTTTTTTTTACGAAATAAGGGGTAGAAGTTTAACTTTCAATTTTTAGAAAAGCAAAATTAGTAACACATTTAAACTTTGCTTGTAAAATTATCTTAGATTTGAAGCCACATATACACTATATTGTTACGAGCTGTATAGGTATATTTTTAAAAAACTTTTCATTTCAAGTTATATTATGTATCGGTCAAACCCTGTTGGTGATACAATTATTTCGAAATTTTTTTCTCAAATTATGATCTCTAGATAATACGAGTACAAGCATCCCTTGTACCACTTTGTAGGGTAGGGTATAAAGACATAAATATATTAGTCATAAAATATTTTACTATAAGATTATGAATATTTAAAATACATTATGAATTTATAACAAAAGTAAATAAATATTATTATATAAGATGAACGGACGTATGGTCATTAACCACTCCTTTTTGTTATTTTATTGTATTCACCTATTTTTCTTATGTAAAAAAATATTACTATACTAAGCGTATTTCCTTGTTTAAGAAAAGATAAAATCAATAATTTTAATCGGCTTTAAAAATGCATAACAAGAAAAGAAACAAATTTTCGGCTAATACCAAATTTTAAATACCCATCATTGGAGCTTCCCATGGGATATATGTATATATAGCAATATATCTTCTGCACTTTATAAGTTATAAATTATAAGTTTTTGTTGCATTGTAGGCATGTCGCTTGACCAATTTCGTCCAATTCCAATACTAACCTACTTTAAACTCTATCAACACTTCTGCCAAGTTTGGAATCGATATCTTTTTAGCGACCAGGAGAGTGATTACCACTAAACAAACATAAGGGACAGATAGACAGACAGATATGGTTAGATCGACTTAGTATTCCATGTTGTGATTCAAAATATATATACTCTGTAGGGTTCAGACATCTCCTTTTGGAGATTGCAAACGTTTGGACAAAGTGATATACACCCCCATATACTATGATGGAGGGTATAATAATATGCCTATTCTCCACAAATTTTTTAAGGCACATTCTTGTTTAACTTATACACATACTTTTTAAGAACCATAAAGCATAATGATCAATATATATGTTTTTTAATGCAATTATAGAGCATATAACTTGTTATCTAAAAGTA
The DNA here is from genome assembly GCA_963978525.1 of Ornithomya fringillina. NCBI lineage: Eukaryota > Metazoa > Arthropoda > Insecta > Diptera > Hippoboscidae > Ornithomya > Ornithomya fringillina. The sequence continues at coordinate 35,864,820 of OZ021691.1, read as the reverse complement.
TAAGGTCGTAGAAAGAATATTTACTCGTATCCATAATAGTTTATCATATGTACATATATAGATATCACTTATCACAAATATACTTTTATATTCACAAGGGCCAGACTGCCGAATTGTATTTTAGGTGCCATACGGTTTATGGAGTGACAAACCGTTTTAGCTATATTATATATACAACTTTAAAACTACAGAACAAATATTAGTGACTTTAGTGATAATATTGAAAACTTTTTAATATGATTTTTAGTAAAAATAATGTTTTTAAATTAATATATATTTTGAAGAATTTTACAATAATTATAAATAATACTTGTATTTGCTTGTTGAATAATTTGTTGAATAATTTACCTAAATAATAACTTATTTAAAAAGTATTAAAACAAGCTGTTGATGAATATCCCGAAATTACGTAACGTTCTAATATTAGACATAATACCATTATTTTCAATTATGTTTTAAAATACTTATTAATGTGCAACATAAATGTTGTATAACAATTTAAAATTATTATATACAATAGTTAAACAATTATCTTATATATAATACTTATCGAATATATAACATTAAATCAAAGTTATATAATGGTTTAATAAAATCATAGAGTGGAAAAGAAAGCTTAGGTAATCGATTAAAACTAATAATCGAAAATTTCATTTATTTAATAACCAAATTAAATACATTGTAGAGAATACTAATTTAAAATCTTCGGGCGGCGGCCATGTTAAATACTCTAAAATGTCACATAATTTATAGCTCAGGCGATTTTATATGTTAGAAAGAAATTAATAATAGATGAAATATTAAAACTATCGCATAAATAAAGTGCGATGGAGAAATTGGTATTTTAATTATTTCGGGTGACAGCCCTCTAAAATTTAGCATTTTGCAACACTGTTGACAACTCATGGGGATTTTTGTGCGTTGGAAAGTCATAATTGTACACTTAATATTCTATTGACTGTTAAGAAGAAGATGTCACCATATGAAGAAAAGCTAAAATGTTCATGCGTAGGAGAATTATAAATGAGAAATTGACGAAAGTTTAAAATTATTTAATGTGTATTTTTTATACGATTTGCACGGATATGAATTTAAGCGTTATATTAACATTATTTTAGTTATAAATTAAAACATATTTTGCGTGCAAAAACTTAAAGTGCCTGTGCAAAATTTCAGTTCAATATCTCAAAATTCACACCCGCGAGAATGCCAAAAACAGACGGACACACGGACATATATATCTAAATCGACTCAGTTTTCGACGCTGATGAAGTATATATACTTTGTAGTGTCTCTGACGCCAATCTCTGGGTGCTGCAAACGAAAGAACAAACTTAGTATATCCTCATCACTAAGGGGAAGGGTATAAAAAAAGAACACGCCCACTTGAAGCACACATAAAAGGATTTAATTTTTATATAGGTAATAATATTTTTTTTACAAAAACTTAATTTGAAAGGTTTGCAGAACACTTGTGCTAAGGTCTATAATCTAGTCAAGTGGACACTCTCATTGACTTAAGAATGCTTGTTTACATTTATATTCATTGTAAGGTTTTTAATTTGATTCATAATTGGTACTTTTAGGTCCATTACGGTGCTAACTAGCATAAGTCTAATTGAATTTGTCTAAATATTGTTGTGCCACTGATTGTTCCTGGCGAGCCCTTGTATAAAATATTGTTTTATTATGTACATTATTTCCAAGAAGTAAATATTCATCGATAAAATCAGCAAGAATTTATGGCTCATATATTTTTTACCATAATTTATCTCTTTTTATAGAGAATTTATAAAAATTATTACAAATATGAGTGAATAACTGAGTGAAAGTTACAATGAATCTCTTACGAGTAAAATTAATTTTATTTCATTGCGGCAGAGACTTCTAAATACACGTATTTACAGGTCTCTGGAAGCAGTTTTGTAATGTTGTTGGTAGTTGTGTGTTCACTGGTGAAGGTGTACTGTGCGCTCTGTACAATTTAGTGAGTGTTGAGCTTTCTTACGTTTAAGAAGTGGTTTAATAAACGGACTACATAAGTAAATGTTTTATGAGATATTCAATGGTGTTTACTGTCCTTTTATAAAATAGAAGAAAAATTTTCCCACACAATTACATTATGCTATGAATTTTTTTTTATTATAGAGAGAATTTGTTTTCATATATTTTGTGAAAAAATCGACAATAATAAAAAATGACTAAAACCAAGACAATTGATTAATAATAATGCGAATAAATAATATTAATTTTTTATTCATATTCTAAGTATTATTCTTAACTAGTGTATGAAGCCATTGTGAAAATATTCTATAAGTTTTTAATTTGTGCTGTTTTTATTTATATATAAAAAATGATATGATGAGTAAGCATCAAATTAATATGGAAAAATATACTGTGCATTTAAATAAATAATAAACGATATAATAATCATATACAAATTAAAAAAGTGTGAATCAGAGAGTCATCCGGTCTCTTACACGTATATACACTTATATCAAATTTGATTGAGTTAAAAATAAAGTAAGCAGAAAGAAGAAAATAAATTCATTTATGTTTAGTGGGTGTGTGCTTATATTATGGATCTTTTCATATAAAAAGTTAATTCAGTGATAATGTAAATCTCACAATGCGAGTAAAATAATAAACTATGACATTATCAAGTGAGTAATTGTTATATTTCTTGTTATTGTATAAGCTTTAATGTTGGAAAATTTTTTTTTATAAAAAAAGGTGGTAATGTCATATACAATGACACATAAATTGTTTTAATTAAGCAGGTAAAAAAAATTAAAAACTGTTCCATATATAATAAGTGACACACAAAAATGAGTAAAAACACATAAATTCGTCTTTTTGAACTCCAAAAAAAAAAATTCAAATCCAAATAGAAACATTTGGAAGTTTTTGTATATGAAACATTTATTAGAAACTTCGCTTTTTTTCAAGTATTTCTTCGTAGACTCGCGTAGTCCACGTCATCGCTAATATCCAAAAAAAGAAGTACTTCTTTTTTATACATTTTTACACCCATTACTTTAGAGATACATATATATCATATATAACGTTTGAAGTACCTAGAAAGAAATTTCGGATCACACCAACATATATAACCTAAATTAGCACTGAATCGATCTAGTTATATTTGTACGTCCGTCTGTGTGTAAAAATAATTTTCACGTTAAGTACATATAAAGATGCATATTTATTTATAATAGATGGTCAGGGATTTAGCCTAAACCGAATGTGATCTGCCTTGCTTTTTAAAGTGGCACAAGTTTATATAAAATTTAAAATTCACACTGTTTTCATTAAATATTAAAGTAAAGTGATAACAAGAAACGGATACACCACCATACGGGTTTAGACCGACTCAGTTTTTGATGCTGATAATGAATATATATACGCCTCCTTGGTGTTGCAAATGGAAGGACGCCTCATTTGATGTGGAGGGTAAATAAAAAACAAATAATAAAAATATATTCAGGCAAACATAATTAAATCGACTTAGAATTTCATGCTAATCAAGCTTTCCTTGGCTTGTGTAAAAATAAAATTTTTAAAAAAATCGTTATAATGCAATAAATGAGTTTTCCTATTTGTACTCATATTTATGATATTTACTTTTGTAAATATTATATGATAAAATAATTATTTTCTAAAAATAATTTAACCTAAAATTTTTCTTTTTTCTTTGAATTTCTTTTTTAGATATTTTAAAAGCATTTCACTAGAAAATGATAGCAAAAGTACTGCCTACCTGTCTTTGGCATGCATTAGGTACCTACATACTAGAAAAATAACACTATTGTAACAGTAGGATACTTCGCCTGCATATTGTTTATGTGGAGCAATGAAAACGAGTTAAAGACGTTAGAGTTGCTGTTGTTGTTGGAAATATCAATGCATATATATAGAGAGAATGCGCTCGATGTAACCTATTTTGTAATCGTTGAGCTCAATTCGCTAAGCGACAATAAAAAGAAGTTAAAAATCTATAGAAACAAAACCAGAATCTTGGTTCAGGTTAAAGACAGAGAGGGAAAGAGAGAGAGAGAGAGAGAGAGAGAGAGAAAGAAAGATAAAAGATACCTGTTTTTTTTTCAAAAATCTTACTAATAAAATAGACTTTGTGGCTAGCTGATACCCTGAATGAAAAAAAGTGTATCAAAATAACAAAAACTATATGTAAACTGTGCGCCTTAATAAAATTTGCTTGGATTTAGGAAAATAAGAAGCAAAAGCGGTAACAAGTAAAGACCTACAACACAAAACAAAAAACTTACTTAGCGCTTAGAGTAAAAATAAGTCACGTTAAGGAAACAAGTTTTTGATCTAAACACTTGAATAAAGCTGAACCTGTAAATAACCAATAACCACCAGTTAATTTTTTTCTTTTGTTCATTAAGCTCAAAAAGAAAAACATAAAACTCTTAACTGGAATATAACAAAACAAAAATAAATATATAAGCATAGAGGTGAACGAGCGCTAGTGTGTGAAACAAGTAGAATTGTGACCTACAAAGACAGGTTTGTGTTATTTTTTTTATTGCAACACAATGTGTTTGTGCTGAGACCAACTTGAGAGAGAGAAGAGAAGACTAAAAACATAGCTAAGCTTTGTTAAAGCCACAAAACATTAAAATTGTGTATAAACAAATAATCAAAACAAAAACAAAACAAAACGGAATTAAAAATATAAAAGACCATACAATGGCAACAGTACCTATGGCTAAAAAACCAGGACCTCCGGTACCGCCTAGACCTCAAAATACTGCCTTAATAGTCACGACATTAAAAACTCATCGTTTAGATAAAAAAACAGGCGCAGCTGCAGCAGAGCAACAATTAGTCAACCCGGTGAATACAAAAACTAATGTTGATGGCGAAGATCATAATGCAGCCAACTGGATTGCAGCGAAAGGTGGCAATAGCAGTGGACGTACAGTAATCTATAAATCTCCTTTAGTCAATATGCAACATCGTCAAGAAGAACGTTCACGACCTACTGATAAGTGTTTTGTAGGCCAGACTAAAAAAACAATAACTAGCGAAAAATCTACAAATGGTGAGCGTGTTAACGTCCCCAAAACAAAATTAAAATTGAGAAAAGCACCTGATGTGCCCACTTTGCAACTACGGCAAACTAGCCAATCAATCCAATTACGATTAAAAGATAATCAAAAGGCGGAAGTAAATGATATCAAATTAAACAATAATAATAATAATAACGATGTTTTAGTACAGTCAACTCAGATAGGAGTTACGCGACACCATTCCATAAATTCGAAGCAAATTAGACAACCAAGTGGCAGTGATGGTGATAGTACTATTGGACAGCATCTTAAAGATGCCCGTTTTAGTTTGAGCAATGTTGTAAATACGAACATTCATTTAAATAAATTACAGCCTACTACCCACCCCTTACTAAAACCGAGAAAGATAGATAAAGTTCCCATCGTCAGTTTAGATGTAGAAGATGATAATCAAACACCTACTACACCTTCACACCTAACTGGTATTAGTATGTTTAGACGTTCGAAAACTACGTTAGATCAATTTACGAGTCGTGCCAATGTTACCAATATTAGTACGGGACATCAGATAACGCCCGGCGGTTTTTTCAGTGGTAAAACTGTAGAAATAACAAATAATTTGAGAAATGCTGCTGAACGACTATTTTCAGAAATTATCATTAATCAACAAAAATCAAATCATAACAGCAACAACCTTATAACGGAACATGAGCGATCCTTACCACATCAGCAATTATTCAGAGAAAAACAACAACATGTAGCAACACCATCAAAAATAACTGCACCTCAACAACAGTTACAGCAACGTATGGGCACCAATAATAACGTAACAGTGGTTAATACTGATAAGGTGACAACAGCAACACCTACAAAATTTACACCTACAGATTTAATTTCAGAAGTAGTAACATTGCCCTCAAAACAATATGGTAATAATTGTACGCGTATTAATATAACCGCTACCAATGGAAACGGTTTGACCCAAGTGTTGTCTGCTTCCAATTCTCCCGAGAAGAAGGCGGTATTTCATGAGATACTCATCTCTGAATTGACAGCTATGCGCAAAAAAAGCAATTCTATGGAAAATTTACAAACAAAATATTGTACAAATAATACAATGGCGCCTGTAAGCAAGACCATAACAACTAAAATCAAAACAACACCTTACCATTTAAGCCTCTCTCTAGACGATAATGACAAAGACGTTGATAATATAGAAGACATGGATGGTGATCAAGAAGATAATTTATTACATAAATCAAATAATATATTAAATAAGAAGGCACTACATAAGCGGAGTCCTTCTGGCTGTTCTTCAGATTCTTCGCCTTATGGTACGGAGCGCTCTGCTCGTATACGTACCTCAGATTGGATTGAAGTTGGAGATAATGGTAAACAAGTGACTTTAACTAGTTGTCATATCAGTTTAGACGATTCGGGTCTTGAAGATGAAGAACGTTTGGATGATATTTCCTCATCTGGTGTTGGAGATTCTTGGGATAGTGTAAAGGAAGAAACTGAACTAGGGACGAAAAGAAATCGTATAGCTAAAGGGTAGGTTTACATTGTAGTGAATTTTACTTAACATTTTAGCGAAAACTTAAATTTCAGAGCATTTTGAGTTGAATTCCTTATTAAGTATAAGACGACTTAATCTCTTGAAGATTCGTTTTTTTTTTTGGGTATTATAGAGTACTATAACTTAATCTACATAAGTAAATATTATAAATGACCATATGTAATTATGATGATTTTTCTTTCGAAAGCGACAAACAGAAAAGATTCCAGATTTTGTAATTTCAATGTTGATGAGTAAAGTTTTGCCTAGTCAAAGTAATAGAAAACTATTGAGGAGTAGGGAAAACATAGAAAGTACCAAATTTCAAAAATTTAACAAAAAATAAAATGTGTTTATAAATACCCGTATTTATTTTCATTACCACTGGCGGTGGTAGAGCTATTTCGGTCTTTTTTATATTGTTGATGAATATAGAGCTCTACATACTTCACATTGTTCACATATTTCACTTTATCTGGAGAAGTAAAGAAGGCAGACTTTATTAGTGAATAATGCACGTGCACACGGCCAGAAAAATCTTACATATTTTTTCTATTCTTAATAAGAACGAAGGAAAAAAGTGAAGTAAACTATATTTTTGTTGCATTGTTGGCGTGTCTATTGTGTGATATTGTTCAATTTCAATACCAACTGGCGCATAAAAACTACCAACTTTCTGTCAACTTTGGAATGGATATCTCAATTTTTTCGAGGTATTGATTCCCACAGAAAACACATGCGGACAGACGGACATGATTAGATTGACTCAGTATTCTATGCTGATGTCCCGTTTTGAGCGTTGCAAACGTTTGGACAAATGTCGGTGTACATATAAAAGTGGGCATAAAAACATATAGAGCAAACTATATTCATTCTGCATGCATTTTATGGATTTATATATTATTCACGCACTCTGCTCATTCTCATTCATAAAATCATCAGGCGAGTAATTATATGAATGTACCATATACTACATACATATACATACAAATTTAATATATTTGTAGAGGTATGTACATACGTATAATATTTATACTCTACACCACACTTGTTGGAGGGTATAATAAATATATGCGAATGTTTGTTAAAGATTAAAAAAGTCATTTGATTGTACCGATCAATTTAGAATCACTGATTTATCTATTCCTGCCTATTGTCTGTTCATGTAATTCGTGTATCAGTTTCACATGGCATATTTTGAGAAATTTTGTTCAAATTTTCCCATATAAAAATTAGTGAAGAACATTTAACTAGTTTAATAATTAACTATACTAATTTTGGCCAACTTTTAGAACCCATTTTCATATAATTTTTTTTACAAAAATGATATGTTATATGATAAAAGTTCCCAAGTCTCATATTTTTTTAAATAAAAATTAGTGAATATAATTTATTTTTAGAACCTATCTTCCTATTAAGTTTTTTACGAAATGACTAATATACGAATAATTGGATCTAGGAGTAGGGTATTAAGCAGTCGGTTTTGGCTGACTATTACATTTTCACTTAATTTTTCTTTTACTCGTGCACCGTCATAAGTAATTGCAATTGTTGTTATTACTATTTTATTATGCTACACTATACATATATTGCTTTTACTCATTTGGAAAATATCGTGTACTAATTTTTTTTTATATATATAGTACAATAATTTTCTTTGAATCTATTCTTTAAACGAAGCAGGTTTATACTAATAGATACTTTTTAAATGTAACACTTCGTTTTATTTTACGTTTTCGACTTTAATATATTTTTTATGGTTGGATTATTGGAAAATAAGATTTTATGAATATTAATAGGCTTTGTAGGTTTGAACAATGTATGTCTCATATCAAATTATATATTTTATATAACGTGGCCCAAAATTCATATGAATTCCAAAATTCACGCCACATTTCCAACCTTAGAAAGACAGCTGTCAGTTTAGAAAAAGATGCTGCATTGTCTTTTTTTTTTGATAGGCCACCCTTTAAAAGAGCTTAATCTTGAATGTAAATCTTTTCTTTTTAATAATAATACAAGTTAGGTGTTACCCGTTAAATAATCTTAATGTACCAGTAATGCTTTCAGCATGATTTTTTGATGGCAAATTTTACTTTGTATAATACAATTGTAAAAATGGTCCATACCGTAGGAGTTGAAGTTGAAATGCATGCTATCTACCTATCTATAGTTTTTCAAGGTAAACTGTATTTTACAAGCTTTACCTCTTAATTAGTAAAGTTTAATAATTTTCTGTCTAAGAATATAATTGATGGTAAACAAAGAATTGTGTTGTTTAAATACAACACCAAGGAGTTTAAGTGCCATTGAAATTGTATTATACTTGTACCACTAGTACTTGTACGGTTTATACTTTGCATTTGTAATAAGGTAGAAAAATATTCAACTGAGCTGTACTTCAAATATTTAAATTATGCATCATTAGTAAAGTTTATATAATACATACATAATATATCGCTATGTCGAATCTATTCTCTTTGGTTTTAGATATTAATAATCTTAGGGTGCTTACGTAAAGGAATATGTCTCTGATTTTTTTATATTATATCTAAATCTTAATAAAACATTATCCTGTATTGCTCCGCAGGAAAGCTAAAAATTTAAAAAAAATACAAAACTCACTGTAGTTACTGACACAGAAAAACGTTATTGCATTTCTATCTATTTCTACAAGATCGAAGTATACAATACCGGCTTGATTTGTGTAATACACAATGTATCAAATATATTAAACTTTTTTTATAAAATTCTCAAGAATCAAGTTATCTGTTTAACAGGATTGAATTTTCAAAATCAAATCAGGACCGTAACATTAAACCAGTACGACACTAATGTCTGAACGCCGATTCCTCATCTATGCCGTCCGCTTATGGAACTCCCTACCATACAGTCTACAGACCATGACGAACGCCAATCGATTTAAGAGGGACATTATGTTGTACTTCTATTCGGCGAATGACACATAATGTTATAACAGATAATAGACCATAATCTATAGATGCAAACTCCCGCCCCATTATAAGCCTTGAGCTGATGAGGTGGGAGGCACACACTCACACACACACATATTTATTCTCATTTATTTTTATTTTTACTATTTAATGAAATGTAAATGTAAATGTGAATGATTAAATAAATAAATAAATGAATAAACAAACTAGTTCAAGTAATACATAACTATAATACATATGCCTTAGTATTGTTGTAGTTATGTTTTAAGTTGTAATAGATAAAACAAATGTACATTAATATAACCCTATATAACGTATATACAATACAATAAAATTGTACAATAAAAATCATATAACCAAGCAAACTAATAAATAAAAATCAAGTAAAAGAGTGAGTGAGTATAAATTAATAATAGTAACAAATAAATTAAAAACCAAATTTGCGGTTTACTAGTATTCAAGCCTCAAATGTAATACAATAAAATTTAACATAACATAACTAACATATCGATTGCAGAACACCAAATAATAAATAAAAAAAAATATATATCTATCTATTGTAGAAAAATAATACAATATAAAAAACAACAACAACCGATTATTAAATATTTACCAAACAATTGTTGTATTACAAAATGTTAATTGTGTTTATAACACCCCTTCGCCACAATTTCAAATTAATTTTGTTGCCTTGTTGAACCTCATACTAGCAAACTTTACATTTTTGATTGTTGAATCAAACTTTTTTGTTTACGTGTTATTTATTATTGCTTTTTTAAACTTATTTAAGTGGCTGATAGTGGCTTTTAGCTGTTTTATTTTATAAAAAGCAACGTCACAATTTATGCAAAAATTTTCCCGTCTAAGTAACAATTTCAATTAAAAGACCAAGTCAGGTAATGTAATTTTCAACTACATTATAGTTGAGTTGTTGTTTTATTCTTGCAATTTGCATTGCTATTCAAATGATTTGAACTGAATGAATTTAAAACTGATTGTTGCGAAAAGTAAAAGCAATTACGAATTTATTGCAAAAGCATGAACGAAAACACCCTTTTAATGTGTTTTGGGGTAGAATTTACAATAGCACATAAGAAACGATTTTAAATTTTTAAAATTTATTGACTTACTAAGTTCTAAATTTTATTTAAAATCATTTTTCACTGTTAAGTTAACTCGAATTAAACAGGAAAGTAAAATATTTCCTTATATCCTTTTTCAAAATTTCCAAAATTTCTTGCCATGTATTTCAAATATAGAATTTCTCTAATTCATTCAATCATTTGTTTCTACACCGCCAGACTCTAAAAAGTTGGTCCACTAACAATAGAAAATTTATTTTTCAAAGAATAATTGGAATATAATATAGCCACGAAATCAAATACAATAGAAAAAAATGATTGCTTAAGTTTTTTGTCCTATATGTATAACTGATGATTTAATGTAAGTAAATTTCTGCATACACACACACACACATCGTAGTAATATAACAAAAAATTTTGGTTTCTCAGGTATAGTATTGCTTGTGAAAAAATGAAAAATTTTATTTTCCTATACCTACTTGTATTTTCAAAAATTTCAAAATGAGCCGTCAGAAATTTTTTTTATTTTTTGTTTATGAAATAAAAAAAACTATGTGAGGAGGGGTTCTAAAAATGGTCCGATCCTATCCATTTTCAGAAAAGTTTATTTTACGGCCAATACATTTCCTTGTACCAAATTTCATCGAAATATGTCAAAAAATAATAGGACCTCATATGGAGAGGGGTTCTAAAAATGGTTCAATCCGGTCCATTTTCAATAGGGTTTCCCTTTGGGCAAATACATATCCTTGTACCAAATTTCATCAATATGTCTCAAAAAATATGACCTGTAGCTTGCACACAAATTACGAATTATTTTGACACTTAATTTAATTTATTTTTGTAGAATTATCAATACAATCGATTTGCCACCTCTGCCAAAAAGTTTAAATGGCATAGATCAAATATTAGGATTAGAGTATGGTCTAATTAGTAATGTGGATACAATAGCAGCAGCAATAACAACGATGTCTGTTGAAAAAAACTCCATAACCTCTAGAAATGATTTAATTATGAAAAATGTAAAAAAAAACAACAATAACAGCAGTAATGGCACCAGCAGACCCATAGAAATGACAGAAGATGAAAACCAAAACCATAACTATATTAATAACAATGACAACGACAGGAATAAACTTTTAACCACCTTTACCACTCCCGCCATCAGTACCAATCATGACAACAGTAAAAAACTGGTAACGGCAGCAGTAATAACTAAAGCACTGCATGAAATTAATGATAAAAGTTTGACAACAATATCTGATGTACCACCGGCGATACCGGGAAGTAAATTAGATAATCAAATTGCAACATTGCGCAAGGAAATGGTAAGCATAAACAACTACCACGTTTTTTATTAAATATATTTTAAAATTGGGAAATAAAATATAATCACTTGATAACTGAGTGAAGACTACATATCATAACTTAGTTATCAAAACATTTAATTAATTGAAATTGTCTGAAGATAGTGATATAAATAATTATTAGGCTATTACGCCAGGAATTCTATATAATCTTAATCAGCATCAAAAACCGAGTCGATTTAGACACGTATATCCGTGTGTTTGTCTGTTGTGCGGTCGTAAATTTTGAGATGTAGACACTTCTAATTTCTTCTCACAGATTTTTAATTAAAATGGGCAAAATCTGTCAATCTGCCCACAATCGATAAAAACCTATGCCAAAAATGAAGTTATGAAGTTGAAATCTGGTCTATATATATGTATTACCCCTTTCAGCGATGTGCCAAAAATGTCACGTGCACAATTTACAAAATATCGCACTCAGCGCAAAACTCGATTTACAAACTACGTAATACATACATTATTACAGGGCGTAATCATGTACCCACCAAAGCGATTCATATCTTTCGTGTATAGATGTGGGGGGCATTTAAGATTTGCCTTAGGCCACTCAAACTTGTTTTATAATAATTGAAGACATTTAAAAATAATTCAAACGCATAATTTTTTTTTGGATTTAATTGCCCATTTTTAAATTAATAATATAAAGTGAAACATCTTGAATGAAATGAATTCAAAACTAATTTTTATATTAATACGAATTATGTTTTTTTTTACTATTTATATAAATTTAAGCAATGTTTATTTAACCTTTCATTTTGTTAAAAAATCGTTTTTTTTTTCTACACATTTCAAGTTATAAACTGAAAACAAGAAATAAACGTGCTAAAATAGTGAAAAAGAACTCGTTTTCCATTAAAAATTAAATTAAAAACTGCTTTAACATACAGCCTGAGTGTACATTCTAGAAATGCCAAGACTGCTAATAGTGTATGCTAAAGGTTTCTTGTATCTATGTTTGGTACATAAATAAAAATTTTCTTTCGAGTGGTTTTTATATTGTTATTATATAAAAATATTTTTCTAGGAGTGGTTTTATTATCATGTCCTTTTACTCTAAGTAATCATCTAGCATGAGTTTTAATATAATACATTTCGTTTTCCCGTATTTTGTAATATTCGATTTTTCATTATGTAAGAGTTCTGTATGAATTTTTTTATATAGGTATAATTAAGCGTCAATATGTATTTACATATATTAATTAGCCATTTTGCGTTAACTAACGCATTATTGTACTTATATGTGGAAAAACCTCGCGGTTGAATGAAAACTCGAAAATGTGCTTCTTACAAAATTAAACCAAATAATGCATGTATAATTGCTTTAAAAGTGTTTCTTTTAAATTTTTTTTCTTGGCATCTTCTGTGTGTTTTTTTAAAGATACGGTTAGAATAATTTGATTCGACTTAAATTAGACTGGGAGTACTTATAAACAAATCCTTTGGGAAGTTAAGATACAAGGCATTAATATTTAGTTTAATGATAAGGTTAATAAAACTTTGTTCAGAATACTAATTTATCTAAAAGTTTAATTAAGTTGTTATAAATAATTCATATAATGAAGTGGAGAAGTAAAGTAAATTAAGTAAAACAAGATAAAAAAGTTCAGTTAAGACCGAAGCTTAAATACCCTCCACCTTTTAAAATAATTGAAAAGTATATCAAATTACAACTAAGTATGCATTAAATTGTTGCGTATATATTATTATTTAGGTTTTTTTTATACCCTCCACCTTAGGGAAGAGGGTATATTCATTTTGATCATCCTTTTACAACATATCGAAAGAAGCCTCGGAGACCCCACAAACCATATATATTCTTAATCAGCATAAAAAGAGAAATCGTTTGAGACATGTCCGTCCGTGTGTCCATCTGTTGTTGGCACTCTCACGGTCGTAATTTTTGACATATCAAATTGAAACTTGGCACACTTATTCTTAGTTTAATTTGCTGTTTATTCTTACTTTAGTTTGCTGTTCTGTATTGAAATTGGGCAAAATCGGTTAAGAGACACGCCTACAATAAACGAAAATCTCACCATACATCGAAAAAATTGTATCATTAAAATATTATATATTGCACAATAGTGTGCCTATCAAGTTAAAATTTGGTATAAATACAAGGGGTACTGTTATCCAACACTGCCAAAAATGGGCGCTATTGAATAACGCAAACGCCTACAATTAAAAAAAAACACTATTTGAGTACATGAAATAGTCATATACATAAATATGGCAAAAGGAACTTATTTTTTAGAGGATTATAAAAGGTGGAGGGTATTTAAGCTTCGGTCTTAACCGAACTTTTCTATCTTGTTTCAATTTTCAATTTGATATCTAAGCAAGATAGATAAGTTATAATTCATTCATCATTGAGGTGTAGGGTATAAAAATTATATTATCTATTTAATACATTTTCCAGTTGTCAACAAATTTATATCAGCCATAACATCATCTTAAAATACACAGGCAATGTCATTGTACTGAATAGTATGCCACTTATGTTAAGACTTTTTAAGTATTGTGTCACTTATTATTTTTTAACATTAACAATTAGTACTTTCACCTTCGTTAAGGTTTCGTTTTTACAAAAAACAAATAAAAAAATTGGGAAACCTTCCACATTATAGGTAATGTGTATATAATCCAAATTTCCACGCAAAAGGTTGATCGAGATGTGCATATATTCTAATTAAATTTAGAATTTATAGTGAATTAAACAAGGTGACAAATTCGATTTTGTTTAACAATTAAAACAAATAATGCAGGGCTATATTAGGCATGTGCAAAACTTACTTACTAACGTCTGAACAAAAACAATATACCCGCACATCATTATGGTGAACGGTATGAAATGACCGCGTGTGGTTCTAAATTTATTTTAATATTATTAGCATGTATAAGGTTTATTTGTTTGTTATATAAAAACTAAAAAAATGTTAGAATTACAAATTAATAGATAAGAAATTGATAACAAAATGATAGGGTAATATAAATAAAATGATGTCACTTTCACTCTTTGTTTTTAATGACAATTACGTTAGAGTAAAAGCCTTTATTAAAAACAAGTAAGAAAACTAAATTTGCCTTTGGTCTAATCTTAAATACCCTACACATCTACAATAGTGGGCGTGGCAGGAATTTGATTACGCCCTCTAAATGGAAGTCGAGTTTTTCGTTGTGAATATTTTTTGTAAATTGTGGGCGTGTTTGTTATCCAACTATGCCCATTTTTGGTACATCGATGGATAGGTTACTTATAAATATATATATATATAAAATTTCAACTCAATAACTCTATTTTTGAGGCAGATAAATATATTTTTGTCGATTGTGGTTCTTGGTCGTTTTTCTCCATTTTAAATAGTTATCTGCGTGCAAAAACTAAAATTGTCTGTACAAAATTTCAGTTCAATATTTAAAAATTTACGCCCGTGAGAATGCTAGAGAGACAGACACTCGGACTCAGACGGATCAAGAAAATATATACTCTGAGGGGTATTCGAAGCCTCCTTCTGGTTGTTGCAAATGTAATGAAAAACTTAGTATACCCATCTTATGTGGGGGCATAAAAATGGCTGAGGCCAAATCTTGAATAACCGGCATATAAGTGCCTAAGTTTATAATTCGGAAAAATTATTTAAAATGTTGCGTTTCAGTTCTTTTGCACTGGGAGCGTGTCCCTTGACTGATTTTACATTTCTTTCAATACAAACTTACCTACGAAAACTCATCTTCCAAAATTGAAATTGATAGATTCCTTATCACAGTACCCATATATACGCTTAGAAAAGCAGACGTGGCTAAATGGCCGCATTCGATGCTGATGCAGAATATATATATGTACTTTGTGAGGTTTCGACATCTCCTTCTAGGCGTTACAAATGCTTTGACAAAGTAATATATATAGTATATCCCCGTATGTATGACGGTGGGTATAATAAATATTTACTTGATTTAGAATAATGTATTTTAAGTCAATATGTCCTAGGAGTTGGGGTAAATATTGAAATAGGTTACTAACTATTGTCTTGAACACTTTACGGTTAAAAACTAAAAGAAGAATTAATGAATGTATAATGGGCTACTCTAATGTATATAATTATGTATTTTATAATCTTTACTAAAAACTCTTATATATCTTTCTATAATCAATTTTAGTTTGGCCTCCGCCAATTGGATATTTCACTGTTATCGCAATTATGGGCACTTAACGACTCCATACAAGAATTTCGTGCCATGATACAAAATCAAGATCAAGAAGAAGATGAACCCTCTTCAATATATTCACATTCACCGTCCCCCTACGACTCTGTATCATCAGAAGCTGAAGATGAAGTTATTACATTGAATGCTAAAAAATTGATGGATAAAAGACTAACACCCCCATCTGTAATCACAACACAACCACGATTGAAAAAATTATATTCTGTGGATGAAATAGAACGCTTAACCAAAGGTACAACAGAGTTAACACTAAACAAACAACAACAACAACAAAACCCAGTAACAAATTTATCAGAAATAAAACCAATGCCACGTATGCGTAGTGCACCACCACCACCGCCTACTCAATATCGAAAAAGTCAGCCGGCCCCAGCACGACCCACGTGATGCTACCTAGCTGACTTCCTTGCCGAAGTCAAAATGGTCATGTGCAAAGTAATTGTAGGCGTTGAACAATGGGAGAGTTGCACGTTGAATACCTCAATAGCAAGTGAACAATATACAGCAACTGCTTCAAATACAACGCAATGTTTTTTAAACAATACACATGTTGTACCACAAACGACAGAGGCGAGAAATGTACCTTTACTTATCGAAAATTATCCCTAACATATGTAAACAAATATAATTTTCTGTTAAAGTTATCAATTAGACTAATTCTTATTACTTTCTGTGATAAAAATTAGTGGTTCGAAGGCATAGCGCAGAAGTATAGAGTTGGTTAATTTTTTTTACTGTTAGCTTATAATAATTATAATTTCCTTTCAGGGTGTTTTTTAAGACAACTTTGTTGATTGTGTTGATTTTTTTACTTAAGACGTGATTTTTTCATTCAAATTTCGTTTAATTTTACTTATATAACACATATATATTATTATCTTCTCATAACAATTAGTCTAATATAAGAAATATCCTTATAAGCGTATAATGTAAAAAGGGTAAAAGACATTTCTTTATACATATATGGAGTTTGAATACTACAGGAGTTTTTTTGTTGCCTTGTTGAAGATTTTTACTTCTTTTTTATTTAAAGCATAAATTACAATCTCCTTTTGTTTTTACTCTGAGTGCTTTAAATGGATGCATTGTGGCATTTTGATATATTGATAATAAACAATTTAAAAGAATTAGGCTTAGGTTAAAGCTTAAACACAAAATGTGGGAGAGGGCCAACAACAGAAAGACATGCGGACGGACATGTCTAGGTCGATTCAGATTTTGATTCTAATGAAGAATATATATGTAGAGTCTCTGACGCTTCGTTCTGAGTATTGCAAACGTTAAAGCAAACTTAGAATACCCCCATCACTAAAGGGGAGAATACAAAAGCTGGTTTAAAATACAGTGAAATTGCAAGTTAGAGTATAATTAAATAAACAATAATGCGACGCTCATTTTTATATATCAAGAAGACTATTTTTAAAGGCAATACAATTTATAATAAAGTCCAATTTTTATCTGTAATAGTATTTTATAAAGATTATACACATGTGGACATATTGATCAAGAGAACTCCTCATTTATATGGAATAAAAATAATTATAAACAAAGGCAACATATATTGTTCAAACGAATTTGGGATATTATATTTTTCATTATTTGGAACGGTATTATAGTGGTGTTCTATTTGGAAGAGGTTAATGATGGTGGGTATCCTAGGTTGGGGCATACGTCTAATGTAGCCTTTTTTTATTATTCTGTTTATAAATAAATAAAACGTTTCAAACTTAATGCTGAAAGAAATTTGAAAACTACGCGTATATAAAATTATATATTTATAAATATTCGCCTATATATGCTTTAGACTTTTTTAAAACTAACAAGAGTTTTATACTTAAACTGAACCGATAAAAATTACTTTCTAAAGTTATTTACCCAGACGGATATCCTTACAATGTGTGTCTATATTCATGGTAAAAGTCAATAAGGTTTTAGCTAGAGGCAACATTTTAGTATTTATCTATGCTAAAATTTGTACTAACAAAATATTCATCTCTCAAAAATAAAAAATATTTACAATAAAATTTTTCTATATATGTTAGCTTATGTATGAGATTTTTGGTTTAAGCCTAATTGTTGGCATTAAAAACTTTCTTGGTAATATTCTTACCTATGGGTAGGTTATCATTCTAACGTGACGCGCTTTTTTTTTCTACTTTGCTCCACAGTTGGCTTTGAACCTTCGTTCCACTGCAATGAAACTTTGCGTTCTTTTTCATTAAAATCAATTAATATTAAACCTAATTACATTTGGCTAAAATGCTTTATGCTAACCAATGTACAAATATTACTACATGAACTCTACGAGTTAACCTTTTCAATCAAAGCTTAAAATTTAAATAAAAATTCAAATTCAAAAAAAGAAGCAAACAAATTTGACTTGAGTCAAATGACTTGAGTCAAATTTGTTTTACTATAAAATGGATCAATTCAGTAAAAAGCTTATATGATGAAAAATGGGTTGATCGATTAAAAATTATAAGTTAACAATTAAAAAATTAATTATGGAGATGTATAACTTAAAAATTTAACAAAACTTTGGAAAGTGCTTACTTTCAATAACCGCTTGGGAAATTCGAAATATTATTCTTAAAACTTCTTTAAAAGCTTACCAACGTTTTAAGAAAGCTATAATAACGACTAGAAAAATTCAATGTAATAATTTTGTGAATATAATATACTAACAAAAGCATTTAAATAAATGTATAAGCGACTAAATGTCGACATTCTTCAGGGTGTAACTGTTGAGTCAACACAAACACTGCCATCGCGCATTCTCTTTGATCTAACGTAAAAGTATATCTTCGTTTTTATTTTGTATATATCTAAGTCGCATTAACGCACGCGTCATGGCATTTGTAACACCGGTGAGTTTTAAGCATTAAATATTCTAACTATGTAAACAATGAAAATTTAATGAAGAAAATGAAGGTTATGGTAATAAAATATTCGAAAACCTGCATGTGTGCAAAAATTGTACACATACATAGAATCTGATTTTTAATGGTGCTTATGTAAAAGCAATAACATAATTTAATTATAGCAAATTAATGATAAGATCCATCTTGCATTAAATTTCCTTAATATATTCTGTAAGTATTAAAAGCAAATCCAAGTTGTCTTAGGAAACTCTGAATGTTGTGAAAGGTCACTTCGAATATAGCTGGAGTGAAAAATTTTTCAACTGCGATTTCAATTCAACTTTTGCTTGGACTGGTAAAGTACCGCTCTTAAATGATAACCATGCAAGTTGGCATTGGATTAACACAAAGAAGAACTTTAAACTTGTATAAAGACATGAGCTTGTTTATTGGCATATAGAATATACAAAATTATAGTAGCAAAATAATAAAAGATCGGGGAGTGGCACCGAACGAACAATTTCTAGTTTGACAAACGCCAGACGATAATTCAACTTAATCTTATAACGTCTATATTTATTGTAATCCTACTACTATGACTTTTGATCAGTTTTCTTTGTATTAAAATATTCATCACCACTCTTATAGTTTCGAAATTTAATATTAATATTATTTATTTTTTTTATAATTATAATTATGTTATAAAAAATATTATTTTCCTTTATTTGCAGTTACTATTTTTCATTGTCTGTATTAGTTTCTTGACAAGTGTGTCACCGCTACCATTGGATAAAATTTTCTCCACGATTGCACAAGAATTTTATAATTTTACGCCCACCAGAGAAGGCTATCGTTACAGGTGAGTGTTAATATATAGTGTAAAGGAATATAATAAATAATAATTAATATTCTACTTTATCGTTTAAACCTTTACAGTTTAGATTTACCCAATGGCAGTAAACGTTATGAAATGGGTGTTTTCTTGAATGCAGATACTCCTGAACAAGAGCTGGTATTAATGGGAACTTATACGGCCTACGATGAAAAGATTGATACAGAAACTATTACTATGTATACGGCCGATAAACATGGTTATCGGCCACGTTATCAAATCAAAAATCGTAAATTGAGCGCGAGTGCTTTAAAGGGATCTGTTGGTTAATTATTTATTATATGTATACTTCTTTAACAAACGTTTCTGTATGAACAATATCTTGTGATTCAATATTAGTGTAATAAACTATGAGTTCAAATATTAATATTTTAAAGATGTTACTAACCAGCTTGTAAATATTGTTTGTATTGTTTACATTAAAACAATTTGCTTTGTATACAATGCTTTGCGCCTAACTAATTAGATTATTTCAAAGTGCAATTGTACCCTCTATATAAGATAAAGAGTATATTATTATTATTCGGTACAAAATACCCAACCGCAAAGGCTTCAGAGACCCCACAAAGTATATAAATTAAAATCAATCAATCAAAATGAAAAAATCATGTCCATCTATGTGTCTTTCTGTCGCTAGCACTTTCGTAAATATTGAAATATTAAGGTGAAATTTTGTACATGTCAGTTTTTACACAGGTTTTATATTTAATTTGACAAAAATCAAATGAGAGTCATAATCGATATAAATCGAAACTGGGCAACAGCATAATTGATTAATATTTATATATATATGTAGAATGTTAGTCTCAGTCAATCAAAATATTTTTTTTTAATTTTTAACGCATGTAATAGTGACTCTTTATTTATTTTGAATCTAAAAAGTCAAAGAGGGACTTATTTTCTAATCAAATATCACATTGTACAATACTAATTAATTTAAGTATATATTCACTTAAATTTTATACATAAATTCATTAATGCAACATATAATAATTTTAGAATAACTGTAACAACACAGTTACAGCTACTCTTCCATATAAAACTCAAATAACGTTAAATTGGTGTAAATTTTTAGGTTAATTAATGTGTGATTATAAATTAGATTAAACACTGAATCACAATCATTAGCTTAATGTGCCGTATATCCTATAATTTACATAAAAAATATAGAGTGTGTTTCGTAATATTTTCTTGTTATTTTCTTTATTCAGATAAGAACGTATTCACTTAATCACCATGTGTTACTTCAAAATTAAATTAAATTTAACACAATCATCATCTCTATATTTTTCTGCACATATGTAAATGTGTAACAATTTTTTCATAAAAGTAACTGCTTTATTTAAGGTGAAGCTCTAAAAAAGTTACTATTTTACTATAGATGTCACTTTTACCACTAGATAGAATGTTTAACTTTTTACGTGATAAAAAATTTAATATAGGTTGCTCTAAAGGAAAGTATTTCAACAATAAATAAACATAGACACACGAATTAACATGGATAGATCAATTCCTATTTTGAAGCTGATTAGGAATATATATACTTTGTAGGGTATACCACTCCTCCCTTTGGGTAATCCAAAATGCCTTATGTGGACCCTTCACATAATAATAAAAGCGTCTATTCATGGTGAATTTCAAAAGCACATACATAATTCCAAAACGAATTATGTCATATTACCATAACACAAATTCTAATGTAAACCCAAAACTGAAAAACAATAAATATTTTTTTTTTCTCTAGCACCCGTTAGTATGATTGAACATAGTAAAACATGACACGTATGATAATAATGAAATTTTTTCACATGTTATATTATTTGTTATTAAATTTAATAAATTGTTTCATCATTTTCAAAGAACTTGAACTATGCGTTGAGATACACAAGCAGAAAAATTGCATTAAAGGAAACTTTATGTAAAACAACACCATTCAATTGATGAACATGTTATGCTTAGGCGTATAATGATATAGCGGTACTTTGGAGAGTCATTGTTGCCACAGGTAACTGACCAGACTAATTACAAGTGAAATAGAGAGTAAATAAGTAGAAAAGCTATGAACGGCTATAGACGAATGTTGGGGGATACACCAATTGGTCTTGATCGATTAAGAGGTTATTTTTTGAATGTTAAAGTACATTAACAGTAACAGGTAGACTGCTATCAGTATTACTGCTTTATTTGGAAAACGTAATTCAGTTGACCTGATTATGAGAGAGTTGTATACAAATATATAAAGTCGTGTTCTTAAAAAAATGTCTCGTAATGTAATATTTATATAATTATAAAAATGGACATGTAGACCTACAGAAATGTCCCGAAATTCCTTACTGAACAAAGCGATTCAACTTTTCTCTTTTGTCGCTAACGCTATAAGTTTAAGAATAGTCGTGTTTATCAATGAGGTAACGAGTTTGAAAAATTTTTCTAAACCGTATAGTGCAAGAGAGTTTTTTATCCAACGTGAAAGTGTATAAAAAATTTTTTGTAGGAACAACCACTGTCATTTACAATATATAAGTAAGGGCTTTAATTGTATTCACTCAACACAAAAAGTCAGTTTTTATTTAAACTTTGTTGGAACATGTTAAAGAAAACGCAAAGTTTCAACGACAATTAATTTTTTAATAAGATAAAGCACATTTATTTTTAAAAAATCCTTCACACTAAACTAAATGGCAGTGCAAGGTTACAAATTTCCATTATTTATGGTGTGAAAAAAAAACTACTTTAATTGGTGAATACGTGCTATAAGAAGTTTTCAAAGAGAATGTAAAGTTGAAGTAAATACTTAAAACGAATACATAAAACACAATAAAAAATAATGAGAGTTTACTCATTTGTCTAAAGTTTAATGAAACATAATTAAATTTTTGTTTTCCCTCTAAACTTTTTCTAAAAAGTTTATATATGATATTGTATGAGTATCGAGAACAATAATGTTACGACTAGAAAATACAACATTAATGTGGTTAGAACAATAGGGTATTATGTTGTCGGATGGTTGTGTGAAAGTTTTCATATATTTAGGATTTTTATGGAAACTGTTCCGAATTTGCTGTGGTGGTGATATTGGTATGCCTTTAATACAAATCAGTCACGGTACGTTGAATATTATTATATAGAGTGAATTTTACAATTAAAAACTTAGAAGAATATGTTAAGGCCTACTATTGTTAATGATATTTAAAAAAAAAAAAGAATAGAGTTATAAAAAGAATTGATTGGTAAGATATTAAACGAAATGTATTTACAAATACAGAGCACTTGCTATAGTTCTTATCTTAATAATTGATCAAACAAACTTTTAAATAGAATGGGATCAAAACCATAAACAAATATATATACATACGTATGGGCATATACTTGTTCCGCGTAGGCATTAACAACAATTGTTGACACCACGTCAATAAAATTGGAATATAACAAAGTGATAAATGCACACACACTTACACATCCTTTACAGAAATTTCTATAACATTCTAAAATTAGTAATTGTATGTACATACATATATATTGTTGTCGCAAATAGATTTTTGACCATTGTGGGCGTGGTTTTGGACGGATTTTTCAATCTACGTGCAGAAACTAGAAGTGTCTGAATAAAATTTCACCTTAATATTTTAAAATGTACGACTGTGAGAGTGTCAACAACAGATTAACACAGGGTCGAACATAACTAGATCAACTCAGATTTTGATCCTGATCAAGAAAAAAGCAAAATATATGTTGTAGGGTCTCCGACCTTCTGAGTGCAATGGAATACCAAATTTAGTATACCTTTCGTTTGATGTGGAGGGTATAAAATACAGGACAAAAAAGGAAAAATGGGTGTTTTTTTTAACGGTTAATAAATTATGTATTAATTTTAAGCGGAAGAGTATATATACATAAGTAAATCAAATTATAAAAATATATTTTGCGACTGCGAAAGTTTTTTTGTTAACTGTGAGCCTTGCTGTCAAAGGATTTTGTCCACTTTAAAATAATAAACGTATTAAAATTTAAAGAGAAATGGACGAAAATAGCTAATCAAAAGTACATAATATCTTTGAGGCCTCCTCATGGTAACTGAAATGAAATCACAAATTTGTACCAAAAATAAATTTTTCTCTGATTTCTACGCTATCAAAATCGATATATTTTTATGCAATCAAACAATATATCACTTCAATTTAAAAGTTAATGCAAAATTAAAATCATTTTCTGGAACAAGCCTAAAATTAAATATATCGTATTGTGTCAGGAATGAAACTTTTACTAAAAAACAAGGGTAACGTATTATTTTATAATAGATGATGATGATTTTTCTGAAATACCAGAACAAGTTCATTTAGCTGATTTCTTTTGGACTGGATCAGGAGATGGACCACCAGATTTTCTTAAAAAAGTACACACCGGTATTAATCGGGGCAAAGACGTTGTAGTAAAAACGGAAACAGTAGTCGCTACAATATATACGGATGGTAATAATGTATGCATGAATTCGTTTTTAATATCATGTACAAAAGGTATGTAAGTTAAAAAATTTTATTTATAGGAAGTTGATATACCAATTTGTCTAGAATGTTATGGGGATGCGGTTCTTGGCCTAGATACTGGTTGGCATTTTGCGGGAAGCGGCTTAATACCTTTTAATTTTTCTAGAACCGATCGACGTTATTGGCTTCTTACAGTATTGTACGGATTTTATGCGCAAGAAAATAATTTCTTATTGGCAGCCAAGTTGGCAAAATTATATCGTTTAGCATTTACTAGGCAACAGACACATGTGTACATATAAATTCAAAGAGATTTTAATCGAATTTTATTTTTAATCTTTTTTAGACAGCAAACCAGACATTTAGGCATTAATGGAGGTCAACACATAACTGACAACTCGCTGGCTTCTAATACTAAAGATAAACGTCATAAAGAACTTACATCCACTAAATTGGGTATAATGCTAATTAATGTTAGTACAAACTTTTTAAAACTATATTTTGTAAAATGTTTTAGATGCGGTGGATGATGAAGTTGAAGAGTTTGATGTACCAACCAACTTGGTTCCCCAAAGGAATACTTTCAATTACGAATGGTTCAGTTCATCTGAAGAGATGTCCCCTGAAAAGGTCTTAAATTCAACTGAAGGCTATGTACCAAATCACGAAGAAATTGAAAATACTTCTTCGGCATTTTATGCTCCCATTAATTCACAGCTTTGGGAGTTTATACAGAAACCAATGCAATCAGGAAAGCAAACACAATTGCCACCTAATGCATTAATTTTAAGAAATGATCAAGTACATGTCATCATTTACAATATTACCCGACTAACTAAAAACGATGCACAACGTATTGCTAACATTGAACCTTCTAACGCAGATATTAATGATAAAATGTGAGGATGTTATTTTTATAATATTAAACGGCCTAAGAGTAATATTTAGTTTACTTATTCTTTGTAGCGATGAACGTCCGATTGCCAATCAAACTGAATTGATTTATTCAGTATTTGTAAATGGCCACCCAATATTAGCGACTACAGCCGCAAATGACATGAAATTGGTTAGTGAAACTGAGGTGTCCACTGTCCTGGGTAAAGATGTTTATATGAAAGCTGAACGTAAGTAAGATATGGTTACTTATATATATACCAAAGTAAAAATAATTAATTATCGTTTTAAGCGTATATGCGAGAACCCCAGGCTACACCCTTAGCTCCTGCAACCCATAGTTCAACAACGTTGTTTAGTTCACTACAAAATAACCCGGCAATGATTATTATAAGCGCCGTTGCCATATTCTTATTGCTTTTGTTACTTTTAACTTTACTTTTAATAGGTCGAGCACATGTAAGGCAGAGAAGTGGTACTCGAGAAAGGTACACTTGTATATAATATACATATCGTTTACAAAGGGTATTTATAAAAATGATGTATTGTATTTAAGGGCTTCCAGCCGTAATGAATTACTATCTGAACCACCCTCCGGTACAGCCATATCGAGTATAATAGCTTTAGAGAGTGGCCGTAACACAGTTCAATCTCGTGATGTTGGTACTCAAAATTTTTCATTTGAAAACGATAGCTGTCGTACAACGATTGTACGAAAACCCAGAATACACTTTCCTGAGCCACCCCCAGTTCGAATTAGTGAAAGAAGACATTCTACTACATCTTCCAATAGTACATCCGATTCATCGATTTATTGCCCAATAAATCCTGCGAATGCCAATGTGCAAGATATATTAGATGAAAAAGCAGCTAAATTATTTGGTTGTTATGGAACGCGAAGGCGGAATCAATATGATCAAGCGGCAGCTCAAGACGAAGAAGCCACCTATACCACAATTGTATCAGAAAAGAGGGAAAGTGACAAGTCTCGCAATAAATCTAAACGAAAATATTTGTCAGAGAACCGTGTGGGCTCCCTCGAAACCAGTCCCGTGCAGTGTCAAAAGGAATGGTCGGGTGATGAAGCAAGTAAATCTCTGGCGAGTAATCATTTTTATGAAAATTATGATCGTTTAAAGAAAAAGTCTAAAATTCATAATAATTATAATCATAATAAAATTTTGCACCAAAAGGCAATATTTAGTGATAAAGTTATTACTGGGTCACAAAAAGTCACAACACCAGAAGTTATGAGTAACGCTAAACATATGCACTGCAGCAATGAAAATTTAACCGATAATAGTAGTATTGGTTCATTTCTATCCATGCAATCTATTAAAGCCTTCCCAAAACAAGATCTGCCAGAACCTTTAAGTCATGTATTAGATCCAGTCTCAGTAACTTATTACGACAACATGGAAAATGCGGGTCAAAGATCAAGGGGCGCAGAATTTGAAGAAGTTTTTGTGGAAAATTTCCCAACACCTAAAAAACCACAAAAATATAAACGTTTTAACTCGCAAAGTGACAATCCTGATCCTGGTGTCTTAGGTCCAATTGTGTGGGAACGTCTTAAGAAGCATTGCAGTACGGATAATTTATTGGACAATGGTAATGCTGATAGATGATCAAATGATTTTATTTATATATAGTACACGTACATAATTAACAACACCAATGTCTACTTTTAAAAACTTCCCCCGTTTTGCCTTAAACTCTTTTTCTTGTTACTTAAAATATTTTTACACTTCTCTTCTTATTATAATACCAGAACATATTACGTTTGCACACTTGCCGACTAAAACCTATAATGCTACACAAGATCCAGCTACCCTTAGACATCATTATGAAGATTTGTTAGATGATGCTTTATATAAGTATGTGAGTCACGAAGATTTGCTTACGCCGTTACCTCACAAAGATTTTATGAATATGCGTAAGCTCAATAAGCTTGAATTGAGAGGCTCTTCGGCTGAAAAACCAAAGTCAGTATATGTGTAATCAGTTTGAATACTTCACAAATACTTTTGCATTTTTTAGCTTTAATATTAAAAATTTTAAATATGAAAATCGTCCAGCTACGGCCCACGCAACCGAAGCTCCCCGATCTAACCATTCTACACAGCCACCATCTCCAACTTTTGGAGCCTGGAATTCGGATAGTGCTTGCGGATATCATTCACGACCAATGAGTGCTGAAACATTTAATCGACCCACCGACTTGTATCCGAACCTCATCTCTCGCCCTACAATAAATGTATCCAGTGCACCCCTTATTGAGGCCATACAAATGGAATTACGAAAATTTCAAAAACAATGCAAATGAAAAAATAAACAAGTAAGAAAACTAAATTTGGCTTAGGCCAAATTTTAAATACTTAAATACCCTCCACATCCACAATGGCAGATTTATATATTACGCCCTCTAATAGTGTATGTATTACGTATTATCTTGCAAGTCTAGTTTTACGATTAGTACTTCTTTCTTGTGGGTAAATAAATAATGCGACGTGTATGTATTGCACAATTTACGGAGTTACGGTGGCAGAGACCATTAAAAAAATTGTGCCCAGACAACATAAAACTGTCGCAGCATAGGTGACGGCAGAAGTATTCAGACACTCTACGAATCTATACCGTGAAGAATTGCAGCTGTTCTAAAAACAATGGTGGCTCAAAATCTTACTAATAAGTAAATATTGTACATACACATGTCAGGTGTTCATATTATTTTGTTCATCCGCTGTAATTAACAATAATTTACACAATTATGGATAAATTTAATACACTTACCTGATACTTTAAATCAATCATTGATTTTTGTATTGTATTATCTAAATACTTTATTGTATTTAGAGGGCTCTGGTTGTACTACGCAAACACATTGATATGGACATGTGTACGTGCGTTTGACTTCTACGAACGGAAACGAATTTTCACGAGCTAGTGAAAAAATGTTGAAAGTATACGCACAAATTTTAATTTTTAAGCACCTACATATTTGTATGTAAATGCATTGATGCTTTATTAAACTTTATTGAACATTAAAGAATTAACTTTTATATTATTAATACCCTTTTTTATAAGGAAATTTAATTATTATAGATCACTGAACAAACGCAAACACATTTTTTCACAAACATTTCCTTGAACAAAATATTACCCACTTCCTTTTCTCCGTTCTTTGTAAATTATCAGTTAATAAATATACTTTAAATTGTATTAAACACTTTTTAGTAGTTTAACTTTTATATAATTTAATTATTTTGCACATTTGTTTATTATTTCATAATTATTTTTACGTAAAAGACACTTTTAAAGGAACGATTAACAAGAACTGAAAAGAAAACGAATTCACCGAACTTAACAGGTGGGAAAGAAATAAGATCCAATCTCTCCAATATCAAAATAGAGCAAATGTGCGTTAATGAAGTGTTCACAATGAAACATTTGACAAATTGGTTTGAATGATCCTTTATTACTACTCTTACACCTGTTTCGCTATTGCTATTAATTCGTTGTTTCTTTTCAGTTCTTGTTAATTGGTCCGCCGGTTGAAATGTGGCAAAAATTAAAATATTTTTCCAAGTAATAGAAAAAGAAATTATTAAATAATTAAAATATATTCATTGGCACAAATATAAAGGTGTTCAATATATTTCATTGCATATTTATTAAATTTTATTGCTGCTGCTTATATTAAGAGTGTAAAGGAAATAAATATGTTCAAGGAAATGGTTATGAAAATGCAAAATGTGCCGGTACGTTAATTTTAATTAAATTCTTTTTAAAAAAGTAATAAATTATAATAATAATATAAAAACGTAATATATAATGTCAAATAAATTAAAATATTATGAAATAATTTGATAAACTCGTTACATATATATCATTATGAAACATTATCCAGTTTGCTGAAAAAGTTACTTGTTCTTAAAGTGTTGTACGCGAGTACACCAGTGTATTTAACTCTGCATTTAAAATGAAGATTTTAGCTCAGTTTCGGTTCATTGTATGTATATAAATGTGATTTGGTGGTTTCTTAACTACTTGCAACTCGCGTTATCAGAGTGAAGGTAATTTTCACGTTTTTTAATTATATATATCATTATGAAATTTGTAAGTAATTTTTTTGCACTTTTTATTTTAATCACAATTTAAATATATGGACCAACTGGGTGAATTTTCCTAATTTTGACATTAAATATGGCTAAGGCCAAATCTTAAATAACCTCCACTATATATATATAACTATGGGCGTGGCAAATATATATATATATATATTGCACCCTCTAATAGTGTGTGTCTTACGTATCAGCTTGGTAGTCTAGTTTTATGGTGAATATGATTTTTTGTAAATTGTGGCTGTGCATGCTATCCGACCACGCCCTTTTTTGCCACATCAGTCAATGGGATAATTATGTATACGCGTATTAAATTTCAAGTTTCTAGGTCAACTTTTGTGGCAGATATACAGATTTTTATTTATTGTAGACGTGTCTGTTATCGGACTACGCCCATTTTTGGCACATCGATGAAGCTAATATTTATAGATGTACATACCAAATTCAACATCTTAAGCTCAATAGCTGAATATATAAAAATTTACGCTCGTGATAATGCCAACAACAGACAGATACACGGACACAGACATAAATGTCTAAATCGACTCAATTTTCGACGCTGATCAAAAATATATATACTTTGTAGGGCCTCTGACTTCTCCTTCTGGGTGTTGAAAGCGGAAGAAAAAAGTTGGTGTGCCCTCATCACTACGGTGGAGGGTATAAAAAAAGTGAAAACACTAGGACAAGAATATCGTTTCAGACACTTTTGTATAAATTTTTAACATAGATTTCAAGGTTGTTCTTGTGAACACACCTCTTTAAAAAGACACATATAATGAAGAGTTGGCATTGTTCTGAAACCGATAATGAGATTTTACATTACTACAGTAATCTTTGAACCTCTGATTGCAATATTTTACACTGCCTTTGCGTTTATTAATCTATTTTACTTTCTTAAGTCATGTTTAAGAATACATGGATATTTACATAATAATAGTATAATATATTATATAATTTTTATAATGGAGCTTCATTTAATCCTTTGCAAAATAGAAATTAAAGATTATACCAGTCTAAATTGTAGGTAGTTAATTAGAAATTAAGAATTACAATATTTTATCTTAATATTTTAATGGGATCTCTTTGTAATATATGGTCCTTTTTAATTTTTTGATTGTTGGTCTAAAATACTGCTATGTGTGGTATAAATTAATATTACTGAAACCCTATGGAATAATACTTTAGGCCTCAGTATTATTTTCATTGATGTAATCTACACTACGTTTACCCAAGCGAGGGCCAAACCATACGCCGGTGGTAGCTGCACTGGGGCCAGCGCGTCTACCTAAAGCTTGTTCCAGAGCCATCAAATAAGCCCATTTTCTCATTTTATTACTAGTACGACCTACTCTTGGAAAGGCTACTAGATTGGCCCGTTTTATGTCTGATTTAGAATAATCTGAAATTAGCAATTACAAGAATATACAAATATTTCTAAATTTTTGAAAATTACCATATTCCAAAATGCAGCAATACCATACGTATATGTTATGATATTTTATATTATGTTATATTATGTTATATTATGTTATGTTATATTGTGACCCCATTCTGGTACTTACAAACGTTTGTTTTTATTAAAATGGGAGTTTCTATAGACTCTATATTTCTGAAGATTCTATCTTATTATTTACCTTCGTATTCATCATATGTATTAGCGGGATATGCTAAATCAATTGCGGTGACTGTATTATCATTAACGACGTTATGTAAATGGTTATTTAAATTGGAATCACTGCGACCAACTCGTGGGAAAGCATAAAGACCCGAAGTACCACCACCATTTACATTGCGCCGATTTTTAGTTTCCTCTAATTCTAAATGAAGGAGGATGATATACAGAAATTTAAAATGTAAATGTTATACGTTATCATTACTAATAAATATATATTTTATACAATAATCTAAAAGAACAGCATCATCACAATATTTTAAAATTATTTCATAGAATATTCTGTTGTTGAATATATCTATTGCATAACCATAACTACATAGGGAAACGGTGAGATAATGTAAACAGGTGGACAAAGAAAATAACTATGTACCACACGATTGGCTTAATATAAAGCTTTCCATATAGAAATATTTTTTTCAGTGAACAATACAATCAGTGAGGCACTTAACGACTTATAAATGGATTGTAATACATTAGGCAGGAACACGCAGAAAAGTCTGGCCAAACTTGCAACGGGGCGTTTAATTTTATTATTTTTACTGAAAGCTGAATGCCCTCCGCATAACTTGGAAGGTATACTAGGTTTGTCATATCATTTGAAACAACTGGAAAGAGGCATCAGAGACCTTACTTGTTTAATTTATTTTTGTTAGTATTATAAATTTTCTTATTACACCTATTATAAATTTTGTTATTACACCTACCATATGGAGGTATATATTAATTTGCCAAACGTTTTTTTGCAACGTCCAAAAAATCTATTCGGAAAAGTATAAATATTCTGAATCAGTACACGTACAGTACAGATACACTGTCGATGTAGCTGGTATATCCGTCCGTCCGTATGTGTGTATTGTGTAGTAAGCAATGTCCTGGTCGCAATAACTGATACATCGATTTCAAACTTGGTAAAAGTAAACACTACTGGAGTCGATTTAGACACGTATGTATTTGTGAAAGCATAAAAAATTCTTCATTTTATAAATCAAAGACAATGTGTTCCCAAAGTTAGTCATTGGTACATACATTTATATCAAATATGTAAGAAAACTACATTTGGCATAGACGAAATCTTAAATACCCTCCACATTTGAAATAGTGGGCGTGGAAGGTATATGATTACGACCCCTAAAAGTGTAGGTATTACGTATCAGCTTACAAGTCGAGTTATACGCTGGGTATTGTTATTTGTAGATTGTGGGCACATCAGTTATCTGACCACGCCCATTTTCGGAATATTTATGGGTAGGTATTATAGATATGTATACTTTAAAGTTCAATTTTTGTGGCAGATAAATAGATTTTTGTTGATTATGGGCGTGCATCTTGACTTATTTGGCCCATTGTAAACAGTGATTTGCGTGCAGAAACTAAAAGTCTGTAAAAAATTTTAGCCCAATATCTCAATATTTATGGCTGTGAAAATGCCAACAACAAACTGATACACGGACACTCGGACATACTTGTCTAGATCGACTCAGTTTTTGATTCTGATCAAAAATATATATACTCTTGTATGGTTTATGAGTATTGCAAACGGAAAGACAAACTTAGTATACCCCCAGCTTATGTGGAAAGTTTAAAAATGATATAGCGATGTAAAGAATTTTTAAATTTTAAACAAAAATAAACTGAGTATGGTAACCCCTTCAATTTCGTATCTTTTGAGTTTTCTAAAAGTTGGAGTTTTTTTACTATATTTTATGATATTTTACAATTACCGGCTGTTGTTGCATTCAGCAGAATAAAAATAACTAGTGAACAAAATAAAACTTTAGTAAAGTTTAAACGTTTCATATTTTATGTTCTTCTAAAACACTGATTACTTTTAGTTCAAAAAAATATTCAATATTTATAATTCTAACTACGTATAACTTTCTGTTACTTTAAAGGAAACTCTTTGTATATTTTGTAACACGTTCGTTTTGATTACTACTTATCAATCGGTGAAATGAAAGTCCTTTTATACTGGTTGAACAAACAATACCTACTGCCTGTGGGTATTGCAGCGTCGTCTTTATTAAGCATACATGTTATCAAACAACGAACAACCAATTGGAAGACATATTTATTTGTTGTTGTTTTTGAGATGTGTTAAAAATGAAAATATATAAACAAACTTTAAACGAATGGACGCTATACCCTTTTGTGTTTTTTTTATAAAACTCGTATAAATATCCATACAAGGCTAATATTTATATTGTATTCCTCAGCATTCACATAGATACATTTACATTCATTGGTATGCATATTTTTACACAACAATATTACCTTAATGTCGATGGAATACTTACTCAAAAATAATCATTCTTCAATAGTTTTTAGTATCTCAGATGCTTCTTCATAGTGTTAACTGAACAATGCAGTTGTATCTTTTTCATGAAAGTTATCAGATAAGTTTCAATTCCAATAAAGAGCTCCTTGATGACAAATTTTACGGGGATATTTCAATTAGATTAATGTTCAATTATATATTTTTAATAATGATCGTATAAATTTTTACATAAGTATATATATTTTATATTATGAAATATTATTTGTCTTTGTATTTAATTTAATAATAATTAATGTTATTTGATGATAATATTAAATGAATTTTGTTGAAATTAAAGCCAACCAGATATCATACGACCAGTAACGGTCGATTTACCACGATCACCACCTGCAGCGGCACTACTCTGACCCACTTTAATGGCTGGTTTGGTAGGTGCGGGTTTTTTAGTTTCATCCTGCTTCTTCTCATTAATTTTTTTATGGTCAGATGTTTTCTCCTCTGGTGTTTTGGTATTTACCGTTTTCTCTTCTGGTTTTTTATCTTCAGGTTTCCTGTTATCTATTTTTACATCATCTGTTTTCTTTTCGTCAGGATTCTTAGTGTCGCCTTTTTGTCCATCTTTTTGTGTTGTAGCACTGTCACTGGCTATTGTAACACTGGGTATAGTGGTTTTTGCTACTTCTTCTAACCTCTTTAGTGGTGGTTCAGGTTTACTTTGTGTTGAGGCTGCGCTTTTAGCAACTGCCCTGGCTGGTTCCGATTCAGGTTTGCAAGCTACATCTTTAGTTTCTTCATCTTTTTTAATGGCAGCATCGGGTTTAATTGTTTCTTCTGGTTTTACAATAGCAGGCTTAACAACTCCACTAACCGGTGGCGGTGGAGCGCTAGTTTTACCATTTGAAGATTTACTATCTTGTTTCGTTGGAGCAGGAGGAACTTTACTAGTTCCGGGTTTGGTAGGTTCATTTTGAGTTTCCTTTTCAGCTTCTCTTGACCTTTCCTTGGGATTATCGTCGGATTTACGTTGATCTGTTCCTTTTTCTTCATATTTAGTTTCTCCTTCTTTGTTTATCTAATAAATAAAATGTAGTTTATGGATAAAAAAAGGTATTTGTAAAATACATACTGTAAGCTTTTTTAGAGTTCCAGTTATATTTAAATTTGGTTTTACATCTCCACTAGTCACATCTGAACTAGCTTCTGATGCTGATGACGGGTCTTCATCGGCTTCTAACTTCTTTTTCATAAATTTGACATATGCTACCCGGGTGGCTCGGGTAACTTCTCCCAAATTAGGATTATATTCTAAGGGTATAAAAATTAAGTGTTAGAAATATTTTGAATACTATGTGTCATAAATGAGACAATTCAACTAAACTTCTCTTAATGTCCTGTATCATTATTATCAAGTGTTAACCTAATCTATGTATTTTATATAGCGTGGTGTTCAAGAAATTTTATATGTCGTACCTATTAATTGAGTTTGGTTCATTTTAAGACCCTCATTTGCTTGTTCTATAATTTGACGTCTTAAACTGCGTTGATCGCGGCGTTGTATAGAAGATCGCTTTGTACCAATAGGATCAGCGCTAACGGTGTTCTTACGAGCAATTGCATTCCAATCTTTATCCCTAAAGAATATACGAAAACTTTTGTATTTTATAAAATAATACTAGCTATATTGTGCAAACCCTTTGCCTGACTTCTTTTTGCCCATAGCTCTAGCCAAAGAAGAGAAAATATCTCGTGCACCTTCACCCTCATCCATCTCTTGTTGTAAACTCTCCACAAAACCAATTTGGAAGTCTTTCAATATACGACGTTCAATCACCTTGCCTTTTTTTGTGCCAGTCGCTATTATATTAAAATATTTTTAGTATTAATGAGGTATTAAACATAAAGTTAATTAAAACTAACAACGTTTTCTTTATTAAAAATTACACACCCGCTGTTTTTCTTTCAATATCCGGTACATTAAAGCTATTATTTTGGAAAATGTCTAACAATTCAAAACGTAACGTACTAATGTCTTGACGCACTTCAATGATATCATCTTCGGTTACACCAAAATCGTCACGACGTCTTTGTTCGGCTGTTATATAACGACGTATCAAGAGTTTCATGACTCTTTCATGCAAGGCCAAAGCTTTTTCTTTAGATTTACGCTAAATTGCAAATAAAAAAACAATCAATATAATTAAATATATATATATATATATATCTGTCGTTGCTTTAAATATTTGTAACACTGGTGTCATGTCTCCACTATACGTATTCTCCTGCATATCGTTTGTTTAATGTTTATTAAAACGAATTGCGATCATTTATTTAAATAATGCTTTCTTTCTATTCTCTTCATTTCTTGTTTTTGTACAAATTTTAAGGGAAAAACTATTTTGTGCTATTGTACTCACCATAAAACTTTTAGTACGTTGACGTGAAGATTTGCCAAATGCTTTATGTAAAATTTTTACAGATGGCATTAAATTAAAGGGAGGTGGTACGGTTCCTCCATCTTCAAAGTAGCTCATCCAAAGTTGTGAACGGGCGAACTTCCACTCAACATCAGAATGTTCCGAAATTAATTGATATGAATTGGACATCATAGCAATTAGCATATTGAGCAATACAATTATATTTATTACTGAATATGAACCAAACATTAGTAAGGCCCAAAATCGTGTGAAACTCTTGATACCAGCTAAATCGAAGGAGACCAAATCGACTAAGCCAAACGAGGCCCAAAATAAGGATTGTGATGTTTCGAATAAGCTGTATTAAAAAAAAAAAATAATTCCAATTCCTATAATATTAAAATATGACACCTTGAAAAACGTCTCCATATAGTACAAGCTTTTTCTTGATCATCGAAGTCGGATACTTCGGGATGTAAATGATAGCACTTATTCTTTTCCAATTCTGCGTAATACCACAATAACTGATTTAGGCCGCAACCGAAAGCAAACAACACCAACGTATAAATGAAGAAGAATTTTATTATATCGATAATCATGCGTCCCAAAGAGACTTGTAAGGGACCAAGATGAGGATTTATTGAGAATATATGAACTAATTTGAGATAGGAGAATACCATGCCTGCTGCGAAAGCTCCCTCCGATAATAACATAGGATCAAAGGGATGCCAATGTTCACGTGGAAAATATGGATCTATATTACGATACCACAAGTCCCGCTGAAATAAGAAAAATTAACATATAATAAAAAAGATGTCTTTTTGTTTCTACGTAGAATTAGGAAATTCATGCAGAGATTGTTGATGCAAATGACGTTAATTAATGATGTGTACGACACAGAGATTGTACGTATAAAAGTAAATTTAATTAAAAGCTTACGTGTACAATTACCCAAGCTGTGGCTCGACATAATATCCAAGTCATATAAAACATATTCGATATAAAATCCACAATATTCCATAAGTCTCTAATATACTCAAACAATCCATCTGAATATAAAGCAGTCAGCTCACCAAAAATTAAACCTATTACAAATTTAAAGAAAAACAAGTAAGAAAACTAAATTTGGCTTAGGCCAAATCTTAAATACCCTCCACCTCCACAACGGTGGGTGTGGCAAATATATATATATATTGCGCCCTCTAATAGTGCATGTTTTACGTATCAGCATGAAAGTCTACTTTTACCTTAAATATGGTTTTTTGTAAATTGTGGGCGTGTCTATTATCCGACCACGTCTATTTTTTGCACGTCAGTCAATGGTATAAATATGTATACGCGTACCAAATTTCATACCGAGTTTCTAGGTCAACTTTTGTGGCAGATATAAAGATTTTTATTGATTGTGGGCGTGTCTGTTATCGGACTACGTACATTTTTGGCATACCGAAAAAGCTAATATTTATAGATCTACATACCAAATTTCAAGTTCTTAGTTTAATTTTTGTGGCAGATAAATAGCTTTTTGTCGATTATGGGCGTGGCTCTTGACCGATTTTGCCAATTTTAAATAAAGATATGCATGCAAAAATTAAAAGTTCCTGAATAAAATTTCAGCTCAATACCCTAAAATTTACGCCCGTGAGAGTGCCAACAACAGACGGACATACATGTCTAAATCGACTCAGTTTTTGACGCTAATCAAGAATATATGTCGTTGTAGGGTTTCTGACGCCTCCTTCTGGGTGTTACAAACGGAAGAACAAACTTAGTATACCCTCATCATTGAGATGGAGAGTTTAAAAATAAGTATAATTTTTAAAAATTTTTTTACAATCGCACTCACTGCTTATGTACGTGATAATCCCTAATTCAATGGGTCCAGGCAGTGAACCTCGTTCATGTTTACGCCAATCTTCTAACATATTTAACATCCAAGGAAATGCCAATAATTCGAAAGTTAATTGGACAATACGTAAAGACGAAGCACTTAACAAAACTAAGGATACAAAATAAATAAGAGCTTTTCGATTTCATACATTGTACATAAACATACATAAGAAAAACATATATGATGAAGAATGTGATATAAATTTCACAAAAGGTTTCTTCATTAATTTTCCTTTTTCCGATTCGGGAGCCATTAAATAGTGCATACTATTAATTGGAAATGTACAGCCTAATTTGATTACATCGCGAAGTTGTTGTGACGTCTGTTTACGTCTAAAGCCTGGCAAGCCTTCATACCAAATTGCTGCCAATAATTGTTGGACATTTGGATGGGCCACAAACTAAAATTAAGCTTTTAATAATAGAAGAATAGATGTATCGATAAATATTTTCATTTACTGTTTTCTGTTTATATTTAATAGCTAATTTTAAACGTTCTAATGTTTGTCTTTGGCCAGGACTCCAAATCTCGTTTGATGGTTCATGATTGTAATTTAGCATTATCTCTAGTTCGTTAGATGTTCTGGCATGATCTAAAAGTGATGACACAAACTCTTGAACACCTTTACGCATTTCCTAAATAATATTTAAGTGCAATAAAATAATAAATTAATGTGTAATCGAATACTAAGCTATGAAAAGGTTGATAGCTTACCAAATATTCGGAGCGAAGTTCAGATTCCATGGCTTGTAAACGTTTCAATTCCCATGATAATTCAAAAGCTGTTAATACTGGGTCACGCGAACTCAATGCTATTAAAGAACTGGCCGATAGAGCACGATAAGCATTGATACGAGATTGTGAGTAACGTAATGAGTCGGCTTCTTGTGTGGTTACACATTCATCACAACCACATCTACAAAGGTTAATAAATCGAAAAAAAAAATCACAGCTTCCTTTTCTACTTTTAAGGCAAATAAAAATGCATTAAATCATAGTATTAATTACAATTCAAAGGTGAAATGTCTAAGATTAAATACCACACATATGCAACCATATGTGTACAAGTAAGTAAATACAAAAAGACTTGAAACGTGTTGAAATGTTAGCAATGCCACCAATAATTGTCATTACGTGTTCAACATTTAAGTAAAACAAATGAAAAGAATTCGTTAACCCTCGTCGACTCAAACAGTGATAAATGTACCTTTTGCGTTTTAAAAAAATTTTTTCGACTTAGACTTTATTAAATAAGTTGAGCGTCTCTGATATTTTAAAATCATCCAATAGTCAATTAATCTAACATGTAATTGAATACATATTAATCCATAAAAAATATACAAAGGTACATTTACCACCTCCAGCATATAACGTAATATGGATTCTGTGGCTTGACGGCGGTTAACCTATATCAGTACTTACTTAACATCATGTGGCATGGGAAGTGTGGCTCCACGATCTAAGAGAAGCTTCAAAATTTCATAGTTATTGCGATGTGCTGCCAATATTAGGGGTGTAATATCTGGTGTAAAAGTTGCTTTGGCTATATCTATTGCCTCCCAACTCTGTTAAAATGTTACATACTTTACTGTAATAATTAATATTCAATGAATATAACTTACATATGGTTGACCCACTTTATGATGCGTTTCTTCCCATAAGAGCAACTCTTCCACAGCTTCCACATACTCTTCGGATATAGCATGTAATAAAGCGTCACCCACTTCTATCTTATATTCTAAAAGAACTCGAATTAAATCGATATTTTCATTTTCGATGGCCGATATCAAAGCTGATCTATTCATGGGATCTACGCAATTGATATTGAACTCTTTCGGCTTGTTCTTATAATCTTCGATAATTCTGAAAAGGGTTAAATTAATGAAGGTATAGAGAAATTAGAAAAAAAGAACGTTTTATTTCATAATTTTCACAGACATACCTTTTAACGCTCGCTATATCACCTCGTTCAGCAGCCAAAATAAAACGTTTTTCAGTTTCACTTAGAATGTAGTCCTCCGTAGATCCGATGTTGTATTGGACGGTGCCTTTTTCCGGATCATTATCAGCCATTTTGTTATTTGTGTTATATTTTTTAAATATTTAGTTATTATTATTAAAAAAGTTATATAATTCGAAGAAGTAACTGGAACATAAATAAATTCATTTTTATAGAAAGAAAATTTACGTTAACAAAGTGTATAAGAAAAAATTTCATTTGAATCTTTGGAAAAGTTCTTATTCCTTAGGAATTACTAATTTAAACGAATCTACTTAGAGAATGCTTCGGCTTCTTCCGCAACTGTGATATATTCATGTCATTAGGAATTACATAGTTGATATTATTTTCGTACCAATATATAGTACTCGCAATATATGCAGAATTATAGTAGAGTCATGTTGATGTTGATCTAAACCCTCAAAATATAGTTTTTTACTTGTTCTGATTTACATTTGTTAAAGATGTAATTGAGATGTAAAGAGTATGTCATTGCTAATAGCTAGTACAGTTAATATATATAAAATAGTTTTTACTACCTACCATGTTCAATGTTCATCCACTCTATTGAACTTCTATTGCTTCTCTAATACCTCAGCTTAAAAGATTCTATTATTTATGAATATACAATAATAGTAGAACATAGAATTGAATTATTATAACTTAACGGTGTAAAATGTCCATTTTCATATGTGTTGTTTAAAAAAATAATGAGAAAGTATGATGTAATGAATTTTCCAGGAATTCGTATATTAAATTTTTAAGCTGTACCAATAAATTAAATTTATTTGATGCGAATATTAAAAATAAATTTATAATAATTTTGAAATTTTTTGACAGAAATGTCTTAAGTATATTCATTTGCTTATAAAAAAACTGAAGTTTTTATTACACTTTGATAAAATTTTAAAAAGTGCAAATATTTTTTAGTATTTTTGTCTTAATAATTTTTTTTGTTTTTCATGAAAAATATTTTCATTTTGCACTTTTATGGTTTCACTTATGGTTTCAATAATGTTATAATATATTTTTGAAAAACTTTTGTGAGTTTTATGTTTATATTTGTATTCAGAATATCCTTTTTATTACTTTCATATTCTACGATACTGCTTCTTATCCTTATTTATTATCCTTTTTGTAAGTTGGAATTTTTTTGAATAGTTTTTTCCGATCTTTAATGTTATAATTTCAAGAGTTTGCCACGAACTGTTCATATAATATTAAATAGTTCTGGTATATGTTTTTAATTGCATTAAATTATTAGCTAAATATCGGTCATTGGAAAGTACAAAGAAAATGACAATAATCCGATTGATTTTAAATGTCTTTTAAAACACTCAGTACCATTTGTGAGGTCCCATTTAAAAGAAGAAAAAAATTTTGCATTCCTAAGACCGGCTACAATTACCGGCTACTTTTAAAAACGTGAATGTGAATAATGTGTACAAAAGTATAATAAATCAAAGGAAAACAAGTGAACATGTTATATTCGGTCAACTATGGCCATTTAATACCCTAGACCATATAGTTCCATAGATTATGCTATAATTAGTTTGGTCCAATAAGTAAACGTAAGGCATTGCCATAGAAATCACTTCGTAAAATATAATTTTGTAAGACAGAAAAAAATGGTTCGATCGGTTCAAAGCTTATTTACCAAATTAAGCGAATTAACTATTCTTCACCAAAATTTGTCAAAACATATTAAGAATTGCATTTTTTTTCATATAAACTTCATATAGACTTTCAATCTAATAGGACCTATATGGGGAAAGGGTCCAATTTGATTACAATAGAGTTCCTTTTTGAGTCTAAAGTTCTTTTATATCCTTGTGAAAAACTTTATTCAAATATCTCAAAAAATGTAACCAGTACAAGGATACTCAGACATACGGATTCGATTTAGATGAACGAGTTGAACGGTATAAATAGAGGTAGAGGTGTCATTTGCTACGTATAAGTAACAAACGTGTGCACGAAGTTAGTATACCTTCTCCCACACGTGGTGAAGGGTATAGTAAGTAGTTGCTAATATATTATGTATGGATGAATAAATCTTTCACCCTTCAGCATTGATTTGATTTTTCATTAAATATAAATTCCCAATAAATTGGATATAAATGTGGAATTATGTTATTATTAATTAGAGTTACAAAAACGTAATTAAAAATTTATGAATTCTATATAATGGGAATATCATTTGTATAATACAATATGTCATTGTAAACAGTTTTATCTAGACTTAATAGACTTTCAAAACCCTTAGACCAATGATTTGCATAGAGTTGAAGACCATTGCAATGAAAAACACCACTTAACGCACTAACAAAATATCTTTATATGGTAAATTCCCACAAGTCTTATTATTTTCCAATTAAACTTGGCACATTAACTCCATTTGTTATGAGGCTTAATCGGGTACAATCGGACGATTTTTACTTTATTGTAATTTTTTTTACAAAAGCTATGGCTGTCGCCTTCACATAAAAGAATATCTGGCAAATATACAAGAAAAATTAATATTAGGATAGGATGGATGATACTGAAAACTTTGATTAGCAAATTGGCCTAATTAGAATCTGGGATATACTCCACGTATGAGCATGGGATGCATACAATTATAATCGTTTTGGCTAGATTGGTCGATTTCAATATTTATTAAGAATATACATATTTTTTGAAGTGTTCAAAACTTATTACGCCACCACTGTAATGTGAAATTCATAAAAGTGGGAGAAAAGGGGTTATACAAATATATACAGTGTCAATTATATGTGTTTTAAGCTTTATATTATAACGCTTTTAAAAAACTTAAACGAAAACTTAAAGCATTGAAGTGTAAGTTTTAACTTTAACACAAGATTAACGGTTAATAAAAAAAACCGCTCACATAAATAAATAGTACAGGTATTTAAACTTTATAAAAAAGTCTCAATAAAATAAATTCAGTTGAATATTTTCAAATAAAAGTTCTGTATGTTCAATTATGGTTCTTAATAATGAATTCAATATATTTACACTCTTGATTAAATACATTTGATGATGAAAGCTTTTTAACTAGTTAAAGCTTTTTGATTTTAAGAGACAAAATCTTCTTTTTTAATATATATCATGTCGTGTGGTATAGGTATATTCCTCAAATGACATTTCACTCCTAGTATACTCCTCCTGTTTACTGATATACAAGTATTATGTATGAAAAATTGTTCAAATAAATAACTGTTGCAAACTCATCAAACATCAAGTGTTTATTTATTGTACATAATTATGCATTATGCGTATAAATAAAAAATTTCATTAAAATGTTTATCATGTTAAATTGAGATACGCATGAGGTATGGGGCTTTACAACACTTGTACTACAAAATATATACACACAAATAAAGTATAGAACCTTTTTTTTTAAATAGGTTCGTAACGAGTTTTTTTTTTAACATTTATTGTAACTTAATATCAAATGAAGTATTTTTCCTTGTAATGTTTATTCTGTTCCGTTTTACCTCGGCCTTTTTGTTCATATATACAGTTTTTTTGGAGGCTTTTTCCTTCCTCAAGTATTTAAAGCTTAACATTTTGTATTAAAATACCAACATGTTCCCATAGGATAACATATGTATATATAACACATATAACTCTCTAAAGAAAATTGTGGTCTATCTTCTACTACATTGCAATATATGTATTTAAGGTGGTACTATGTAACTAGTGATGTGTTAAACAAAGGCCAATGTCATAAGAAGTGGTGCTTGCTGGAAAACCTTACGTTTTCCATCAAGAGCAAGACATAGAGAAATCAGCTTATAATAGTATTTATGTAAGTATACTGAGGCCGTTAAAAATTTTTTACACCATTAAACAAAAAGTTAAATTAAATCAGAGTTGTGTGTATATATATGTGCGTTTTAGTCAATTTATGTATAACAGAGAACATCAATTACCATAACGGTGCATATAAATACAATGAGTATGATATATGTGAATGGCATTCTTATCCTTTATATAATGTCGTTCTTCCTGCCACTTAATTAAGTGTATATGTTTAAGTATTGAAGTAAGTAAGTAAATAATTCTCATATGTATGAGCAATTAAGAATAAGGTAAATATAATTCCAATTAAATTGTCAACGTATGCAGTTCCTTTTGTAGAATTATTGAATTTAAAATTTATCACGGGTATATATTATTTTCTTTTGAAAAGATAAGTTTTTGTTAAAAAAATTTTAGTGTTTTCTTTTCTTTCACTATTTTGTATTTATCTTTTTCTTTCTTCTTCATATATGTTGTGAAGAAGCTTTCTCTAAAGAATAGTTGGTTGATTGTAAATGAGCAATCAAAAGTATGAAACTTGAAAAAAATGTCCACTTGAAGTGGAATTTAGATATTTTTCTTGCCAAATATTAGTAATCCG
The DNA here is from genome assembly GCA_963978525.1 of Ornithomya fringillina. NCBI lineage: Eukaryota > Metazoa > Arthropoda > Insecta > Diptera > Hippoboscidae > Ornithomya > Ornithomya fringillina. Next base: position 35,820,676 of record OZ021691.1, on the reverse strand, counting down.
AGTAGCAAGTGGTTTTATATACAAACAAAACTTTGAATGAATCACTTGTGTATATTGTATATAGGTGATATCAATTTGTTGTAAAGGATGGAATTGCATTCGAGTATATGAAAGTGTAGAATAAATTTTTAAACTAAATGTTGTGAAAATTTGCTCAAATATGTAAGTATGTAATTAAGCATATGGGATTTCATATATGGGTTTTTAAATTAATACAATCTAAAATCAATTTCAGTACAACTATAATCTCAATACTGATCAACTTATTTGCAAAAAATTTTTCTCCGAATTTTCGAATTCATCCTTCGTCGACTTTAAATGAATTAAAACGTTTATCCATCCATCCATAATTCATAAAATAATAATGATAATAAATTTTTGCATTCAATATGCGAACATTTGAAATACCTATTACTTAAAGTTTCTATTTTTAACAAAGTACTAAAGTTAATACCAACCGAATCCCTCTCCTAAATAAATTTAAATGTAAAACGATAATGTTGATGATTGATGGAACAAAAACTTAACACCTAATAAACTTTAAGCGGATTTCTAAAACATCAAAGGAATTTTGTTCAAGGGTAACAATGATGTTAAATTTACAAGGACGGAAAACCAAACCTTTTCGCATTGCAATACACTATTAGGCGAAATTAATATAAACAAGTAAACTAAAAGCGTGTGTATAAAATTTCAGTTCAATATCTCAACATTTGCGCCCGTGAGAATGCCAACAACAGACAGATACATGGACACACGGACACAAAGACATACATGTCTAAACGACTCAGTTTTTGACGCTGATAAAGAATATATACACTTTGTAAGGTCTCTGACGCCTCCTTCTGTGTGTTGCAAACGGAAGAAGAAACTTAGTATACCCTCATCATTGAGGTGGAGGGTACAAAAAGTGAAAAAGCCAGAGAAAGAACGCACACATTGTAAACAATACATTGAATATAGTGCTATTAATTACTTCAAATGTATAATTGTATAAACTATTCAACATTTTCTACTTTCTACGTGTTAAAATTTAATATATGTGAGTACGAGTACGTATGCACAACCAAGTTAAAGTTTTACTATTACTTTGTCCATAAGTTTCCAAATGGAAATGTGTTCTCTTAAAATTCTTTTCATATTCACCACCATTGAGAGATGAAAGCTTTATTTGATAACCCTTAAAAGGTCTTAAAAATAGGCAACAATAGTTAGTGTTTATTTAAAATCCTTCCAATAAACAGACGGAAAAATAAGTTAAAAACGATTAGAAGTATTTTAAACAGTATTAACGTACGCTTAACTTAAACAAATGTTAAACCGGAAAAGTTATTACATATAAACATAGATGTACGATTTGGTACGCTTCTGCTAAACATATGTCAACATAATCGTAAACAAATGTTTTACTTTTAAAGTTTTCCGTAAAACTTTCAGTTTTTTTTTCCAAAATATCATATTATACTTTTAATAAAAAGTCATAGTTTCGGGAAATATGTTAAACATAACAACAATAACTACAACTATTATCAATAAATACAACAACAAAATCTTTGAAGTAACAAAAAAGCACCATTTGACAAGTATGGTGCTTATCAAGCATACAAATTAAATTCACTTGAATGAAATAAGTGAATGGGAGTGTATTTGTGGCATTATACAGATTTGTAAGTAAAAATTGACGCCTCATAAGGTTCATCAACCACAGATGTATCTATAATCTTTATGTTGAAAATGCTGAGTACGACATGACGTGCAATAATGAATTTGGCATACGTACCAAAAATCTTTTGATGATTATGTGCAAAGCTTAACCTTCCAATATAATTTCTCAGAAGTACTGTATAATTTTTTATGCTCTTATATATAAAATATATTAAAGCATCTTACAATCTATTGAAACTTAGACATTTGCTTAAAAATTAAGTCAAAATTGAGGCGTTCTCTTTATTAGATAAAAATTGAATAATTAACAATAAAAGTTACTTCTAAATCTTATCTTAGAAAAAGATATTTTTTCCGGAAATTTTTATACATTGTATAAATAGCATAAAATTAAATATTTATAATTAACCATTATCTATGTGGCATAATGGACATACTAGAAGAATACTTCAATATTTTATGGGATTCGTCTGGAACACACCTTATATATATGTATGAATAAGCTCTTAAGCTATGTCTCGGTAGCATGTGCCAATAATTGAATTCCCACATATTATACTTATTTTTCAATTTAAATAATTACAAAATTTTTATCTTATCTTTCATTTTGCATCTAGAGGGTGTTAATTTACAGAAATGGTTTAATAATTATAATGTAACGAATACGATAACATTCGCTTATGATGCATTTGTTTTTTAAATAAAATACTTTAAAAAAACTAAAATAATAATAAAATAATTACAATAATTAAAATAAATTGATAAATTGATTTTTTTTTTCTACATACATATGAAGGTCCATAGTAGCATATCAAAATTATAATGAGAATATGTTAGACTTTACTTTTTTATTTTATATGAGAAACGGTCAAGGATTACAATAAAAGCAGTCAAATTGAATAAATTAAATAAATTTAAATGTGGATAAACAAGCAGAAAATTAAGGCGTTGATAAAATCTTAATTGTGCGTGTGAGCTAATTATTATTAATTGTTTTTATACCCTCCACCTTGATCATCCGTTTACAACACATCGAAGGAAGCGTCGGAGACCCCACAAACCATATATATCCTTAATCAGCATGAAAAGAGAAATCGTTTGAGACATGTCCGTCCGTGTGTCCGTCTGTTGTTGGCACTCTCAGGTCGTAATTTTTGAGATATCAAATTGAAACTTTGCATACGTATTCTTAGTTCAATTTCGCTATTCCGTATTGAAATCGGGCAAAATCGGTAAAGAGACACGCCCACAATAAATAATAATAAACGAAAATCTCATCATACCTCGAAAATATTGTATCTTTAAAAAATTATATATCGCACAATACTATGCCTATCAAGTTGAAATTTGGTGTATATATAAGTAGTACTGTTATCCAACACTGTGCCAAAAATGGGCGTGATTGAATAACGCAAACGCCTACAATTAAAAAAAAACACTATTTGCGTAAGTACATGAAATAGTCATATACATAAATAAGGCAATAGGAACCTATTTTTTAGAGGATTATAAAAGGTGGAGGGTATTTAAGCTTCGGTCTTAACCGAACTTTTCTAACTTGTTCTTTAATATTTTTTATTTAAATTTCTCTTTGTTGATTCTAATAATAATGCTTTACACCACAAAAAGTTGATTTCCAATTTACTCACTTTGCGACATCAAATGGAAATCAAAAGAAAATTTCAATTTATTCAACCTATGGTTTATGATAATCTTTCTCCTAGTAGCAAAAAGACTTTGCAGAAATATTGCTAATACTTGCACTATAAAATAATCATATAGACGAAGTTTTTTATTGCTTATTTTGAATAGAAATTACAAAGCGTTTTATTTAATTTCTAGAGAGAAAATAACTTTATTTGCTCTACAAGGAGTTACACTAAGATTGAACCATTTTTATACCCTCCACCTTAGTGATGAGGGTATTATAAGTTTGTTCTTCTATTTGCAACACACAAAAGGAGGCGTCAGAGACCTTACAAAGTATATATTCTTTATCAGCGTCAAAACCTCAGTCGATTTAGACATGTCTGTCTGTAGTTGGCATTCTCACGGGCGTAAATGTTGAGATATTGAACTGAAATTTTATATTTAGTTTTTGCACGCAGATCGCTATTTAAAATTTCTGTACATCTACGACAAAAAATTACCTATGAACTTGAAATTTAGTGAAAATATTTATGGTTATCCCAGACACGCTGGAATTTGGTATATCTATAATTATCCCATCCTAAGTTAGGGAAATAAGATAAGATGATATATAAAACATCTTATGTCGTTAAATTTTTGCATTAGTTTAGTTCTTACAACTGTACCTTTCTGGCACTTTTCTCTCAATTCCAGGCAAGTTTACTTGATTGTAACAATAATATCAGTCAATTAACCCTAAAATATATCCATTTAAGATACCTACAAATAATTTATTATATAATCTAAGTTGCCATTTTACGCTTTGTATTGTTGGATTTATCGAAATTTTTGTAAACACTATAAAAAGTTACCAAGAGAAGTAGAAAAAGTTTTAAATGTTTAATGTTATGAAATTCTTGATGTTAGATTGTTTCATTTCTTGTCTCTTGTACAAAAAATGTCAAGATGCTAGCTTGAAGCATTAGGAAACAAACGTAACCTGGTAACACTTTTATGAATATTAAATTTAATAATAAACAAGTTAGAGAAGTTCGGTTAAGACCGAAGCTTAAATACCCTCCACCTTTTATAATCCCCTAAAAAATAAGTTCCTATTGCCTTATTTATGTATATGACTATTTCATGTACTTACGCAAATAGTGTTTTTTTTTAATTGTAGGCGTTTGCGTTATTCAATCACGCCCATTTTTGTTACAGTGTTGGATAACGATACCCTTTATATATATACCAAATTTCAACTTGATAGGCGTAGTATTGTGCGATATATAATATTTTAAAGATACAATATTTTCGAGGTATGATGAGATTTTCGTTTATTGTGGGCGTGTCTCTTTACCGATTTTGCCCGATTTCAATACGGAACAGCAAAATTGAACTAAGAATGCGTATACAAAGTTTCAATTTGATATCTTAAAAATTACGACCGTGAGAGTGCCTACAACAGACGGACACACGGACACACGGACGGACATGTCTCAAACAATTTCTCTTTTCATGCTGATTAAGAATATATATGGTTTGTGGGGTCTCCGAGGCTTCCTTCGATGTGTTGTTAACGGATGATCAAAATGAATATACCCTCTTCCCTAAGGTGGAGGGTATAAAAATGATCATTAAGCATTCTTTTCATAAAAATGTCATGCTATCAAATAAAATACAACCTTTTAACGGATTTAAAAATGTTTTTAGATATAAAACTAAGTAATTGCATAAAATTGTAAGATACCTACCTTTATATATTTATCTATTTGCAGACAAATTTAATGGAAGAAGTTTTTATTGCATTATTCAGCACATGATATACTTAAATCACTCAAGTAAATCATTGTACTTGTTTTCCATACCAAATCCAACAATCATTAATTTTATATCACACAAAAGGAAGGAAATCTTTATGTACGAAAATATAACGGATGTACGGTTACCTCTTAATATAAAATAACCAGAACTATAAAATGCATCAGGTATTAAGCTACGAGACAGCAGTACGAGCCAATGGTTCAGCAGAATATCGAGAATATGTAACAAAACGAACCTGCATTAGTTTAATACTAACAATAGCATTTTTTACTTTAATATCAGGTATGTACAGGTGCATATAAGTATACATGCATATTCATATAACTAAAAATATAAAGTATTTTGTATAAATGCTGTAGGTTATCTGTTGGGTAATTTTGTGGCTGAACGAAAAAATCATACACGAATGTTACTAAGTAAGAAAGCTAACAGCCCACCGCAAGACAAGGAATTAGCAAATACTATAGAATTATCCAGTAAGGATTATGCTAGTTTGCAAGAATTACATGCATACCAAAAAACTAAACAAAAACTGCTAATGACCGCGCAAACGCTTAATAAGATACTAAAGCAGGACGAAAATTATCGTTCCACCTCAATAAATAGTGAAATATTTAATAAGTACATATCCTGTACACAAGATGTGCCGCCCAATACTAATATCAATTCTAGTGAATTTATTGAACAATTGATAGATAATACAGCGGCCCGACAAAGAGATTGTTTACGTATAATACAAGTAATTATTAATAATAATTTGGCAAATGGTCAAAGTGTTTAAATTAAAACCAATTAGAAATGATAGAAAATTTTGGATACACTGTAATCCACATAAGATGGTACTAAGTTTATTTAGTCATTTATTTTGCAATACGCAGAATAAGGTGTCAGAGACCGATTATAACAAAATATATACGTATCTATATTATACGTAATATACACATTTATAAAGGAAGTAATCATGTACCTGCCACGCCCACCATTTGTATGAACATGTGCAGGATGTTTAAGAGTTGGCCTAAGCCAAATTATTTGCTTGATTAATTATACTACTACTTGAATACTATTTCTTTTAATAAAATGTATTACATAAGAACCTGCCAAATATAAGATTTTGTTAATTTTAAACTAAAGAAAGTTAATACAATGCTTTTAGGCTAAATATAGTTTATACCAATTTTAAATACCCACCGCTACCGATGGACTAAAGCCTTTTATTGAGTATTTATGGCAATCTTTCGGTTTTTGGATAATATAAGTAATAAAATTAAAAATAAATATTAATTGGGCGTGTCGTTTTATAAATTAAGACCAATTTCCATACCAAGTAACGATTTCTATGAGTTTTGAATCTCCACTTTCGTTTAGATAGATGTACCGACATTACGATTCAATGCTGATGCAGAATATATGCTTTGTTTGGTCTTTAAAGTTTTTTGGGGTATTGCAAAAGTTTAGGAAAAGTGATACATATCCTCCACCATAAAAATGATTAAAAGACTTAAAGCTGAATGCATTGTTGTGTATATTGCATGTCGATAAGAATTTATATAAAACCTTATGAATTTTGTTCAGGAAAACTTATTGTGCCAAGTACCAACAGAACAGTACCAGTAGCAACCATTAATCAAAATGTATATAAAATTTAAATATAGAATTACTTATTATCACTGTAAGCACATACTCGTATATATAAAATATGTTATTGATGTGTTTTAGAAGAAGAAAAAATAAATGTTTATTTCTATGTTGGTGACGATTTTTTTAATACTAATAAATCCACATTTTTGGAGGTTACAGGAAATGCTTCGGTATTGCGATATTTAAAGCGGAGTAATCAAAAACCAAGTTTTTTGAATAAATTTTATTTTAATCTTCATCAAAAAAATGCACAACTGGTCCCAAATAAGAATGACTGATTTTAAATACAAATAACTAAATGATGTTTTATTCTGATTTGTTTTTTGATGGTACCTGAACCATCATCAGGAACCAAACCATAGTCTACGAGAGGTGCGTCCAATCGCAAAATAAGCAACCATCAAAAAATTTTACTGTGTGCAATGACACAATACTACCAACTTGAATTTGTTACTACTTAATGTACTAAATAATTTTTCATTGTTATGTTTACTATGAAAATATTTTAAGAAACAGAGCCCGAAACTGCTTTTCCACTCGACCTTTTAATTTTATCGACGACTTGCTTTAAATTATCATTACACTGTGCCTTGTTATATGGCCATAGACGACATTTGTGTATATTGTCGTTGTTTTATTGTTAGCGTCGGCGCTTCAACAAATATTTTACTGATTTCTTTTTATACCCAGTACTACTGGTGGTAAATAGTATATTAAGTTTGTGCGGATGTTTGTAATTCTTAAACGGCAAATGCACACCCACCTTCCATTATACCGATCGATTCAGAATCAAAATCTATATTGATGTAACCATGTCCGACTGTCTGTCCATATAAATTTGTCGCAATTTTTGAGATATTTCGATGAAATTTGGTACAAGGTATTGTCCCAAAGAAAAACTCTATTGAAAATGAACCAGATCGGATCATTTTTTAGAACCCCTCCCCAAAAAAGGTTTTATTATTTTTTAAGATATTGCGATAAAATTACAGGGTTATGAATTGGCTCAAAGAGGAACCCTGTTGAAAATTTACCGGATTGGAGCAACTTTAGAACTCTTCTTCTATTATAATGGAAGTCTTTATATTTAAAAAAATCGCAATTCTTAATATTGTTAATAAAATTTGGTGAAGAATTTTTAATTAGCTTCACATTTGGCTGGGTCAAATTTATAACTTATATGGCAATGTACACAGATACAACTAAACTAATTGTGGTATAATTTAAGGAGCTAAATGGTGTGGTGTATTAAATGGTCGGGCTTGACCGATTATAACATTTTTACTAGTTTTATTTTGGGCTACTTTGATGTTCAAGCATGTTCAACCACATTGTTGGTGTTATTGTTTAGGTGGCATAATTGGCAACTGAAACTTAAAGAAGTACAATAAAAAAATATCAAATAGGTAAACACACCATATTGCAACATTTGAAACGTCAACATTACCAAAGCAGGCTATATTACAGTCACAGTGAAATATTACCAAATACTAAACCGCATAACACAGCAACAACACTCACTTATTCCGTCTAGTATAATATGTATGTATTGATAGCAGCAATACGTGGCAAACTCAAGTGAAACGTTTTCTCGCATTTACATCCTCCATTACCATTCATGTGGTGTCATCCATACTGTTTCCACTCTATTGTATTGTACAGTTATGTTCAATAGTTTTTAGAAACTTTATAGTTAAATTTTAATTAATTTTGTATCCCACTAAAAAATATTTTATCATATATTTTGATTTCTCCCGTAATCGTTTCAATCATTTACAATTTTCATATTTATTATTTACAATAATATAATTATATGTATATAATTATATATATAATATCAATTCTCTTCTATTATGCCTATAAAGATTAGGTACGTTTGACAGTGCCAGTGTCCATCCATAAATTTATATGCTTTAAATATTACTTTGTAAATCAATTACTCTTCTTCAGTAATATTTGTTATTATTGTTTGCAACAGGTAAAGCAATATATATTACTCATTATTAAAAATGATGTCAATTTCATATTATTACTCAATCTACCATTACTAGTGTTACATAAGTTTGCAAAAATTTTAATTTCTATGATTTTTTCAAATCCTTTCTAGATGATTAATTTTTAGTACTTAAGTTATTTGATTATCATTTAAAATAATTTTTAAACGATACTAAGCAAAGAAATTTGTCCTACAAGGTTTACATATACCATGTATAAGTTTTACAAAAAGCAGTACAAAAAATTCAATAAAATAGTAAAAACATAAAATGCCAAACGTACATTACAATAAGTACACAAAAAAAATGTGAAATTTGGAAATTTCGTTTTGAGAGAAAACGAAAACAAAAAATACATATCTGTCCATTACATAGCAGCAGCATCTTTACCACAAATATTTTAATATGTATACAATAAATACTTGGCAAATAACCGGCATTATTCAATAGTTGAGTAAATTAAGCAACATGTTGCTAAGGTTTTATAATGTTGACTTTACGTGTTATCTAAGTATACACCCCAACGGAGCTCAACCGCCTTCACTTTATACTCGAAAGCAATGAAATTGAAATTTGCTTTTTTTTTTTCTATAAATCGCTTTACATATTACCTTTTTGACGCATCTCTTAGGAAAACAGTCAGTTGCGCATGCACATAATATTCAGTTTATAATAGACTTTTAACTTGGCAAGTTGTCTCTAGCGGGTTAATACCGATTAGAAAAGAAAAGTTTTTAATAAAAGTGCTTATTGTTTTTTCACTATTCACACTACAATCTTAACAGTGCGTAACGGTTTATAAGTACAAAAAATATGTGCTCTTTGTGGCGCCCATTTTGTCAATTTTGGATTTTTGAATAAATACAGCACATTTGGATTTATTTACCATGCACTTGGTAAGTGTGATTTACTTTTTAGGAATAAATAAAACAACAATTAAAGTGAAAACTATTTCTTATAAATATAATCAGTTGATAAACCTGCTATTTTTAAAATTTTATTAAATTGAACAATTCAATTTTCATATGCCATGTTTTCTCAATATTTTATGTAAGTGGTTAAAGGAATGACTTTCTTAAAAATAAAAGAAAATTTTGTGTATGGTAGCAATAGCACATTTTATAATTTCTCACTTCCTGTTTGCCTTTTTAAACTATTGTGTATAGTGTAAATAATCGCCAGACATGTAAAACATGATGCACCAACAATTATGTGGTATGTCTGCATATATATAAATTAAAGATATATTTTGCAACCGAAGGTTTATGAGCTGTATCTTTCCAATTTTTTTAATCTATTTTATTTAACATTCATCAACTGAACACTCTTTATTTAAAAGAAGTACGTACGCAAAATTGCAGAAAGCTGCTACAAAAATATTATGAAACTTTTGTCTTGATGCATTGCCCATAAAAAATTTGCATAAGTTGTTTCTATTGCTATTTTATTTGTTTGCAAAGCATCAATATTGCCACAAGCTTATATGATGATTAAGTTGCATAAACGCAAATCTCCTATTTTACAGAAAAAAGTGAAAACGCAATTTCACCCTCTATGGTCATCTCTTAGTTTTGCACTCGTACAAATATTTAATTATATAGTAAGTTAAAACCCGTAAATAGCTTTGTTTGGTTTAGGTCAAATCTGAAATACCCTTGATATATATACGTAAGATGAAAGTATGGCTTATACAAAATTGCACTTCATTTCAACGACTTTAGAGTATTGCATTTGTTGTGTATCGATGGATTATTGAAAAATATTTACGTGTACCATATTTCAACTCTACATTTGTGCTTTTGTGGCCGCGAGAGATTTTTTTCAAAACTAGACTTAGCTCTTGTCAGATTTTCGTCGTTTTTAAAAGCAAACGAAATTTTGTAAATTGAGAATACCTATTAGCAAATATTAATTTGGTTTCAATTTTAGTGAATGTGAGTATTTAAAAAACAAAGTAAATAAAAAACAAATACACATGGACTCACGTTTTGATGATGATCAAGAATATAGTATACATATATTTTATAGGCTTTCCTCAGGAAGACTACGGATATGAAAAACTTAGTATTCCCTATTATAATGTAGGAGGTATAAAAAACTTCATTTTTAATAATGTAATCATCATATTTACGTTTTATAAGAAAACGAAATTTCTGCAGCTCTTGGTATTTTAATAATAAAAATGTAAAACCTGTTTTGACGTTTTCCATCCCATAGAAAAACATAAAGAAAATTACTTGTGTGTCACACATGTGATAATGTCATAATTAATAATTTACCTTATATAATCAAGTTATTATATAAGAAATTTTATTATTGATTAAATGCACATTGAATTTATATATTGGACTTGATATAAACTCTTCATGACAATGCAGAAATTAAGAGTGCTATTATGACTTTTATATTCAAGTATGACTTTATGTGTAAATGAAGCCGCGATGCCAGGGTTGTCAAGAAAATTATTTTATTTAAAGAAGAATTAACTTATAATTTTATAAAATTTTTGTATTGTTATATATATTTTGTATTATTATTGTAGTATATTTTATTATGTAAAGTGTTGTAATAACATTGGAACACAAATTGGTAGGAAAGAGTTATATTATAAAATTCGGAGATTACTATACTTTATATTTACATTTTTATTTGTAAAATTAATTCAAAATATGATCATATTTACATTTTCCATGTATACATACTTAATGAATTATTAATAAATTATATATGAAGTGGAAATATCAATGCACAATAGAAAACTTAGCTATGGGATGGTATATAAATTTCAATGGAGAGGCAAAAGACAGAGAGGCAGAGAGATGTGGTTGAGTTGTGGTGATTTTTTACTTTTTTGCCATTTTTTCCCAAAGGTTATGACTTTATTGATTTCGTAGAAGCATAAAAATTAAAAATGTTTTATCTAGTTGTTTTAATAGAGCTTTCATCTTTGATGAACAATTTAAAAGTTGTAAGTTTCCGAAATTTTTTATATCGACATTTTGATACCAATCGATAGTAATTGATCAGATAAATTCAATGGCGCAAGTTTGAACTTGATCAAGATAAAGCAAGTTATCTACTGTTAGTTTAATCAATACGAATCGCACATTCATCAAATCAACCATCAAACGATATAAGAACTTTTCTTCTACGTTCATTATTCGCAGTATTGCAATAGTAGACCTATTTATTGAGAAATTATTACTTTGTGATGTTATAATTATATATAATATGGTGGTCCTAAATTCGAATTATAAAGCTGAATACACGTACAAGTTTATAATGAACATTAATAAAAAATTAAGAAAACAAATAGTTTTGCTCATTTGTGTATTTGAATCTATCCATTTTTTACCGAGATTCATAGCCAACGCCACAGAACCAGAGATTTCTTATGTTACTTATTATATGTTAATGATGATATAAAAATTGGAAAATATTTAATAAACTAATGATAGCTCTATCGCCTTCACATAAACGAATAATTGAAAAGTATATTATGTAGTTGTATTTTTATGGGAAAATTTACAGATTTTCTCTTCTGGTGAACAGCGGCAATAAATAATAAAATAAAATTAATGAATTTTGCGTTTTTGGTTTTGATTTTTTATTGTTGTTTTTGGGTTTCATTTTCTGCTGAACAATGTCAATGGCATCTCATAATGGCATCTTCAATTATTCCAAGTTTCACTTTTAACTTTGTGTTAGTGTATCTCTATATAAGTTCATATAAACAGGTAGGTATTTTTATTTTATGTGGAGAAGCTGTAATGAGTACATATAAATAAAGCTCGAATACCGTGTTTATGTTGACATGCGCATTATAATAGTTTTATATACTTCATATAGCATTCAATTGCAACATGTTCAGCAACTAACCACTATAAGTTACAATGACTCCCTAACTATCTTGCATATAACACATTATTAATCAAAAGGAATTTTTATTATTTGTATTGATTCACAGCTATTATGTGTGGTTTAAACAAACTTTTACCTTATATATTCAGAAATTTCATTCAAACATTGCATACATATATATACATATATACATAAATTAAATTGCTTGCCTCATTTAGCATATCTTAAAAATATTACAACTTAAATAAATTAATATATTATAAAGACTATATAAGCATAAAATATCCGCAGTTTCAGCATCATAATTTTTATAATAACAAGCTAAATTTCATGACAGGTGTGTTTCACGAAATAACCCAATTATCATTATATCATCTTTTGTATAAGTAATGTGTCATATCGCGTATGTTGCAAGCAAATATCTATCGTATTTGAAAAAATACTCGTCAGATGTTAAAAGCGTGGATGCAATAAGGCAATTATTATATATTATAATCAAAAACAAAAGTTATTAAACAATTTGTAACGTATTGTAATACAACGATTACGATTATGATTAGAATAAGTAGTAAAATATTAAAAGCAGCTATAATTTGGGATAGAAATATGAAAATAGGTGTTGGTAATAAATTTAATAATATACTGACCCTGCGAAATACTATGGCCGCTTGCATTAATTTCGAAAAATCGTTATTGTTGTTGAGTTGTTAATATATTTTACATTTTTAGAACCACATTAATATTAAAAATATATTAGAATTAAAAAAAGAAAAATTCTTTATAACGTTAAGTTTTGTTCAAATGTATAAGTCACATTTTTCTTTCTTTAATGAATATCTTTAATTTTCCCATAGTCTAATATTACCTGGCTTTTGGTTTTGTTTATGATCACACTACAAACATTGGCCGATGATGAGCATGCCACGCATACTAATGAAATAATACCACGAGAGGCCATACAAAAATTAGATATTTCAGTGCGACAAGCTTTATTACGTGCCATAGATAAATTAGAACAAGAGGCTTTAAATGAAGATGACGACGATTATGACGATCAAGATGACGATGAAGAAGATGTAAAAAACCAATTTCAACAAAGTGAAGATAACGAAGAACGTGTAGCAAAGAACGTCTCATCCACTAGAAAGCTTATAATAGCTAAGGATGAAATATTAGAAGAGAGCACTAGCGCTACGGATAATTTTTTACCAAATATACAATTTTTCACAGCAACATTTGATACCAATAAAGCTAAAGAACAAAGTGTCGCTGATTTCATAACGGATCAATTAACTAAGCGCAGTAACAATAAAAGTTTGGGATCACCTGGTATAGTAACGGATAATAAAGATGAACAAGATGTTCAAGGTATCAGCAATCAAATAGCACGTAGTGTTAGTGGCAGTGTTAAAACCAAAGAAGTACCATTTCATGAGTATGACAATTTCAAATTTGTAAAAACTACTTCAAAAACATATAAAAATGTAACAAATACCACGAGTACTACTACATATCGACCTCGAACTGCAAAAAAGCGCACAACCACTACAACTACAACAACTACAACTACGACTCCAAGACCCACACATAATGAGGATGGTGAAAATATTGAAGTGGTTGATAAGAAAGATATTCGAATACAAGCGGCTCCTTTAGTTAGTGCTTTTACTGTAGATCTGGATGAGTTAGGGGCTGCCAAAAAAGTAGTCCCCATAGTTCACTCATTACCTTCTACAACTACTGGCAACCAGTACACAAGCACACAACCCTCGATAGTAACTGCACGTAATCCTTTATTATTAGGGCCGACTATATCCAAATTTAATGTGTTACAACAGAAACCATTTCAAACGGGCTTATTAAGAAATAAGAGTGGTGGACACTTTATACCCACTGTACCCACTTCTACTCAAACCACTTTTACAGTATCCACTCCGGATTCAAATTTGTTTTCGAAACTGCAGACTAATTCCGGACATTATATAACGGTATAAGATATACGATATTTTTATAAAAGAAAACTTTTAATTTACTTGTTTACGTTTTTTCAGCAGAAACAACCATTGACAACCTATTTAAATCAATCCACAAATGGTAACGTAAACAATTATTTATACGAGCGACAACGTGAATTGGAACAGCAGATCTACCAATTGAAAGTACAAGCTGAACAACAACAACAACTTATTATACAACAATTGAAATTACTCGAAGAACAAAATAAATTTCGAAGTGCACCTGCAGGTCAGCCCCTAAATACCGCGCCCAATATAGCGGTGGTACAGCAAAGTCAACAGCGACCACTCCAACAACAAGGAAAAACTCAGCATAATCAACAGAAAATACTAGAACCCAGTTTTACTATACGACCTTCGGTAGAATTTGTACCACCTAACGCACATTCAAATGTACCTATAGTACCTAACTATACATCATTCACACTTGAACAACAATTGCCGTTGAAAGAAAGCACCTACAAGTTTAAAGACGTTAACAGGCACAACACATTTACTAATAATATTATAAGTATACCAAGCCATAATACGAATACTCAGTTAACGCAATCCTTTGGCAATAGCCACAGCAATAATCGTTTACAACAAATTGAACAAAATTTACATAATCCCCTTAAATCTAAAGCCCATAACATCATTACAAATGTTCAGGTGCAGCCGTCTAATCAATTACACATCACAACGAATTCTGCTTATCGGCCCACATTGTCCCCAATACAAGCCGATTTTGCACTATTAAAAAGTTTACCACATCACAACCAACAATCAATTTTACCACAGTATGTTATAGATCAACAATCCCAGGATCAACATCAACAACAGCAACACCATGCACGATTTTTTCGACAAAACGTTGAAACTAACAACTTTGGCTTAAATCAATTAACATCAGATGCCATCAGTGCGTCGGGTTCATTTGCGCAGCCATTCTTTCAGCAGCAGCGGTCAAATTTGGACAATGAAAACTTCTATAGACAACAATTACATCCTCAGATAAGTACACAATTGCAGCATAATGCACTCAACCATTATCAGCAGCAACAACGACAACAACAACAATTACAACAGAATCAACAGCACCTTTCTGTTTCAGGTAATTTTCCCTACGCTTCAGACAATTTACATAATATAGAAGCATTGCATATAATAGATAAAGTTTTAGCTATAAATCATGGCATTAACAACAACAACTTTGCATCAGTCAACCCACAACAACAACAACAACAGCTGCGTTTCAACACAATTTTTTAGTTTCATTTAGTAAAAAAAACATGCACGCTTTTAAAAGCGAACAAAAAAATATTCCCCTAATTTGTTTGTAAACAAGTCAACATAACGATGCTCTACTTAAAACAAAATTTGGAAATCTTGCGAACAATATTCGGTCAATTTTTTGATTTGATATTTCTTTTAATAAAATGTCTTATTTGATATTTCTGATTATTAAATTTAGCGGTCAATGTTATATATATATTTGAGTATGGTTTTTGTAAGTAAATGGTTCTTTTTCTTTTTTATTTATTCGAAATAAAGTTTAATTATTATTAATAATCGTGTACTTTTCTATTAGTTTATGATTTAATAAAAGAGGTGTAATATTTAGTTAAGTGATTGAAGTTAATTAGTTGCGTTAAATGAAACAAATAGAGAATTTGCTAAATTAGCGAAAGCCATTCGAATATCAAATTTTATGAGATTGTCATAAAAGAGACGCAATCGAGTTAAAAGATTGCACTAATGAACAAAACATGGTCAAATGTTAAAAATTACTAAACCAAAGACGAATATCAAACAAACTCTTAAAACCAAGTATCTCTTCAATTTAACATATTTTATCAAAATATTAGATGTAAATAAATTTCAGGTGAAATTTTTGATCAACTTTTATTGATTCTTTTATTAATTTTAGAAGTATCGAGTTACGATATACGAATTTATTTGTATTCTCTAGCATTTAGTTCCAGCAAATTAATTCTCTAGGATTACGTACGATATTTAATTAACAATTTAATTTTCCAGTGTTAGCTGTGGATACGTACCGTTTGGAATGCATGAAGAAAACATGTAGTTAAGTTTATTTTTTTTTCAAATAAGGATTTAGAAAATTTTAAAATGTCAGTAAAATTTTTTATCCCTGTAGTTTTTGACAAATGTTGGTGTATATCTTTAATTTTGTTTAGAAAGTTTCTCTCTATAAAATAACATTACACAATGGAAAGAAGTTAATAAGATTTTTATGTTAAGTGGAAATATTGAATCACCATTATTCCATTAGAGTTTACTCGTAACTCCCGCTTTATTTACCTTGCGTAATAAATATAAATACAAAGTACTTATATTTTTATTCCTGAAGAGTTATGAAAATTATAAAAAGCAGCACAAACATTAAGTACATATATGGGAAGCACTGCCTTATCATATAGTTTATTCAATAAATGTTTTATAGCATAATTCAGGGGTGTAAGAAAAAAATTGCATAACTAATTATCAAGCGTTCTTTTAAATTAAAATTAAATTTCAATAATTATTAACATGACATAAATTCTAACATAATTCCAGTGCCAGTGATACGTTGGCTCCATTAGACAAATATTCGTCCTATATTTTGCCTTATGATATCGTGATGCCAATAGAATCCGATACTTTCAACAATTCCCTCTACATTTCTGAGGTCAAAGACTTATAGTAATGGATGACGAGAAATTACTGAATATCATTTGAAATAGTTTTCTAAATTTTTATACAATTTTACCGTTTATTGCACGAAATACAAATAACATTTCATATATATATATATATATAAGCTTTTTGTTATTAGTAAAGTAGGATGTTTTATCCAAATTAATTATTAATATTAATTATTAATTATTAATAACTATTTCATTGTTGTATGTATAAATAACTATATACGCTCTAAAATATAAAACACATTCAACATACAAAATTAAACAGTATTCCAATTAAGATTTTTTATACAAGGAAAAATAATAAAAATATATATACATATAAAAAATTAATTACTCTTTACCATAACAAAATAACTGGTACAATTGTAGGAAAATTATTTATTTGTAATTTTTTATCTATATAAATACTTTAGAATTATTTTAAGGAGTTTTCCATTACAAATATTGTTTAATTATTTTTTTATTTCATCATCCGTTCAGCAAATTTTTGTTGATTTTTATCGAAATAAATCTTAATATAAATATAACTCATAATCTAATAATTGATACTTAGTCCTTGCAGTAATGCTATTTTGTTATATTATTTATTTGTGAGTATATGCTTAATGCTTTAAAATTATAGTAGCGTTTTATTTTAAAAAATAAAAAAATCAAGTTATAGTTATAATTTGTTACATTGGTTTTGAATATATTTTTTTAATATATTTTTTCTTACTATAAAACGTTGAAATATTGCATATAAATGAAAAAAAAAAAAAAACTATTTACAACAGACTATGAAATAAATTATTTATTAGCTAAAAAGGAAAATAAAGACTTTAAAAACTACTTCCTATAATCTCTGGCTTTAAAACTATTTTTGTGCTAAATATTTCCAAACCATACTCAGCCGTGTCTTTTTATTTACACCTCAACACCATAATTAGGATCAACTACATATTCAAAACGCTGTTGATGTTGCTGTTCTTGCTCTGTTTGTTGCTTTTGTTGTTTTTCTGGCTCTTTGGTGTTTTCTGTATTTGATACTTTTACTTCTGTTACTTTAATTTTATTTGACTTTGCTGAACGTTGTCCCGCCAAACCAATGTAATTTTCATTGAGATTCTTATTTCGAATGCTACTTGCTACTAATGCTGTATTAATGGCTATTGCCGTTTCGGCGGCATTATCCTCATCGTCCTCATTTTTTATTATATCTTCATCTACCTCCTCTTCCACCTCTTCAATAGGATTGGCTTCGCTAAGTAGGAAATCGCATGGTAATTCAGGGACTGATAAACCTTTACGTGTAAAAAATGAGATTTTCTCTCTGTAACGTGAAGGTAAAAAGTTGTGCATCTTACTTCAAGTATTATTATAATTAAAAAGGGCATGAAAACTTACTTGAATGACACTAAATCAGGACAACCTTTAGGCACTTTTGTTTTGCGTAATTTATAAATTTCCTTGGCGGTTCTCATTAAAAGTTTTTGCAAGTGCTTTTCTTCAGGACATTTGGCCGGATCGGCACGTTCCACTAATCGTTGAAATTCTTCATTTTCAATAGCCCACGCAGCTATTAATGGATCTTTATTATCACGAGCTCTTTCCAAACTAAAAAAATTAAATATATATTATTGCTGAATAAAATAGTATAGAAAAAAAACTTACGCTTCTTTCAAATTTTGTAATTTGGCTATTTGATCGTTTAGGAAATCTAATTTACTATGTTGAGCCTGTAAATCCAATTCCAAATCTAAACTGGTGCGCGGTATATGAGTATGATGGAGTTCTAGAAGAAAATTAAGAAAAATGTAAAAAATCTTTAATTACCATGCCTATAAAAAACTTACTTGTTGCTGACTTGGAATTTTTCGTATGAAAACGTAATGATCGCCTTTCTATAGCGCCACGATGAAATGGATGTGGCGTAACACCAAAATGCATCGCTGAATCGGAATCACTGCGATTTAAGCGGCATATATAACGATTCTTTCCATGCGCCGCAGATGGTGTAAAAGTTTGTGATCGTTTAACTGGCCGATCATCCGTAATTTGTTGACCCGTTTGAGAACGACACTTTTCTGGAGGAAATGCGCATTCAGTATTGGTTTGTTTATCAGCATATTCTTGTTTTATATTTTCCATATAAGCGTCTAACATTTTTTTGGTGAAATCTATATTAAAAAAAACATTTTTAGACTACTCTTTATATAATGATTTAAAATTACCACTGGATATTTCTACAGATTCACAAATTTCTTCTTCTTCTCTATCTTCGCGTTCCCCTTCTTCATCCTCATCTTCTTCATCGTTAATGCCTAAATTTTCGTGTAAATCTTCTGCAATTTGTTCTTGCATTTCAAAAGCTGGATGTTGGTTGCGTGTTAATGTGGATGTTTGCGAGGAAGCTATCGTAGACTCATCCGAGGATTCTTCTTTAGATGCATTAGAGGTGGTTGCATGCGTGGGGGCAGGGATGGTAGATGAATGAGCTTGAGTTGCAACTACCGCCGGTTGGACATTTTCTAAATTAGCGCCTGCACTTGTAGACGGCATATCTAAAGATTCATAGGTAGGCATAAATTTCGAACTTAATACATTGTACCATTTTAACGTTGAATCATCTGGATTAAATTCCGCCATACTAATTTGAACGGTACCCTTAGAGAAAGAAGGATATGAAAATTTCGTTATAACTTCACATTATTATACTTACGATAATTTCTTCTTTTTGGCCAGTCATATTAATTACAGTTACATGTAAACTTTTCGTCAATAATTTATTTAGTGAGATAGGCACAGCAAATGTATCATTAAAAACGGGTTTTTGAAAATCAGCCATAGTTTTTGTACGTATGGATGTTAAAGAATTAGGTAATAAGGCGGCACGTAAATATCTAAAACGAATTAAAATGTCTCCTTATTTAAGAAAAATAGTGAACATATCTACTTACACTTGTGAATTTTCTACCGAAGATGATAAAAGTGCTAATAAATTATTAGCTCGTTCTAGAGAGACAACTAGTACACCTTCTTTTTTCAAGTACTTTAAACCAATTTGTACTTGGGCTAATTCTTTGCGCGGTAGGTGAGCTCGCGACGCTTCAAATACACCCGAATCCCCAGCAACTGATTCATTACTAACAGCAGCTGACACGGAACGTGTATTCGAAGTGGATGACGAACGACTTAGGATCTCTTGTGGTAAATCAAGTAATGATGGTTTCTCTGATATGGGTGATAAAGGTGCTCCCACACTTAATGGCGAAGACATATTAAGTTTTTGTAATTTGGCTTCTAACATCATACAATCCAGTACGGTGGAATCTAAATCATATGGATGTGTTCTATTCGAAGACGGTATGGCAACAGATTGATAAACAGATTGTAGAACCGCACCGGCATTAGCATAGGTAGGTTCATCTTTTAGGGGTTGCTGTTGGGTAGTGGGATCTGTACTTAAATTATATTTCATAGGTGAGGAGGGTGGTGTTTCCATAGAAAGGCTACTACGTGGTGATAAAGAGATTTCAGAAGAGGGCTGTTGCATTAGAGGAACATGACCTCCAATGCTTGCATCCGTGTTGGTTATTTGTGCTATTGTTTGTTGGCTTTGTTGTTGCTGGAAGAGACGCTGCGACCTTCGATGTAAATCAATGACATCAATTTGGGGATCAACAGCAAAAGGATCTATGTAAATGTCGGTGAAACTTAAAGCGCTTTTGCTACTCGCTGTTGACAATGAACCCAAACTGGAACCACTGCTAATGGAGAAAGTACTCTCCGAGGAGAATGATTTCAAACGTTCTTCTAACAATTTGGTCGACTTTAGAGCCTCTTGTAATTTTCCTAATAACAATTGTTTCTCCTCATGGAAACGTAAACGATTATTAATTTGTTGATTTGTGGCTTCATATGCTTCGTTCAAATCATCCTCCAATTTTCTGCGGGTCTGTTGTAGGATATGAATTTCTTCGAGTGTCCTAGACTTTAATGAAATGCTATTCAATTCATTCAGTAATTTTTCCTTCTCTTGTATTAGTAATATACGATCTTTATCGGATTCTAATTGACCAGGTTCTATACGCTCTACATGATCAGCTAATTGTTGTTGGAGTCGTTTAATATGTTTACGCCACTCGGCATATTGCAATTTAGTTTTGGCCATTTCGGCAAAACGTGCACCACTGCTTAAATTGTCACCAGGACCACACAAATCCGTTTGTGAGGCCACACAAACTCGATCAAACGCAGACGAAGCATTCATTAATTCCGAGTTTTCTTCATTCATTTGCTGACGACTTAATTCATTTTTAATTTGCACCAAACTGCGCATAAGTTCTTCACGCACTTTCTCACCTGATACTAATGATTTGTGGACTTTCAGCATTTCTTCACGTATGGCTTGTACTTCTGTTATATCATAGCAGCCATTTTGTCGAGCATTAATCTTCTCTCCCACAGAATATAGAGTGTTCATGCCACGTTGTGTATAGGAAATGTCATTTGTGATGTGATTCAATTCTTGTTTTAATTGACGAACACGTTCTTTGGCCAACATGAGATCTGCTCGTAATAATTCGGGATCATGACGACTCAAAGAGGATGAAGAAGAACATACTAAATAATCAAAAAATTTATTAAAACTATTATTAAAAATAAGAAATAAAACATTATACTTACGACTACTTCGACTGGCTGCCAATTTATTTAGATGATTGTACTCCTCCTGGGCAATCATTAGTCTTTGTTGCTTAACATCATACATTTCACGTTTGTTCTCTAGCTGGTCCTGAGCTGCTGAAAGATAATCACGTAACATTTGCTCTTGTACGCTTTTCCATTCTTGGCGAGGATCTTCCAATTGTGTAGTCTGCGCTATATGATTAATATAATAGCGTCCTATATTAGGTTCATAGGCTTCCTCCCAACCTACGGGCAACTCATCACCCACACAATCTTCAAAAGACTGCGGCTTAGTGTATCTGAAAAAATATTACATTGACACGAAATCTTAAATTAGAAACGCACCATCATTTTTTATATATCTAAACAATATCTAGAAGAATTCTACAAATTATTTTGTTTCTTCGTTTCGTTTTAATAATAATGCGATTGAGGTTAAATGTGTACTTTAATAAATGAAACCCCTTAACATCTAAAGCAATTCTTGTAAGTATTTGTTATGTTATATATGTTATGTATACACTCACACACTTATTATTGTATATGTATGTGATAATATAAGGCCGCTACGTATAGTTAACTTAAGTTAAATGTCCTTCCATAAATGTGTGTACATAATTAAAAACAAGATAGAAAAGTTCGGTTAAGACCGACGCTTAAATACCATCCACCTTTATTATTATTCAGGTCATTTTTAAACAATAAATAGTGTTTTTTTTTTAATTATTTTAATTATCGCTTACATGTTACAAATCTTAGCTGATATTTTGTGGTAAGCTTATTTTCTTGTCCTTAATCTATTCTTTAAACTGTTTCGTGTCACAATTGTAAATCTCGAGTGTTTAACATAAAATTGGGTTTTCCTTAATTGTGCTTTTTTATTTTTAGTTGTTCTTACCACAAAGTTCAGCTGTCATTTAGTTTAATTGTTTTTCAGTTCTTTTATCACGTTCACACTACGTGTCCGATGATGTTGTTGTTGCTGTGTTTCTTGTTTTTATTGATATTTTTAGCAATTTATATATATATAGCCAATTACTTTCTGTATTGGACGACGTTTTTAAGTAAATTTTATTGCTTGTGACAGGTCAGAGAATTTCATTTATAAGGTTTCTATTCTATAGTGTATGATAGTGTGTATATTATTTTCACAACATGTCATATAATTGCTTTTAATATTTATTTTGATTTAAAAATATAATTGTTATTAAATTCAATCAATAGAGAATTTTGAACAAATTTCCTCAAATCATTTTTATTTTATTTTCAACTTGTGAAAGACCCAGGATTCGATTGAAAATCATTTTTATTTAAATAAAAAGTATATTTGTGAGTATAGGACTTTTGCACACAAAGGACGTTTTGTTGAACCATAATAAAAAGTATATATGCAATAACAATGTTCAATCTAATAACTTATTAATTTAGCGCTGAATCAACAAAAGAAGAATCGCTTTATAACTGAAAACCAAAATAAGTCATAAAAAAGTCTTATTTTTGTATTCTAATATGTTGAATTAAAATACAGTTTTACACTACCTTTTTATAGTACGCGCATTACGCATTAGCTTACAAGGCAAGTTTTACACTCAGTTTTTTTTTATAAATTGTTTGCATGTGTCTTAATCAACTACATCAATGCAAGAGGCAAACATATATATACCAAATTTCAACTCTTTTGTAGCAGATAAATAGCTCAGCTCTTTTTGTAGCAGATAAATAGATTTTTGTCAATTGTGCGTGATTTTGCCCATTTTAAATAGGGATATGCATAAACTAAAAGTGTCAGTATGCTGGTTAAGAATGTATATACTTTGTAGAGTTTGTAAAGCCTCTTTCTTGGTATTGTAAATAGAATAACAAACTTATTATATACCCCATCTAATCTGGATAGTATAATTAAAACTGCTCTCTACAGTTCATTTTTTATGGGTAACTCGTAAATCGTTCCTTTTTGGGCGGAAAACATTTATTACCCATAAGAGTTGAGTTTCTGCTAATTTATAAGTGGGTGTTAATGGTTACATATGAATAGAGTGTTTATTTATTTGTGTAGGCTTTCGAAATTTGCATAACTCTGCTTATATTAGAATGATATTTTACACTTTATGGTTATATATGTAGATATAGATGTACAGATAGTACAGATTTCACCTGCTTACCCGAAAGTTTTCTAATTGATATTATATACACTATAAACGCCATATGTATGCATAATATTTATGTATTTAGTATTTTTATTTCGGTAGATAATAATAATTTGTAACAATCAAATATGTTTATAATAATTTTTTAATAGTGACATAAGTTTGTGATGAGTTCAGCACAATTAAATTAAATAAAATTTATATATTGGCATGAAATTGTAAATTTTTAAAAATAAAATTAAATATATATATAAATAACATCCCTTAAGTAATGTCCTTTTGGAGATATAATTTAATTTATTAATTTTTTTATTGATACATTTCCAGTATGAAAACTAGGTCTAGCTCAGAAATAAAATAATTTTTAGAGTGTTAAACAAAAGCATGGTTCAGAATTCCTAATGGATTTCAGAAATTCTACGTTTTCAGTTATATTTTGGTACAATTCCTACCGGCGATTTGAAACATTTCAATTATAAGTTTGAAACCAAACTAGCATATACATATGTAAATATATAAAGCATTAATTATTCAAGCATTCCATAGAACTAATAAGATATTATAATGAAGCATTTCAGACTAATCACATAATTTGGTGTAATATATAATCTTTTATTATTGTTTACTATAAGGAGACTTTTTAAAGTAATAAGTTGTCATTAAAGTATTAAAATAAACAAAAACTTTAAATATTCATGTGATGATAATGAATTTTTTACTTAACTTTATTTAATTTATCAATTTTTTTTATTATTATAAAACGTAGACACTACAAAGAGAGAAAAAATCGTTTCAATATATATCAAACAAAGCACCCACATAGGGCCTTAAAGTATATATTAAAGAAACTATGCGAAAAGTTTATTTCTTAATCTGAAAAAGCAAAAGTGAATTAAATATTGAAAAATAAAACATTTTATGAGCGTGCGTCACAATATGAAATTTGAGATATCAGAGATAGTGTGCAAAGAGTGAAACAACTTAGAAAATAAATATATTAAGCCGAATTCATAAAATCATTTCAAATTATATACAAAAGAAATTATATCTTATAATTAAAAATTAGCATAATTAGACTTTTAAGTAAATTATTTTTTTTAGTGTCTCGCCATAACTCGAACCGTTAGACGTTCTTAAACCATTTCATATGCTAAAAGTGCTTCCGACTCTATTTTTTTTATTAACATTTACATACATTCTATACATATAATGTAGATTATGATCAACTGTTAGTGCATTGCGGCAAAGGAATTTTTTAATATTACAATTTTACAAAAACTGAATAACACGGTGGAGATAAGTAAATAAATTGTAGTCATAAGTTAAGCTGATAAAACTTTGGCGATTCTTATAATCATTGTGATAAATTTCCTTTTGTCGATATAGAGTTTTTTATCTTTTATACATCTCTGTTATATTCAAATTACTCTAACCATAATGTAAACGTTACATACCCTCTACACGTATTTACGCTATAAACATTTGAGTAATTATATAATATAGTTTTATACTTATATGTACAATAATTATTAACAAAGTATCTGCGATCTTCACATACCAGATCAAACGATTCCAGCGCACTTGCTGGCTGGACTGCTGTGTTTCATAGTCAGCTCTTAGCTCCCTCATGTTTAAGCACACATCTATTTAGAGCAATTTTAAGTTTCATTTATCTGTATTTACATGCATACCTATGTAAGAGTTGTTTATCATTGAACATATAATACGTACTTATGTACTACGTCCTAAAAGTATATACAAAAGTTACTTGAACAATTTTTGCTTTAAAAAATGAAAAAAGACCACAACGTACTTTTCTAAATACCATAAAATACTTTTAAACCGGACTAAGGCGATTATACATATATATATAGTAAAGTTGCGTTCAACTATATATGTTATTATTTTTTAAGGAACTATACCTTCATGAACTAAAATGTTTGTACCAAAATTTAAGGACCCTACGTCAAGTTTAGCGACTGCGAGTATTCAAATAAAAAAAGGACACTTGGACATGGTTAAATTCAAACAGAATGACGCTCCATATTATATTCTTTAATGTCCTAGTGCTCTTAATACTTTGAAAAAAATGTTGGACATATTTATAGCGTATATCTACCAATTTTATCTGCTTAAACATTCATTTATATCTTTTGTAAGTAAAATAATAATATTAGTAAAACTAATATTAAAAGTTGTAGTGAACTGTTTAATTCGACTAGAAATATAGATATTTAAGAAAAACCAAACCGAATGAAAAACAATTGAAAGTTGGTATGCATAGAAAAGAAACGATAAGCTCTAACTTCATCACACTAGCTGACATGCTTGTCACAACAAAGGTATTAAAGTGAAACGAGATATATTCCATACAGTCAAGCATAACAGAGTAGCAGAAAAATAAAAAAATTGAGAAAGAGTAGAAAAAACTGATTAACGATTCTTTCTTGGCTTAGAATGCGGCGTGGCAATGTGTTTCTGTTTGTCAGACTCTCCGTCTCGTGTTTACTGATTATCTGAAACAATATACTGCCAGTTTTTATTGTGACTACTTTACCAATATTGTATGTATAACACAACGACAACATAAAGTTGAGATCTTAAAAAGCAAGTAAAAAATCTATATATGTAGCCAAATAATACATATATTATATATGTACATATAATAGTGGATATAAAAACGTCTAAATAATATTCGATCCTTATTCAGAATATGTACATATATAAAATCCGAGACTTTCATCTGGACCTTGCAAACATACATGACATGAACCCCCATACACATTTATGAATTTGGATATAAAAACGTCTACATAACATTGTACATAATTGAAATATTTATAAATTTTAACGAACTGTCACATTGCCTACATTTGTATTCATTCATTTATGCAAATGTTAAATATTGTAAAGTTCAATATAATTGTCTAACGGTGTGTATTAGAACGTTTATATATAATATTAAAAAAAAATAAAACCCAACCCACATACTTTAAACAAGTCTTCAATGCGTTTTTATGACCAACACCACGCACAAGATGCCATTTACAGGTTTTACCAGTGCTGGTATAACATACACTAACACACACGATTATTGGCAGGCAAATTATTGGAGTCCGTTTGTATGCTTGTGTGCTTTAATAGTGGAATGCAGTAATTATTCAGCAACCATGATATGTACGTTATACGTTAAGCATCACCTAACTAACATTACTAGGTAGTAGTATTAGTATTTTAGCCACATGCATATGAAAATGGCATCCATACAAATGTTATCTATGTTTTGCATCTAAATATGTATTTATATATTATATGCAAAGTGAGTTGCAAACGCACGCAAACGCATTTATGTACTATTGTATATGCCCATAGTATGCGGTGGGGCTGTGCTAAGCTAAATGGCCGCTATTTTCATTTATTTGAAAAAAAAAAAAAATAATTAAAAAAATTATTAAACGAGTTTATTGAATATATATATGATAATGTGAAATATTGTCATTCATAGTATTTTTATTTTATTATATAATTATATAGTAAAGACTTCTGTATTAGATCGAATGTGTTAAATTTTTTCGAATTATGATGTTTATATCGAAATTGTTTATACCTTTTACATAAGTTACACTAATTTCCGTTGCATTTGCAACACCAAGAGGGTCGTAATATTTGAGATAATGAGGTGAAATTTTGTGCATACACTACTAGTTTAGTTTCACTATTTAAAATGGACAAAACGGGTCAAGAGTCATGCCCACAATAGACATAACTTTGTCTGCCACAAAAATTGAGCTGGAATTATATATAATGACAAACATGCCCATAATTTACAAAAATCAGCGTAAAACTCAAGCTGGAAGCTGATGCGTAATATTAGGGGGCGTAATCATGTACTTTCCGTACCGTTTGTACGTAAATGTGGAGAGTATTCGTTTCTTTATTTGTTATACTCTGCACCATTTGTGGCAAAGATATATTAAAAATGTGCGGATGTTTGTACCTTCTAAAGGGCAAATGCCACACCCCCTTTAATTATACCGATCAATTCAAAATAAAAATCAGAATCAGTATTGACCCAAAGAAGAACCGTATTGAAAATGAACCGAATCGGACCATTTTTTGAAGCCTTTCTTATTAAAATGGAAGTCTTTTTATGGAAAAAATCACAATTATACAGAAACAACTAAACTAATTGTAGCATAATTTAAGAAGCTAAGTGGTGTGGGTCATGAAATGGTCCGGCATGGCCGACAATATATTATTTTCACTTATTATACCCTCCACCTTAGGGAAGAGGGTATATTCATTTTGATCATCCGTTTACAACACATCGAAAGAAGCGTCGGAGACAAACCATATATATTCTTAATCAGCAGGAAAAGAGAAATCGTTTGAGACATGTCCGTCCGTGTGTCCGTGTGTCCGTCCTACGTATCCTTAGTTTAATTTCGCTGTTCCGTATTGAAATTGGGCAAAATCGGTTAAGAGACACGCCCACAATAAACGAAAATCTTATCATACCTCGAAAAAATTGTATCTTTAAAATATTATATATCGCACAATACTACGCCTATCAAGTTTAAATTTGGTATATGTATAAAGGGTACCGTTATCCAACACTGTGCCAAAAATGGGCGTGATTGAATAACACAAACGTCTATAATTTAAAAAAAAAAGCACTATTTGCGTAAGTACATGAAATAGTCATATACATAAATATGGCAATAGGAGCTTATTTTTTAGAGAATTATAAAAGGTGGAGGGTATTTAAGCTTCGGTCTTAACCGAACTTTTCTATCTTGTTCTTATTTAATTTAATAAACTGATGATAAATTATTTAAAAAAAAAATAATATTTTTGTAATCAAAACATTTCTCATCTAAAAAAAAATCACGTGTGTAATATACAATTTGGCGCCTACTGTACATTATGCTGATGTTAAACTATATTGATGACTATGTACCATAAGTGAACAAATTTTCAATACAAAGGTTTTTCTTTGATATATTAATTTATTTCATTCAGATAAAATTATAACTTACTCATAAAATTATACTTTACTATTATGCGAAAAATTATACTTTACTATATGCGAAAATTAAGAAATGCATATAAAGATATGGGGAAAATTAACACAAAACTACTTTTCATCTTTTTACCTTCCTTAGTTCTTAACTATTGCAAAATAACGATTAAAAATTAATTTTTCTTAGCATTGTGGGCCAGTTTCCCCATTTTTAATAAAGACTTCTTCTGCAATATTTGAAATGGATATCTAAATTTTTACGACCGAGAGAATTGATAGATAGACAGACAGACATAGTTAAATCGCAGAATTGATGCTGATCAAGAATTTATAAACTCGTTGAAGGTTTATAACATTATACTCTAACTAAATATGATAAAAAAAATTTACAATAAACTCGTGCATAATTACATTAAATAACGGACCAAATGAAAGAAACGAAAAACGAAGCGAATTAAAGCAAATCATAACCAAAAGCAAAAGCGAAATGAACAACACGCTTAGGTCGACAGAAAGTATGGAATGCGGTTTTGACAAGTTCTTCTATAATTGTCCACACCAGAGAGCACTTTGCTATTTGTGTAATATACGCCACAATGTGTGTATGTGTAGAAATGAGTACTTAACTGAATAAAAACAAGATAGAGAAGTTCGGTTAAGACCGAAGCTTAAATACCCTCCACCTTTTATAGTACTCTAAAAAATAAGTTCCTATTGCCATATTTATGTATATGACTATTTCATGTACTTACGCAAATAGTGCTTTTTTTTTTAAATTATAGGCATTTGCGTTAATCAATCACGCCCATTTTTGGCACAGTGTTGGATAACGATACCACTTATATTTATACCAAAAATCAACTTGATAGGCATAGTATTGTGCGATATATAATTTTTTTAAGATACAATTTTTTCGAGGTATGATAAGATTTTCGTTTATTGTGGGCGTGTCTCTTTACCGATTTTGCCCAATTTCAATACGGAATAGCGAAATTAAACTAAGGATACGTATGCAAAGTTTCAATTTGATATCTCAAAAATTACGACCGTGAGAGTGCCAACAACAGACGGACACACGGACACACGGACGGACATGTCTCATACGATTTCTCATTTAATGCTGATTAAGAATATATATGGTTTGTATCCGACGCTTCCTTCGATGTGTTGTAAACGGATGATCAAAATGAATATACCCTCTTCCCTAAGGTGGAGGGTATAAAAATATATTGTACTAAAGTATATATATATTAAACACACATATATACATATAAATGTATTTACAATAACAAATAATAGCTAAAGAGATACATACATTCTTATATATATACACAAAAAAATGAGAAGAGTCAACAACATTCATTGTAAATACACCACACAGCACACAGCGTATACAAACCATATGAACCGTAAATACTTTAAAACAACTGACGTAGCGACTAAAATATTTACAAATACATAGATAATACTTACAAACACAAATACTATCTATATATTTGTTAATATTTGTACAAAAAAATTTCAACAAAGTGGAAAAAGAGCAAAATCATATTGGTGGGCATACACATTAATACAAAACTATACATTCACTAACGCAAAAACACCCATTTTTTTTTTGCAAACATCAACCAAACAGCCAGCCATCGAGTCAATTTGAAAAATCTCTTGATGAGATATATTTAAAGGCAAAGTCTGGTGACTTGGTGCCCGCGTTATGTAAAGTAGACAAACACTACAATAATAATAACAACTCATATATGTAGAGTACAAATTTAACTCACATGTTCTCAAAATAACGACGGAAAAAAAAACATACAGCATATATAGTTCGCTCAAATGTTTGCAACTTACATTTTAGAACAAATAAAAACTTTTATGCATATATATTGTGGCTCTTTTTCAGTGACTATTGAAGGACGATTACTGCAATATATAGGGTAAAAAAAAAAAATAAATAAACCATTGGCATTTTATATGATTACGCCCATTTTTGGCAAATCAATACATACAGTTTATAAAAAACAAAATTGAATTTTGTAGTTCTGTTGTTGCGGCTGTAAGAGATTTTCGATAACTATTAACCGATTTCGAATATTTTAAATTGGAAACAAACTGCAGAAATATAAAATCTCTAAACAAAAATAAATTGACCTATTATCTTGCTGATCAAGAAACACTTTATAGAATTTCTGATGTTTGTTTAGGTGTTGCAAAACTGAATAACAAACTTAGTATGCTTCCATCTCGCATCTATGATATATTTAATCATGTAGTTTTATTTGTCCATTTTGAATAGGATATTAAGTGTTTGGTTTTAACCAACTATAATGTTTTTACTAAATTTATAGTAATATACATGAATTGCATATAGCAAAACATTTAGTCTCTCTGGCAAACTATTATATTCAATAAATAGATTGAAGATGATAAGAGTACTATTTTGTAGAGTTGAATTATAAAATTTGCCAATAATATAAAAACTTGCATATACGAGCACATAACTACTATATTGGACTATATGTCCAATTTTAGTGTATTATTTTTATAAGAATGTTTCGGTTTTCAAATTTATATTTTCTTCTTTTATAAACTTATGACAGAAATTGGTTCTAAATTAAAGAAACATTTAATAATAAAGGCACTAAACTTCTTAAAAAATGGTGCGTCTTAAGCTATAAAGAAAAGTAACTGTAAATATCGTGTCTTCACCATTCCCATTTTAAGCTTGTTTCAGCTTCTTACACTTGGATATTCCTGAACTTGAAATTCCTGGACATATATATATGCACCTCTCTCGAAGGATTTGATAAACATCTGAACAAAGTCATGTATTGAGGTACTCCATATTTTATAGTTTTGGTCTGTATAGAAGTAAGCAAAATTTTTCAATAAAAATTATTCTACTTTTTACCTCTAGCTTTATGTTAGAAATTTTTTCCAATATATTTGATTGTGACATATTCAAACTTACTTAATTCTTAAGATATATAACTTGATAGCCTAAGAAAGTCCAATGAGTATCAGTAGAATATCCATAGATCTCAGTTATATTCATTTAGTAGCTAAATTTTTAAAACTTGAAATACCACGACCTGATTTTATTTAACAATAACTCAACTTTGGTATGAAAACAAATTACACAAAACCGGTTTTCAAGAGGTTTATAATAATAGTTATAAAATATTCGCCTCAAGTTGAAGTTTTTAAGTTTTTTTAACTCTAATGTTTTTATTGTTGACGATTAGTTCATTTTCTCTTTAGCGTGTTATTATTATTATTACGTTTGCAATTGCTTAGTATTTATGCGGTTTAATTGAAATATTTTTTTAATGTACTATAAGCATACAGCAACAAATACGTATACAATATATATTGATTGTTCGGGCACACCTATTTTTTTACTTACTCGGAGAAAATATTTTTTTTACGTAAAAGTTTGGTATTTCTTAAATCTTATTTTATTGACAACATGGGCAAATAATAGTATAATTAAGTAAGTATTCTGCAATGCATATATTTAAAACACGCACACATCGATGGATGGGGTAATATAAATACGTATAATTTTATAGCTATTTTTTGTGCCAGATGGCTCTTGACCGATTTTGTTCAATTTAAACAGCGTTCTCCGTGCAGAAATTGGAACTATATGTACAATATTTCAGCCCAACAACTCAAAATTTTTCACTGTGAGATTGTCAACAACAGACAAACATACAAACACATATATTTAAATCGACTCAGATTTTGATGCTGATCAAAATATATCCAAAAAAATATATGCAGAAACTGGAGCTATATAAATAATATTTCAGCTCAATAACTCAAAATTTACGACTTGTCAACAACAGACAAACACACGAACACACAACTGATCAAAAATATGTGTACTTTGTGAGTTCTCAAACTCCTTCTTCTGGGTGTTGTACACGGGTTGATAAACTTGAGTGTAAAAAAAGTTAATTCAAGCATGTGTACATATGCAAAGTGAGGAGAGATGTGTGATACAATAAATATTTTAATTAGCGTGAATTTCAAAATTTCATGCCTATATAGTCAGAGATAACAACTACATAACCTCACTTTGCATAAACCTCATAATTTTATATTATTTTTAACATTTTTAAGTTTTTCAGTTTTGCAACTTCTTCCGCATCCGTATGTAGGTATATTATTAGCATTCTCACGAGCGTAAATTTTGAGATATTGAGCTGAAATTTTGTACAGGCATTTTTAGTTTTTACACGCAGATCTCTATGTAAATGGGCAATATCAGTCAAGAACCACACCCTCAATCGACACATATCTATTTATCTGCCACGGAAATTGAATTATGAATATATACACAAATATGTAAATTCCCTCTTAATATATGTGTGAAAAATGGACGTGGTCTAATAACAAACGCGCCCAAACAAAAAAAAAAAAACCGTAGTCAGCGTACAACTAAAACAACTTGCAAATTGGTACACTATTCCAAATTTTTTACATAAGTTAAATTACCTGCGCAAAAATCCGGTTTACGATAAAACCTTTTACCTTTTTGTCTTTTTTTGCAAAAGCAGGCTATAGCAAAGTAAAAATGGAAAATTTTTTCGAACTATTTTTATATCAAAATTTGCAATTAATTAGGTTATAACAGCTTCTGTAATATTTTAAATTTTTTACTACCATTAAAAGCATCTTTTGAAATATGATTAGAAAATATGTGCTCATTGAGACTCCCGGCATAAAATTCTGTAATCATAAGAATTTTAAGAATATATAATTTTTTTAAATAAGATATGGAAAGATTTTATGAATGTTTTGACTTGTCTTTTACAAAGTGACATGTGACCTAAACCTTCAATTCAAGTGTTATTCTATTTTCCATTTAACACATAACAATAATAAACGAGAAATGTAAAACGTTAAAAGAAATTAATCAATTTTCCTATTAAACCAGTGTAAAATGGTGACCGTTAGAGATGTCCATAGTTATTATAACTGTATAAATATAAAATAACAAGTTAAAAGTTGTATTTGATTTAGGTTAATTTATGTCACATATACGTACGCGTATAACTTGTAGGCGTAGCATGTAAATAATTTCAATTTTTGCGACATTAGTCGTTTCAACACATATACTGCCGTACATTGTTGAATCAATTCAGATTTTGATTCTATGGTTTAAGAGATATCTGACACCACCCATTCGTAATTATAACCAGAACAATAAACTTAATATACCCTCACCAAAGCGGAGGGTATAAAAAATGTATTTATATTTATATAACAGCAATAGCAAAATTATCAACATTTAACTCAATCATTATTTTATC
Organism: Ornithomya fringillina; assembly: GCA_963978525.1. Taxonomy (NCBI): domain Eukaryota; kingdom Metazoa; phylum Arthropoda; class Insecta; order Diptera; family Hippoboscidae; genus Ornithomya; species Ornithomya fringillina. The sequence continues at coordinate 35,786,204 of OZ021691.1, read as the reverse complement.
ATTTTATTGAGAGAAGATAACAACAAAAGGAAGCATTTTGCATTATTATTTTATAGGTTTGATTTTAACAAATACATAAACTTATATTGTATATATATTACATTATACTCTGATTACATATTCATAATATTAAATGTGCCCATACACCTTTGAGATTCCCGAATTTTTGTCGTGTCTGAAAGGCACTTTTCGTTTAGTCTACTGTATCTACTGTTTTCATATTGTTGAACAGTCTATGTCGTTAGTTTAGTTCATTTGACTATATACAGTAACTAGCTTAAAATTAGAAAACTTATTACAATTAGACAACATATGAAAATCTATATGGCGATTTCTCTTCTCTTTCCAACTACATCTGTAAATGTAATACATTTGAAAAATGCAATTTTTAAAAAAATAGTTCTATCTTCTACCGTAAACATGCCAGGGTAAAAGGTTAATGAGATGTCTTTATTAGTTATTTTATAATGAAGAATTAGTGAATAAACTTGAGGTCAGTTGAGTTTCAAATCATTGGTAATACCTAGACAGAAATATCAAAGATCTCACAAAGCATATATTTTCTTGATCAGCATCAAATTCTGAATCGATGAATCTCATATCTGCATGTTCGTTTATGTCTAATATATCTATTTCAAGAAATATATGGCAGAAATAGTTATTTCCATGCATGTTGAAGTTAAGGTTTTTTTAGATATATAGATTAAAAGGAATTTTTACATAAATGGAGTGCTTGTCTAGTATTGTAACTACTTTATTTTATATATACTTTTACAAATTTTACAATCTTATATAATTCTACCCCCTACATAATAAATCGTCCCCAATTATTTTTCCATTACTGTTGTTTTTTGTGAGCTCTCATCATCACTCTGGTATTCTGCTGCTTTCTGTTTTATATGAAAATATGTACAAAATATGCGTATACAATGCATAATATATTTACACTTATATATATGTATGCATATGCTTTGTAGTGTGTAGAGCTTCTCGTTTGATAAATTACTTTAAGATATACACGCAGATGTGCAGTAATTTCATGTTTTGTTCAGTTTGGCGTGATGAACTTTTTTGATTGTACGATCCCTCTGTCTTAACATCAATTTTCAACAAAACAACAAAAAAAACGAAATATTTCTTTTTATTGCTTATTATATGTTTTGTTGTTATTATTATAGTTTATCAAAGAAAATCACTCTACAACAACAAAAGAAAAACGACCAAAAAAGAAAATAAACAAGACAAAATACCAGCACCATTGCTTCTTCAATACCTGCATCACATCATATAGTTTTTTGTTTTTGTGCAAAGGATTTTATTTTGCTGACCAGAAAGAGAACGAGAAAAAGATCATATCGTAAAGTTGTTTGTAGCTGCTGCTGCTGCTGTTGATCAAACACACCGTACACATATCAACCACAAACCATATGCATGCTGTTTGGATTGTTTTCCTCTTAAGCTTTGAGTGCTGGAGTGAATTTGTAGTAAAGTATGAAGGCAAAGGAATTCTTTAAAAAAACGCGACATCATCATCACAATTTTTATAGTTTGCATAAATACTAAGTATATGTGGAGGTAGTTGGGTAGGTAGGTATATACAAAGAACATTTTATACAATATTTATATGCATACTGTTGCAGTTTATTCACATAAACTACACGGCGATATACTTACTGGTGATGTTGCGAAGCTTTGTAATTTGTGTTTTGTGCGTGCCTGCGTCATAAGTTATAGGTTCGTTCGTACGAGTGTACTGCTATGTATAACTGCAGCATTCTTTATGATTACAACAAAACACCAAAAAGCAACAATATTAGCTGCAACATATATTTTGGGTTTATTTACTGTTTTATTTTATTTTTCAGTAGCAGTTTTTAAGGCCGTTTCTTTTGTTGTTGTCGTATATTGTCTGTCGTTTCGTATTATGTGTGAATTGCTTTCGCTCCTACGTTCAATTCAGTGGTATGTTCATTACGATACAATTCTTTATTTGATAATATTTTCTTCATACGTAAATTTCACTAATGATATTTATTGTTGTGGCATATAATTACTAGACAAGGGATTACTGGGAAATGCATTTATTTTGTTGGTTTTCTATATAATTAAAATAATCAATTATTAGCATTTTTATCGAATCAGGGAATTTTGTGAATATTAAAAGCATTTTTTTAGCATATTCATGCATATTTTTCAAAGTCGAATAGAATAATTAATAATATCCAATGTGGTTTTTATAATTGAACAAAAGCTTTCGTTTCACTAAAATGCTTGATAAAATTTGCATATTTTGCCTTTAGACTTTCTTATTATTTATTACTATAAATTTATTATAAATCTTTCATATTTTTGTGTATAACAAATTTTATATATGTAACCTATATAATATGCATAACTCCTCCAAGTATAATTGTATCCCTAACAAAAGCATTGTCTTTTAATTTCTCAAGTAAAGATTTTTTATTTCATGTATTTCATATTCTTTAGAAAACATCTGTGTTTTTCCTATTATGAATAATGTAGGCAGTTCTACCATATTTCCCACATAACTACCAATCATTCCAAAAATACATATGTGTATACCCGATGGAATATATGAAGATTTAAAATTAAATCTTTTAAGAATATTTTAAAGTATTTGTATTTCTCAGATATTAAAAAAGGGTTAGACTTGTTTTAATTAGAGAAACATTTATAACATATGCATATAGCAGATACAAATTTCCTGTTTATTTTTATAAAAATTTCTCATTCTGACTGCTTTCTATTATAATTTTTATCTAAATAAAGGTAGTTAATAGAACAGTTATCACAAGAAGTACAAAAGATAAACAAAAATATATAAGACAACGAGTTAAACGGTGTAGAAGTTAATTCCGCTGTTTTATGAACATTATATATATAGTATGATAGTGAAATATAACCGTTTCTTCAAAAATGACAACTATTATTGCTTATAATCTACATCTAATGGTATTTTATAATGTAAACAATCTGCCGCTGTCCCTTTCAAGGCGCAGAGCGTTCCATTGAAATGCAAAAAAGCGGCAATTTCGTTGCTGTTGTATTTGGCTGTTTAACAACTAATGTAAGCTTTTTCAAATATATGCAACTTTTGAAGACAAGTGCTTGGATGTATGTGAGTAATTGGAATGTAATATAAAAGGCACAAAAAGAATGTCCATATTTGTTGTTGCCTTTGGGGCATAGCTGAAGCTGAATCTGAAACTAGAATGCAATGGTGGGCTATTGCAGCAAATTAGTTTTGCTGGTGATACTGCTACTAGTATTACTGCTGCTGTTTTTTTGCTGTTGTTATTGTAAAGTTTCCAGTTGCGACAAGTATTTCCACTTAAATAGAGAAAAACATGCACACGTACTTAACTAATCATGAATACATATACAATTTTGTATATAAACTTATAAAAATATCTGCCAGCACTGGATATATGTATATATATATATATATATATGAGTACAAGTGTGTATTAAAAAAAAGAAACATGGTATAGTGCTATAGTTAAATTAAAGCGAATATAAAAGCCTCTACATTCCACAACGAAGTAAGCCTTTTTCTCAACTTTCGTTCGTCCGAATCTCGCGCGAACAACATCTTGGCTGGAGCTCTTTTATGCGGCACATTATTTCAATATTGGCGTAGAACTCTTCTTTAATAGCAAAATAGCATTAATCTGAAGTGGAATAGATGTTTCATAATAAAATGTTGCTAATATTGACCGATTTCTGGGTAGTGAAGTTTTATAAGCAAATTTATAACCCTTACAATACAAAATGTTTAAGCATAATACTACATTTACATGACATGAAACTTTAAATATGACTCAAAATTTTATAATTTTTTTTAATTGTTTAATTTGTAATTCGCGGGTGATGAATATGTATAGACAGACAGATACGAACAGTTATATCTATTCAAGCCATATCTACTTTATTAAATGTAGCAAGTCCTATATTACTCATTATATGAAAAATACATTATAATAAGAACAAAAATGTCTGGCGAAGCATTTTAAGTTTTTCCGTAACAACAAATAAACCGACCTAAAATATAAGACAACCAAAATGTACATATGCACATATAAATTTATATATGCGTCGGTTATGTTCTACATTGCGAGAAAATGAACCTCAACTTTCGATGGAATAAAATGTAAGTTTCATTGCAAATGAGAAGTGTTTAGTCTGTGTTTCGTGCCTTTGCACTGTTTCGTTATGTGTCAGTAAGCTTGCTTTCGCGTTGTTATAGAGTTAGAACTAAGAAAGCAAATTTCCACGTTTCTTCGACTATTTCTTCTTCTACTTTTTCAATTTATATTATCTCTATATATTCACACAAGTACACACGTACATTTTCATATGTAACAAGCTAGTTAACTTTTCAACTTGTCATGTGTTGGGGCATGAACTTTGTTTCCACGTGTAGTAAGTATTTCCTTCGGCTGATAATATGTTTGCTCATTTCATAATTATTATTTTGTTTCTTTATTTTTTACCTAACCATCCAGGTACAGGCATATGTATATATATCAATTGCTACAATGTATATGAAAAAATTGTAGGAACTTTCGTGATTATCATAGCACAAGTACAAGCACTTAGCCATCCAGGTTTTATTCTTGCATTTTAATTTTTCTTTTTTTGCTGTCACAATTTATTTTTAAAAGGAATGTGGATTGCGAGCGTGTGATCCATTGCCTCCTCCTATGTGTACATTTTATATATATGCACAATACCAATTAACTTAATTTATATACAAAAATGTGTGATGGTATTTGTATGAAAAAATTTCATTTTTATATAGAATAAAGACCGGCAATTGTTGATAATAAGCATTTCATTAGTAGCAATTTTAAAACAAAAAAATCTCCCAAATATGATATATTTATAAAAATCAAATAAATAAGAAGGCAAAAGCTGAATTTCACGTTAAATTTTGTGTCCTTATTTAGCAACAACTTTGACTAAGGGCTAAGTTATCGCGGACTAAATAAATATTGGTTTAAATCCAGTTTTATTGCACAAAAAATACTTCTGTAATTCTGCTAAGAAATTATGCAAAAAGTTCTAACGAAAATTAGAAGCTCGAAAACTGTATTGCTACGGTCTAAAATTTTATATGTTTAGGCAGAGTAGACTCCAGGGTAACGGCTAGAATATGTTGTTTAGAAAAGTTTTGGTTATTTTGAATTCGTTTTTAGTACGGCTTCATTATATTATTATTTATGTGTTGGTATTGAAATTCTTTACTTTTACTTTTTTAATGATTTATTTTAATATATATTTTTTATATACACTATGAATCCAATTTAAATCAAGTCTGTTCTATTATAATTATAATAATTAGCAGAAGTCTGTTAACTTCTAACAAGTCTCTGTTAAAGTATTTGGTTTGTGTCCTTTCTAGTTAAGACTATTTATATCCACGCGCTCGTTTGTTTCGCGTTTAGGGTTTTGAATAAATGAGTTTGTGTGTAATTACACTTTAGAACAAGTACGAAAATATTATCTCTAGCAATAAAAAAAATCTATAAAGAATTGCCAACATTTGTTTACCGCTTATCTAATCTTGCTTTATTTTTTTTTTGCGTGAAATCCTCAGTTAAAGAATCTAAATAATATTTACTTGTATATTTTCATACTATTAATACAATAAACAGAAAAAAGGCAAGAGCTATTGAACAATAAGTAAGTTTAACTAACTGAGGTAAATTTTTTGCTAATGATTAATATACGAATATATTTCAAAGGTCTTGTACTTAAAGTCAACAACAATTTGCTAATACTTAAATATTTGTTTAATAACGGCATGATCAAATTTGTTAATAAGTGCCCCTGGCAACCATAGCGCTTTATATTGTATTTCATGCTTTAAAAGCAGTTGTGTTTACGGATCAGAATACCAGTATTTGAAAAATGTTGAAAAAAATTTAATTTTATACTTTCCATCTAAGTGTTAGGGGCATTCTAAGTTTGCCATTCTATTTGCAACACCCAGAAGTAGGCGTCAGAGACCCTACAAATTATATGTATTGTGGATCAGCATTAAAATTTAAGTCGATATAGACGTGTCCGCCCATGTGTCTGCCTGCTATTGGCATTCTCGCAGCCGTAAATTTTGGGATATTGAGCTAAAATTTAGTACTTTGACTTCTAGTTCTATAAGCAGAACGCTATCTTAATTATTTAAGTATGTACCACGCCCACTATTTGCCTATGGAGATGAAGAGTATTTCAGTTTTTGCTTAAACTAAATTTAGAGTTTTTACTTGTTTAAATCTAGATTTTTATATACCTTAACATAAATGAATAACCACTAACCAACAATAAAAAAAATAATATAATATATTACAACGTAAAAAATGAAATACATAAAATTCAATTACACTAGCAGTTCAAGTCAAGCCAACGTTAATAGTAACGTTGAGTCAAGTCAGCATTCATGCGAACTTAGATTTTGCAATACATTAAACTACACGTTTACTGGTATGATATTTATTTATGTTATATATGTACATATGTGTCGTAAAAAAACTATAACAGCAACTGTATTTGTGCCATTTACCAGTTTCAGTTTTTTGTTGAAAATTAACAAACAAACAAGCAAAAACAACAATAACGAATTTATTTAATTTTAGCTCTGCTAGTGTCTTAATCATTGCATAGGAATGTTTGACGATTTTAACGTTTTTGGTTTTGCGTGTAGATATTTAATATATTTTTTTGCTTTTGTTTTTGTTTTTGTAATTTTCTCATTAATAATTTTTCTTATATGTATACATATAGTGTGAGTAAAAAGATGGAAACTCTCGATGACATTTTTCGAAAAAACTTCAAACACAGAACTTCTTTGGTTCAAAGATGGATCTATTGTATATAAGGTTTTTTCGAAAAATATCATCGAAAGTTTCCATCTTTTTCCTCGCCCTTTATATACAGGCAGACTATATAGTATTACTCTCCAATAGGTTTTTTTTTATGGTTAACATTTTTTGCTCGCACACTCTATAACAGAATGAGTGAGTATGGTCGAGTGTGTAACAATATAGTATATACATATATGCATAAATTTTTAGCGCGCACTTCAAGTTTTCATATGGATTGCAAGTATTAGTTATTTAGCCCAAGTCAATGAATGTTGTACTGTATTATAGCACACACGCAGAGAGACAAAGAGAGAACGAGAAAGTATATCTGTAGGAAACAGTGTAGATCGGTTAAAACGAAATTATTTGAATATTTTTTTATTAGACCCGTTAACTTAAAATAAAGGAGCGCTAGTCCAAGTCCTGTCATACATCCGTTTGTATCCGTGCGTCAAAAGCGAATAAATGACTATTTTTAATTCTTCTATTTATAGAGAACAACTTTCAGCAATAACAACAACTCTTAACTGGCTTGGAATTGCTTATTTTGAGAGAAATGAGAGATACAAATCCTATACTATGTTAGGCTGGGCTTATTTTATTCGATTACTCACCGATCTCTGGGATCTAGCCATGTTGTTTTTTTTGTGTTGTGATCGATGTAATAGATTTTGCCATCAAAATCTTTAGCAATATCCCAACCATCGGGCAAAGGAAACTCACCATGGTGTAGTTGCTGTTGTTGTATTTGTGTATTATGGTGATAATGATGTTGCGGTGGATGTTGGTACTGGTGTGGCAATACAAGTTGAGTTGTTGGGGCCAGTGCTGTCTCTATTTCTGCTGTTGGTGTACATAGAGTTGAATGCGATTGGGATTTGTCTTGTTGTTCTTGCAATTGCTGGGGGGGAGTTTGCTGTAATTTTGGCATAATTTTAAATTGAAATTCCTGCACAGCGTCAACAACAAGTAATAGCGCTTTTTTTGTTTTTCTTTAACGGTGGTTTTATATATTGAGCTGTATATTTTTTATTATCGTCGTTGGTGTTATTCTGGATATTTCTTATTTCGAAGACTTTTAACAACAGTTCAGTAAAAAATCAAAAACACGAATACTTATAAAAACTGCTAGCGTATCAAAAAAACTATTTTTCTCCGCTTCAACTCGATCTTAAACTCGAATTTCATTAAGAAGTAAACTTTGTAATGTTGTTGTCGTTGTCGCTTTTCTTACCTTTTTTTATTTACCGTTTCTCAACAGAGAGATAACAATATTGTTATATCTTAGCAATATTTTAGTATTTTTAAGTATTGAAGTAAAATCACTTCAGGTTTCCCCATTTATAATATGTTACGATATTTAAACAATTTATTCCATAACACACTTACTCGTACACATCACGTTTTTATTGTAGTTGCTCTTAATTTTTAATACCTTCATAAATAATATTAACTTGGGGTTCTATGACGAATATTTTAATTCAAATACCGCAAAAACATATTAATTGATTTACGATTTTACACTTTTCACGGTAAATTTTTGTGGTATTTGATGTTTTTTGTTTTGGTTTGCTAAAGCACCGAGAGAACAGCTTGGAATTGCATTAATCATACGACATTTTTTCACAACACATACATACACATTTCGCATAAAAGATGTTTTGTGATTCAATTATACTTCGTTTTACGTTAACGTTTTCTATAGGAATTTATATATATATGAATATACATTTGAATATATATATATATATATATATATATATATATATATTAAACTTGTATTTGTTATAAAATTAATTCTGTAAAACACTTGCTTTCTCTCTGATCATACTTTACATAGTTTTGCAGTTAACTTTTCATTTATTTATTGTGTTTTTAGGTTTAATTTATTTTTTCTTTTAACGTATATTATTCAAATTATATTGCATAAAGTAAGTTTCTAACTTTTCTTAAATTATTAGCAATTTTATTAGAGATTAAGAGTTTTTCTCTCTCACATTCCTTTTAATTACATACTAAAGCTCTTAATACGACATGTAATTTGGTAAATATGATTGTTTCAAGCAAGAATATACGATCCTCTGTTTAACGCTCGTATTTGATTTTGTGTTAGTGGTGTGCACCTTCAAAAGGCATATACAGCAATAACGGCTAACGATTACTCTCGTACTCGTACTCGTACACTACTTTTTTGTTATAAGAAATCGTGTCTCTTTGTCTAGCATTCACTATATTCGCAGTGGCGGCGTTAAACGCTCGCTATCTCTTTTGCTGCATTCCATGTTTTTTGCTTTAATATAATTTTTTTTTAAATTTTTTTAAATACTATTCCTCTCCTTTTTTGACAACATACGCTTGTGTATTTTAATATTCATCTGCGCGTTTAATTTTCGAATAAATTGTTCCAATTTTGTTGGAAATATTTGTTATCTAATAAATATTTTTTAGATTTTCAATCTAAAAAAGTTATACATAGTTACTAATAAAGTATTATTCGCACTAATTCAAAACTAAATTTATAATTCTCATTTAATTTTTCGACTCTCTCTTCTTTGTCACACTCACTCACAGCATATTTCTTTAAAATTTTGTGTTATTCCGCAAAAGACGTTTTAACTTGCTGGTTTACTAGATAAACTAAATGTGCTGTGAAAATATACAACTTTTTCAGCTTGATTGTCACCCCGTATGTGGGGAGACTCTCTGTAGATTTTATACTCACATATATGCAGATACCTTTGTATGCACTGGTATATTTGTTGTTCAATTTATCTGAAGATCTCAATACTGGAGTTTATCTGAGAGTATTCGTAAGAGCGTGTGTAATGGACGTATATGCATTTATATATATATTGTATGCATGTGCAATATCCAGTTAATGTGATTTTAATTTTATTTTTCTGAAATATTACATTTTGTTTGTTGTATTGTTTATAAAAACGTACATATGTATTGGTATGATTATTGTTTTTAACAAAATTTAAGTGTGAGGTGGAAATTCTGGAGTAACATCATAGGATGAAATTTTTCGAAGAAACCTCATATAAAAAAGTTGGTGCGTAAAATAGGAGAACTTAACAATGACCTTGTTGTTACTTTTTCTAAACCTACGACTTACAAATTTGAAGTTTTTCTTTCATCCAATAACTTTACTCGAAAGTTTCCATCTTTTTTTTCTCACCTTGTACGTACACTGCCAGATGTCAACTTAGATGAACATACATACATATTAATACTACATTGATAACATATTTATGTACATATATATACGTAGCCTTCAGATACTAAAAATCAATACTCTGGCATTTTCATCAAAACAAGAATTTATTCTATTTAATACAATCCTGATTCAAAATATATATATCTTGTTGGGTCTCCGACGTCTCCTTCTGGGTATTTCAAACATTTTGACAATTGTAATGCATACTATTAAGCTATCATTAACGACCAAGGCCTAAAAATAGAGGTTTTAAAATTTTTTAGAGGAATATAATTTGTGATGAATTTTACTTTAACTGTAAAAATAACTTTTGAATAGCCAACGAAATAGTAAAAATTATTAAAATTTCCTATTAAATAATATTAGAAAGCAAAACTCTAACGTTCTCTGATTTTAAAATTTTGAAGAATGGCGAAACGGTCCCTTAGTCAACCTAAACAACTAATAAATAGTTGCAATATTAAAACTTTTATAACAACTATTTACATATAAATATATTTATAGCTACGTACAAAGCTACATAAAAAGCAGAGTACACCCATACACATACAGCTTCTGCAAAGGGTGCGTAATCAGTTTGTTATTCAAATGAATTAATATTCAGAGAAAAATACAGTTGGTAGGTGAGATAGGGAGAAAAAAAATAAAATTTATTTGGCTTAGACCAAATTTTAAATACCCTCCACATCTACATGTAAACCGTGGACGTGGTATCTGATAATTCCCTCTATCATTATGTGTTAACTTAAAAATCAAAGTCAGCGTCAAATAAATTTTTTTTTTTGTAAATTGTGACTGTTTTTCGACCCCGCCCATTTTCGTCATAAGCGTGCTTCGTCCATTCTGTATATATATGTTTAAAATTTCAACTTCAAATGTTGTCGCTGATAGAAAAATATATGGGATGCCAACAATAAACAAACGGACACACAGCCGTACGCGCACTCGCAATCAATAGAATACTTTTATTTTCTTTAGAATACTTATTGCTTTAATTTGTTAACTGTAGACTTATACATGGCAAAAAATGGCAAAAAGGGCACGTCTATTATATTGACGACGTCTGTGTCTATATGGATTTATGTTTTGATGTTGATAAATAATGCATGGACTTTCTGGGGTCCCCCTGGGTGTTAAAAACGAAACAACAAACCTTGTAAAACATCACAATAAAATAAAAATGACTATTATATAAATTGCATTATATCTACACATTTTTTAAATGCCATTGTATAATTTTATTTTTGTTTGTGTAAACGTGGAATGTTGTCTACCCCCTCTTTTATGGGTAAATCTTTATTTAAGCAGCACACTCAATTATAATCATCGATCCAATTGTCTACTGCACAACAATATGAACGACTCATAAAAAATTTATGATCAAGCGCATTAACTCACTTTAGCATTCCTCAGCAGCTTATAAAATTGGCCGCTTTGAATTTGGGGGCGCTTATTTCAAATTCCCATATATACACTTACTCGTTCATATGTTTGCATTCCACATTTATTTTATATTAAAATACAATATAAATATTATATATGTACCAACACATGCATAAATGTATATAAATTAGTTGTGTGAAGAGTAGAGGCATGACGAGTGATTAAGCGAGTTGTGCAGAGAGCTACGTAAATACTCATAAAAAATCTTTTTAATAAAATAACTGATAAACACGCATAAAGACGCTAAATTTTAGCTTAGGCATATACCATATATACCTATAATAGTCTCCACACTAATTTACATAGTTTGGAAGTGATAATTAAATTTATTGTAGGGGTTGCATTTACACCAATGGCCTTCATATAATTTCGCCCTTTTAAACCCAATAAAATAGGTAAATTGCGTGCACTAACTAATAAGATTTAAACCAAATTTTTCACAACATAGCCATGGATACCGTTAAATCAACTGGCGAACAAGAATATATATTTTGTAAAGTTCTCTTTTGCCAATTGTCACGATATAAACAGCACAACACCTTCTAAAGACATATTTAGAGGCCTCTGTAAACACTTAAGTTGACCAGTTTTTTATACAGACAGCCCTCTCTCTCTCTCTCTCTCTCTTTTCCTAGATGTCTCTGACTATGTGAATTACAGTGTGGAGTGTAAGCAAAATTTCATTTGACAACAAACCTCAAAAGCATTCAATTAAAAAAGTGATAGGCTGTTGTACACATATTTTCGTTAATTTGAAATTACTGCACTGTAAATAAAAAATACACGAAGATTTTAAAAAATTATAAAATGTGTTGACTTTTATCGACTCATAACGAATTCTCTACTTTCTGTCTGTGCATCTGTTATTCTCTATCTCACACTCTCTTAGTGTTAATTTTAGTTAGATTAAGATACAAAATCATATTTTATTTGGTATTTGTGTAGTACATGCAAAGGGTGTACATACAAAGTATATTCTTTTCTATAAACATTAATGAACAGAATAAGATTCTAAAAACTTCTGTTTCTAAATTTTCTTTGTTATTGTTGGTTTTTCATTTTTTCTATTTCTTTGAACTCGTATACAAATGCATATGCTTAAGCTTGAAAATCTCTCCCTTAAGTATCTCAATTTAAATTATATGCTATGATGATTACAGCTCGATTAGCTGTAATACTTATAAGCATGTTACATACGGTTAACAAAGAGTATTCTCTAAAAAATCACGCATACAAGCCTAATCAAGTCTATATGGTGCATGTGGTTGTGTTAATCAACAATTTAGCATTTATGTGGCCCCACATTCTTTAGATAAATCCTGATTGATTTTTATAAGTATGAATTTGTAAATTTTAAGTATATAAACATGTACGTAAATTTGTCGCATACACACTCTTATATATTTATAGCGTTCATTTACTGGCATATTTATATTATAGTTTATGGAAATGGAGGTTTTTGTACGGAAGAAGAAATGGGTAAAAAAAGTGTTGGTTTTAAGCTAAGTTAAAAATATTTACCACCATTAAATTTATTTATTTTATTATTGCAAAACAAGATATATTGTACAAGTCATTATAATAGAAGTGTATATATCGAATAGTGTATCGGCATCACATAGTTAGAAAACCATGGGTATGTTAAAAATTTTCCACTTTGCGTATCGACTCATCAATTTTTTCTTTCGTACAAAGCATCACACTTATATCGATGTACATTTTGTCCATTTTCGATTTAGTTTTTCCATTATCACTACTTCTTTATTATTTTTACAATTTAAGCAAACATTTTCTACTTTTGAACTAGCAAAAGATTTCAATACAGTAGTATGAGGCTGCAAGTAGACACATATATTATTAATAAACAAGTTTACTATAATTCTATAAGGTTTAGAGAACTTTTCTATGATGTCTTACCATAATATTGATTGGGCTTGGAAAGGGAAGTCCTGTGAAGACCAAAACGCGTAATATAAATTGTACTAAATTTTTATAGGTATATCTTCAATATTCCCAATGTGTCATCAAAATCTTTGCCATCTACTCTGTACTGGCGACATTATCTAAAATTGATTAATATGATAAAAATAATAATAAGTGAGAAGTGACGTTGTTATGTGGTCTCGACAAGATATATTCTTCTTCCATATTTCTACTAGACATAACTGAAACTACGTTCACACTTGTCTAATGTAACTGTTTCGAATAAATTGGTCAAGCAATACAACGGGTATGTTCAGCACGTACTGCTTCCACTGTCAATTTGACCAAAGCAACCACCTTTTCCATATGATCACTCAATTTTAATAATAATTTAAAGGTGATTAAAGGTGAAATTCTTGATTCATGGGCTACTTTTTGTCTTGAAAAAGTTTGTTTTTGCACATCTCGTTGTTCAAAAGCTGAAGATAAAGATTATGAAAGTAATTATTTTAAACAAATTTTTTCTACACAAAAATTCAGTCATTCAATAAAAAATCAATTTAACTATGCATTTTTTTAATAAATTCTTACAACTTTTCACGAAATTCAGCAAAATTATTCTGCTTTTTAGTAACAACAGTACATAAAGATGGACTTATTAATAAACTTATTATCGATACTTTTAATATCGTTCGTTGGTTACAATAAGTCACAATAATCAGTCATATTTTCTTTTTGAAAAGTGTATGTCTTTGCTAACATATTCCAAGACACTAAAGGAAATTACAGTGTTCTTAATTTAATCCAGTCCACAAGTCTGTCCGTTATTTTGTTTTTATCTTTTTTTGAAAATATTGCTCTCATGTCTTGTAGATATCGCTAAAAAATCCAGCTGAGGAAATAAGTCTAAGAGTTTTTTCAGGTGGAATTTAAACTCAGACTAGGAAAAAATAATATAACTTCTCACACCAAAACTAACTTTCATCCTACTAAGGCTCTAACAAAGGGCCCTGTGTCTTAGCTGAGCCTTTGATCTGTCGTGGCGAATTTTTCTCTCGTTAGTTTGCTGAGCTTTAAAAAAAAAAAAATATCTCTAACATTTGTTAGAAGCAAGTTTGTCGAAGAAAAAATTAAAAAGAAGGTTTTTTAGAGTTTTTGTTATTTTTTAAAATGGAAATTAGCAAGAAGTGAAGGTAGGAATGATTTAGCATATACCTATTTATTGTAATTCTTAATAATATGAAATTCTCGTGTTTCTAGACTGTCGTAAAATAAAAACTTTATGTTCATTTCACAACATCTTTCTTAGTTATGTTATATGTGTATGTTTCTATAATAGAAATTTGTACCTTTGTACCTATTTTTATCGTTAATTAGGCTCATTTATTGGAAAATAATATTCTTAATATTCTTCTTAAAATGTACAATAAACAATATGTACAAATAAACAAAATAACCACAACTTTTGCAATAAAAACTATATATTATTATTCATGTAACGTGCCACTCTGACCCTGCCTTTGTACCCTTACAGTATTGATAATGATTTATTACCTCAGACAAAAGGTTTTTGTGAAACGCATAAAACCACATAAAAAAAAAAAACTGACAGTGATTGCAATTGTGTGGAGCAGTGTAGGAAGGTTATCACAACTTTACTTTCTATGATACCCTTATCTTGTTTTCCTCTTTAGAAAATTAATTCCAAGAAAAATGAATAATTAGATAATGTTACCATTTAATTAGCTGTAAAGCGATTAAAATTGAATCATTTAAAATTTTATCTGTGATAAAAGGTGTAGATAAAAGGTGCATAAATTATATCGTTATTAGAAATTACAACTTAAATTATATATAAATAAAAATAATTATTGCTATTGGAACCAGCTAGACAACTTAACAAATTAACAGGCAACATTGGTTAGTAAAATTGAAAAAACGAGGAAATATATATATGCATACATATATTATAAATAAATATTTAATTATAAATATTTTAAAAACCTCAAAGACTTTTACATTTTACTGCGATTGGAAAGAGGTAAATATAGACGTTAAAGTATTAAGTGTATAAGCTGAATAATATTTGTTTTGTAATTGAAAGAATGAAACTTAAAGATGGAATTCCACTAAAGGTTATATTCTTATACTTTCCTTACATGAAATATCCTTTGGAAGTACTCTAAACTTTAAACTTTTTTTATACATTTAATATATTCAAATATATGTATGTACTTGGCTGCGTAAATATATATTGTGAAAATATGTATAATGAATGTATATTGTGAGATTGGGTGCATTGTGTATTTTGTTCACTCTTATCTTTCATGCAGACGCATTTTAGTCGGAATTCTGCGCATTTCATTTATGAAACATTTTGAAAAATTTAAAATTTTTCTACAGGAGCCTACATGCATGTTTATATATATTTTTTAGGGGTCGTTAAACAAATTCAATGAAAACTTTTTGGGAGGCTTACCTTCTATAAAATACAGGTAAGCTGTACGAAAAACATACAGCATTTGTCCATAAAGTGTACAATATACATTTATTTACTAAGTTCTTGTATTTATGTGATGCATAGTCAGTACCTTTTATCTATTTAAATAAACAGAAACTTATATATAACAACAACATTAAACAAATTGGAAGTTAGTACTAAATACTCATAAAATATTGTTATCGTTGAAGGAGTCCCGATGTTCATAAGTAGATGTTGATTCTTTAACACTGATAATTCGCTTAATAGCTTAATAATTCGATAATAATGTTAATGCAAATACTTTATATATTACATAATATTATATTATGTATAAATATTTTAAACATTTCAGAATGCAAAGTAATAAAGTGCATACGAATTAACAAAATTTATACAAACAAACCCGATTACGTGAACATCCTCATGCTCATATTCTAAATGGGTCAATAAGTTTATTGTAAAATACTATAAGTGCACCAAAGCCTTATATATTACAAGTTTGTGTGTACTTGTATATATTCAGGAAAGTATATTTGTTAAAACAGTTAGAGTAACAAAAATTTTTAAACTGTGTAAAACTCACTTAGCATTTTCAGTTCACGTTCTTACACTTACATAAGGTTTATAATATTATATATCAATGTAAAAACATGGCGAGCGCCTTTGAAAAACTGATCTCGTAAACATGAAGCTGTTGTACTTCATCTACACTTATCTGTTTCCCTTTTATTCTCTTATATACTTCTTTTTTCTTTTTGGTTATAATTCAGTATTATTCTTAAACGTAATTAATGTTTATCTCTGGTTGTTTCCTGTTAAGCATTAGGGGAATATGTTTTCGGGCCAACACAAAACAACAACTCTTTTGTGTTTTATTACAGTGGTAGGGTCTCTTTAATTCCAATTTTTACAACATAACAGAGTTAGATCGTAAAAGCCTTGATAGCTACTTTTATTCGTTCGATTGTAATGTGATTTGTTGTGTTTATACGCTACCTATTTTTTATGAGTTTTACTTGCGGTTTTACGTTTTTATTGTGCGTAAAAAAGTGCTATGCTGGTTTTCCAAAATTTTGCTTATATAATATATGTGTATTACATAACCCTATATTTTTATGCAAAAGCAATATAATTATATTTCGACATATTTATGTGGGTCCACATGCTAGTGCAGATGTTTACACTCTGTTACTGACACTCTTACGAGAGATTGAGAGAGATTGGACAGGTGTAATAAATTCAAATGGAATATAATATTACTCAAATGGTAATTTAATTATTAAAGTTATTCCATTTACATTTGAGTACTTTTTATTTCGATTATTTTAAATTTAATTTCAGGTATTTCATTACTCTGCACCACTTGTGGTAAAGAGTATATTAAGTTTACGCGGATGTTTATAACTTTGAAACGGAAAATGCTACCTTCTCACCTTCAATTATTCTAATCGATTCAGAAATTAATTCTGTACCATGTGCGTCTGTCTATGTACATTTGTGCGCAAGCTACAGGTTGCAATTTTGAGATATATTAATGAAATTTGGTAGATGCCTAGGCTCAAAAAGAAACCCTATTAATCAAATCAGACCATTTTTTGACCACCTTCCTATGTGAGGCCCTATTCGAATAAAAGTCTTCATATGGCAAATAATCGAATTATGTTCTGTTGCAAACATTTCCTATTTACATACGGATTGAGAAAAAAAGATAGAAACTTCCGGGTGAGGTCACAGGAAGAAATGTTAAAAGTAGGGAGCTTGACGAAGACTTTGATTTTGATCTTCCCTCTTCTAAACCAAAATTTTTCAACTTGAAGTTTTTTTTCGAAAAATTGGTCCTACGACGGTTTTTTCCTCATCCTATATACCTGAATGAGGCATTCGTTTTAGAGTGTAGGTTTTATATGTTCGTGTAGCAGTTTCAATTGAATTAAATGTTTTATTGCATACATCTTTCTCTTTCGAACCAATTTTGAATAACAATTTTCAGAAGCATTTGTATTTATTGCTTTTTTATTGAATTTAATATCTCTCAGTAGTCCAACATGATGTATGAGTATTACTTTTATTTGAAACATAAAACTTAACGAAAGTCCAATGCAACGTATAAGTATTATTTTTTATTGGAAAAACTGCGCTTTGTGTAGGTGGAATTTTATGCCAAATATCTTGTTGAAGCGTACACAGTAGCTTAACATCTCTACGTGTATCACTCTACTACAACTAATAGACTGACCAGGCCAGACTCAACTACAATTGAAATTAGGAATTCATATATTAATCTTGAATATTTGAATATTTTTATAATAATTTAAAAAGCTATACCATATAGATGGGTATTTAAAATATTTTCCACAATAAAACACATTTTTCCGGATATCCAGATAAAATTAATTTTAAATCTTAAAAAAATTGATTTATTCATTCTTTCTACAAAAAGTTACAAAACGCATAACATTATGGCCGCGTCGACAAATTATATATAATTAATTCGTTTTTCATATATTTTTATAAATTTTTTATTGCTATATATATTTTCACTCACATAATGAAGTTCTGCGATATCGTTATTAAAGATTAATTTTTTTCTGCCATATACTTACGCATTAAAGAGTAAGTGGAGAATATTATTGTTGTATTATATGGACGAATAGTATCTCTGCAATAAATTTATTGGCAAAATATAAAATCAATAAAAAATTCTGTTAAATAAAGAATTCAAGTGAGATTTTTTGCTGTATACAAATATAACACATAGCAACAATTTAAAAAACCTCTAAAACATAAAAAGATCTATAATGTGTCCTTTGAATATGAGCGTGGTTGAAATTGATTCTAGATATCTTTGAAGCCGTGAGAATGTTGGCAAAAAATGTGTACATAACAAATATGTTCCGATTTCACTAAAGTACCGAAATGCGCACTCGTATAGAAATTGTTTGTCCAAAATTTTAGCTCAACGTCTCAATTTTTGCAATCGCTAGAGTGCCAATCAAAAATTCTTACTGAAGCACGGAAAGAGAGAAGGGTTGGATCGACTCAGAATTTGATGCTGAGCAGGAATATACATACTATTTGAGATGTGACCCGACTCCTACTAGATATTACAAATGGTGGCACAAAACCCATATATCTACAGTGGTGATAAAAATATTATACAATAATGTTTATAACAGACATGTCCAGTACCTCATCAATACATTACAACTCGAAAAAATGATTGTACGGTTGTAAAAAATTATTAAGTTTCTGCCTAAAACCTTTTAACGCTTTTGTTTTTTCTCATTTTCCTTCTTTTTGTTTTCTATTTATTACCTTTGAACAAAATAACATTATTTGCATTCATGATTCACGAACCGGAAGAAAGTGATGGTAGGAAGGAAAACAAACTTTATTAATTTTTTATAACTTTATGCAATATAAAATTTTAAATCAGAATACACCTAAGTTGTTGTATACATATATTAAACTTTTCCTCACACTTTGATAATTATTTTTCATTACACAAATTAATTATTATTAGAGGATTTAGTGAAGTGTTTTGAGTTAACATGAAAATTTTTTATTACAACTAAATTTTTATTGATAAAGAAACAAATACACCCATTCCTCGTTTTACACGGTACTCGTTTTGCACGTTTTTGTTCTTACACGGTTTTTAATGTCAAAATAAAAAAAAATATTATTTAGAAAATAACTAATTTTGACTGCACGCGAATTTATTTCTACTTAATTATAAACCTGGTAACACTTCAGACGTATCATGCTTTATTTCAGACTTTTTCCTAAAAAGTCTCAGCAAACTGTAACTAAAATCAATATAGCAACTGTAGAAGCAGAATCTAATGAGATTATGTAATCCAGTGATGAATCTAATATTATACAATTTCGAAAAAAAAAGATTCATTGTTAAAAGTGATAGCAATTAAGTTTGATTAAAATTAGGAAGATAAGTCTTATTTATATTTAATATTTTTCCATAATTTAAATGAAGGACAATATTTTTTTTCTCTATGAAATAGACGTCTTATGTTTTTTTTTTTATTTTACAAATAAATTTGACTATTTTGATGTTTTCTATGATTTAAATGATGTTTTATATTTCATTAAGTATATTAGTTATATTTTGTGTTCATAAAAATGTCCAAAAAAGGCTTATTTATAGTCGTTTTCGTTTTGCACGGTTTTTTCATATAAATTTTTTTTTTTTTCGAAATGCACGGTTTTGTTAGAAACGTATCTCTCGTGTAAAACGAGTTATGGGTGTGTATAAAAAATTATAATGAAATAATTATTGTACTTCTATTTGTCCGATCCCATTATCATGTATATGAACTCGTTTTTTTCCTTCTAAAACAAAATGGAAACAGGCATATTTTCTTCTCATTAGCCTATTTTTCAAAGAAATGTGGAAAAATTACAAGAGATTTTTGAATAAACAAAAATTGGTAAATTCTTTATAGTATTCTCTCTATATATTCTTAATCAACATAAAAAGAGAAATCGTTTGATACATGTCGGCCCGTGTGACCGTGTTGTTGGCACTCTCACGGTCGTAATTTTTGAGATATTAAATTTAAACTTTACATACATATTCTTAGTTTCATATGAATTGTATTAAAATTGGGTAAAATTGGTTTAAGAGATACGCCCACACTAAACGAAAATGTCAACATACGTCGAAAAAATCTTGTATCTTTAAAAAATTATAAATTGCACAATACTATGCCTATCAAATTGAAATTTGGAATATACATAAGTTGTACTGTTATCCAACCCTGTGCCAAAAATGGGCATGATTGAAATCCGCAAACGCCTATAATAAAAAAAAAACACTATTTGTTGTTTAAAAATGACCTGAATAATAATAAAGGTGGAAAGTATTTAAGCTTCGGTCTTAACCGAACTTTTCTATCTTGTTTTTTTTTCATTTTAAAGGACAAAAGGTAAAAAGTTTTTATTTTTTATACCCTCCACATTAGTGATGAGATGTTTGTACTAAGTTTGTTCTTCCGCTTTCAACACCCAGAAAGGTGCGTCAAAGACCCTTCAAAGTATATATATTCTTAATCAGCGTCGAAAACTTAGTCGACTTAAACATGTATGTCCGTGTGTCTGTCTGTTGTTGTCATTCTCAATGGCGTAAATTTTGAGATATTGAGCTGTTGGCAACCAAAACTATAAAGTTTATGTATTCCGTGAAAATATGTATTAGTTCACTAATGTTCGTTTCGTTTTTGTAATAACCGTTACAAGGTCAATCAAACGGTAAAGACTTCAGACTATGTCAACCGAGGTAAAGCCAGTTACAAACCATAACAACAATAAAACTAGCTAAGAACAAAGCGCTCATCCATCGAAATATATAAAAGGAAGGAAAAAAAGAGAATTAATAAAGGAAAACAACAGATGACATAAAAATTTATTGGTTGATCTGGGGCATACGCTTTTTTCTGGAATGTAACAACAACGGAATTCAGACACTAAGGAAAAGAGGCGATTATCTTAATACTAAAACTAATGCTGCACTTTGCTAAGGCTCTAAAAAAGGACCTCGTGTCCTATCTGAGCCTTTACCACTTTGACGCGGCGAATCTATTTGTTGTTGGTTCGCTAAGCCCCATTTTAAGAAGAAGAAGAAGACTTTAATGAGATTGTTAGTTTTTATATGGGTAACCACCCAAAAATCAATGTAGTTAAGGTGATAACCGTCTCAACCACGGTAACCTCATCAATGTAAACAACAGCTGTTGTTGTTATTGTTCGTTTGCCTAAACGCAAATAATAAAAATTTATTCAAACTATGCTATAACGTAGAATGCAAATGCATGAAGATTTGTTCACTTGTTTATTGGTTTGATTATATTTCTTGTACTACTACATGCAACCGTACTAACAGAGCTACACCCACAAATACTGTTTGAATGAGTTTTACATTACACTAACACAATATATCAAGTGTACCAAGAGCAAGATAAATAAGTAAAAATAACAACTGTAGCAGTCGTAAACAAGAATAATAACAACAACAACGAAACAAAAACATTAGTTATAAAAGTATGTGTAACGTAATTTTTTTATTTGTTATGTTATTCTGTATTAAATTATGCGTGTGTGAGTGGAAGTTCAGTAGTTTTATATAAATATTTATATAATACGGATAAGTTAAGTGTTGTATATAGACGTTTATAGGTTTTGTCGTAAAATATGCGTTGAAGTACGCCACTCGATTATTTTGGTTGTGTGGTTAACGCACACACACTTATTCAGGCATAAACACATTTATATATAAAAATGACACTAAGGTCGAAAACTAATTTATATGAATGAATGTGTGAATGCTTATAAGCGGGTCTATTTGGGTTAGAGAATTGCAAATTTATTTTCAAAATTTTTATCCAATATTCATTTCAGTGTTAATGTTCGGTAGTTGTCTCTGTTGTGTTGTAGTTGCAAAGTTTTTACCAATCATGAAAATTGAGTCGAATTGCCACTACATACTGTATAAAATTTCACTTTTCTGCATATTCACATAAGTTTTAATAAACTGACTGATTGACTGACTTACTCTTTCATACATTATATAGAAAAAATATTTGTAGCCATTTTATGACATTTTATGACCAACCATTCATATCTATCGGTTTCTTTTATTCTTTCATTTTTATCAGTTAGTGGTTTTTTGTATGAACTTTTATGTGCCTCAGTTGTAATTCAAAACTGAATATTCATATGGCAAAATGGTCTTATGTGTTGTATCACATTTTTTTCTCACTTTGTTGTGGTTTTATAAAAATGTACCCACTTTGTTATAACAATAGTTATTTATTTATTTGTGAATGAAAGAAGATGGTGACAAGACTATTTTAGTAATAATTGTTATTGCAGGGCCTTCACCTATAGTCACATATGTCTACTACGATTACATTATAAAATATTATCTACAGATGATTTGATTTCATTTCATATACTTCAACTTTATTTTCTTTAAATGAACTTCTAGAATTTTACGTTGCACCAAATATTGCGAAAAATGTTTACCTTAACGTACAAACGTACAAAGTGCTTTTATTATATTAAGTATGAACGAAAACTTATATTTTAAGGAGTATTAGAAGTGGAAGCTGTAAACTCTACCAATAAATGACTACCCCATACGTGTCTTCTTTGTATAAGTAATTATATAAAATACGTACTCTTACACTTACCAAAACAGACTAAGGTTGGAATGTGCATATATCGCCTCATGTGAGTCAAGTTATTTATACTTCTAAAACAATGTCTACTAATCTCTTTAATTTTTACCCTGTTAAATTCTAAAACAGGATCATGCACCTACTTGAATAACACTATCTCGAATGCGTCTAAGAGAAGAATGACTGTATCCTCTGAGCAATCGCATCAAATAGAGCTCCTAAAATAATTTTTGTATACTTCCGAAAACAAGATAAAGAATCACTAATATCACCTTCGTTAAATTTTAACACTTTTGAATATTTGCTCACAGAATAGTTAAAATTTTCGTTTAAATACTTTAAATTAAAACCACCATTACTTAAATGAATTTGTTGCTGTTGGTGGAGTTTTTTAAAAACAAATTTTTTGGCTTCAATTGTGGCACAAAAAATTTTTGAAAATATTCTGGCCGTGTCTGTTAATCGACAACGCCCATTTTTGGCTCATCGATGGAAAGTTCATTTGTCAATTTTTGTGGCAGATAAATAGTTTTTCTTATCTTTTATTTATTTTATTCGCTTATTTTCGGCATATCGATGAAGATGATATTTATTTAAGTTCAAAAACAATTTTTTGTGGCAGATAAATAGATTTTTGTTGATTACGGGTGTAGCTTTTGACCGATTTTGCACATTTTATATAGCGAAAGTAGAAGTATTTGCACAAAATTTCAGCTCAATATTTCAAAATTTTTGCCCGTGAGAATGCCAACAACAGACGGACACATGGCCATACATTTCTAAATCGATTCAGTTTTTGGTGATGATCAAGAATATATATACTTTGGAGGGTCTATGACGCCTCCACTTCTGTGTGTTTCAAACGGAAGAACTTAGAATACTCTAATCACTAAGGTGGAGGGTATAAAAATCATTTAAAAATATTTATGATATCAGATTCTATATTATACATCCTAGGGATTTTTAACTTTTTCACCAACACCTTCTTTCGTTTTCTCTTTTTTATTTTTGTACCTTATTTGTATATAATTAATAAGAAGATATTTTCGTTTATTTTATTAAAAGCACAACAAAAGTTTTATAGCATTATCTACTTACATGTTTACGTTGCGTACTTGTAAGGGGAGGGTGCGACGATTGAGAGGAAGGCACTTTTCTTTTAAATTGGTAATTTTTTAAAAGCAGAGTCTACCTTTGCCCCCATGACTTCGAGTGATACATTGTAAAAATATTAATTGTATATGTGAATGAAGACATAGTTTTTTCAATATATCTAAAAATTTATTTAAAAACGAGTAAAAAATAAATAAATTTGATTTAGACCAAATCTTAAATACTATCCACATCTACATATAGAGGATGGACATGGCAGGTAATTATTACTCTCTTTAATAGTGTGTATGTTGTGTATCAGGTTGCAAGTCGAGTTTTACGCTGAGTTTTTTGTAAATTTTGGGCGTACCTGTTATTCAACAACACCCACAATAGGATAATTTTATATAGGTATTCTAAATTTTACGGTCATAGCGAAATTTTTGCAAACGGAGTGACAAACTTGTATGTAGGCTATAATGCAACAACAAAGTATTTGTTTCCTTAATATACTTGCTTGTTATAACTTTTTTTTTCCTTTCAGAGAAGAATAATATTGTTTTTATTACTATTTAATTTTCTGCTTTTGATTTTTCTCTGTTTTTTTACTCTTTTATTTTAATATTAAATTTTTTATTCATTTTTTTATTACGATATACATACACATATATTTTGTTAAATTTTTTATTTATTTTATACTATACTGGAGTATGCTATTTTATTTTAAGTTTAATTTATTTTAATTTTTTTATCATATAGTTTTCTTCAATTTTCTTCTTCTGTTTTGTACAGTTGAAATTAAGTAATTGTTTTTATCTCTATATATTTATGCGCTTGCAGAACTACAGGGGAATACAATTTCATTCATATTCAACTTTTCATATGAAATAGAGAGAAATAATGCACACATAAATAGGAAAAATTACGTAAAATATCCGCTAAAACATATACATACAAAAAAATTCTCCTTTCACTTCGTGATGTTATGTTCTAATAATGTTTTAAGAATTTTTTGTGGCTTTTTTCTTTTCATTCGATAATGTTTTGTTTTTTGCTTAAAAAAGACTTCTACATTTTTCTGTAGTTGTTGTTTTATTATAGTTTTAGTTTTTTTAAATTTTCCTCATTGTTTTGGAGGCGTGTAAGGAACAACAATGCATAAAAATTCATTGTACCTATGTGTAAGTGGAAGTGTCTGTGAGGTTACCTTAACTAAGATATAAGAGATTGAGATAATATTCTTGATTTCTTTTTATACCCTTCACATAAGATGGCTATACTTAATTTAACAATGCATTTGTAACACTCGGAAAAGATATCAGATACCCTAGAAAATGTATGTATTCCTGATCAGCGTCAACTCAATCGACTCAGTTGATCTAGACACATGGCTATAGTCTGTCTCTTGTTAAAACACTCAGTCGCAACTTTTGCGATATTGACCTAAAATTTTGTACGGACACTTCTACTTTCTACACGCTATTTCAATTATGTAAAATCTGTCAAAATCTACACCAACATACATACATATGTAATAATTTATCGATGTGCAAAAATGGGAGTGGTCGGATTACAGATACGTCCACAATTTACAAAAGATTATTTTGTTGTTATTTAAATATTATATCTATACATTATATAATTGTGAAATTGTACACTTTTTATATATCAATTGAATTTCTTTTGATTGAATTTTAATAACCATTTCCTTGAATTTAAGAATTTTCTCAAGAATCCTAGGTGCCCTTCCATATTTTATATAAATACATGCACAACTAACATTCACATATATATCAATTAAATCCATCCGTCATTCATGTGTTTTTAGATATCTGTTTAATTACTTTAAATAACTTTAACTAAATAATTTTAATACTAAATTGCAGTGATACATATTTCTGAGTACCTAAGTGTAGTTTTAGTGTAAATATGTAGCATTTTTAAATGCGTAATTTCTAATTTAGTACTATCCCTAAGTGTGCATTTATTCCTTAACTTCATATTTCTTTTTCCTTAAGTACAAATCTTATTATTCAAATCTTAAAGTACCAAACTGTTAATGTTTTGCTTAAAAAACTCCTCCTATATCTAATATGATAGTGGATAATTAAGATTTGCTGCTTGAGTTGAGAGTTTAATTATTTTATTTTCTTAATCATTACATTTTTATGATTGTGTATAATTGTAAATTTGATTCAATTTATTTATTTGATAATCGTATTATTGATTTAACATAACAGTAGTTTTTCAATGTGTACCCATTATCACAGAGAGATTGTGAATCCTTTAAACAAATTATGAACGATCATTGTAGAGAATAATTGGGATATTCAAAATACATGAATAAATATGTATATTCAGTTTTAAATGATATAAGTCCTAAAATTAAGAAGGTACTATAAGAATATTTAAATGTAAGATGGGCAATTATTTAATTATACTTGGGTAGAAAATAAAATTACAGTTTTCATCTGCTAAGGTGAGGTACAAAATTGTGTTTTGCTTTTATTTCTTTACGACCTTAAAATAAATCAAAGTGTATTTTTTTAAATAAATTCAACAATTCGATGTTAAGTTATTTTTATGGTATTTTCTTCTTTCTATACAGTGTAATGAATATTTATTAAAATTTATTTTATTTATTTATTTATTTAATAAATAATATATATAAGTATAAAATCGAAACTTGTCCATAAATTGATAACAAATGCATCGCGAATAATTCTTAACCAAAATAGTTTTATATATCATCACATGAAATATGTGACAAAACCTTTGACTTTTAGAATAAATACAAAAGCGAAGGCGGGTCCAATTTAAGTCCTATAATTATATATTAGTGTTTAATAGTGTATATTGGTGTGTATCAGTTAGTATATTAACTTCAACTCTTCTGGGAAAACTTTAACTA
This sequence comes from Ornithomya fringillina, assembly GCA_963978525.1. Lineage (NCBI taxonomy): Eukaryota > Metazoa > Arthropoda > Insecta > Diptera > Hippoboscidae > Ornithomya > Ornithomya fringillina. The sequence goes on along the minus strand of OZ021691.1, from coordinate 35,759,053 downwards.
AATCATTTAATTCCTTTTTTTAAATTTATTTAGTTTCTATATATTCAACTTACGTCTTGGAGTTATGGTAATTTTAATTTGTAATAATTTTAAGAGGATGATTACTTTTCTGTCAGGGCTGTATGATTTAAAAATCAATAATTATGCATATGTCTGTACAGTTATATCTCTTTCTAATCACATAATATTGACCAAAAAATTAAAAAATACAATTGCTTTTTCTTATTTTATACATCATGTCTAAAATTATTTAGAAAGAACCTGATTTCAGAGGAAACTTTCACGTGCCCCTTGTCTTTCATCACCCAACATAACACGTTGTGAGGGTGCCTCACCATATTGATCTTGGTAGTAATTCTCACGCATCATAGTATTCAAACTGGAACAACGAAAATAGAGTATTTCCTGGAAAGGCTTGCGAAAATCTCGATTCAATGTGGCATAAATTATAGGATTTAGCAAGGAATTGGCATAACCTAGCCAAAGAAATAATGATGATAGAGTTGCGGGTACGTGAACGTTTTCTGATTCAACAAAAGGTCGTATCAGGGCGAGTATAAAAAATGGCAGCCAACATATGGTGAATGCAGACATTATAATGCCTAATGTGGTAGAAGCTTTCTTTTCTTTGGCCAGCTGGAAGCGCAGCTTTTTGTTGTGCGGTGAACCCAAAAGGCCACTACAACCACTCCCACCACCGCGCTGTCCTGCAATGCCAATTGCACCACCATAATTTAAAGAAGTGTTGCCATAACTACTATGCCGATGTTGTTGTTGTTGGTCAATACTAATACCACCACTGCCTACGCCTCCAACACAATCCAGTTCTGTATGAACTGGCGGTGAAGAGCCGGTACCATTTAAAGCATGCTGCAGGTGTATTTGTGCTCTCTTTTCTTCAAGCACAATACGCCGTGCAGCACGAAATATTTGATAATACACAAACAACATGACTGCTAGGGGTATATAAAACGAACCCAATGTTGCATAAATTTGATATGCGAAATTTTGGCAAACCGCACAAGTCGGTGTGCCCATCTCATCTACATGTTCATTGCCCAATATCAATAGAGGAGGTAGTGATATACAGGCCGCTGCCAGCCACACTAAAGCCACACATATCATCATACGACGTGGCGTCCGCTTAACACCATACTCCAAGGGTTTGGTAATGGCCAAATAACGGTCCACTGATATAGCGCATAAATTTAATATCGAGGCGGTACAACATAATACATCAAATGACACCCAAATATCACAGAGTAGAGGACCAAAATTCCATTTTTTTAACACTTCATATAATAATGCTATTGGCATTACCAAAACTGCTACACATAAATCCGACAGAGCCAAGGACACTAGTAAATAATTACACGGTCTGCGTAATTTTCTTACCATACATACAGCGATACAAACTAAAATATTGCCAACTATAGTGCCCAATATAACGAATAACAATATTATACTAACGAAAATAGTTTGTATGGGTGGTAAGTCCCAAGTGGTAATGCTACCTGCAGTATTGTTGTTCAAAAAATCCACGGAAAAGCTAGTGAAGGGATCTGTGTAACCAACCGTGCCAAATACTCTTGATATTGTAGAAATATTAACTATCGAATCGGTCCTATTATGTTTTAGCCTTAATTGTAGTTGTTGTTGCTTTTTGTTATGAAATTCCCAAACTATATTTTTGCCGGCAATGCTTTTGTTATTACCTTCAAGGTACGTGGTGTTTAATGTATCGTTTAATGTCTGCTCTTTCATACCATCTGAGGCTATCACCACACTTGATTTCACATTCAACCATAACAACAAACTGTACACAATCAAACGTTGAATATTGTTTAAGTGACTGCTAGATTTTCTTGGAAAATTCCTTTTGTTTAAGTATTTGGGGTGTAATGCAAATTGGGATGATTTTTTAAAATAACAATGGCTCCTGCATAACGTAGATGGAATAGTTAAACTGTTGCATAAATAGTCAGGTTGTACAGTATTACAGTGAAAAGAAAACTTAATAAACTGTCGTTTAAGTTTTGCACCTTGCCTTGAATCCATATACAGAAATTCTTTGACTTTGTTTAAAGCTTTGTTTATTGCTTTGTCAACCATAAGACCAGCTTTCTAAGTGTGTATGAAAATACTTTAGTCTTGCTTCCTCATATATTTATTTTTCTTGTTTTTTATCCTTTTAAAATACTTTACTTAGGCGTGCTTATGGACTTTACTGCATTGAATAGAACAACTTGATGCACTTGCGAACCCATTAACATATTGCGGTTTGAGAAAGTTATGAAGAAACTTCTATTTCAAGTATTCATTCAAGCCATTAAGTTGGTTTTGTTTTACTTCTGTTTGTTTATGTACGCATTTAATTTTTTTGCTAGAAGAAGAAGAAAGAGATTTAATAACAAATATTTGTTGCTATTTTCCATAGAGCATAAAATGACTATTGACATTCTACACCAGAAGGTGGCTGCCATTGTTGTGGTGGTGCAAGTGATAATGATGATAATCAGCATTCTTAGATACGTTTATAGAGCCGCTGTTCTCTGACATTTATCTCCTTCTCAATGCTATGTTATAACTTTTATTTTAATTCTCCAACAATACCCAAATCACGAGTTCTATTGTTGTAATTGTAAAGATTATTAATAATGGTTGATGTTTAAAACTTTGACTGGCCTAACATTGATTTAGCTTGTAAGGTAACTGCCATCTGTGTCATAAGCGATGCTGTTTGCTGTTTGATTTCTTTGTCATAAATCCTTTATATACCCTTACGCATTAATCAGTGTTTTCCATTCTTAATTGAAACTATTGTTTGCTTTGTTTGGCATAATTGGTAACAACCATGACAATGGGGGTGATGTCACTGTTATTAATCTGTAATGAAAGTTTCTTGTTACTATAAATTGAATTTAAATACATATATTCCCTGATTTACACGGCATATACGTTTCTGAAAAAAATCGGAATTCAAATTTATATGTGTAAAGCCGTGTAAATCGAAAATAAATAAATTATACATAATTTAGGTATTGATTTCTTCGTAAAATAAAACTAATTGTATTTTAAAAAACATAAAGTAATTAACGCCATTCTAGTTTATTGATAATAGATTTTAGATGGCATAGTTTTTAACGTAATTATTGAATATATATATATTTTGTTAAACGTTTTTTAAAAATGAATTATGTATTGCATTATTGATTGCTATAACACTATATTTTTATATATTTATAATAATAATTACCTAATTATAAAATTTCTAATTTGGCTAAAAAAATGTTTTACTGATAAAGCTTATACATGATGTAAGTTCTAACTATTTTGCACAATAATTAATTAGTGATAAGTATTGAAAGATCACATCATTTATAAAATACTCTCGATATGTTTTGATAAGTTAAATAGAGTAGACTAGATAAACAATTAACAGTAATATTAATCACAGTTCCTTAAAATACTTTATTTGTCGAATTCAACTGCAGGTTTACTACAAGTTTGAGAATCGGAATTCAACCTATACATCTACCGATAACCTGAGGAAATTAGAGTCTTTGTTATAAAAAAAGGCGCTATTTTATAAAGAAAGTTTATTGCTATTTAATTTATAATGTTCGTTTTCATTTATATTAAAAAACTCTTATTATAAGGCACCGTAAAAATGGATCGATCTAATCTCTTTTTTAGGAATCACGGTTCCTAATATTGGACAGACGGACATGGTCAGATTTTGATTCTGAATCGATCGCTATAATTGAAGGTGCTTGTGGTATTTGCCTAAGAGTTACAAACATCCGCACAAGTTTAATAATAATATTAAAAGCTTCGAACTTAGAACTTGATGGTTACAATGTCTGTTCCTTATTTACTCCCTATTCTCCTTTCATTATCAACAAATGAACACTAAACAAACAAACAAAACAACCGTTCGCATGTATATGTAGAATATATATATAAAATTTGGTCAAAGCCAAACTTAGTTTTTTTACTTGTTATAAACGTTGCGGATGTGGATATGTAAAACAAAGTATGAAACTAAAGTTTGTGAAAGAGTTGTAGGTATGTAGGATACTAACTGATCGGGCTTGACCGACTATTTTACCTATTAGTTTGTTAAGCTGTTGTTGCAGCTGTTCTAAGTTTTGTAAGTTTTGGTGATTTTTTGCTTAATCTTTATTTTTATATCCTCCACATGTATATGAGGGGTACACTAAGTTTGTCATTCCGTTTGTTGTGTTTGAATCGACACATACATGTTTAGCCATAAATTTTGAGATATTGAGTTGAATTTTTGTACAGAGCCATTTAAGTTCTATACGCAGATCACTATTTAAATTGGACAAAATCGGTCAAAAGTCGCGCTCACAAAGGACAAAAATACATTTATCAAGCACAAAAATTGAGCTTTTAAGTTCAAATTCGGTATGCATTTCTGTAATTATGCCTTCCATCGTTGTGGCATATATATATTTTATATAAAAACAACACACGCTAGGGTTAACGAACTTATGGGAAATACAAGGGAAATACAGAGTATAGACAATCTCTCGAAAAAATTCAAAAGCTTCAGTTATATAGTTAGTCAACATGGTCGCATAGTCGAATACGCATACACCTGAGTCCATTATGTGAACGAACAAGTATAAGCACGTGCTTGAGCCTACAATGTACTTGTGTTGCTCGTGCTTCTATGTGCGTATGTGTAACATATACTTGAGACTATGACTGCTGAAATGCAGATAAAAAGTTTAGTTTGCTCGACTTGGTTTCTTTCAGAGCTACAGTAACTAAAATCGTACTAAAGCATATGGGTTGTTGCGTTTAAGTATTCAACGCTTCATATCATATATGTACGCACTCCATATTTTCATGCACACAAACACTTGAAAGTAAGTAAAAACTGCAAAACGTGTTGAGCATAAAAGTACATTTCCTTCACCCCGACTATAGCGATGGCCTCATTTCCGCATGCCTATCAAAGTATTTTTTCTTTTTGCTTTTATTTCGCCCACGCTCGATGTCGGTTGTCGAGCAGGCAATATATTTTGTAGAAGGATAAGCTTTTTATACAAAGGTATGCACATGTCTTTATATATATATACGCCTTGGTATTAGTATAAGTGTAGCAGTTAAATCAAACATGTAGAAGTTTACTTATTGTACACCTTAAGTATGTAAGAATAATCCTTTTGTAGTCATGCTGGTAAAACGACGCACATTTCGCTGTAGTGGAGGAGAAAAAAAAACATTATTAACACGTTAAGTGTTCTATAACTCACTTTTAGCATACTTAGTACCACACTGTTGAAGTATTTGGTAAATAAAGGTTTTTTTTTTAAGTAAATACACACTTGATAATATCGTTTCCAAGTTAAAGCTTTATTTATTGTCGAGCAGTATAATATGAATAAGGTTTTTACCGTATACAAGTACCTAAAAAAAGGACAGAAAAAATCGAACGTCAGATGTTGATTGAAAATGACCAAATGGAATTTGGATATTGCTATTACAAATTAGCTTTAGAGGCTTATATTCAAAAATTCTTTAATAAAATTTGTTCGTCTTATATAGAGTGTCCCAAGTATTGCCTAGTATACTTATACTACCCGAATATAAATTTAATTTATTTTCACATAGTGTCATAGCCATTCAATACATTATATTTGGTTATTTTCAATTTTAATCAATTAATCACAGAAAAACATTACACAATTATTATTATGATTCATTGACCTTTCAAAATGTTTGTATTACGACTTGCAATTTACAGAAAAAACGGCTAGATTTATGCTGACATAACATAACATAACATAATTAGAAGCGAACTCTTGATATTAATTCTATACTTATTACTGATTTACAATTATTTTATACCGCTCATTCCAATTGCAACTCTTAAACCATGTATCCCATGTGTAATAATTTTAAGCATATCCGTTGTCTTTTAAAAGAACGTTAATAAAAAAATTTGATGCAGTGACAATGTCAGAAAACGCTTCTAGGTATATAAGTACCATTATAAAAGATCTTAAACCCTTACTGTTATTTAATATATACTAAAGAGTGCGTAAATAATTGATATTTTGAACATAAATTGGTAGTTTTGAATGTGTAATATAACCGTTCTTTATTAAGCGAACATGCAGCATTCAATGCAATTATACACAATACACTTAAAAAAAAATTTTAAATCAAATTTCACCTAACTGGGGTTTCTTTCTAAAAGACACATTTTTTATCAACAAATACTATTTATTTGTTGTAATATACATCATATTAATTATTTTTTAATGTTTATGGTTTAAAACATGTCGCAGTGTATTGAAACATTTACACATATTTTGTTTTACAATATAACTTAACTTACACACGTATTATTCATAGGCACGTAAAGGGAATTTCAGTGCAATTAAATGGAAATTGCGTACAATATAGATTGAATATTGCTGAGCATATAATTTGCTTCCCTTGTTAAGCGACCTGCCTCTCATACAACACTTGAAATCTTGCAATATTTGCCTCCTGTGTAAGAATATTGATTTTAGCGTAATGACTTGCTGATAAAAACTAAATACGGAAACCTTGATGATAGAATTGGATAACAAAGAAAGCAATTGATTAAATTTCAATATTTTATAACTGACTATGTATTATTAATTGTTGGGTTAAGATAAACGTGGTATTATTACGCTTTTGCTATTGCTATTACTGTTTTCATTGAAAAACACTACCTTTAATAACACTTTTACATAAGATAGGAGATATAGGTTTACCAAAAATTTAAGCTAAAAAATTCAAATTTGATATACGTATTTATATTGAAATTTAGCTCGTTATTTGATGCCCTAAATATATGCATTTTAGCATAAACACAAAAAAACACGCCCGCAATTAATAATAAAAATATCAAATTAGACCTTGGAATTGAAGTATAATAAAGAAAGTGTTAAAAGAAGATGTAGTTGTATACATGTCACACACAAAGTATACATATACTCGTAAATGTGTAAAACCTAGCCCTAATACGTTTTGTACATTTTTTATTTAATTCCTTATTTATGGATTCAATTTTTGCCTACTTATGAAAATTTTCCGGTTCCCTTAACAATTTATTTAAATTTAATATTTTATTAATATTTTCATTTGAGGGCTTATTTATATATGTTTTACTGTTTTATTATTATTTTATGTTCTTTATGTACGCCGCCTGTTCTGGTGCATTAATATGTATAAACCCACACTTGTATATCTTAACTCAACTCAATATTATATAAAAAATGTCTTAATCTACACTCAAAAAAACAAATTTTCTATTAAATAACAGCTACATTTCGGAGTATGATTTTATGTTAATTCGCTTTAAACTTTAAAATTTATACATATCAACAACTTAGAGAGCTTAACTTCTTTAAAATTTATACATATCAACAATTAAAGTTCTTTGTTAACGTGATGAATAAATGGTGCTTTAATTCATTTTTTTATCATTCATAGACCTTGATATTAATTACTATATTAGTAATTTCAATAAGTGTCTTCTAACTAACTAACTAACTACTAAACCTTTAATATATATAATATTTATAAATAAATAGGAGTACATAATCTACGGATAGTAAAAATTATACTCTTATCGTAGAGTACTAAAAATTGTCCTTATATTTACTACTAAAAATGCCATGACTGTTATAATAATGTATATATACATAGTGTGGGAGGAGACAGATAGAGACAGAACGGGAACGACATGGCAAAATAATAGAAAGAACAATTTGTAATTATATTTGTAAATAGGATATACTACACGAATTGTGAAAACGATTGTTGTTTTGTTATTAAAACAAGAAATGTTTTGTGTTTTCTCTTTCTGTTCTGTTTCTCTTACACTTTTTTCATATCTATTGCCTTTGTATACATTGCGGTATGCATTTCCGTTTCCTCTTTTTCTTTGATTTTTGGTTTTATTTCGATATTTGACAAAGTTTATCATTTTACGCTTGCATTGTTAGAAATGGTCTTTCTGTTGTTATTTTACAGCAATATCCGCCTAAATGTGAAAGCAATATGCATTTTCAAAAGTTTAGTAATGTCAACTGTAATCCAACATCATTTAATGAAAATTCATTTTTTGTGGATGTATATGTTGCATTATAGAGAATAATACAATAACAAAACAGGTTAAAAAATTAAATTTTGGTTTAGACCATATTCACTCACCACTAAAGCCTTCTAAGATATATACACGTAAATTCTTAACTTTCCAGTTTTATGAATAAAACGGAAAAAATCATTGAAAAATCGTTAAAAATTAGTTAGTGGGCGAGTCTTTTGTCCAATTTTAATACCAAAGAGCACATAAAGACTACTACTATTTTAGCCAAATATAGATTCGGATTCAGAGGCACACAGATAGACTGATTCAGAGGTTTTATGGCGAACGATTTCACAAAGCAATACTTTATGATGGTGGGTATAAAAATAAAAAATAAATTAATTTAAAATTTTTAAGATATAAACACATATTATTTAAATGTATAAAAGCAATAATGACGAGTATAAAAGATGAAGGTATATTCATCTAATCTAATACACCTTTAACATAAAAAGTTAAGAGAGTCCTGCTTTTTCAATTTATTTTTAAAATATTTCAACTTCTTTTCTCTTGTTCACTTATATTTTTATCTTTTTATTTGTACAGTTTACCTCCATTCCCGGCTACTGCATGCTGTATATAAAAAAAAGCAGCAGCTGTTTCGCTGCTGCTGCTTTACTCGAGAATTAATATATAATTCCCAAGCACAATAATAAAAAATTTAATTCATACCTTAGTATAGGTATAGGAAAAGTTTGCCCTTTGTTTATAATTACTTTTTGTTTTGCTCTTGTTTTGCATTTCTCTTCTTCTCTGTTTATATTTGTCCTTCATAATAAATATAATTCAAATCATCATCATATTTTTCTCATGTTTCAACATTATACATTATAATGAGTTCATACACGTATTAAATAAAAACTTTAAAAATTTGAATCAATTTACTTAAGTCTTTATTATAATAACAATTTATGAATTGTAGAATAAACGTTTCCTTTGGAAGGTTCCTTTGAACTAATTCTTTGCTTCTTATTTTCATTGTATTTTGAATTCTAAAAAAAAATGAAAGGGTGTTTATTATTACTACTTCTTTTAATATCTGTACAATTTATTTATATATAGAATACTATTAATTTGTATCCAAAAAGAGTTTCTTAAAAAATTTTCTTTTCAAAAAGTGTCTTCGACAAATTTTTCGTAATAGCTTAATATATTGCTTTTAATTTTAGGACACATAAACATAATTTCTGATATTTTTAATTTTTTTAGATGTAAGCTCCTAAAATAGGGGGTACTTTAAGTATGTTATTGCGTTTGCAACATTCAAAAAGAAAGCGCCAGAAGCCCCTGCGTATATATATGTTCTTTATCAGCAACCAAATCTCTCTGGCTGCTATTGGCACTTTTGCGATAACAAAAATTAAGATTTTCAGCTGCAAATATCTGAATAATTTGTGGTTTCGGCACATACTTAAGTTGATAAAAATAGGTTAATAGCTACGCCCAATGTTCATCAAAAAAATCGAATTATGAAGTGCAAATTTGATACTCACATTTATAATTAATTAACTTATTATATAAAAATTTCCGGAATGCGTTAACAAATGCGCCCACAATTTACAAAAAAATCTGGTTTTACGTAGTGTAAGTTAAATACAAAATTAAAGAGTGTGTCTTGAAGTGCCTTACATACACTCACAATTTGTATGTAGGTGCAGAAGTTATATAAAATGTAATCTAAGCCAAATTTAGTTTTTTGGTTTGTTTTATAAATGTTACATACAACATTTATTTATTATTATGGCGCCGTAATTGTAAAATCTTTTTTATTTCTTTTTAACTATGAAAATATATCATAAACTTTTCTATATAAATTTTAAAAATTATTTTAAACTCACTAATATATATTTCAAGTTTAATTACCCAAATGTTGAGAATAAAATGAAATAATTTGAACACCTGCCAGATGCGTTATTAGGCGAATGTAGATTTCAGCTTTAATTGAAAGTATTGAAATTTTAGGTTTATTTTGCTATATATAGAGGTCGTTTTATTAATATATGGATTGATGTTTCGTTTGCATCAAGGAGAGGGTGTGAGGAATTTTTGATAAGAATCAAAATCTGAAGTTGCTGTTACCACTTGAAATATTGAGCTGAAATTTTTGTACTGACACTTCCAGTTTCTTTACGAAAACCGCTAACTAGAAGAGCAGGTTATTTAGCTTTTTTATTTGTTTTATATATTATATAGTCCTTCTTCCACCTACGGTAAGCTAAGTTTGTCATTAGAAGTGTACGTACGTGATTATATTTTCTTTTTATTAATAAAACAACCACATGTGTAAATTTAATAATTACATTTCATATATATAATTCAAGTGTATATATCAAAAGCAAATTAAAATGGTATATGGTTGTCATATGTGTTGGATACATATGTATAGATGTACGCTTTATTCATATCTATATGTGAGAAATCACAGAGAAAATAATATATAATAAAATTAATATATATATTGGTCCCTTTCAATCTTTCCAAACAATTAAATTCATAATTATTTCGTTTTGAGGTAATCAAAACACACACGATGATCTCGACGTACCCGATAATTTCTTCTGCGCGATGCAACAGCAATTTTTATTACACGATTTTTTAATTTTCATACCAAACATTAGCGTCCAATGCAAGAACAAAATTTCTACTTTCACATATTTAAATGACTCCAAAAAATCAGGGAATATACAACAAGTACATATCTAGATATATGTGTGCTGAATTTATAATTTAATTATAAAGTTTCGTATGTGTGTGTATAGTAGTGTTCCTTTCTATACAATTGTAACAAAACAGAAAAAACAATTGCGGTAAAAACGTCGAAATAGTGAAAAAACAGTTAAATAAACAATGAAACAACGTAATACATAGAGAAGAAAAAATTGAAATTTGGAATATTATACAAGAAGAGAAGAAAAACATAATACTCGCACCACGATACTACATATACCACACCGCAACACCAAACGAGTGTTGAATGGTAATTTTGTTTATCTCAGCAGCTGAATTAAATCAAATATGTATGTAAAACGTACATACATACCAATGTGTACACATTAATAAACGCGACATAAACATTTATGCATAAAAAACCTCAACAACATGGCCGACAATTGTTGGGGCGGAAGGTGTAATTCGAAAATAAAATACAGCAATAAAACAATAACAAAACTAATAATTTTGCTACCCTGTACATATATAAATACTATCCAAGTTACAAACGTGCAAACAAAGCTCTTATACCCTACTGCTAACGATCCTTACATTTTGATTACTTGTAAGTGGGCGTACGACACTGACCGACACGTCAAGTTGGTGTTGAAATAATGTGGCGATTGTATTGTTGCAGCGTTTTTTGTCTTTTTGGTTTTGTTTTGTTGTGATTGCCCATACCTTAAAATGTATAAATGTTAAATGCTAAAATGTATAAAAAAAATGTTATAATAATTGAATACCACATCGAATAATTCCCAATTGAACAATTTGAAAGTAAAAAAGTCTATGCTTTGTTTTGTGAATACTTAAAAAAAAAATAGAAACTTTCAAAAGTATGGTATAATTTTCTTTGGAAAAAAGGAGAATAGGTCTCTTCTCATTTACTCTATGTAATTATGTTATTTACTTATGAAATCGTCGCATGGGTATGGTAAGAAAGAAATTTTGGTTTATAACAACAAATTTATTGTTTTAACAAAAATATTATTCATTTTTTTACCATTCTTCATCGATAATGTGTTCATAAGTTCATTAGTAGTGGTCCTTATCAGTAAAAAACTGAATGAAAAGAGATTGGGAAAAGTGTTATTAAACAAATAGATTTTTAAACTTCAAAATAAATTGTAATTATGGCTCTGCCGTAAAGGTCATATCATTTCCCGGTCAAGTTTCAAAAATTTCGCACAAGTTAGCAAAAATGAGTGGGGTCCTAAATTATGTTATGTTCTTATTCACCTTGTTTTTTGAGATATTGACAGTAAACATCTGAATTGTTCGTCCGGTTCCCTAGAAATAGTTAAAATACGCAGAGATTTTGGAATAGGATCAATTTTAACCGTTTATGGTAATTTCAACTGTTTTAATATTTTGTACGTAGGGGAAAGGTATGATGAGTGGGACGTATATCCTATGTACAAATGCACATGTGTACGGTGAAATTCTTCTAGAGGTGTACACGTTAGATAATACTTTCTTTAATTACCAAGCTAGATACGGATATGTACGTGTACAAACAGCATAAAATTATAGTAATTGTACCAATCAGGCCACATAATAACAAGCACAATCAATGGCAAATTGTGAAGCAAATGCAAAGAGAACACGATTAGGTCATTGATAGGTTTTCTGTTACACATCTCTTTTTTTTGAAGAAGAACTATTTTAAGAAAAATTTAATAAATTGAATGTGAAACTTACGTATCCGAAAAAATTCAGTGTTTATGCACAGGCATTTTTAGTTTTTTAACACAGATCGCTATTTAAAATTGGAAAAATCGGTCAAGAGCCACGCTTACAATCGATAAAAAACTATATATGTGCCATAAAAATTGAGCTTTAAAATTTAGTATACATATTTGTAATTAACTTATCCAACGATGTGCCAAAAATGGGAGTGGCCGGATAACAAAGACGCTCACAATAAAAATCTATATATCTGCCACAAAAGTTTACTCATGAACTTAAAATTGTTCACACATATTTATAGATGTGCCAAAAATGGGCGTGGTCGAATATCTGATGCTCTCACAATTAAAAAAAACTATACTCCACCTAAAACTAGGTTTTTAAGCTGATACCTAATGATATAAACGTGTCTCCCAGCGTTGTAGATGAAGAGGGTATTTAAGATTAGGACTGAGCCAAATTTAGTTTTCTTACTTATTTTATTTGTCACTTATTAAATTACACAAAAAAGGAAATGCGCTTCCGAATACATTTCATACTTAAATGGCAATTGTGTGCAAATATGTAACGTTGTGTTTATGTATTATGGTAAAATCGTAATAAAAAATACGACTATTAAGTGGTTTGAATAAATAAAGTAACAACAAGCAAACACTTATAATAATAGTCAATCATGACATCGGGCGTAATTTGAATTATTGCAAAAGTCAATATTTAAAAAAAAATTGTAAATACTTTTAATTTATTATTTATTGTTTTATTGTACAAAAAACACTTACTTATTACTTCTACTGGATTTGTTTTTAATTCAATTCTATACGATTATTTTACACCCTACACCACTTCTTATGGAAAGTATATTAAATTTGTGCAGATGTTTGTAATTTCTAAGCTGCTAAAATTTATAGTTACTTTGATGTAAATTGATATAACTCTCAAGTGAATAGAAAGTAAAGTGAGCTAAGCGCAAGCTCTTAAGTTATCGTCATCATCGGTGATAGGTGGGATAACTGTACATTTCAGACAAATTTACTCCTCCTTTATGAAAAGCTTTCATCATTCTGAAAATTTTTTAAAATAATTTTACTGAATTAAATGTTCAACTATAAAGCAAATTAGGGGTAAAATATTTTTTTCTAATTTTTCTATTTTTTCGGTTATTTTTTCGTTTTGAAAGTTTTAACGGCATGCAGTGGTTCAACACTCAAGTAACAGGTCATAAATTGTTTGCCTGCATCAATTACTTGTAAGAAACTTTTTGCTTCTAAAAGCTTTCAAGATTTTTGTGAAGAGAAGTAAAAAAAATGTTAAAATATACTTTAAAACTAAGAACATTAAAAACACCTACATATGTAAACGCAATGAACAGGGAATATATATTACATCAGTTTTAGGTATTCTCACACGTACAATGTGGTGCTCACTGAGAGTAGGCTTTCATTTAAACGTAACAATTATTATAACAAGTAAAAAAGCTATAATTTGATTAAGCCAAATTTTGGATGCTGTCCAATTATATAAGTAAATACTTTTCAAACAACTTTTATAGTATATACTATCATATTTTTTACCTCAATGGTCTGCACCAAATTAAGATTTATAAAAATTGTGAGCACATCTACTTATAAATATGCATACTACGTCTCATCTTTGCTTGTTTTAGCTAAGTATTAAATTTTTTTCTGACTTTGAGTGATTAAAAACATGTACAGGAATATCTATTTGGCTATACTAATTTATTACAAAGCGCATTTTAAATCTCTATTTTAATTTCTATGAATTTAGAGAGTAGGAGTATAGCAAAGGAGAGTGTGCTTCAATACTTTCTATATAGTGAAGAAAGGCTACTTTCTAATCAAAAATATACATGAATATTATGAAAATTACACATGTATAAAGCATAACTAACTTGTAAATATGCTCAAAATAAATACACTAAATATTATTGTATCTATATCTTATTTATTCTTATTATAGTTTCACCTTAATGATGAGAGTATACTAAATTCTTCCGTTTGCAACACCCAGAAAGAGGCGTCAGACACTGTACAAAGTATATATATTCTTCATCAGCGTCGAAAACTGAGTCGATTTAGACATGTATGTCGTTCGTAAATTTTGAGATATTAAGCTTAAGTTTTGTACAGGAACTTTTAGTTTTTGAACGCAGGTTACCTAAATATTCTTCAAAAAATTATTACTTTATAATTAATTTGTATGTATTTTATTTTGCAGTATAATATTTATTCCTACTGAATAAATTTAAATTGTTATCTCTTGTGCTGCCCTCAAATAAAGTTGTTCATTTGTGAACACGACATTTTTATTTTGTTTATGCAAGTATGTGTTTTTTTATAATTACAAAGGAATATATTAATTATGCAATATTACAAACATACCCATATAAGTTTATTTTGTTCACTTTATATAATAACGTGCATAATTAAATAATTTTGCAAAAAAATAAACCAACGCCATGCTACAATATGCATAATTGTATATATTGAGGCAACTCATATGTGTAGGGTTAGCCAATCACTAGGCTAAGCATTCATTTTATAGAAACACTAAATACGAGTATATATTTTATATATATGTACGCAAGCACGTAGATTTAATTGTATACCAATATGTGTACACCCATCCCTTTTCACAAGAAAAACTAATGCCCCCCACAGGTAAAACTTATAAAGAAGGAAGAGCGTCAAAATTCTCTAGAGCAGTGGCAGAAAAGATGGGATACGTCAACTCAAGGAAGGTGGACTTACAAATTGCTGCCATCCATATAGATACATGGATAAATAGGAACCTTGTTAATATCAGGATTTTGGAGCGGCAAATATACAGACAGAGAACGGCTGACATGTTACGTACCATTCGAGCTAAGGCTCAGACGGTTCTTCTGATGTAATATTTAATGGTAGTCTCAGTAGATTTGCGTCGGACGTTGAAGGGGTTTGAGTGGGTGAAAGTCCCACACTCACTGGGATTTCAATGCGTTCCCCTTCGTTAAAAAAAAACCCATCCCTCGTTTAACACGGTACTCATTTTGCACGTTTTCGATCTTACACAGTTTTAAAAATCAAAATTAAAAAAAATTATTTAGAAAATAACATATATTCTTATAATATATAATTTATTTGTTTTTATAATTTTTTTTTAATAACGTTGTCAATATCATAAATTCTTCTTGTTAAGTCTCTGTTATCGTTCGCTTAAATTTAATGAGAAAAAATGCTGCGTGTAAAACGAGGGATGGGTGTATATAATATTATACAATATATTTATGCGTATGCATAAGTGTGTAACGTGCTAATGTACCACATATGCTCCGTGGTCATCAGTTCATATTGTTATTATTCTTGTACAACTATATATATGTATATATATATATATATATTTATATGCATATATGCATAAATTTTATTGCTATTCTTTGTTCATCTGTCCTTTATTTATTAACTCATAAATATAATTTCCAATGTAGTGTTTTAATATATGTAGAGATAAATGTACACATACTCACCATATTTTCTCTTGTGGTTGAATTTTATTTGCTATTTATACATTATTAATATGATATCAATAAAGACCATATTTTGTATTTATGTATTATGTAATGTAATTATTAGAGATTTTGCATAAATATTTTTCATATGAAATTAAATTCTTAATCATAAGTTGTAAAGCGCTTATTCGTATTTTTATTGAAATATAATTGATGATGACTTCCTTCTTTTTCTCTATCTTATATTTTAATAATAACCACCACTTAATTACATAACAAACATATATATACATGTTCATGTGAATTAATAAGCTTTTAATGCATTTTAATTATACCTCATACACACACATATTTCATAAATAAAAATTAATAAGCGACAACTTTTAAAAAGTTACGTTGATTACTTTATAATTTATAACTACAAATAAATATCATACTGATTCATTACCAATTCAAATAAAAAATTGAGTTAAATTAGAGGAAATAACTTATTGAATAGCTAATTAATAAAGTGTGGTTAGATTATTAGTCTTTCACAAGTCTGAATACTTTCTCTTCTGCGATTATTTTGTACTTAATGCTTTTTTGTTTTCACTATTTAGAAGATTGCTCTAGAAAACATATTATTTAGTTATTATTATATGCATGTATTTGTAATTAGCACATCGGTTTGAAAAGCATTTAACATAATTTACATAATATTTGTGACAATTTTCTTCCAAAATAACCAAATATAATTTTAAAACTTCGGCTTTTGGCTCAGCTGTTATTTTTTCATTTTATCTAAGTAGTTGAACAAATAGTAATTACATGAGTTTAATTGCCTCATAATTATCATCAAATGTATACAATGAAACCGTTGCAATTAAAGTTCAACTCAATAAGCAAAGTAACAATAACAAAAAACTATTTATGCACTGCAACGCAGCAAATGTAGCTGAGTCAGGGTTTATGACGAAAAATATGCCAATAGCAATATATTATATTATTATTATTATTATTATTATTGTAATAAGTATAAACATTTCTAATGAGAAAAATAATAATTAATAAAATAATAAAATTGAATAGTTGTAAACGTAGAAACAAAGAATAACAATCCATTAGGAAAGGTTTATTATTAATCATATTCATAGAATAACGGTAAACTAAATTTGTTATTGTTTTTTGTGGACATGTAAAAACAATTTAAAAAGTTTTCGAAAATTAATTTTGTAATATTGAAATTAATTTTAACAGACTGTCACGTCTATTACGACTCAGAATATTTTGCTGATCATATATATAATTAAACACTTTAGTGGGTTTCTAAAGTCTTATTGTGGTAGTTACATACACAATTGCAACTTAGTATACTCTCACTAAAGTGAAGGGTATAATAGATGGTAACATTTAGAAAAATCACTCCGGATTAATTTGAACAATGCACATATTTACATGCATGTTTTAAATATGTTCACCTTATTAAAATTTCACATTAATCGTTAACCACTGAGTCAAATGTCCTGAAAAATGACAGAACGGTTCATAATAATATTTTTTATAATTTAAATTGTCCTTGGATTGCCCACGTCTATTTTGACGTCTACTTGTAAGTTACTTGTGTATTACCTTTGAACCATTAAACCTAGAATTGGGTACAAATATTTTCTTTATATTGGTATTGAAAATGTATTAAATTGGACCATGGACCTTTCTATGATTTTGCAAAGTGTATATTTTTTACGATTTTTCCTTTATTACAGGCAAACCATAAAAGATACCAAAACAAAATTTTGCCAGTTTATTAAGGAATTATTAATTATTTATATATTAACCACGTCCACCTAAAGGGGACTTATTATGGATGTTAAAATGTTTTAGGGATTTAGTTAGGGCGGACCCTATATCAATATAAAATAACTATTCCTCCTCTATGTCCGGGCATGATCGGATAACATTCGTGCACACAGTATTACGTTATGGAAGAGGTTAAAGATTGTGGTTATCGTAGAGTTAACATACACCTAATATAGTCCCATTTTACTCGTTCTATTTTTTTCTTTTATATTTATTTTGCAAGCTTTGTAAAACAGCAAAATTTTATATTAATTCTGCGAAATACTTCTTTGTAATCATCAGCATAAATTTCATTTTTTTCCATTAATGAAATGAAATGAAATTTGTTATTGTTTTCTTTATTTACAAGTATAGTTTTATATAGCACTTCCCATTAATCAAACCTTAAAAAATTTAGATCTAAAATTAAAGTTAAAATAATTTGCATGATTTCTTCTTTACACACAAATTTCATACAAGATAATAGGAGAAAAACGAACATAGACATACAGATTTTGTATAAATACTTAAATAAAACCACCCACTATCAGCAGCTGTCAACACTGTTGCATGAATAATGTTATACAAAGAAAAACTCTCAAAAAAAATTTTGTTGTGCCAAGAGTTTAAGAAAATTTGTTACTGTCGCTTGTCTGATTCAAGTCGCCTGTTTCTCATTCGTAATTAAATATAATGAATGTGCAGTTTAAATTATTGAAAAAATTTACACTCCTTAATGCACAAATATTGTAAGAAAAGAAAACCAATTAATTTTTTAAGTATAAATATAGAAAATTAAATAAAATAGAAAATTAAAATTATGATATTGAAACGTAATATTTTAAATGATTAATTAAAAAATCATTTATTTTATAAAAAGTAATGTACGTCCTAATTATTTTTCATTTTACTTTATTACTGTGGGTGTAAACTGTTCATTTATTTTTTATTATATGATGTAGCATATAATAAAATATTATAGTGTAAGATAAGTGTTTAATAAGAAACTCTATAAGGGAATAGTTCCCTTTTTCATTTCCTACTTTTTTAATTGTTATGGCCTCCTTAGTACATATATTGTATGGCACATAAAGATTTCTTATGATTGCACTTTTTTGTAATCTGCATAATATTCCTTGCGTTGTCCCCTTCTTCTTTTCTTGACTAATCACAATATGGTTTCCTGCAAAATATAATATATTTCCTCAACTATATCTTTATAAACGTATAATTTTATACCGGTACATCGTTTTAAGTGTACACAAGTCAGTTTTTTATGGCATCATTTTTGTGTCAAGCTTTATAACATAGAAAAAAAAGGGTAAAAATAAAAACTATTGCATCCAATCCTTTTTATGTTTTTATTGACATAAATGAAAACATACATTACTTGTATAATTTCTGGTTTTTATTGATTTCATTTATTTTGTGTTATTAATTTTTTTTTTGTTTCGTTCCTTATGTGTCATTTGCCAACTAAACATATGCCAAAGGCATTTCTTTCTAATAGAAATTTATTATGTTTTGTTGCATGTTTTCTAAGATTTCAATGAACTCTGTGTATAGTTACAATTTTGTTTGTTATACTCATAGTGCAAAGAAAAGAATATTACAGACAAAAAAACTAAAGCAAAATAGCTCACATTTTCGTTTTGACGCCAAGATTTCTTAAGGGTACTCCAACGATTGCTTAAGCATGTACTTGAAATTTTTCCTTTTACGGCACAAATATTTTTATTCACTTTCTTTTCATCGGCGTCTACCTGCGTTCACCTATTTCGCCCCTTTTAAGCTTCGTGTTTTTTATGGTAAAATTAATGACAATTATTAAGTTGCCAAGGAAATGTTAACTTTTCGTGTGCACGTATAGATTTCTTTCCAGGTCAAAAATGTATTTGATTTAGAGTGAATATAATATATAAGCTGCTTTGATACTTTTATTAAATTACTAAACAGTAAGAGCAGAGCAGTTCCTACAGTATTTGATAAATAAGTTCATAAATTAAAAGAATAAGTTAGTAAAAAACCCAACCATGGTCGTGGATTCAAAGTAATTAACTTTTGTTTAAATTTTAGACAAAATATGTCTCCATAAAGCATTTAATAAGCCATTCCATTCAAATTTTGGACTTACATATAAGAAGCTCCAACCATGAAACATAATATAATATTCATAGTATACAAATTTTATTTCAAACGTTAAAAAAAAGTATAAAAAATGGATCACAAAAACAAAAAAAAAAAAGATTAGATGATTTGGATTTTATTATCAGTTATTATTTTATGTTAAAATTTATTCTCTTTTAATTGTAAGTGAAATAAAAAACAAACTTGTATCCAGCTGCCTACATACAAATGATTTTCTTTGAGAATTGCTTTTCTTTTTTGTGATTCTTCTCAAGCTTAAGATAAGCGGCAAAATAAGGAAATACTCTAATGAAAGAGAAATTGAAAATATGGTTTAAAAAGTTTGCTAGACATTGATTTAAAAAAAGTGTAAACTAAACATTTAACATTATTGTAGAAGTAACCTTCTAAACTGACTGGTTACTTTAATATAGAACTAAACTGTAGAGCTAAGCTCTAGAGTTACATGCTACCTTAACCCAAATAGTCTTGTTATAGTATATTTACGTGGATTTTAAAAACAGATTTTAATAGTATTTTTAATTTCAGCCTCTGTTCATATATGTATAATGACTAAATAATACAAAATGTCGCTTGAATTGTCTGTGGATTAAAAACATAATATTGTACGTATTTAAGTTCATATTCTATTCAAGTAAAGATTGGCTACAACAAAATGATGCTTTTTGTACCCAAAAATTCATCTTTATTCAGTGGTAAAATGTATCAATATAAATCTATTTTTAAAGTTCGCAAAAGAAAAAAAACTTTCTCTTCGAAAATGTAGTAAGTAGCCATTCTGAAAATTATGCTTCTTTTTTTTAAATAAAAATCATTATATAGTTATATAATAAAGTAACAATATATTTTTACGATTATTTCAGAGGAAGTAGAAATGTAAATTAGACGTGACTTTAACATTTTATTATATGTTACGGGTGTTAACAAGCCAAGAGTGAGTTTAACTGAAACCCTAAATCTTTATAAATAACAGTTAAAATATTCGCTACTAGATATAACGTATAATTATTATATGTGGGTATATAAGAAACAACGAATCATAAAAGCTAGTATGCACTGAATTTGCAAGCACGGTAAGTTAATCTTCTAATTAGGTCTCGTGTCTCGAAGTGATCTCATATAGTATAAATATAATACAATATAACGCTCCCAGCTAAAAAAGAAACATAAATTTAGTCAACAGGATTTACGTGATGATATGCTTTTGTTGTTGCTAAAAGTTGATGATAATGATGGATGTGAAAAAGGACGACAAATAAACCTAGCGTAGGTGTACCATATTTTTTATAAATCCTGCCATAGTTTAACAATATACCTGCATATACTTACAGAGAACCATACATACATATGTAATTTATTATATAGGACACTTGGTTAGGAAATCATTATACATATATTTTAAACATGCACTTTTTTAATTAGTTGTAGTTTATCCCCTAATTCTCATTACAATGAATAACTTTTGTAACTTGCAAGTTCAAGTGGTCACATGACGGTTATGCAAACCAAAGCACTATCACTGTCACCATCATCATTATCACCATCAAAAAAAGGGCGTAATTAGTATAAGTAGCAAAAAAAAAGAACAAAACAGCAGGCAAACCAAATCAAGCCAAAGCTAAGATTAACATTGTACTACAGCCGGTACAAATTCATTGAGCAGAGTGGACCAACATTATATTTTCTTTTGCTTTGTTTAGACATTTTTTGAAGTTATATTCTTTTAAACAACATGTTATATATAAAAAGGATTGAAAATATTTTTTACGTTGAAACCACCACTTATTGTTAATATTCAGGATATTCTCTCACAAATTGTAAGATTAAAACAAAAGTTTAGTAAAATTACAATTCATTTATTTGTATTTATAACATTATTTAGTTATAGCGAATAACCAAGAGTTCTCATTTCTTAATTATTTAGGCATACTAATATGTAATAAATGTATATTGCTTCTAATATTTTATGAGAATTTTATGAGAACAATATATGTAGGTCGTATTTCATATAAACTTTTCTTATCCAATAAGTCAAGTAAAGTTGGGGATATATGTATAGATGTAATATATATATCTAGTTCACATTGGGGTAATAAATATGTTTCAAAATTTTACATATACTTTATTTACATATTTGTCTTTTTATACTATCACTTCCTTTAAAAAAGGTAAAAAAATATTCATAGTATATTGAAATAGATACATAAACGCGACCGTACGGAGATACAAGAGAATAAATTCCAATATACAATAGAACGCCGGACGTTCTTACATCATACTCATGTATGTTCCTATATATTTCTCTTCATTATTTGAAGAGATGATGTACGAACTTTTGAGTACTTTTTTAATTATATATTGTAAAAAAGTTTGCAGTTCTAACTAAACTTATGACATTTTTAATAAATATCATAAATCAATAAATTTTTATCTAGGTGAAAATTTTTTGTTAATATTTTTGACACACATTGGCTGATTATCAAACTTTTCTGGTGTAGTTGTTTTTTTTTTTTGGTTATTTTTATAATTTTTTATAAATACTTCTGTTCTATATTTTGTTTGTTGTAAAGAAATAAAAATTTTATATATATATAATTTAACATCATCATTTAACGTTATATCTCGAATATATAAATATATATATGTACATATAGACATTTTCATACCTTAGCCAATTTAGTTGAGTATTTTACATTTAAAGACACAAGGCATGGTGTTATGCTCTGTTTGCTTCAATAATTATAAAAATGTTTAAAAAATTGTTTTTATTGACAGACATATATGAGTTTTAAGTGTAGGTATAAGTTTCTCAAAATGGCGCACAGTTGCTGCTTTTACTCGACTATTATTAATAAAGTTAGAATGTAGACTTTTATTTTTCTTATTTACGAATGGCTGCTTCGAATCAAAGAAGAAAAGGAAATATGATTTTAAGAATTTACACATCTAACTGAATTAATATTCTCTCAACTTTAATTCATTTGGCTATTTAAATTTGGGATTATATTTAACAACATTTTGGGGCATTTGAGGGGAGTAGCACATAAAGGCATAATAAAAACAAGATAGAGAAGTTCGGTTAAGATCGAAGCGTAAATACCCTCCTCCTTTTATAACCCTTTAAAAAATAAGTTCCTATTACCATATTTATGTATATGACTATTTCATGTACTTACGCAAATAGTGTTTTTTTTAAATTATAGGCGTTTGCGTTATTCAATCACGCCCATTTTTGGCACAGTGTTGGATAACGGTACCCCTTATATATATACCAAGTTTCAACTTGATAGGCATAGTATTGACGATATATAAATTTTTAAAGATACAATTTTTTCGAGGTATGTTGAGATTTTGTTTTATTCTGGGCGTGTCTCTTAACCGATTTTGTCCAAATTCAATTAGAAACAGCGAAATTAAACTAAGAATAAGTATGCAAAGTTTCAATTTGATATCTCACCGTAAAAGTGCCAACAACAGACGGACACACGGACGGACATGTCTCAAACGATTTCTCTTCTCATGCTGATTAAGAATATATATGGTTTGTGGGGTCTCCGAGGCTTCCTTCGATGTGTTGTAAACGGATGATCAAAATGAATATACCCTCTTCCCTAAGGTGGAGGGTATAAAAAACAAAAAATTATAAAAGTAAAATATATATTAAAAGTAAATAATTCAAAAACTTAAAAACTAAATAAAATCGAAACTTCGGTAACGTAGCTAACAAATGCTGATTAATTTAACTATAACAGTTCCTACTGTAAGCATTTTTTGAGCGTGTACTAATAAGTGTGTAAGTTTCTTTTTAGAAATATATTGTTGAAACAAGTGTTTATTTTAATTTTTTGTTTCCTCTCTATACATAACGTACATCTAATGTGAAAAAAATTAATAAATAAATATTCTAGCGAAAAAGTAATGAATAATTACCTCATGTATTGAACTTTTTTATCGGAATATAAATAAATAAATTATAAAATATTATGTACATCGAATATATTTCCGTGTTTTGTTAGATTGTTTTATCATTATAGTAAATGAGTTTACTTATTGAATGAAAAAATATTGTTAACATGAAATTAATGTAAATATAATTGCATGGCTTATGAAGATTTGGTTGCGTTAAAATGCAGTAAAGACTTGTTTTAAAGTAAATAATGAAATAATATTTACTTACCTAGTATTTGATTAAATCTCTATTTTTTATTTTTTAGTGCTTATGTGAATAAGTAAGTAATGCAATATGGGGAAAATATGTTGATACCAAATACAAATTTCAGCCGACCACAAGGTATCAACGGATAAACTTTTAGCATTACAATGTATGATGTGTCGTGTACGCACATAGTATAATATAATTAGACATTTAATCTCTCTTTAAGTGTTCACTATGTGTAACAAAGGTATTATACACAATTTAACATATAATCAGATCTACAAGTATATACATACACAAATATATAAAGCATGTGGCAGAGCGTTTGGGTTTATAAAACGTAAATTAACTAGCTCATTGTGTATCAACGGCTGAGCGCCGACATAAGCTTAGTTAAGCTGTGATGCACACGACATATTCCAGTAATAATAGCAACAAAAACACAATTACTCATTTATATACATCACTGACACATATTTTACACGCTTGTATACACACATAAAAAATCAACATTACAGTTACACAACATCATCATCATAAAATGCAAGACATTTATAATTCCTTTAATTTTCTACATCAAATTATTTACGATCATAAATTTTTGCTTCACATGCACTTGAACTATATATATGTATTTGTTTGCCATGCTTTCATGCATATAAAAAAATATTTGTGATGATTTTTGAGGTTTTTCGTGTGTATATTTTGTGGTGAAAGAGGAATAGATATATTTTGGAATTGGTTTTATTTTGACATTACGTAGATTTTTTGTGATTAGTTTCTTAATTAAGTTTTTTTTACCTTTATAATATTAATTAATGTAATTTCATCTTAAATTATTGTTTTTTAATCTACCATACTTTTAATTCTAAAATGTTACTTTTTTAAATCCACTCGAGCACATATTTTTTATTAAGGTTTATTTTATAATTACTCGCGCCTTGTAACAATATATCTGAACGCGCGCTCGCTAGAAACTCGACTGAAGGCTTATTTTTCCCCTAACCATGTATAGCCAAACATTTACAATGTACAATACATTATACAAGTGTGGAACATAATACACATCTCTACATTAAAACAATTAAAAAATCATAGTATTATCAGAGACCTGTTTTTAGAGGTCTCTGATTTAGATTCACCTCTACCAGAGACTTCTAATATATTTAGAAGTATCTGCCTCTACGTATAGTTCAAGAGCGTGGATGTGTACTGTTGTTCTCTTTTCTTAATAAAGAAAATGTCATGAATAATAATAATTCGGTGTGGAGAAAACATGTGGCGTATGAGTAATTTTACTGCTAAGTGGAACAAGACATATTTATATGAACGCGTTTGCATTCACCATTAAAATTCATCTTAACTTGAGCATTTGAAAAGTTAGGTTAAATCATCTCTTTACCATAAAATATTACATACTTTTTATATATGCACAGTTGTATAATCTATGTTAAAATGTTATGTTATGTATAATTTTATTTAAAATTAATGCTAAAATAGTAAGGCTTAGAACTTTAGAAATATAACAATATTATTATAAAAAATAAATAAACGTGAGTCTTTATTATATAGAAGACATTTCGTACAAAAGAGGTACTAAAAATAACAAATTTTGGTCGAGTCAATTACTAAGCTAATTAATCAGCAAATATGGTCAAAAATGTTAAAAATTGCAAATGTTCGTCATATAAAGACTTATTTTAAATTAAAGCGGTTTAGGGGTGCAAACCTTATTTTTGATATCTTTTTCTGTACACATATGAAAATTCCATATAGATAAATAATATTCATTATGCTTTTATACCCTCCACCTCCCTCCACCACCCTCCTCCGTTTACAACACATCGAAGGAAGCCTCGGAGACCCCACAAACCATATATATTCTTAATCAGCATGAGAAGAGAAATCGTTTGAGACATGTCCGTGCGTGTGTCCGTCTGTTTTTCGCACTCTCGCGGTCGTAATTTTTGAGATATCAAATTGAAACTTTGCATACTTATTCTTAGTTTAATTTCGCTGTTCCTAATTGAATTTGGGCAAAATCGGTTAAGAGACACGCCCAGAATAAAACAAAATCTCAACATACCTCGAAAAAATTGTATCTTTAAAAATTTATATATCGCACAATACTATTTATTTATTTATTTGGTTACGGCAATTATTGCCTATTACATCACATAACTTAAACTTAAACTAAAATTAGTTTATACTTATTGTTTTACAATGTTCAAGTTGAAATTTTCTATAAATATAAGTGGTACCGTTATCCAACACTGTGCCAAAAATGCCTATAATTAAAAAAAAACACTATTTGTGTGAGTACATGAAATAGTCATATATATAAATATGGCAATAGGAACTTATTTTTTAGAGTACTATAAAAGGTGGAGGATATTTAAGCTTCGGTCTTAACCGAATTTCTTTATCTTGTTTTTATATTTTATTCACGAAAAAGTTAAAGTTAACTAGGCGTCTTTGTGTCAAAATGTTTTCCATAAATTCTTCAACCAACAAACATTAAAATTTATTATATAAAATAGATTCCACATTCCATTGAGAGTATTATCGGAGAGGTATTTTGAAGTCTCTGCTCCGTCTCTATATTTAGTGGTCTCTGCTTTTATATTGTACTCTCGCAATGTGTGAGAGTGGTGAAATTTTTTGTACTGCAGAGAATAATTTATTTATGTCATGCGATAACTTCTTATCTCTATTTATATCTTTAAGAAAATAGTACTGATTTCTTTTTATTATTATTATTTTTTTTTTCATTGTATAACTGGGATGTTCTTCTGTAGGTGTCAGTTTACATCTGAATAGCTGCTACAACTAGGTTGTTTCACAGTTAAATTTTTTAATAGTCCTTAGACAATTAATTCGTACGTATGGCTCAAAAGAACACAAATATATTACTGCAAAATTTTAAAACTATGTATATCTTAATTTTATGACCAAGAAAATAACCTCACTTTTGGACAGAAGAATATACATGTATTGCTATATCTACTCAGCATTTGACACTAATTCAAGGTAGTAAAAGCCCCCTTCTAAATGCTTCAAACATTTTGTAATATTAGTAGACCTACAAGTTTTGATACAAAGACAATAGTAGATCCGCATCTTGGCAGTTCTATGACTAATGAACTGTTATGATTCGTTGTCAACCATATCTTTCCAAATATTTTTGAATTAACTCCTAAGCAGCTCTAAATCTTTATTCAATAAAAGGACATCAAGAAAGGGTGGCTTCAACTAGAGATTTTTACATTTCTCACCAGTTCCAATAACTCGACAAGAGAACTTCAACAATTTAGTGAAACACGTCAAAATACTACCAAATGAAAGATATTATCACGTTATAATGATCACTATTGCATTTTTATCCCTTTTAAAAAATATAATAACACGTTTTTTAAGTAATATCTTTTTAAAGTTTACTCCACAATTCTTTTGCACACAAATAATATTGCTCATATTTTTTTATTTTTCAGCGCCGAGTTCTGTTTATATTGCGAAAAAACTGTCGATGAATGTTTATGTTTTTTTCTGTTTCTTCAAACCATACCGAGATCCGGTTACAAAGTGACGTCATTTTTATTTATAGCTATCTGCTTTATTCTTACATTCAGTACTTGTTATAAGTGATTTTTTTGATTTGCAAAACACAGAAGGGGGCGTCATAGACCCTACAAAGTGTATATATTCTTGATCAACATCAAAAACTAAGTCGATTTAGACAAGAGCATTGAATTCAAGATTAAATTAAATTCAAGATTGAATTAATTGCTCTTTTACTTTATAAAAAAATAGAAAAGGGAATTGATCTTAACATAAAATGAAGAAGTCAACGATACAATAGAAGAGAATAGTTTTCATTTTTTCCACCACTACATGTGTTTAACAATGCAACCACCTTTTGTCAGCTCTAAACATGTCAGCACTAGCTTTGGGTAATTACATTTCTTCTTAAAGACTCTTGTTGCATGCTTCCCCTTACTTAACAAACTTGGCTTGAGTCTATTTAATGCACCTGAAAAAATTGGATTTAATCTGACTTTGAATGTTGACAAAATTGTTTAGAGAACTATAATGGAAATGTGACATAGACATTAATTAGGAATTAGCAAAGACAGCAGACATTACAAATGATTTAAACAATTACTTCGTAAGCTATGTTGCAGATGGAAGAAATTATTAAAAAAGCCTTAAACATTCCTTCATATTATATTGTCAATTGTTAGAACATTGACTTTCTTTCCTACTATCCAACAAAAGCAATTGAATAAAGGAAGCATTCATCTTTCAATTTAGTGCTTGAGTGCCATGAGAGAGTAATTTTCGATTTCAATTAAATCCTGAGGGGAAAAATCCATTCAGTTTGAATAGTGAAATGAATGGAAGAAAAATATTAAAAGAATATAAGAATAAAAGAATATACACTATATATGTACATATATCCTTGTTGTGTACAATACGGAAGTAAGACTTGGAAAAAAAAAAAGGAAAAATCATGTACATTATCTTTATATTATAACTTTAATGCGATTCTTCCCCAAACTCAAGTGAAATAATACTTAGGAATTAACCCCACAAGATTTACACATTAAAGCTAGTTTAAGGCACGCAAGTGTCTCCTCAGAAAAAAGCAATTCATATGATTTATGTAACTCTACTTATAACTTATAAAAGATCTCACAAAATTAATCCCGTTTTTTTGGATTCGATTAAATTACGTGCTCATCTATCCTACAATGTATTTGATGAGTAAATGTTTTTTAGTTTCTTATAACATACGGGTATAATACATATTTAAATTTCTAAAAAGTTTAATAAAATCTAAAATCTAAAATTGTATTTGGTTGTGTCTGAATTATTATACCATAGCAAAGAAACTATTGTGTAGATAACTATTATATTTAAATTTTTATGAATTTAAAAATAAAGCCTTTTCGATATTTATAACAGGAATATGAATTGCAATGTTAAGCATACAATAAATCTGAAAAGCAACAACGTTAGAGTGAAAGTTCTGCCAAAGAGCTTAAAAAGTTCCATCTTTAAAAAGATCAATTGAAAAAAATAGAGTGTATTTTAGAAAATGTACATTACAGTTTCATACAAATACAAGTACTCAACTAGATGCGTAAAAAGCGGCTGTTATTTAAAAACAATTATTTTTTACGATAATACCAAAAAAAATTCAAATTTGATGGCGCTGCTTTCCATTAATAAAGTTAAATACAGACATTGGTAGAGTTTATACGAAACCGAATATGAGCTCTCAAAACAAACATTACAGTGGTCGACCGAACGCCACAAAAAGTAAAACAAATGCACAGGGTGGTATTGGATGATCATTAACTGATTATGCGCGACCTAGCAGACATGGTAGGCATTTCAAAAAGTACTGTACCTTGTAATATTGATTGAAAATTTAGACATTAGAAAGATGAACGCAAGGTGACTACCGCGATTTTTATAATGACCACGTTGGGGATTAAAAATTACATGACGCAAAAATGTTTAATCCTATTCTAAATCACATTGATGAGCTGACTTTCGGAATTATTAGTGCCTCTCTAAAAAATCCGTCCAAGAAAACGCGCTACTTAAAAAAGCTTGATATTCCGTTCGCAACACATAGAGACAAAATATATATTTTCTTAATCAGGATAAAAGTAAAAGTATAAGTATAGATATTACTGTCTGCTTTTGACACTCTCGCGGTTGTAAATTTTAAGATATTACGTTGTAATTTTTTATATGTACTTATATTTTTTCATATGCGGGTTTCTAATTAAATCGAGCAAAATCGATAAAAAATCCCGTCCACAATAGACAAAAGCCACAAAAATTGAGCTATAACAAACATCCACAATTTAAAATTACTATATTTAGGGTAGAATGCGATTTGCAAGTTGATAAGTAATACATACCAAAGTTAACTATATTAGTTGTATTCATTGTTCTCATTAGTATTCATTATTCTAATTCATTTTACCAGCCATATAATTGACTAATATCAAGAAGCTGCGAGCCTATTCGCAGGATTACTGTAATATTAAATAAAACACATATTAATAAAAAACTTGGCATAAATTAGAAAAATTAAAAGAACATCATTTAGAATTTATTGTCTTTCAACATGTAATTTATATTTTATGCATCATAAGATAATCTTTATATGTTTAATTGCTACAGCTTATAATTTCTCTTGTTAAGCAAGATGTTAATACTTGTATACATAAAATAAGTTGATTTGTATGTACAAATGTTTCACCAAATTTAATGGATCATATGACTCGTGTCACGCTAAAGATTACAATCTTCATTCATGTCACACAAAATGAATGTTTACTAAATGATTTTTTTGCTTACATGTATAAATACATGTAAATGATAAACATGATCATTATTATTTAGAAAAATTGTGTACATTCGATGTGAATAATTAAAGAAAAATTATTTTCTTCATTATTAAACATATACGAATATGTATGAAATGCTGCATATATTGTTGTTTTTGTTTTCTGTTTTGTTAACTATTCTGAAATAAAATTTTCGTATATAATGTGCCAGCACCAGAAAATATAACATTTTGAAAAAAAAACACTAACATTGTCACAAGTGATTAATTTAATTGATGTGAAATTCAACCCCTCTGCTCACCGTGCACCTTTTGCCAAGGTGTGAAAAAATTTGTCAAAGACAAAAAGTCACATAAATGAATATTACTTATAATAAAAAGAATTATAAACAGCCCACACAAGTAAGGACACGTTTTAAAAAATAATTTTTCTCTACATGATATCAAGATAAAAAAAATGGAATTTAATCTTAGATAAATAAACACACATATATATACACTTAGTAAATATTAAAAAATAATACAAAAAATTAAAAAACAATACTGTTTTATTAAGGTGTATAAAAGGCTTTCCGCATAACAATTTCAATTTTTCCTTTTGAAAATCACATAATATATTAATGAAGTATAGAAAAAATATTTTGAGAATAATATTTAGGCATAAATATGAAATTAATATATCCACTAAAGATATTTAAAGAACTTCTTAATTTAGTTACTTGAGAGAAAATGTATTTAAGATGCTCTCAAAACTACTAAAGAGATCAACCTTTTATTATACCACAATTTTTTAAATTGATACATCAATTATTTAGTGCGCCCGTTTCTTATTATGTTTATATTTTTATCTAGATTTAGACGTAAACTACCAGCTACATTTTAGGAAGGTTTAATAGGTTTTTTGATATATAGGGAGGCTATTAAAAAAGGTTTAAATTGCATATTCGCATTTTCTAGAATTTGACAAAAATTGGTAAATAAGTATCTTATTAATTGGCTGAGCAAAAATTTTAACACTATCCATTCATAGAAACCTTACTTATAAATTCACAAAGTGCTTTTATATGACATCTGTGTATTGCTATATAAAACTAAATAAATTATAGCGTATTAAATGGTCGGGTATGAAATTTGCATTTGTTTTCATTAAGTAAATGTTCTCGAAACATCTCACAAAAATTTTCAAGGACAATTTACAAAAATTCAACAAACATATTCGTGTTCGTATTTTTGGCGCAACGAGAAACATTTTCTCGATCATCTTACTTGCACTGAATGCAACGTACTCTAGCTGCTTCTAGCCAGGTATTGATTAAATAGTCGAAATGTGTGAGTTTTGAAAAATGTCGTGAAATATACATCGCTCCATAATCAAGTGCATTGAAATTTAAATATTAAAAGAGCGTATAAAAAATTCGAATTATTATTATAATATTTTTAAAAACCCACACGGATTTTAAAAAGAATTATTTAAAAAAATTGTCTCACAAAAAATTTAAGATCCTTAACAGACATAGGAAGGTTGTGGTTTATAATGAAAAAAGAGCACATATTGTATTAAAAAAAAATTATTCTAAAAATATTAAAAGGGAAACAAACATAATTAATTATTATTAATATAATAAATTAATCTATCCTGATTAATTAAAATAATAAATAAATGAAGAAACGATAATACTACTTATGACATTGTATGCATAAAAGCTTACGCAGTACATAGTATGTATAAGTACAATATTTATTATTTGTATAATAAAAATATTTATCACTTATGCCAATTACAATAATAATAAATGCAATAAATTTATGTGAAAAAATATATTTCATTGCCACAAAGAAAAAACATTTTTTTAATAATTTTAATATAGATAATATATACATCTAAGGCGTTAAACCTTTATATTATCATGACTTTACTTTAAAAAACATATGAAGAACAGCTTAGAAGAAGTGATCCATCTTGAAAATCAGAGAATAAATTATATATATGATTGTTTCCATGTATTTAAAGTTTTATTAATTAGAAAAAATATTATCGTTCTCACATATAAAATTTAAAAAATTACAACTTTATCTACGACGAAGTGAACAATTGCATTATTTTAAATATTTTATGTGTTATATAGACGAAGTCTAATTTTTCGGTGAAGGGCTCTCGTTTACTCAATATAAATTTGAATATTGTCGAATATTTTAAGATTACTCCATTAAGCTCTTAACTCAAAGCTTGTAAATTAACCATAAAAAACGACAATAGCTAGATGAAATTATGCACGACTTTTTTACATTCTTAATCATATGTACGTGTATATATAATCCCAATAATTGAACTCACTTTAATAAAATTGTACGTAGCAAATGTTTTAATTAGTAAATTATATGAATTTAAAAGAGAAGAATTTAATTTGTCTATACAAAATTTCAGCTTAATATTTACGACCTTAAGTGTGTCAAAAACACGGAAATCGACTCCGATTTTGTTGCTGCTGCATCACCTAGATTCCTTCTGGGTATAACAAACTTAGTATACCTCCCACCATTTGTAAAGGGTATATCATTTTACATACGTAATTTGATTTGATACCTATGAAAAAAACTCTTAAACCATTCTGTTAACCATAGTACCTAAAAAACAAGTTAATAAAAACAACAATAAATACAAATAAACGTTTAAAGTTTCCATGATAAAAAATACTTTAAACAAGAAATTTATCGAATTCAAATTTGAGCTTAATACAGAAGGAAAACGAGATATATAAATAAGAAAATATGTCCAAGCCAACAAAAAATTCACCTGCAACGAATACAAATGCTGCCACCGGAAATAAGTCAAGATGTAAATATACAAAAACTACAGAACGCATCGTTGATGGTAAACTAAGTAAAATAATAATCAAAATACAACAAAAAATGACAAAATTATATTTAGGCTGAACGCTCTACATTTATATGTAATCTGTGGGTGGGCTACGCGCTTTTTTAGCGTATATTTTAGAAAAGGTTACGTTTCAACTCAAAGATATAATTCTGCACAAAATGTTTTTTTTTTGTTTTTGAAATTGGGCGGTGACTTTTCAATTATTTTTTATATTTTTTAGGCACACTTTTAATCAAACTTTAAATTAGATATTCACCAAGCGTATGCTTCAATTGGCTTGCAATATCAACAAGTTTTTCTTTAATTATATACACAGTATATATGTATGAAGATACACTTATTTTCGTAATCGTTGACATTGCATTGCTCTGAAAAATAGACATACGTCACTTTTAAAATGATCCAATTATATGTGTATATATGAGAATGTACAACTCTGAGAAAAAGAATTTGGGTTAATGTTATTCTTAGCTTTTCCTTTCTCTATATTCTACAAATTTGTATAGACGTACCGCTACGTATGAGTTTGCGCGTTTGATAAGATATATCGCCACTTTTTTACTTTGCTATTATTTGAATTGATGAATATAATTTTGAGAATGACCCATACATATACATAAGCATTTAGTATAGGTCAGTGTCTATATGATTTATAAACATGATCTGCACAATAGTAATAAACTACACATATTATCGCTAAAAGTAACTACCTCCAGGCGAAATAGAATTTTACAATTAGGGCAAGCATTTGTGAAGTTTAAAGAGTTTCGAGAGTTTAACAATAAGATTGTGGACTGGCAATTACACAGTATTTTGTATATAATTCTCATTTAGTTACTATAAGCAATTAATTAATATAATTTTTTTTCACAGAAGTACCTCTACCATCCGCGCATAAGCTAAACATGTCTGAGGTATTCGATGTAAAAACAAATAAACCCAACTACAATGTATTGCGGGAACATTTCATCAAGGAGGGACGTGTGGAAGAAGAGCCCGCATTAAAAATAATTAATGAGGGAGCGGCCATCTTACGTAGTGAAAAGAATATGATTGATGTTGAGGCTCCACTAACTATTTGTGGTGATATTCATGGTCAATTTTTTGATTTGGTTAAACTTTTTGAAGTGGGTGGACCACCTGATTCAACGCGTTATCTATTTTTGGGTGATTATGTAGATCGTGGGTACTTTAGCATTGAGGTAAATAATTTTAGTTTTAATTTTGTTAATAAATAATAATAATTTATTTTAACTTACAGTGTGTTTTATATTTGTGGTCTTTAAAAATATGTTTTCCAGATACTTTATTCTTATTACGTGGCAATCATGAGTGTCGTCATTTAACCGAATATTTTACATTTAAATTGGAATGTAAGCTAGAAATATTTTTTCATCACATTCGTCATATTCCAAAAAAAAATAATTTTAGGTGAAATAAAATATTCAGAGAAAATATACAACGCCTGCATGCAAGCATTTGATTGTTTACCTTTGGCAGCGTTATTAAATAAACAATTCCTTTGTATACATGGAGGCCTATCACCAGAAATTTTCACTTTAGATGATATTAAAAAGGTTTTTTAATATTAATATTAATGATTTTTAAACATACACTAAATACATTTTGTTTAAATAATAGCTAAATAGATTTCGTGAACCGCCTCCTTTTGGTGCAATGTGCGATATATTATGGTCTGATCCTTTAGAAGACTTTGGCAACGAAAAAAATAATGAATATTTTACTCATAATTCAGTACGTGGTTGTTCGTATTTCTTTAGGTAAAGTAGAATCATAGAAAATTGAATATAAGGAATGAAATATTAATATATTTGAAATATTAATATGCAGTTATTTGGCTTGTTGCGAATTCCTGCAAAAGAATAATTTATTATCGGTGGTGAGGGCTCATGAAGCTCAAGATGCGGGGTATGCATAGCTCATTATAATATGTAGGACAAATGGTATATTTGGCTTTGGCCAAGTTTTGGTTACCCTTCAAATTTTTATATTATCTATGACCTAACATGTCATGTATATACATATGTAATTATACACTCTCTCAACGACTGTATTACAAATTGTTTTAACAGACGAAGACGTTTTTTTCTAAATTTTGGACATCGATTCCAACCATTTTTAGAGTCTCGTTGAAAAAGATAACCTGCCGTTTTAATATGTTTTGTTTATGTGGCCACGCTATTTAAACTAATGTTCTATCGTTTGACAATAAATTCGATGCGAATGAATGATGGAAGAGGGTTCGGCACATATTCCAGTGCTCAACATAACGTTCGTGGTCAAGAGAGATTTTTATTAATTGTGGGTATGCCTTTTACCACATTACCAATCACAAATAAATACTTGGGAACAAATATATAAATGGACTCAGATTTTAATGCTTCTAAATTATACGTATATACCTCTTTCTGTATGGTTCAAACGGAAAGACAAACTTATTAAGCCCATATAAAAAGATGGAGGATATTAAAAAAACAATTAAACAATTCTATTATTAGGAAAGAAATAAATTTCCTTTTCTTTCCCTTTAGTTATCGCATGTACCGCAAAAATCAAGTGACCGGTTTTCCCTCATTAATAACAATCTTTTCAGCACCCAACTATTTAGATGTTTACAACAACAAGGTCTGCTTGTACAATATTTATTTTTCTTTAGTTATTATTTTTTTATATCTTCCCAATTGTGTGCGTTTAAACAAAATATGAATTTAAAACTTTTCTAATTTTTCCTCTCTTTTCTCTTATCATATATATACTCGTATGTTATTCTTCTGCGGAAGAATGGATATTAATATTGTTGTTGTTGCGGTTTGCACACATTGTTTGTCGTTTAACCAAAGGCAGCTGTACTGAAATATGAAAATAACGTAATGAATATACGTCAATTTAATTGTTCACTTCATCCGTATTGGTTACCAAATTTTATGGATGTTTTCACCTGGTCATTGCCGTTCGTTGGTGAGAAAGTATGCATTTTTGTTAATTCTATCTCCAAAAAATATTTAATAATTGTAAAATGCATTTGTGAGATAACAAAAAGTATTTTACAAAAAATGAATTCATATTATATATTAAACAGAATTTTTTAATTTTTTTTTACTGTAGGTCACTGAAATGCTTGTGAACATTTTAAATATTTGTTCAGATGATGAACTGGGTGGTTCTCCTGACGATGAATTAGAAGAAGGTAATATACAATATATTATATTCGTAAAGTACCCAAATATATAAAAAAAAATTAGATATTGTATAAAACTATAAAATTAAGACATATATGCATCAATGTTGTAATAATCACATCAATATTTAAGCATTATATCAAATAGATATTTCATTTCTCTCTCCTCTTTATGTGTCAATACATAAACATATAAAATTGACTTATTACAATACAAAATGTTTATGCCATAGATAAAAATAATAAATTAGAAAGACAGCAAGGACAAATTTTTGGTTGATGAACTTGAAACGTTTACAACATTTAGGGTTCTCATGAATATACGCAAAAGGCATGTTTATTTTATAAAAAAATATATATAAAAAGACAAGTTGATTGCAAAACTTTTTCTTTAAACTATTTCGTCTGAACTTTTTGAACTCAGTGTAATAGATAGTAGAACATAAGGCGTCGGATTTAACTTATAAATTGATTAACAAACGATAACACTAGTTGGAAGAGTTCTTTGAAAATTTTGTTATATTCTACTTATAAGAAGAGTGTACTTATTTACATTTATAATTTTTTAGTGCTTCTTCATCCTAAAATAGAACTTCTCTTTTATTCTAGTAGATCTCGTACAAAGTATATATAATTTTGATCAATAACAAAATCTGAGTAGGTCTACATATGTCTGTCCCAGAACCCTCATAGTCCTAAATTTTGAGATAAGGAGCTGAAATTTTCCATAACTATTCCTCATATTCTTATTTAAATTGGGCAAAAATCAATCAAGTTCCGCGCCCTTAAAGAAGTCCTGATAGCCACAAAAATGTACCTGTGACGTTCAAATTTCACAGTATAAATAGGCTATCCATCGATGCACCAGGTGTGGTGGGATAACAAATAAGCACACAATTTACAAAACCCCTTATTTTATAAATTCTTTAGTTGCGAGTTAATTTATATAAATAGTGATAATGAATTTATATAATATGTTGTTTTCTATTTAAATTCAGAACTGCGTAAAAAGTTTGTACTTGTATCCATGAACAATAATATTAATAATAATAATAAAACCAATAATAACGTATCTAAGAAAGGTAAGAATATTGAAACATGTTGGTAACCCTTTGCTTGTTTGCTAAGCCTGGTAGTAATTGCTGTGTAAATATAATAGCTGTGTGTGCCATTACATCGTCTCTATGTTAAAAGACACATTTTTTGTTAAAGCTTTTCATATGTATTGTGTAATTAACTAAACCGAAGAACTTCATGTTATATTTAAAACGAAAGCTTTAGCCAATTTTATACCCTCCACTTTAATAAAGAAAAAGTATACAATTTTGGCCATTTGATTTGCGAGAAATTTCCTAATTTATTGAGGGTAGGCATCGTGATGAATAATAAATTTAATTTAATGATTTTAACAGATTTTTGCTAATTAAAGTGGAAAAGTTTAACATTGGCTTTAGTCAATTATAGCCTTTTTACCTGCTAATGTCCATTTTTGCACCCACCATCTTGAGGTTGGAAGTATACTCAATTTATCAAAACGTTTATAACGCACAGAGATCGCGCAAAGTACATATATATTATTAATAAATATCAAATTTTAAATCGAGCTAGTTAAGTCTGTCTATCTGTTGTACGTAAAGCTCTTTGGATTCAGCAATGATATCAGACCATACTGACAGAAGCATTATTACCAGTTAAATATTTTATTTCACGTAACAAGATGGTGGGTTTCCAAGATTTGGCCTAAGATATATATTAGTTTTTTATATGTTACTAAATAGTTTTTAGTTACACCTATCTTAAAAATTTCAGGATCGGTATCAGCTTTACGAAAAGAGATTATACGTAACAAAATACGAGCTATAGGAAAAATGTCAAGAGTATTTGCAGTGTTAAGGTAAAAGTTATAAAAACAAATATAAGATAGCCAAAAAAAGAAAGACTAACCTTACAGGAAAAAAAATTGTTTATTATTTATTTTTTCTTTTATTGCAATTTTATGTACCCTCCACATAAGAAGGGTTGCTTACTAACTTTGTCATTTATTATGCTAGGCCCGAGGGCTTTAGGGATGCTAAAGTTCGTTTAATAATGAATGTGTGTTTGAGTTGAAATTTGTTACATATCTCCGTCCATATCGTTTAGTTGTTATTTAAAATGGGCAAAATCGGTCAACATCAACGTTCACAAATATCTCTCAAAAATACAAAAGTATTTGGTACAGTTATTTCTATTGTAGTTTACATTAATTTAGTTGCGTCATGGGTCCAATTTAGGGGTAAAGTACTCTAGAGTTATCCTATATCTGGATTCAAAACTTATTGACAATGGCCTTATATGTTGTCCATTAGATGTCGATTGACCCCTTTTCCCTACAATTTAACAAACACCCAATAGAGAAAGAATTGAAAACTTCCTCACATTAATTTTGCGATTTATTTTTTCTACCTCCTGTGTTTGGCGACGCGCGGCTCCGGAAGAATAAAAACTTTTGATTCCCTTGTATCATTCATACGTAGCCATCATAAAGCTCTACAAAATTGCTTGCAATATCCAAAAAACTAACAATTTATTAAAAAAAAATTTAAAATTTTTAATTAATCAGTTTCCAGTTTTTAATTTTTCTTTCATTTGTAATTAATAATTATTATTATACAGAGAAGAATCTGAATCTGTATTACAATTAAAAGGTCTTACACCCAGCGGTTCTTTACCAGCGGGAACTTTGTCTGGTGGCCGGGATTCTTTGCACAATGGTTAGTTTTCAAATTAATCACTTTATACATATTCAAACATTTTATATATTTTATATATATTACGATAGCTCTTCAAGGCTTAGGTGCCACGCAACCAATTACCTCATTTGCTGAAGCCAAAGGTTTAGATGCTGTTAATGAACGTATGCCACCCCTACGCCCTTTACTGGGCAACAATACAAGTACCAAAAATAATGGAACCGACTTTCACTCGAACTCTACCAAAAAGCAATCGTAGTGTTTTAAAACGGAATTTTTTAATTACACTAACATTTCAAATATATGTACATATATTTGTATGTTAATAAAATTTGGACAGATTTTTAAAAACTTTTTCAAGTAATTATATATATACTTTTAAAAGCAAAATATTGGGATATAACTTTTATAAATTCTTATTTCATTATTTAACTATTTAAACGTTTAAATATTTTATTAAACTGATATTTCAAGTTCTAGCTCTGTTAAATAACATATTTATGTTATACGAGTACACTACATTTTCTAAATGTATAATGAAGTACAGTTGTTCATATATATTTATTTTGCATATTTACAATATAAATACTTTAGTAATTATTTATTTGAATTTGTGGACTTTTTTTTATATAAATTGGGGTATAATTACTGTGGTCTC
Organism: Ornithomya fringillina; assembly: GCA_963978525.1. Classification (NCBI taxonomy): domain Eukaryota; kingdom Metazoa; phylum Arthropoda; class Insecta; order Diptera; family Hippoboscidae; genus Ornithomya; species Ornithomya fringillina. The sequence goes on along the minus strand of OZ021691.1, from coordinate 35,719,030 downwards.
GTGCTTATTATAAGGCATACTCTACAATTCTATTAAGTAATAAAGCACAATTTTTTTATTTATTTATATTATACATAATTTGTATGTTTCGTAAGTCTTCCGCTTCTACACTTATACTACATAGTTAAGCTTTGTTGTTTACTTAGAGGCGTTTTAACAAGTGTTTTAAGCGTATTTATTACCCGTATATGGTTCTAAAAAATCAGTTAATTCTCCACATTTAAAGTATATAAATGAAAATTTTTAATAAAGTTTGATTATTTATAATAAAATCTTGATTGATATTTGACTGCGTGTCCATCTGTTTATAATTCATGTACTTCCTATTTAAATTGAATGGAATCATAGACAAAAAGCTCTCACAACTATAATAACCAAAAATAAAACCGCATAATAAATTATTATTACCTTGTCAATATTTATTAGTCGGTGACTTTAATTTAAAAAACACATTAGCGTTTCACATAATTTGATTATTGTTTGATTTTATCCTAATGTTTAACATAAAATATATTTAATAATATGTACATAAAATTATTTAAATATTCCATCAAAAGGCTCGCTTCAAAAGTACACTGATAAAATGGAAAGTAACGTGAAAAAAATTATATGAATTTAAATAATATATGATTAACTTTGTTAATTAAATAATATGAACGGTTATTTTTATGAATGTTGTACAATCTATAGAAAAGATAACTTTTAATTAAGCAAACAATAAATAGTAATGAGAATTTTAACAAATACTATGATTAAACGGAAATTGGAGAGGATGGTGTCTTATACCAACTATTAGGTGAACTATTTATTGTGTAGCCTTAAATGAGTATAAAATCAAAAAGTTCTCTATTTAAATTAATGTTAAAAATTTATATTATTTTTATTATATTAAAAGAATTTTGACCGAATTCCTACGAAGTCTTCTATGCATATAAATTTTCTCATATATGTTACAAAGGCATTAATAAAGTGAATGGACTTCTAATACTGAAGTGTTGAGTATGAAATTATCCAAAAGTGGATCTATGAAAATAATCAGCTAATATAGATAGAAAAATAAAATGTTTTAAAGCTTGATTATAAATAATGAAATATTAAAAATTTATTATATTGGATAAGAAAACCAAAACTAGAAATATTTTATATATTAAAAACCTATATAAACAAAAATTATATGTATATATAAATACAAATCAAACAATATACACTACATTAAATAAAATACGATAGGTTTGCTATTGTTGTTGAATAAACGTTGTCGATCGTACCCGTATTAATATAACGGCGTTGCACTATAACAATTGTTATTAGTCGTAGCCGAACTCGCACATAGAGCAGAAAACGTATTCACTTTCAAAATATATTAAAGCATAAATCATATGCCGTAGCGAGCAATTGGTGTTAATTTAAATTTTTGTATTTTACAACAACATGTTCTGAGTTCCTTCAATTTAAATTTAATTCTAAGCTTATGAAAGGTGTTTTTCTTAGTATAAACACCAAAAATAAATAAACGTAAATTTATTGATAATAGAAAAAAATACTAAAAGGAAAAGTGTGACAAAACCTTAAAATGATTATTTTGTACAATATTTTCTTTTTCATTATTGTGTTGCAATATATTGTGGCGTCAATTATATATGAACCAGCTATTCACACTTTGGATAGTGGCAATGTTGGACCAGAATTTAAAACTGTGGATTCTACTCCCAAGGAAAATCAAACAGAAGGTTCGTATAAAATATATTGTAACGAAATTATTAAAATAAATGATTTTCATTTATTTAATGAAGTTATGATGTTGTTTAAAATTCATTTTTTAAACAAATCAATTCAATTCAAAATAATCATGAAAGCACTTTTTTGGTGCGAATCTGTAATAAAATTATGATGAAATGTTCTGAAATATTTAATTGAAAATAACTTGTTTGTGTATGGTGTTCATTATGTACTATAGATGGCTATATATGTCTAAACAAGTGATTGCGTATTGATATATATTGAACTTCCGACCTTTATCTATATCGTATACCCATACATCATAGGTTCTCAAAAATTTTTCTCCTATCAATCTTTTCGGTTTGATAGACTTCTGTACTCCTTTTGTTATACTCATACACTTTTTACACTAGAATATATCACTTAGTTTGTAATACCGAAAAGAATGCGTCGGAGACACCATAAAGATGCTGACTCAGGATTCAATACTGAGTCCATCTAGTCTCTTTATCTGTACATATGTGTGTGTTCTGCGGTAATCATTCTTCTGGTAGCAAAAAGTGAGATATCGATTGCACACTTGCACATAGATAGGTCCATATTGAAATTAAGTAAAATCGATCATACGAAACATGCAAAGTGCAAAAAACTCCAAATGCATATATATATCACTTTGGAAATCATTCCTGTACATAATTGAAACTTTTTTTATATAATATTTCACATTCCAATTAAAAATTCAAGTTCACACTAATACCGCTTGGGCCAATTTATTCAAAGTTTGTAGATATTTGAAAATGTTATGTTAATAAAGTTTAAATAACGCGTGATTGTAATAATTATTTATTATAACACCAACACCAACATTACTATAGTTATTAAATTTTGTATAGTATATTTTGATGCTTTGAGAATAGTATTTGTACAGGTCTGACATACATACATATATATGCACATACAACTTATTTATTTCAGGAATTCCGCAGAACGCGGTACGAATTAACTATATGTATAAATTCGTGTTTATTACTTAGCGTTTCCCATATAACCCGTAAAAGGTTCCATTATAATGCGCTATAAAAAAAATTGGAATAACTTTATTTGAATAGGTTTAACGTTTCTTAAGAGGAGCTTTCCATTTTCAATTCATGTCTAATTTCAATATATATAAAAATAACTTTCAAAATTTAACACCATTTAGAATGTCTCATATATGATAACAAACAACCTTTATTTATTCAACAATTTTTTCTGCAAGATTTTGTCACGATAATGCAATAGTTTATATATGAAAACATGTTCTACAGACATTTATTTAAATGCATTGATAAATTTTATATATATTTATTTTAAAATGGTGGGAGGTAACAATAAGGCAAACTTAATTATAGGAAACAACTTAAACTGGAATAATTAATACTTATAATATAAATCAAGTCTATTCGGAGTATAGTTAGTAATTTGTTAATCTACAATAAAATAGACAGTTGTTTTAAAGAAAATTTAATTCGAAATAATTTTAAATCTATCGTCAAAAAAAAAGGAGACTTATTAGTGTTTATAATTATAATAGTATACATGGTCAGTATGCTCCTACAAACTTATGGACTCTACATAGTTTTTCATAAGCGATTTTTTTTTCAACGATAATTTCAGATGCTGAATTTTGGTATACAAACGCTCTAAGACAATTGGGTAGAACTATAAAAAATTCCGAAAAGAATGATGACTATGCATTCTTGAAGAAAGCGAAAAATATTATTATTTTTGTTGGCGACGGTATGGGTCTGTCGTCAGTAACAATGGGTCGAATATATAAGGGACAATATCTTAAGCATGGAAATGGCGAAGAGGAGGAATTATCATTTGATACATTTCCCCACACCGGAATTGTAAAGGTAGGACAACAGAAACAATAATATCAACTTTTTGTAAAATCTTACACTTGCCTACAGACCTACAATGTGGATAGGCAAGTCCCAGACTCAGCGGGAACTGCTACAGCTATGTTTTGTGGCGCGAAAACGAATTTCTTAACTTTAGGCATGGATGCGACCCGTTCAAGAACGGATGCTGAAAAAGGAAGTTTGAGTTCTATCATGGATTGGGCGCAAGAGGAAAATAAACGTACTGGTATAGTAACAACAACTCGTATTACTCATGCCACACCAGCTGCCACTTATGCGCGCATTTATCAACGTACTTGGGAGTGCGATTCACAAATTCCCGATGAATCAAAACCTTATTATATAGATATAGCTCGTCAATTAGTGGAAAGATTGCCCGGAAGGAACTTTAAGGTTATCTTAGGTGGTGGTCTACGACCTATGGGTGCACCAGTAATTAACGGAAGCCAAAACACTCAGTCTGACTTAAGAGTAGACTCGGCATGTAATCGTACGGATAATTTAAATTTGGTAGCCAAATGGTTAGAAATGAACCCGGAACAACGAGTTTTCGTACAAACTAAACAGGAATTGTTAAATTTAGACTTAAACAAAACTGATCAATTAATGGGTTTGTTTCGTAATAGCCATTTGTCTTTTGGTATTGAAAGAGAGAATGATGAACCTTCTTTAAAAGAAATGACAGAGGCAGCTATCGATGTATTGGAACGTGGTGAGAACTCCGAGGTATAATATTGGTATATAGTTTAAATTTATTAATATTTGGTTATGCTTTCCTAGGGCTTTGTATTAATGGTGGAATCAGGTCGCATCGATCATGGACATCATCAAAATTTAGCTCGAGCTGCTCTACATGATGTCTATGAATTAGATTTAGCTGTTCAAGCCGCTCTATCTAAAACAGATTCTAAAGATACTTTAATTATAGTTACTGCCGATCACTCTCATGCCGTTACCATGAACGGTTACCCTAGCCGTGGTAATGATATTTTAGGCCTTTCTAATTGGCCCAATCCCAATATTACTTATGAGACCATTTCCTATGCCAATGGTCCAGGCCATAATAATCATTTAGCCAATGACAGTGAAGCAAGTACAATTTGGAGACCACTGAATAATTTTACCGCTGAAGAACGTTCATCGCCCACATACCGCCACCTGGCCGCCATACCATTAGATGTTGAGACTCATGGTGGTGAAGATGTTGTAGCATTTGCTTGCGGTCCGGGCTCTAGTTTGGTGCGTGGTGTTTTTGAACAAAATTATTTAGCATTTGTCATGAGTTATGCTGGTTGTATGGGTCCGGCTAAATATTATGATGGCACTTGTCAAACCTATGAGAGTAGTGCATTTACCAGCGGCGCTCAGCAAGTAACGAAGGCTGTTTCAAGTTTCCTATTGTTGATAGGCGGCATATTTTATTATAAATGTTAACCTTTTTTTAAACAAAAAAAAAGTAAAAATGTTATAGCCGGTCAAGGCCGACCATTTATTACCCCACACCACTTACCTCCTTAGATTATCCTACAATTAATTTGGTTTTGTATACAATTCCATATGTTTCTTCGTGAAATATAATTCCATTTCAAAAGCCAATCCATATCCTTGTACTAAATTTCATCGAAATATCTCAATAAATGTGACCTGACAGACGGTCATGGTTAAATTTTTTCAGATGTAGATTTTCATTTTGAATCGATCGGTATAATTGAAGGTGGTTGTGGCATTATCCATTTAAGTGTTATAAACATCCGCACAAACATATACACTCTACCACAAGTGCTATAGGGTATAAAAATAGGACAGTTTTTTAAGAATAATTGTTTTGAATATAGAAAATACTTTATTTCAACGGGTTTATTAGATTGAAAAGTGTTCAAAATTATGAACAATTTCTTTAATATAATAAATGTCAGACAAAAAATGCAAAGGGATTAAATATACGAAATTCGAAATAAAATTAGTTTGTCTTACCATGTGCAACTATTACGAAAGGGTCTAAGGGATCGCTTGATCATCATTGAAATCTGATTATAGACAATTAAAAAATTTTCACACAAAACCAAAGTTAACCTTGCTAATTGTTGCGTTCGCAATATATTCAAATATATTTGACTTGAAGTTTAATAAAATACCTGCATTTTCTTTTATTACATATTTATATTTTTCACTTTTTGCGACACGCTCTTTTATAATCAAAACAAAATAACTTTGCTTAAATACATTCAGACAGCTGAATTATAACCCCTTAGGGAATTAAAAAAAAATCTAACAAAAAATAAAACTAATTTGTTTATACATTATTCTAGCAGCACACTACATAATTAATAACAAACAAAGTTATGCTCCCTTTGCTTTAATTTTTGTTGGCTCTTCGACTGTATCTAATTTTTTAATACGTTGCGTATTGACGCAATTACGAAAAGCCGCCACCTGTTCAACACAGTTTAGAGTTTCTCCCGGATTAGCACGGTAACAGGCTATTACTTGTGCCTTGAGATCCTGGCACGGTGGCAGTTGATGTGTAGGCGGTGCTGTAGCAAAACGTTTACGCACATCATCCACGGCTGTTGAATACTCTTTTTCCATTATGGCATTCGTTTTTTTCATATTTTCTTCCAGTTTTAACATGCGTTGACGCCATAAGGCGTCATTCTGTTTCAATTCCTCTTCTTTTTGACGCCGCATATCAGCTGCTGTGAGTGTAATACCACCTGGACCAACATATGCCATAGGTGGAATATTTTGGTATGCCATTATTGATTGTTTCGAAGGAGCTGATGGTGGAGCAGTTACCTCTTTTTTCAATGATGTCGTAGTGCTAGTACTACTTTCACTCTTTGCTAAATTATTAAATAAATATTTAATTAGAACTTTTTGTGCTTAAGATTAAAATGTATAACGTTAGACATTATTCACATAGCACAACTTTGCCTAATAAAGTGTATTATTTGTTTATATATCACTTTCCACGGTTGCATAACAGAATCAAATTGTCAAATTCATTTTTTGTTTTACGAAATTTAATAAAACGCACAATATTTTCTTTTACTTATATATATACCTTCCCTCTTTAGGCCTAATTTAAGACGCTCCACAACTTCATCAGACACATCTATAACACCAGCCGGTAAGGTAGTATTTTCCATAGACACCGAGCGTGGCTCTGCTGAATGTTTTGCTCCCATATTTATAGATGTTATAGTATTACTGCTTCCGATTTAAATAAAGAGGTTACTCTCAACCAATCTTTCCTATCCTAATCTTTGCAAGCCGCCCAACAAGTGAAACGTTTGCTTTAAAGCTTTGATTAAATATCCATCAATGTGTCTGCCTTAAAAAATTGCAATTTAAGCAATCACAGAACTGAACAAACTGAAACATAATAGAATAAAACATGGCAACTTTGCTTTATTGGGCAACCCATAGATATAATATTAAAATTATTATTGCGTTTTGTAGCAATTAGCTTAAATGTTTTGAGATCGGTTGATTTATAAATCATTTAACCATTGCATAATAGAAAGAAGAAAAATATACATTAAACCAATTTATTATTTAATATTTTTTTATTCCCTTTATAATTTTGACTTACCAGTACTTTTCATAATATAATTAATTCGAGGACACATTGAGAAAAAAAGTTTACACAAGTTTTTGTTCTTATTTTTATTTCTTAACCAAGTTTTACAAGATTATATTTGTTTTATTTTATTTTTCCCATGTCTTATTTTGATACCCTCTACATTAATAGCAAATAATTCAAAACCCGTTTTAGCTAGTTCCATTTGTGCATCCGCATTTGATATACTCACGTTCACACATATGAATTTATATATACATATATATAATTAACAGTTTAAGAATGGAAATTAGTGAAGAATCTTTATTTTTGTTCTAGAAACTTGCTAATTCTTTTATTAGAGAAATTCTCTAACTGCCACAACTTTAAATTATATGATACTTGTAGAAAATATCTCAGATTTGGCTCAAGCCAAAATAATGCAGCTTAATTACTTATAATTAAGTGTGAAGTATGATTTTAAACATTTAGAGTGGAATGCGTGTCCTTGCCTTTGTGTCTACATAGATATTTAACTTTACTATGTGTGTATTTTTAATAACTTACATTATACAGATATATCACTGATAGTTTTGTCGGTTATGTAACCGCGATTTATTTTATTTTTGTATATGTGGTTTATATTCTAAATTTCTTTGCCCTACAGAATTTTACATATCGGTGTTTTATGGTATGATTCGACATTTTTCTTTCTTCAATATTTTTTAGTAAAACCTTGTTAAACATTATTATACATTTAAATGTAATATTTAATTTTTCGTTTTCTTAAAAAAGTGAATATTTCCTTTCGATTTTATAAATTACTTTGTTTAAAGTTTATGGTAAATTTACACTCAAATTATTTATTTATAATACATTTAGTGCACATATACATATATACGAATACATATATACCTATATATATTTTATATATTAATTGGAGTTCAAGCTGTGTTAAAGGTTATGTAGTGTGGAATTTCTACTTTGTATCTTTACGGTATTTTAAATTGTACATTTTATTATATTCGAAATGTTACAAAAAAACAATATATATCCTTTAACTTTACAAATCGTTTAATTTTTATTACTACATTCGGTAAGGAAATTAATAAGAAACATAAAAAATCAACTACTTTTTACAAATTTTAAGTAGAGAAATATAAAATGCTTGAACATAAAAGCGAAAGTTACGCCGTTTCTTCATATTTGAACCAGAAAAAGTGAAATTCACTGACTGCTTGAATATCGGAAGGGTGAGCCTCATAAGCATAATTCTAAAAACAATGCTTCTTTGTCTTTTAAAGTTCCACCTGGCTTATTTATTTGCAATGCAAAAACAAAGAAGGTTTATCAAACTTATTTGGCACAACATATTGGAAGGATTATTTCTATACTCAAGTCGATTAGATTAGATTATACACCTATGTTCTGAGGACACGTTCCAATAAAAAAAAAAAAAAAAACGTTACGTAAGTATGGTTGAATTAGCAGCACTGGATGTAAGGGGAACAAGTATCCGAAGATATCCGATAAATTACAATAAGATTTTTTTATTCATATTGTCACTTATATGCAAGAATTCTGGTTATCCATGCTCCAGCATGTAAATATATGTTTGTCGCTTTATGCTCATTTTTCTACAGCAGAATTAATAAATTAAAGAACTTTTAAGCAAAATGAAATATATCAAAATATTAAATGGCATACAAATTTGAGTACGAATTTTCTTTGTTTAAGAAAAAATTTATGTAAAAATATTTAGTGTTTTTTTTTTATTTATACCCCTACTGCATGCTTTTCTAAAATTATACTAAATATATGGGCTTTACTTATTTATTTCTATTTTCAGTATATTGAACAAAGGGGCATAAAAAGTGACAAAAACTAAGTTATAAATACAAAATACAAAACTTTTTTATGTATTGTAGGCAGATAAAAGTATATTATTTATAAATTTATATGAAATAATAAAAAAGTCCAAAAGGCAAAAGCATACATTTCCATCTATTTTATTCTAATAATTTTAATTTTTGTTTATTGAGATATCACTTAATTCTAGTTTAATTTAGTGGTTGTTATGCGTAGTTGTAGTGTATTACTTAAGTTTTATGCTCTTATATAAATGTGTTCGCTTGAAAGTAAAATGAAATTTCTAGACATATTTAATCCTACATACATTTACAATGCTCTTCTTATTAGTGTCATAAAATTTCGTTTTCTTTTTTAAAATAATTCACAACGAAAATATGTGCAACATAGCTGAAGCCATTTGAATTAATTAAATAAAGTATATATTCACTTACATTTAAAATTCTTTTCTAATTTGCTGTTAATAGGTTATTCTTTTTCGTTCTAATTATTACGTGTTTGTTTGCATTTGTTGCATAAATATATTAAAAGTGTATTAAAACTAGTTTGTTTTATTTCTTAAGTTATTTTTACGGATAACTAATTTCACTTTCATTATTCCTCAATTTTATAATTTCTGCGTTAGTAATAATACATACATAGTTTGCAAGTTTTTAAAATTAATATAAATAATATTATTAATAAATGTATATACTATATGCGATCTTCTACTTTTTGTAAAAGGTAAGATTGTTTATTTTTACTTCTTAAGGTAATTGTTGAAGTTATTTTAAGATGTAATCCGAGAAGGTTCGTGAGGCGGGTTTGATGTTTTTTTTTAAATATTCAAAGTACAAATGTAACGAAGTTTCAATAAAAAAAAATTATAAACAAAGATATACAAAAAAAAAAAAAAAAGTAAAAAGTAAAATTATGCAATTGATATAAAAAAGGTACAAAAATAATGACTTGTTAAGCATTTCGCTTTTGAACAATTTTGTTTACATTATTTTATGCTACAAAAAAAGGTGGCTGAAAATATTAAATAAATGAATTTTATTGCATTAATAAAAAATGACACGATGTATGAAAAGTTAAGAATAAATAACATTTTTTCTATTCACACAAAATGAAAAAAGTTATGTTTTCAAAGCATAAACTTGAAAATATGAAATTTATTTCTGTATTAGATGTGACGGGCAGCTAAATATATATGTACAGCCTTATTAATTCACTTGATTAGCTCGTCCGAGACGAAAACTCTAGATACTTCAGTCGGCGTTTTGGAAAATTGTGCCTTTTTGACATGACACAAAATATTTTAAATATATTTATTAATGTATGTGGTTATCCATGTTAATCAATAAATTTATTTAAAATAATTAATTTTCGGTTCAGACAAAAATTGGAAAAGGCTATGCAGCGTTATAACTTTCAACATCATTTTCCATTATTCTTCCTTTTTGAGAGGTTGTCGTTTGAAAAATATGAGAAATTACATTTAAATTACATTGATACTTATAAGAGAAAAGGAAATATCTTCAGTTTATTTTTTCACAGTATTTACAAGTGTTTTTATGTAGTTATTTAATTAATCCATTTATTTATTTTTGTATAAAAATAAAAGTAAAAAAATTATATATAATTGTGATTGTTGTTTTGTTCTCATTCAAAACGATTTAAGCATATTAACATTTAATTTTATTTTAATAATATTCCTTCTACTACAGGAGTAAATGTTAAATGTAAACATAAAATGGAGCAATGTTTAAGACGTAGACAGAGATAAATATAAAGTGTGAGAACTTATTATTACACATCTTTTTAGGACAGCAGTACCAGAGATAGAATGCGATTTTATATAATAAGGGGACACTTTTTACCCCATTTGTGTTATCTTCTCACTCGCACTCTCTATATTGCCACTTAATGTTTATAATCTCTTAATTTTTTCTTCTTCTGCTGTATGTTATTTTTTCTTGAATTGAAATCGAGACTGCTTTTACATTATATATATATATATATATATGTATATATATATATCTATGTTTGTCATTCGTTCTAAGCTCTAAATTTCAATCCCAGTATAATTACACTCATATTAATATAGTGCAATTATTTACAAGAAATTTTCTTATTCTTCGTTTTTTTTACGTTATTGCAAATCCACACAGCTTCGCTTTTGTGCTCGTATATATGTATGCAAGAAAAGAGGCTGTATAGCAAACAAACTAAAGAAAGACATATAGAAATGATTATATTTTATATTATATCTATATAACTAAAAAAATATTCCCTCCGTGTTGGTGTATATGCTCTACGTGCCTGATGGCTGCCACTAATCTCAAAATGGAGAGCATACAATTACGCTTATGTGTTTGTCATAATTTTTTTTTTAATTACAGAAATTATTGTTGACGCTGTTCTAATTACTTCAAATTATTGGTCTTGACTTTTTTGTGAAACTTATTTAGAATAGAAAGTATTATTTAGCATTTCGTACATCGGCCGAGATGGCGTTCGGCTGTATACTATCTCCGGGACGCATACGAATGGAAGGGCGTCGTTCCGGAGTATCATAGGGTGGACGTGACGAGTTGGTTGCTGCCATTGAATCGTCCATATTCAGTCCGCCACCATTACCGCCACCGCCGCTAGTTAACATCTGTGAACCAGTACCCATCATACCACCACCACTACTACTTATTAGTGTATTACCACCACCCACTCCGGCAGTGGTGGACATTAAAGTGGGACCACCACCACCTCTAGTCACCGAACCGACAGCCGCCACCGCACCGCTATTTTGGCTGTGTTGCTGCTGTTGTTGTTGATTATTTGAAGATGCTTCTTGCTGTTGTGCTTGTTGTTGACCATTGCCATCTTGAGCTTGTTGTATGGCCTGAGGATTTCTTGGCCCTCCGAATTTCATTAGATTCCAATCAAACACATAATCGTACGTAAAACCCAAGCGGTGAAATAAATTTCGAAAGAGCTTTCGCAGATAACAATAATCGGGTCGTTGCTCAAAATGCAATTGACGACAGAAGTTTAAATAGTTTATAAATTCACTAGGGAAGCCCTTACACAGTGATATTATAGTTGTGGATAATTTCTTCTCCGAAATGCGTTCATATTTTTGACGTTTGTTGGCCGCCTTCAAGCCCTGCCACGGCAAAGCACCCAAATTGAAGTACATTAGCACATAACCCAATGACTCCAAGTCATCTCGTCTGCTTTGCTCTATACCAAGATGTGTATTGATTGAAGCATACCGGGCTGTACCGGTTAGATTTTTGTTTTCCCGGTACGGTATATGTTTCATGGAGCGTGAATCGCGGAACTTTTTCGCCAAACCAAAATCAATAATATACACTAGATTACCCTTCTTTCCCAAACCCATTAGAAAATTATCTGGTTTAATATCTCGATGTATGAAATCGCGTGAATGTATAAAATCGATGCGAGATATCATTTGATCTGCTAATAGGAGGACAGTTTTCAAAGTGAAACGGCGATTGCAGAAATTGAATAAATCCTCCAGAGAAGGGCCCAATAATTCCATAACCATAACATTATAATCGCCCTCACTGCCACACCATATAATCCGGGGTATACCAATGCCTCCACGCATTATTTTATAAAATTTCGATTCAATATGCAATTGTGGATGTTTGGTGCGTATACATTCCAACTTGATGGCCACCTCTTCACCTGTGTTGATAGTAGTGCCTAGATAGATGTCACCGAAAGACCCTGAGCCGATTTTACGCCCAAGGCGATATTTATTACCCACGCGTAGCTCCATAGGGTATACGTTATGTTTCAGTTTACTGAAATTTATTTCAAATTCCGTTTCAATCTTAATATTTTTTAGTTATATGTGTAGTTATTACCCACCTTTAGTATTACAGGAAATAAGAAGGCTTCTTCTTCTTTCTCGGTAATCCCTTATAATTTTAGACTGTAGGTGTTCTTTTACTTCCTGGTTATCTTTATTGATTTTTTTTTATAAATCTGTAACAAAGAAAAGAACAATTATTCTTGCACTTGACGGTTATGTGCATAGGATGTTTACAGAATAATTATTTATTTTATATTTAAAAGATGGTGTATGAGAATGAAAAATCTGACGAACCCTACATATTCTATATATACTTGATTAGCATAAAATTCTAAATCGACCTAGACATATCAGCCAGCGTATCTGATATAAGTTTTAATACATACTTATATTGTGTCCATTCATGGATGTGCTAACATGGGCAGGTAGCAGATACCCTTACAATATATTTTAGTTGTTCCGAGGATATCAGGTAACTACCACGTCTACTGCTTGAGATAATGCCCTAATTTATATTAGGTTCTCAGTATTAACGAAATACAATAACTCATAGGTTATTAATATTTTGTTGTCTCGTTTAAGGTTAATATCGGCAATAATGGGCAAAAGCAGGAGTCCTGCTCACAATCGACATAAATCAATTTATCTGCTATAAAAATAGAACTATTAAATTAAGATTTGTTACTCTTATTTATCTATCTCTTATCTATGCACGGTGTTTCAATTACCCGCGCAAGTATATATAATTCTTTAAAATATGTTGAACTTTTTCATTTCATTAAATAAACTAACTACATAAATGCACGTTTATTTTGTATAATATATATTACAAAAACAATTTTTCTAGACAAAAAGAAAGTAAGGAAATAAAATTAAATGATACGATATACTTTTGTTTTGTAATAGTATTCCACTACTTACCTAAAACGGGAGAACTTTTTGGATCATTACATATATAGTCTCAAAATTGTTGTTTTTTATGTATATTATAGTTTACGTGCTTTCTTATTCTTAGCGGACAGCCTTTTTATATGTATATATGCATATATTAATAGCCAGAGATAAGTGATCACGCTAAGAAATTTGAGTGCGTGTGCGTGCGGTATATAAGTATAGAATAGAAAAACTCTAAAACTGAAATACACACAATCAACTTAAAATGGGGAGCCAAACTTGGACGAGAGTGGTGGGAAAGTAATGTGGGATAGAGTAATATGTACAAAAAACTTTAAATGAAGAGGAAAACAAAAATAAACAGTTACAATGGCTGTATATAATTGTTATTGGTTGGTTGCTGCTTCTAGAAATTCTTCGGCTCTCACACTTTATCTCTTTTTTTGGCTATGGCTCTCGTTCCTTTTTGCCAATTATTTTTTTTAATTTGTTATACTTTATTGCTGTTCTTGTAATCTCTGCGTTAAGCACTTGAGAATAATCAATTCTTTCCTTTAACAGTTTTCTTTTTTCTTTCTTTACCACGCGTTCGGTTTTATTTTGCTTATGATTATAGTGACGGGTTATTGTAACTGCTTCTGCTGCTACTGCTGTTGTTGAATTATTGTTTCTTATTTGTGTGGCTTTGTTTGGTAGTTGGCAGTTTATATTCACTTCTTGAGTTGCTTTTCTTTTTTTTATAAGGTCTTGCTGAAATGTTAGACGAAAGTGATTTTCTTTGTTAATATTGCATTGTATTGTATTTCACCACCTTAAATTGGATTTATACATAAAAACAATGTTTATGCGAATAAATCCATCACTTAAAAAAAGTCGCGAAAATTAATAGGTAAGGACATCAGATCAAAAATATGTAGTGATTCATTATTCTAATAAGATAGAGTTAGTACAGCTTGAATTACAAATAAAGAACTAAATTTGGCTTACATAAAGCCTGCACACCCCCTATATCCCATTTTTTGCACTTCGATTGAGTAAATGTGAACTAAAACTCAACTTCATTGTGACTTATATATAGGCTTTGAATATTGTAATAAGGGGGAATACATTATATTTTTAATTGGAACACTCAGTCATTTTATTTATTTTGGTAATGCTGCAAGTAATTTCCGTTTCCGCATTTTTTAATTTGTAAATTCTCAAAAACAAACTTTAATGTTTGATTTTCTAATTGTATAATTATGATGCGATAAGTGGGAATACGTAAATTGGGATAAAGTTTTGGATTAAAAAGTAAAGTTTAGTATATTTCATTTAACACAAAATCAAAGAAGTACGGGGTTCCACTAGAAATGTTAGTTTTATCTTTAATGAACTATTGAACTTATCTGTTTGTGGAAATATTATAATAATTCTTCTGAATGTTTGGGGTTTTCTCTTTATATATGCACCTTTGACGCATGTAATTGATATTTAATACATTCCTTGTCTTTAAAGATTGAGTTCTTTTTATGGTTTCTACTACTACTAGGTATTATTTTTTCTGTTAATAATGAAACAATAAATATATTTTTGTCTTTTCTTAAAATTGTTATTTTTTACTTTGATATTAAATATAAAGCATTTTGGTTATTCTTATTGTGGCTTTTTCTGTTAAAGCAATTATCCACAACGATGGGTTGGTTTACGTCTGTATACATTCAAAGGTACGTATTTTGAATATTTTTCCAATTGGAGAAACATGGTCACATTGATAATGGTTAACAATTTAATATTGAAATATTTTCAAACTAATATTTTTAAAAGATGAAATTGTCATTGTTCTTGATTTATATGCATTCCACTATTAGATCGGAAAAAAACTTTGCGTTTCACTTGATCAACATAATTTGTAAATATGTTTGTGACGCAAGATTATTTACTTCTGATAATTAATTCTTTGCTGTAGCAAAGCTTGTTGTTCCATTGATTTTATTTACAAGCTCAAAAGCACAGCGTGAATAGTTTTTTCACACTTTTAAATGCAATTAAAATAAAAAAATAATTCTTTCCGTTGTTAAACATAATAAAGTTAGTCTGTTCATTTTTTTCTGCCTTTAGTTATTGACAATGTGATTTTCTTTTACAAATAAGAACTTGGAACTATTTATCTCTTTCTCACTAACGGTACTATTAAACGAGAGATTATTTGTACGTTCTAGTCATCTTATTTTCAAATTTTATTAATTTTTTTTCACCAACTTAAACTTCGAAATTATACACGAATTACTTATACACTTCGCAGTTTTCTTTTACAAATAACACTTATTTTTTTTTTCTTTAACAATATTTGATGTACTAAAACATTACTTTTCCTGCCAATATATAATTTTTTCTGTGGTTAGTTTCAGTGACACCACACCACACTATCTTTTCAATTCAATACAACACTTACATTTTTTTTCTCTTTTTATGTATATTATTTTCTTTATATATATGCAAACATATATTCCTAGTAGTTTAGTTTAAATTCTTACAGAATTTTTAATAATTTTGCTTAAAAAATATACATATTTTTCTTTAGTTTTCGTGTGCTATGAATTTTACGTTCGCCATTTTGCCTCTGTCGTGTGAAAAATTTCTGTAGAATTTCGAAATTTCTTTATTTGACACATTTTCGAAACACTTATCAATACATGGTTGCACAAAAATGTATTTATGTAATTGTTCTTTCGCACCATCAGAGATGCTAACTAAAAAACCGGGTTAGAACAATTAAAATACATCAATGAACCAGGAATCGATATCTTCACTTTATCTTTTGTTTTGTAATTACTTTCACAATATTTTTGTATCATTTTATAAAAATAGATTGACAGTCCTGACTAGATCGCTTCAGATTTTGATATTGATTAGGGGTGCTCGAAACCTTCTGAGTGCGTCTATATTTTGTTTGCACTCTCATGGTCTTCTAGTTTCTATACGCAGAACATTACTTAAATTGGCAAAATTAGTTAAGATCAGCCAGATCACAATCAACAAAAATATATTTATCTACCATACAAATTTAGCTAAGAAGTTGAAATTATGTATGCATAGTTATAATTACATTCATCCAATGTGCCAAAAAATAGCGCGGTCAGATTACAAATACGCGTAAAATTTAGAAAAACCTTATTATAAAAGTCGACTTAAAAGCATACTACATACATTATTAGAACGTGCCCTTTCTATAAAGTACTTAAAATTTGGTCTAAGCTAAAAAGTCCTCCAATGCCTTCCGTTCTCTCGTTAAATAGTCATCTGTAAGACTGTAAGATTCAAGTAAGATATGAAAACTACCTTAGGTTCTTCGAATATACATACTTTTACACAAAACATACATCCAAGAATATACAAATCCCCCCACAAAGAACCATATACACAATTATTGTGTTTTTAAGTACGTAAGTAAATAATTTATTTAAATGTATGACCAGGTGCTTTGTTTCATTGTCTATTTAACGTCCATAAATAGTGTTAATATTTTCTTATCACTAAACTATTATCATTATAGTGAATTATTGCATAAAATTATTTCATTTGGGGAATATAACACCGAAATATTAGAAATAATAAAAACCAGCATTTGTGCATCGTATAACCTTTAATTATACTTATACAATATTGTGTTCTTATATTGTGGTATTTAATTGTTTACATTCATAAGACACCAAGCATGTTTCACACACCCGAGGAAATTTCTACCACAGATTGCTGTTTTTTATTTTATAATTTTGCTATCAGAAGAGCTCTTCTGAAATATCAAGGTTATCGTATTATTATAAAAGGGATTCAAGTATATATCACATATAACTGCTTGGAATTGGAAGTATTTTAAATGGATAAAATACCATGCTAATAAAATACAAAATAATTTGCTTTCTAGCCTATTTTTTCTTTCCGCCGTAAAAGTTGAGATATTGTTTTGAAATGTAATACAGCTTATTTTTATATGAAGGTAGGACAGTTTGAGTTCAGACTAAGGATACAACAAATAGTACAATAAAGTATTTTGAGGTGATTTTTTACATAATTTAAAAAAAAAATATTTTAACGATGGCCACCTTTGAATAAACAATATAGATGTTAATTTGTTTTAGGGGTTTATTTAGAATATTTGATGTTTATTTACATCACATACAAATTTAGATATATCTAGGTTCATTCCATATATTAATATATTAGATATGAGAAAAGCTTGTGTGTTGTTAATTTCACATTCACCCACAACAGCTTTATTATTGTTGGTATTTCTTTTATAAAGATGACTATATAATTTTTACTTACATATAAAACTCATGGGAAATTATATATTTATTTATAGTTTTTTCATCTATTAAGAGCTTGTTAGCACTGCGATAAAAGAGTGACAATAACAGCAATAAAAATAAAACAGAAACTACGAAAAACAAATACATAGCTACAATAATAATAATAATAAGGCCTGTTTACATTTCGTATTTATTTGCGTATGATTAACAGGTAATGCTGAATGCTAAAGTTACACACACACAGAAAACAACAAGTAAAAAAATCCAAATGTTTCTCTAATTATATACTCTTTAAACGTAACACATATGTGAATGCATGATGATGAGTGTTGCTTTAGTGGTCGGCTTCGTTACGTTTCACGGTGGCGCTAATTGGTTTCGTTTAACAGATGTCAACACAAAGGAAAATCAATTTTTGTTCTCTCGTGGTTTGTTTGTTTATATGTTCGCTCAATCATTTTTGTTTTATTGTTGTTACGAGTAGAGGCAAGTGTGGAGTATATCGATGGGAATGCAATCTGTATGTAAACATTTAAGTACTGAAAAAGAGAAATGAGAATTTTTAATCACTTCTGTTTTCTCCTTTAGCTTAACTAATCAACCAATAGCGTTGAAGCATTAAAGCGAATCTCCATGTCCTAAGTTTTCTTATTCTTTTAAAACATTATTTAAACCAATGAGCATTTACTTTATATGACTGTAAGTCCAGGTATTTTAGTATATTTTTTAACATGTGTTTATATATAACTAGCTGATTTGTCCTCTGATTCGCGCGGGGCCTGATGTGGAAAGTCCTACTCTTATTTGATAATATGGGAAATTATTTACATATACTGTCGCGCTCAATTTACAATAATTTTTTTTTAGTCCACAATAATAAGTACCCGGTACCTCTTTGCAAAATTTCATTGCGATTGCAAAGATAAGGTGCTAAGGAAAAACCTCTTCCACATGATTTTTTATTTCTACTTTTATATATAAAATAATATAATAATAAACAAGTGAAAATATTGTAGTTGGTCAAGCCCGACCAACAAATACCCTACACTTGATATATTATTCAATTTAATTTTTTCTTTGAAAATGAAAATTTTTATTATTTTATACCTACTTGTATTGTCAAAAATTTCAATATGTCAGAATTTTTTTTTTTATTTTTTCAAAAAGGCCAATACATTTCTTTGTACCCATTTTTATCGAAATATCTCAAAAAATAATAGGACTTCACGTGGGGAGGAGTTCTAAAAATGGTCCAATCCGGTCCATTTTTAATGGTCCTTGTACCAAATTTCATCAAAATATCTCTCAAAATTCGACCATTTAGATGGACAGACGGGAATGGTTAAATCGATTCAGATTTTGATTCTGAATCGATCGGTATAACTGAAGGTGGGTGTGGCATTTGCCGTTTAGAAGTTACAAACATCCGTACAAACTTAATATATCCTTTTCTACAGGATGGAGCAGGGTATAAATAGTGAAAGTAAATAACTAATAACTATTTCCGTTCTTAATAGATTTGAGCATATAAATGAATATTGTGGCTCCATCTTTATAAACTGTTTACAAAGTAATTTTTATCTTTTAGCAAATCATCTGCGTATGTAAGATTTATTTTCTTATTAAAGCATTCCATATGCAAACTTGTAACTGTACATACTGCTGCGTACCATTTGTTTTCAGTTATTTATTAATAATAGAACAAAAAATAATGTTGAGATCTTATTTCACAAGCAATGTAAGAATGGAGAATGAGGAGAATGAGTTTAAGCGACTATAAAGCATAAATTATGCATTTTAGTATGTTCTGTATCATCTAAGTCGGTTCAGTTTACATCAAATAAATTAGGTTGCTTTATTAAATTTTATGCTATAAAACTATATCATTGTCGGTGGTTAACATATTAAATATGTTTGCAAACAATTTCCCGTTCTTGCGTTTTATGGTTTGTTAAAGAAATATTAAACAAGTAAAAATCTAAATTTAGCCTGAACTAGGTATTAAATACTCTCCACAATAACTTCCATAGTGTAAGTATTGGTTTCTAAATCATAGTCAACTGCTATTGCGTCTATTTTCCAAAACGGTTCAAGGGCAAAATGTTAATACATGTACCGAATTTTGAAATTGTTTTTTAGTTAATAGCTAATAATTTTTGTCGATTGCTTTAATGAAGAATATTTGTGCTTTGGATACTTTCTGACTCTTTCTTCTGGATGTAGCAAACTAAGTTTGCTACTTCACCATCAGTAAGGTGGAGGGTATAATAAAAATGTAATAAGCAACCTAATATTAATTGTTGTATAATAATAAAATGCATTACAAAAAATTATATAATATAGCATTATACCTTTATATTATTATACCTTTATATTACATATTTATTGTTTTAAAAATATATAAAAGTGAAGATATATAAGTTAGAAATTGCCAAAAATCATACGGTTCAAAAAATGTAAGTACAAAGTTATGATGATTTATCTTGTTACTTATTATTTCTATGTTAAGAAGATTTCTAGTGAGTACACATATAATAAGTATATCTTTAACATAGTGATGATAAAAATGGATGAAATTTTACGTATAAATAATCGCATGTATGTCTATTGCTTTGGTTAAAAAAAAAATAATAGAAAAGAAGTAATAATATGTTTAAAAAAGCAATCTTGAATGTTTACAAAACACGTAAAATACTTGCAACACATTATAATACGAAAGTGTTTATATTTCATACACACTTTATACATGTGGCTTCTCATAATCTAATAAAAAAGCCATTTTAAGTATTCTTCCTTAACATATCTAATGTTTCTTACAATATGCTCACAGAAGCATTAATATGGCAAATATTTTCAATTAAAAAAAAAAAATACAAATCTTCCATTGAGATGGAAAAACAGTATATGTAACAAAGTATAATAGCATTTCAATAAAACGGCTTCACTTCAAAGTGAAATTTATGTATGCACAAAATGCAATCTTACATGCATGTATGTGCGTTTAAAAAATACATAAAAAGTACATCAAATGCTTTAACATAATGTGCCGAAATCCATATTGAAACGTTTACCAAAGCGACTGTGCTCGTAAACGTACCAATACAACACAAATAAATATGTAGTGCAATGCTGCAATGTTCACTTTTTTAGGAGTGCTTAATATTACGGCACATGGTAACAGGAAGTGATCTTTGTAACTTATTTTTCTCATTCAATACTTGAAACTTGCAATTTAATAATATAATTCAAAAATTAGAAATTTCTTCGAAACAATGTGTTAGAATCTTTTAAAACTTTAATCCTCAATTCTTTTTATTAAAGTAATTTTCTCTCTGACTATTTTTCTACTTTTACATCCTCCCTATATTTATTTATTCTTGTAGACTCTTCCATATGAGACTTACTTCGTTCTCTGTATATTAATTGTTTTTTAAAATTTTATACTTGAACGCGAAAGGCAACTCAAACTCGAATCTGAAATTTTTATTACAATTAGTCCAAACCTAAACCCGAACCCAATATTTACAGGGTTTCAGTCTCTACGTGGTATTTGTAAATAGAACATGTATGTATAACGTCACACTTCTTGAAGTGTCAGACTTCCTACACAATAACATATATCTCCCTCCATGCAGAGTTCTGAGCATGAAAATTAATTTTCCACTTTTGTTATCAAAGTAGAGCACAGATCAAAAAGCAAATACCCCATAAATAGTTTGCAATTGATTGATTTCAAGAAATATTTTTGTATATACTCATTGTACTACAAGGCAAACATGCACAATAAAAGTATATATATGTACGTATATTGAAGAAATATTATTTATAAAGAATAATACAAGTATATACACACAAAAGTAATGTTGTTTGGGTTTAACAATAGTCAATAGTCATTTCCATTTAAAGTCAGCTTAAATATTGGTTGATAGCCTTCATATGTGTATTTTAAATAGAGATAAAGAGTTTATCATTCTGTTTGCTGCACTCAGAAGAGGGCGTCAGACACTGTACAGAGCATATACACAAATGTTTTTTTTTAATTTCCGTATGTAGTTTTTTTTAAAGTATTTTTTATATCCACCTTAGTGATGAGGTTATGCTAAGTTTGCTGCTCTGTTCTTTTCAACACGCAGAAGGAGGCGTCATAGACTCTACAGCGTATATAAATTTTAAAGGTTAGTTATATGGCTTGACTCATACTAAAAATGTTCACTTGCTAACATTTCATGCGACAACTTTTAATTGTATTTTAGAACAAATTGACACTAATTTTATATTTTTATACGTTTTGTCATAAAATCGAAATTTGATAATGTCAATTTTTGTTTAAGCTTACATATTTTACACCCCATATATTTTTAAAACAACAAAAGTATAAATGTCATTGAGGCATGAAAGAAAGATCAAAGGTTTAAAACACAAAATAAGTTCACATACATATTTAACATATATATAAACACAGTCTGTGCATGTGTAAAA
Organism: Ornithomya fringillina; assembly: GCA_963978525.1. NCBI lineage: Eukaryota > Metazoa > Arthropoda > Insecta > Diptera > Hippoboscidae > Ornithomya > Ornithomya fringillina. Next base: position 35,696,485 of record OZ021691.1, on the reverse strand, counting down.
ATGTGAAAATTGGAAAATATTGTAAGCAAGAACATGAGCAACAACTTGTTTTTTTTTTAAAGAATATAAACTCTTTGCTAGCTTGTACGAGTAGTATGTGCGGTCACTATGTCTGCAATTCTACATGTGAGCTGCCGCATTCGTTTCCATTTTATGTTTAAACGTTTCGCATAGACTTTAACTACTTTTTACTACGCTATGTTATGCTATATAATACTAAGGCATGTACGCATGTGTGTGAATAAGTAAAAATGTTCATAAAGTATAATACAAAAATTAAGGCACTCTTTTAACTTCATGGCATATATATATTGTTTATCAATTTCTCCCTTTATAATGTACCGTTTGCTTGATCACTAAGTTCTTCCCCATTCCATTCGTCTATTGCCGATCAAAATTAGCTCGGCTTAACTTTAGCTTAGCAACAACTTCAATCGCTTTCATTCGCTTGGTGGTGAGACTTGTTCGTTTATTAATTCGTTCATATGTTCGGCTCTGTTTGTTGGTGAATATCATTTATCATTGTCAAGCGCATTTGTCAGCATTTGTCGAGTGACTTTAAAAAGTTTAGTTTATACAAAACACTCACCCCTGAAAGCTTTACTTGATTTTTTGAATCTAAATAAAATAATTAAATTAATATTAATTAATTAAATGGAATAAAAACCGACGCGAATTTAAAAGTAACAAAAATAGCAAATTTTTATTTGTGTTTGTAAAAATCTCCTCCAATGTCTCTTAATACAAATTCCGCATCTACGTCAACAACATTTTCAACTGTTACACATAACATAAAAAAATTTGAGCATCGGGTTAAACCAGTGGAAACATTAGTTTTGGCCAACATAGCTTTAAAAGCGGAAGAAAAACGCTTACAGAATGAAAATGGTCTGGCCCATAAAGAAGACGAACGGATTACAAGTGCCGTAATGAAAGTTTTAGAAGGATATGATTGGAATTTAGTAAGAGCATCAGCTAGGTAAGTAAAGTGCGTTTAGTGCGAAAAGTTGTTGATATTATATTTAACAAGTGGCACGAAATAAACATATTTGCAAACACACAATTTGTGTAAGAAACTTTCTTCTTGTGCATATTATACAAACTTATTACTTGTTATTTGTTACATATTATTTGTGAGTTAAGCGCTTACACCACTTCTATTAAAATATTCTGAATTGCTTAAAAGCAAACCGTGTCCATGTGTCTAAATCAACTTATGATAAACATTTTGTAATTCATAATACAATATACAATATACATTATTATTAATAAGAACTAATGTTACAGTTAGTGAAGAAGAGTTAATTAGCTCAATTATTGTTTGCACCAAGAAGTAGCCTCGACAATATTTGTTTAAAAAATTTGTAGATATAATTAGTTAGACTAAATTCGTTATGTCACAATGTTACAATATAATATCCTATTGGATCGGAGCATTTTTTGAAGTTCTTTCTTTGTAAATAATTTTTACAAAGTTCCTTTAATTCAAGTTAAAAATTATGAAGTTATTACTGATACTATTAATATATATATTTCAATTACAGTAAATGCAGCAATGTTTTGATTGGAAACCTTGTCAAATCATTTTTACTTTGTTTTTTTTTTTTTTATTATAAAATCAAGGATAACGTTGTATGCTTGAAAAATACTTAGACTCCTTTCACAAGTTGACTAAAAGTAGCGTTTGTAGTAGTTTATGGTATACGTGATTTTCGGTATCTTTGGAAGATGTTTTTGTATGTAAACTTTTCGATTGCTTCTTTAAACATTCTTGTTGCATAATAATTTTTAGCTACAATAGAAAATTGAATTTGGCTTTAGCCAAATCTTCACATCCACATTCAAACAGAGGGCGTGGCAGGTACATAATTACGCCCTCTAATAGTATATGTATTTATGCATCATCTTGCAAGTCGTGTATTAACCTGAATACAGTTTTTACAAATTGCGCGCGTGCTGTTAATCGACCATTGAAATTTTTGGAGCATCAATGAAAGAGGTAATTTTAAATATGTGTACTAACGTCTTACCTCACTTTTTGTGCCAGGTACATAAATTTTTTTAAGGATTCTGGCTGCGGATTTTAACCAGCCACACCCACCTTCAGTTATATCGATCGATTCAGAATCAAAATCTGAATCGATTTAACCATGTCCGTCTGTCCATCTACATATGTGCGCAAGCTACTGGTCGCATTTTTGATATATTTTGATGAAATTTAGTACAAGGACACGTATTGGCCCAAAGGGGAATCCTATTGAAAATGGACCAGATTGGACCATTTTTAGAATCCCTCCCTATATGAAGTCCTATTATTTTTTGAGATATTTCGATGAAATTTGGTGCAAGAACATTTATTGACCCAAAAATAAACCCTTTTGAAAATGGATAGGATCGGACCATTTTTAGAACCCCTCCCCATAGAAAAAATTTTTTTTGATTTCATAAACAAACAAAAAATTAAGAAATTTTTCTGACATATGTATAATTTTGAAATTTTTTAAAATACAAGGAGATATAATATAATAAAAATTCATTTTTCAAAGAAAAAAATTAAAATGAATAATATATCAAGTGGTGAAGGGTATTTGATGGACGGACTTGACCGACTATAATATTTTCACCTGTTTTCTATAGTTTCTTAGTATAGACTAAAGAAATATACGGAAACATATATGATACTTCATTTATGATTTCTTACCTTAATGTACACATATCCATTTAGCTTCACCTTCCCACTTTTTTTTTGGTGAAAAAATTGCTACTGTTGATAACAAAGTTTCATCGAGATATATAGGCAAAATGTCTTTGTACGTATTAGTTTATACATTCTAATTAAAAACGTAAAGTGTGACTAATACTTAAGCGTGTGAAAGGTGTAACTACCATTTACATAAGTTTAATTTGCGAAACTCATTATAGACAAACAGGAAACCTTCGTACAGAACCCATATTTTAGTGTTTATTTAAAAATGTGTACAATATATATTGCACACATGTAAGCATGTATGTGTATAAATAATGCACAATTAGTAAAAACTAATAAAATGTTTAAGTGTTAAATGTTATTGAATTAAAAGCTCATATCGTATTAAAATTTAAATATTTTATTATATATGTACTAATATTATTTTTCTATCAGTTTAACAACAAATGTATTTAAGGTATAACGGTTATATAAAGTCTTAGATAACTGTTTTGCAGGTTTTTCGTGTACTACTCAGAGGATACAGACACTCAAGTTCAAATTCAAATATGGCTTTAGGTAACATGAAATATTTAAAGTAAAAAAATAGTAAATCGGTTGACACTTTATTTTTTGCGTTTATGCCGGTATATGTACATATTTGTGGTACATATTATTATTATTATTCTTTGAATGAAAGAAGAGGTCAGAGACCTTAAAAGGATATATATTTTTGATTAGCATCAAAGTCAAATGGAGTTTTGAAATTCAAATTTAGTATACATATGTATTTATAATTAGTCCATTCATCGATTTGCCAAAATGGGCAAAATCAAAAAAGAAATAATTTTGTGCAAAATTCTACGTGAAAGTTGATACGTACGTAAACATACTAGCACAAAGCCAAATTTAGTAAATTTTTTATTTGGTTATGACTATTAATGTTAACGAATGTATTATATATGTATAAATTTTTTATAATATATCTTTATAAAAATATGTGCTGAATACAAAGCGAATTATTGATTTTTATGTGGGGAGTAATAAAAAAAATTTGATCATAAAAAGAACTTAATTTTATCAGATTTTTAGTTTAAGTCATTTTTTATAATAATATCAAAAACAGTAATGATCATAACAAAGCAACAAACCACATTACAAGTATACGTAGAGAAGATATAAACAAGTAAACAAAAAAAGGAGAAAAAATTAAGAAAATCACATTAACAAAATAGCATCAGGCATGAAAACAATTCTAAAGGAGCACATCAACTGATTAGCATGCGTATGTGCATACATGTGTGAACGATGAGCAACGCCAACATGTGCAGCAAATAACACATTTTCTATATTATACAGCATGCAACTCCAATGAAGAGCTCTTCCACTGACATATTTCAATACTTTTCCTGTTCTTGCGAAACACTTAATACGACTTTAATGTAGACGTAAAGATGGAATTGCGAACTGAGATACGATAACGAGTGCAGAATGAGACAAGACAGACTGAATTTTTTATACCAATAATTATAAGCGAGAGTATGGCGAAATGTACTTTGCCTACACTTGGCATACGCACGTCAGTCAGCTAGTGCTTGTGCGCAATGATATGAGCGAAATGTCAATTTGTGTGCACAAACCAAAAGCAAATAAGAAATGAACTGAAATTACGGAAAAAATGACCAATATGTTGTTGTTTATATTTGAGTAACGGAAGAAATTTACGTTCACATTTTTTTTCATAATATTACAAACTCTGTCCGGCATAAACGCACATATAAATTTGATCACTTAAGTGATAACAAACACAGATACCACCACGGCCGCCACCACATGTTTGTGTAGAAATATATGTATATGGTTATTGTTTCTACATATTCATGCATTTATGTTGTTGTTTATCACTTAATAAGAGATTGTCGTTAGTAATGAGGGGTTTCACAAATAATTCAAGTTTGGAAAATATTTAATTTGATATATAATTTCAGTATATACTAACTAATTTATATTACTTACAAATCTAATTTACTGAAGATTTTCAGTTAAGTTATTTCAGGCTTTTTCAATATAAACTCTAATAAATAAATCTAATCACGTCAGGTTATATAATGGTTGGCTGTAACTGACAAAAAATATTAACAAATTTATTATATTAAAATTCAATATTAATTTAAACGTTGTATAAGGTAAATGACCTTTCGTTTAAAATTGAATAAAAAACTTCTCTCACATTTGCGGCAAAGCCACAGTTGGTTATTAAGTAAAACATTTATAATTAGTTTTGATCCAAAAGTTGATTTTTATCACATGAGATTGAAAATGATATTTATAAATAGTGGACAAGATCGTAATGTGATGATGTGAAGTTGCCTCTTAGCCGCATATAAAAAATTGAAATCATTCATAGTTAACATTAGTAATGAAAATATACCCAGTTTTACAAATATTTCTAGTATTTCAGGAATCTTTAAGTAGGTTCGTTCGTTCGAGGAGGGTATTTAAGATTTGGTGTGAGCTAAATTAAGTGTTTTAACTTGTTAGCGTTTTTACTGTATTTTACATTAGTTCTATAAGATATATATTCGGATTCACTTGTAATACAAATAATTTTATATATACTGTAATAACATTGTTATAGGATAGATTTTATAAAATAGTAATTGAGTTCATTTTCCTTTTTTTTTTTTATTTATTTTTCGTTTTATTGTATCCCACTTGATCACAGACAACCTTTAGATCGTAAAAAGGATCATATAAAACGTCCAATGAATGCGTTTATGGTATGGGCTCAAGCTGCCAGACGTGTGATGTCACAACAGCATCCTCATCTACAAAATTCTGAACTAAGTAAATCTTTGGGCAAATTGTGGAAGTAAGTAAAAAATGAAACTCATGCACATACATTCACACTAATGTAACTGCGTGTTATTTTTTTTTTAAATTAATTGCCATCCGTCTCCGCTTTTTGAGTACTTTACTTTGTCTTTTGTTGAAAATTATAAATATTTGTTTTATATTTCCCGTGACATTTTAAAAATTAAAATTTTTCGGTTGATTTCACCAGCCAGCATCCAACTGTGCGATAAGACAATCAACTAAATATATATATTGTATATTTGCTGCCGGGTATCTTAATTTGTTGGTGATAGGAGTTTAAAAAAAAAAACTTTTTTTTTTAGAAAGGAGATAAGCTTGTGCATCTTTTTTCGTTTCTTATTTTATATTTTATATTTTATATTGTATATATAAAAAAGAAAATTATTTAAAACTTTATATAGTCAAACTTAAATAGCTCACTACCAGTATTTCCTGGATGTTTCCTTTCATAGACTTTATGTTTGAATTTTTGAGAATAAAACTTTTATATTCTGCTTTTGTTGGTAGAAATCTTAAAGATTCGGACAAACAACCCTTTATGGATGTGGCTGAAAAATTGCGTAAAACCCATAAGCTAGAACATCCCGATTACAAATATCAACCCAGACGTAAGAAAGGGCGTTGCATACAGGGAACTAATAGTCATGACTTTCAAAGTCATGAAAAAGCAACAGCAACAGCAGAGAAAAACCCGTTAACTTCAAAAATATTTACAACAAATAATACCAATACTAGTATAATAATTGAAAATACAACTAACAATGCAATAATGGGTGACAAAGCAAAGATAACAAATACTCATCTACTAGGCAATCGCTTGCAACGTAAAAATAATAAACAATCACAACAGCAACAACAAACACAATTGAGTTTACAAACACAAACACAACCACAACATCCTAATTCTATGGTAACAGATAATGGCAGCTTAATATTAATTTAAACTAAAACTTGTCATTTTATAGGATCAGATACATAAAAATGATGTTGTAATGAATTCTAAATTAACAAAGAATATGGTTGGAGAGGAAATTTGTGACTTCCGAACAAAGCGTTATGATTCACCGTCATCTACCACAAGTTCATTGCCGTCAACCAGTGCTACAAGTAATCATGAAGCGCATCCTTTAACCCCTCCAGCCACTCCATATGGACGCTCCCTATTGGCAACAACAACAACAACGACAACAACATCCTTATGCAATACGAACAATATGAATATAACACCAATACTAAATACTATGGAACCATGCTCAACCGATTATAATCTATTAAATATTGAAGGGCGAGAATTTATTAGTCTGGATGACTGCCATTTACAACTTAATGATTTACCTTCATATGCCATGCTATTTACTACAAATCGTTCAAACATGCCGGAAAATTCCATGGAATACCCAGCTTATGCCAGTGATTGCGGTTATGTAGGACCCTCTGATTGCCGGCGCAGTACTATTAGATGCTGTTCATCAACCGACGTTGCGTCACACATCAATGAACCGGTAAATTACTTTAACATGTCCTCCCCTTTGGAGAAGGAAACCAGCGGAACGTTGGCCGCAGCAACAGCGGTTCCATATGAAATGGCGCCAATGGGTGGCAATTTAATTCAGGCAACAGATGCCAACGTTAATATTGAGCAATATTTTATGGATGACATTATACCATTAAAAACAGACAGTACGCACACAGCACCAGCAGCAGGAGCACCAACGAGAACTTCAAATATAGTGAAATCTTTAACAGAGCATAAAATTAACAACAATGTCAAAATGCATATGTTACAGTCATCATCACGACCAGGAAACAATGCGCAGATAACGGCAAATTCTCTTGCAACTAATAGCGAGGTTATTACACAAATTTCCGATGATTTAAATGCAGCGTTCTATACGCCTCATTATAATGGACAAGCACCTGCTATGATGCCGCCGGTAACAGATGTCCGAGTACAGGATATGTGCACATCCAGTACGCGACAACAACAGGAACATTATCAACAATCGAATACTACTGCTGCAAGTACAACAGCTACAAATAATAATAATCATCATGATTATTATAACCGACATTCACTAACACCATCGCAGCTTTCATTTTCGTGGAATAGTTATCTACAACCATAAATATTTTCCGTTTGGCTTTAACAATCTAACTATATCATACTATTATCAATGTATGTACAATGTATCGCAATATTCTTAGTTAAAAGATTTACCTATTCATGTTTGCATGAATAGTGAATTAATCGATTTTTTTAATACCAACATATGTATCATATATGTGGTTATATATCACTTTTGTAATGCCGATTAAGAGGCGTCGCAGTCGCCATTCCAAAACATTCTCGCATACTAAGGTTTTCTACGGGGTGTGTGCTGTGGTGATCAATCTCCTGGTCAAAAAAATTAAGATAAAAACTCTAAATTGAAGAAAAATTCTGGCAGGTTGGTATTAAAATTAGGCAATGTCGAACTATTGTCATATATACACATACAGAGAGGTTTGGTGTGGATTTCCAAGATATAATTATCAAATAATTTTTACTCGGTTGTTATTTTATGGAAAGTATTAAAAACTTGGTTAAAATTATTAGGTTAGGCTACACATTTAATACTTCAATAAAATTAATAAACATGACTAAATATATATATTTATTATTATATATAATTATTTAGTAATGCTTGAAGAGGACTTTCTATAGGGTTTTCAATACTTTGGAACTCATGTAAAAATATATTCTCTTATTTTAAAATCTTTTATTAATATTAAACTACTAATAAAATAAACTTGGATAACGATGCATAAAATAATTTTTAAAAAAATGAAAATGGTCACCTTTTAATACTCTACTCTATTTAGTTCCACAGGCTATGCTACAATTAGTTTAGTTTTATCAGTAAAAGCGAGTTATTGCCACATAAGCTGTGAAAAAGGGCTCCAAACATCACAGTCAACTATTAAGCTAATTAACTATTTTTCACTAAATATTGTTAAAAAATATTAAGAGTTGTGTTCTTTTTTTATAAAAAATACTTTTTCTCTCAAGGATGGATCCCAAAAACCGATTTGAACCATTTTCAATAGTATGAGTCTTTGGATAAAGACTTGTTCTTTTACCAAATTTTATCGAAATATCTTAAAAGCCTTGGGAGCAACACGTTAATCAATTCAGATTTTCATTCTGAATCGATCTGTATAATATCGCTTAGGAGTTACAAACATTCGCACAAACTTAACGTACCCTTTGGCAAAAGTAGTGTCGGGTATAAAAATGTATAATATTTCACTGAAGCTGTTACGTTAACAATAAATGTCAATTAAAGTTCCGATAATTGTTTTGTTTTTTTACATCTTTCCTTCTTTTCAATTCAGATATGCAAATGCAAAAACTTAATTAAATTCAAGGCATAATTAATGCAATAAAGCTTTCATTCTTCAATCGTGTTTCTTTTAAGAGAAGAGTTATTTGTAATCATCTTGTTCACAAACTTAAGTAAGTTCTCGTACTTCATATATTTAATTTATAATAATAGTGGTGATTGTATGCATTTTTTCGGAAAAATACTTAAAATATTCTACTAAGTTGGAAATCGGAATGTCAAATTTTGCAACCAATAAATGATCTCTACATATAGACGGATTCGGTTCAGATAGTACTGGGAATTGAATTAGAAAATGTACTTTATTGGTCCCAACCTTGGCTAAAAAGAATATATAAATTCCCAGATGAGGTGTAATATATGGAAATTTTATACTGAACTGAATTTAACACTAGATTTACGAACCGAGCCAAACTATAATATTAATTTTTAAAAACATACGTTGACTTTTATTGAAGTAATGAAATATATGTAAATTTCGATTCCTCTTCCCCACACACCCCTTCATTTCTTAATATTGAATGTGGTATACCTATTTTAACGGTCGTGAGTAAATTTGACTCATAGAGAGATTTTACAGTTATTCGCATAACTTATAAAATTTGTGGCTCTTATCCGGTCTGGGCAACAATCGAGTCGCACGTGATTTGTTTCTCTTCGATATTCAAAGATGCCTCTGGACCAACTGCCTGTGCTAAAAGATATATTATGCTTGGTTCGGTAAAAACTGCTTTCAATTTGATAATTGACGAAAGTATGATGGCATACATTATATCATGTACAGAACTTGAAGCTCGTAAAGTTGTGGGCCTTTGTTGCAATTTTATTTGCTGGAGGAGCATATGATGCCGATTAAACGGTTTTCCTTATTTGGGCAAGGATGAAACCCGAGGATCAAATATTACCTTGAGCGAATTTGTACTTGTAAAGAAATTACTTTGGTTGGCACTATACGTTCAAACCGAAAAGAATTATCTAAAATTGCTAAGGCTAAGAAAGATAAGATGACACTGTTTTCTATAAAACTTTATAAATCTGAGAATTTTACCCCTACCATTTATAAAAGCAAGCCTAATGAAACGTTTTACTACTAAATTCAAAACATAAAAAAATATCAATTAAAAAAATTAAAAACTTATTCCAGAAACGGTAACCTATTATAATTGCACTAAGTATGGCGTGGATGTACTTGACCGTAAATATTTCGAGAAAAGATTTTATTTCCCAATTGACTGAAGAGCTAAGAACTAAATATAGAGAAGAAGTCGAGAAGACTTCCATTTCAATGACAAAAATTTCGTACTACTGACGCACGTAAGAATTGTCAAGTTCAAGAATCATTCAATAGAAATATATATAAAAACCTTTGTGCTAAATGTAATAGAAATGTTTGTGGGAAATGTATTTCAAAAACAGAATTTATATGTAAAAATTGGTGATTTGGAACTATTTTCTTTGCAACAAACATCAATTTTCTCGTACGAGTCAAATTGACTCACTTCAGTAAAAGTAGGTATATAACAAACATGCGTAAATCTAGTGTTAAATATATAGCGTAAGCGTAATTCGCGTTAAATGGAAAATTCTAAGAGAGTAAATCCCTGTAATGTATTTGAGAGAAAACTTCTCTCAATATATTTCAAATAAATATTGTTAAAACGATACATAATGGCAGGAATAGTAAAAAACCTTTAGATTTTTCAAGAAACAATGGCACAACATTTACAAAGGTGAATGAAATTAGAAATTTTATGTTAAATAGTTTTTTGTATGCAAAAAATTTACCGAAACAGTTTTTATTATTAGTTTTTCTCTGACATATCATCATGAATAGATTTACGCTTGAAGAAATCTATCTTGAAAATCAATTGTTGATTTGCATAACTTACTAACCACTTAGTGATTTTTAAATTTTCTTTGTAGTTTTTTTTGCTTAAGGATGTGGTGCGTAAAGAAGGAAATTTTTATTCTCATTTTGTTCTTATTTTATATTTCTTTTTAAAGCTTTAAAGTCTCTGATTGATTTGTTTTTATATATGTAAGTGCAACGAATTTGGTAGCAATGGTTACACAATTTAATGTTGAATAAGTTGTACTTTCACCTCAAAGCAAAACTTTTTTAACTGTAAAAAGGTTTAAATATGTTTGAAACACATATTGTGCATTTTATAGTTCTTATGTTTAAAATGATGTGATTTTCTTTATGTAACTTAAAAAATTTCTAGAACAAAGCCATATCTTAGTAATTAATATAAAATTAATGCCACGTACTATCGACAAAAGTCCTTTATAATCGCATAAATAAAGACATAATTTAAAATTTGATATCTATGTTCATGATCAGTACATTAGAGGATTTATTAAAAATAATAGGATTCGGATGGACTTTACCATTGAATTTATAATAAACCTGGTAAAATCCGACATCTATGTATATATGTAGATGTCTTATGTCACAATGTGCATAAATTACAATTTGTTAGAGATATTTACTGATGTATCAATATCAATTAAGCCCATAAACAAAGAGGCGGAGAGTTAGGGATCCAATTATTTCATTTTGATTTCAGCCATTTTATAATGATATAACTATAATTGAAAATGGTGATTTATTGTCATTCACAATTCATCATTTCTGGTACACACAAATTGACCTTATCGGATTACAAATTACAAATCAAATATACAATATTTGTTTATGTTTTGCAAAAGATCAGAGAAAGCGAAAAGTTATTTATATATATAAATATATGTGTATATTTAATATTTATATAATTCTATATATAAATTAATTGGGCTTTTTCAAAAGTAATAATAGATGTAAATAAAAGTTTAACAAATAAAAAGGTTTATCATAGTTTACCATAGATCTCTTTAAGGCATGAACCATTCGTATTAAACAAAATGTTTACTTCAATAACTTTAATGAATACAAATGAGTTGTTTTTGTGACAACTTTACACATCGATGCACAATACAGTTTGGTACAAGATATTAATTTATGCGATTATATATCTATATATAATGATATAATCTTTGACGTAGCGCATACGACACATGGGCTTAGTGAAAGATAAACTTTTATTATGCAATTGTGTATAGAGAAAATTTAATTCTTAGCGACAAATAAGTTTTTTGTAAATTGTAAATTTTTTATTTGTTATGCGATCCGGACTCTCAGTCAGACGTTTAAATCATTTCAAAATTTAATGCTGTTCAATGCAGTTTAAGCATTTTCTCCATCCAATGGACGGACAGATATATGCAATTTTTTGTATTGCTTTAGTCAGCTGTTAACAATTTCTAGATTTAACATTTCATTTGTATTTATGTATATGATTACGTACTCTCTTACTTTATTTTAAAAGTCTCTTTCGTTTAAATTTGAAATCTCTCTTTTATTCTTTTTAGTTAACATTAAGCATTAATATAACTGGAACTTTAAACATTAATATATCTGGAAGGATAACATCAATTGTTAGTTGATTACAAAGGATGGACTTTAACGGTTCAAAAAAGCGGAAAAAATGAAAAACGGAAGTATTAATTACGTTTGTAAATAGAATGTATTGTACAACTCTAAGAGAAATATTTATTTACCGGTATTGAACTTTTTCAAAAGCTTGTATTTTAATATAAAGCAACAATTAAATTTATTGAATCACGAGTGTAGTGAATTGCATGGAAGTTTTAAAATACAATAATAATTACATGTAAAAATTAAAATTAAAATATAATCCATTAGTTACTGGCAAGTTATTTTATCCATGTATCATAGAGACGACTTCATATGAGGACTTAAATAAACTTACTTAATTTTATTCCAAATGAGTTCTTTATAAAATTGTAATTATTTAGATAGTTAATAGAATAATAATAATAACAAAATGTTTTGGATTTTACGACGTACTGGAGCAGCAAATTTTTTCAATTCATTTAATAACAATTATAGCATATCCAAACGTACCAATAACAACAGCAGCAGTAGTCATGATAGTAGCAGCAACATATCGCAAAGTAAGTCTCATAAAATTTAAAACGAGAAGGAAAGAGGGTAAGAGAAATATATTTCAACCAAACACCAACAGCATGCTGAAAGACCTTTTATAACCAATTACAATGAACTGAAATATAGTTATTTTATATTCAATTAAATTTCTATTTGAAGTATCGAGTATGTCCTATGCAGTTAATTGGTTAATTTAAATTTAAGTAAATTAAATTTTAAATTAAACTAGTGTCTTATATAATTCCTTCCCAAATTATTATTATTTTTAAATTCAATAATTAAATTTTAATCAACTTTAAATTTGATTCAAAGTATTAAGCTAAGCTATAATATTTTTGTACGTAATTAGGAAAAAAAATTTGCTGTAAATAAAGAAACAATAATAATAATAATAAAATATTTTAATAATTCAAAATTTAACAATTTAGTTGAAATACATAGTAACTATGGTAAAATATTAATAGTAACTGCAAACGTGGGCAGTTTAACTTACACGTAAATTGTATTATACGTGTTTATCATTGAATATAAACAATTAAGAAAATTTCCATTATAAGAAAGTGCACAGTACATATATGCAATCAGACTCTATTAGTATGGAATTAAGTAAGGCAAAAAGAAATGCTAAACCAAGATGAAATATGTCTTTAAACATGCGGGATTTATTTTTTACGTCCATTTTTATACCCTTCACCTTGGTGATGACGGTATACTAAGTTTGCTCTCTCGTTTGCAATACCCAGAAGCTGCGAAAGAAAATATATGGCCGTGAAAAGAAAAAAAGAGGTTTTGAAAAAAAACTTGCAATAAAAGTAAAATCAATATATCAATGAATATAAATGTACTCTATAGAGTACATCATATGTCCCATATCTATGCGTAGATATTGGTTTAATGAATACATTCAATATCATACAAATTACTTTTCCTTTACTTTCATACTGTCTCCAACAATAACAAAATTAACGTAAAGGCAAGGAAAAACGGAAGAAAAACGAATAAGATTAACATTTTACAACTAAGTATTACATAATAATAAATTAACATCAATAGGAAGGAAGTATAGAATTAAAAAAAATAATGTTCAATGTTTAGTAATGTGTGTGTGCGGTTTCGCAAAAAATTTACTTCAACTTTAAATAAACAAACTTTTAAATTATCTATTCCAGATAAATGTGTTAAACGCCCCCCTCGTAAAGCGTATGGTCGCCTTAATGCTGAAACGGATGATGTGACAATACCAATAAAACAGAAAATGAGTGATTCTTTTGATGATATTGATAATTTGAAACCGATCTCTTCAACCATTAACTCCATTACCAACGGTAATCCTAGGGATGATGGTGACAATTCAATCCACAACAATAACACAAAATATCGAAACACCGCTATAGATGCTCAGTATGATGAAGGCAAGCACGTTATGCATTGTAGCATCTGTGACATATCAGTTGTGGAATCATGCACGGTACGCGATCATCAAGGCAATTGTGGCAATAGTGGTCACCTATCGCATACATTGTGTGGTGATGGTGGTGGTGGTGGTAGCGATGGTAATAAGAGTGGCACTACTTTACCACATAATGGAGTATCTGCAAAAATGATTAAATCGTCTCTTTCTTATTATCGTAGTAGTAATAAGGAAGTAAATCAAACAACGATAAACCGTTTACAAGCCATGCCTATGTCCGAAGATGATTACGGTAGGTCCTTTTTAACTTTGCTTAGTTTTATTCATATACAAATTCGTTTTAATTATGAAAAAGTACAAAAAAATTATTAAAGAAAATTTTAAACTTAGTGATCACAGTAGTTATTATATTATACATATAATAATATATGAGGTAACATTTCATTCTCTACGTATTGTACTCAGACCTATTTGCCTTTTCCATTCAGGATATATTAAACGTTTACATTTCGTAAATGACTGATGAAAACGTCATATTTTATTATACCTTTCATATCCTGTCTGTCAGTCTCGCAAAATCAAAAGTTTTTTAACAAAAATATTATGCAGCAGTGAAGGTTGAGTGCGTATTGGATCTGTTTTACTAGAGACATACATAATATTATTTATTGTGCTTTCGTTTAATTATACAGTTTATTTAATCAGTTATTTAACTTTTTTGGTATTCTTTTCAGATGAATCATTAACATGCAATGTATGTGACAGAGCTTTTCATTGTCAACGGCAATTGGCCTCACACCAACAAAAGAAACGCCATTTTGGGTAAGGCAACCTCACTTACTTAAATACCAAACGAAAGATAAGGAATTAGATGAATGAATTAGAACATATGTGATTAATTTTTTATAGTTGTAACGGTTGTGATAGTTTGTTTCCTTCTCTCATGTTACTGGAACATCACAAAGAGGAATTTGAACATTGGAGTGACGATGAGATGCATGAACGTTTATGTTGTCGGCGCTCAAATGATTACTTCACCGATACGGATTCATTTAGTAGTGAGGCGGAAAGTGAAGATTTGGAAAGGCTTTTGTAAAACCATTTTAGACATAGAAAATAATATAGGAAAGTTACTTCCCCAGTCAAATTAATCCCAGAAATATTAATTTTCCGTTTTTTAATGTAAATGTATGGTAAATAATTAGTTGCCTTTTTCATATTCACTACACCACTTGATGTATTATTGAATATAATTTTTTTCTTTGACGACATATTGACATATATACTCCTCGGGAAGATATATCGATGGTGGGTATTCAAAATTTGACCTCAAATATATATGTAAAATACAATATATATCATTTACCTTAAAAGTGCTTAAACGTTCATATAAAATCCACACATTTGTACATAAATGTTTGTATACTTTAATATACATGTATATGTATGCCTGAGTTTGAGTATACTTTCCCAGACATAACTACTTACGTAGTATGTAGAATGTAGTAGTGAGGTAGAAAGGTAATAAAAGTCCGAACATAAAATGAAAACATAAAATCAATAAATGTATGGTGTATGTATGTATATGTGTTGTTTTGCTATACTTAATGGGTATAATAATTATATTGCTGAAAAACAGGTAAATATTTGCAATATGAATGTGTAAAGGAAATAATATATTCAAAATTTTATAAATATGAAGAAATAAGTTTAGAAGTTCTATAAGAAATATTTCTATTATAGTTTATTGTACAGGTGTATATGTATAAGCTAATATTCTCTTGGGTATATTATAATGTTTTAAACAGTTTAGGTCTTTAATACCAATCAATTTAAAGATTACATTAAAAAAATTTGTATTATGTTGTTGTTACCGAAACATGCGTGAAAATTTTACCGCTACTACTATTTATTTAATTATTTATTAACGAAAAAACAAAAGTAACAAAATTTATCTTGTGATTTTTTTCTTTTCTCTTAATGCACTTCAATTTCTTATAATGTAGAATAGAACAGAAACTAGAAATGTTCAGTTCAATATCATAAAATTTGCAGATAACAGACCCACACCTGGGCAAACATGTCTAGATGCATTTACTTTAATAAATGAAATAAAGAAAGCTTTTACGTGGTTTTAGTACAAGCTAAGCTGATGCTTGAAAACTTTATTTACAGAGTTTCCGTTTTCGTTTCTATTTATATTGCACAAATGTAAACTTAACCACAACTTTCGTGGATAGCAACTTTATCCCCCCTTCCAAAACAAAGCCGCTAATTTGTTTAAGTACGTATGAAATAATAATAAAGATATTAAAATTTTTATCACTTGCAATTGACAAATGACAGATTAACAGTTAAAGAACAATATAATAAAAAGGAGTATTTGAGTGATTCTTTAGCGCATAGAAAACAAATAGAGTTGTGTAATACAATGGTGGAGAAAAGAAAAAAGGACACTACGACAACTATTGTAAGATCAATAGTATGAATAAGGAGCTTAAGGTGATGGTGGTGGACAGTAGGATTGAGTACGCACGCCCGGATAGTTTAGCTAGCTGATTACCATTGGTAAACAGCTCTGATTAATAACCACACATAACAGTTTGTTTTCTCCATATTTTATAGTATATACATTATTTTTAGGTCTTTTCGATAATAAAAATAATTGCGGTTTCAGTTCAATTAGTTCCTTCTTATAAACATTAGCAACATTTAGAAAAGCTTCAGTTTTATACGGATTGCACAAGTTGAACTAAGTTGTTTAAAAAAATGTTTTTTATTCGTTTTCATTTTTTTATATGGGTGTTGGCTGCTGTGAAAGCTGACCGAAAATTTTGTGACAGTGATTATTACGAAACTAATTTTCAATCTCTCGATGCCGATATAAATATTGTCCTGCAATGGAAGGCAGCAAGCGTTGGAAGTTTAAATTATATAAAGAAAATTTGTTCATTACGAACAGGTTTGCCGTTAAAACGTAACTGTTTGTATAATCGAGCCACAGATGAAGCGGAATGGGAATTTGTAAATATAACCGAACCTTTAATACATTGTTTGCTTATAAAAAAATTATGTGTAGAGGAGACTTTTATACATCATTACATAATGAAGAACAACTCTCAGGAGTTATATAAAAATAAATGGAAGTCTGGACATATGTCAGGCTCAATAGGTCTTTATACACCCTGTCTATTAGCTAATGGTATATCAGTAACTAGAAAATGTACTTACAACGTCAACACAACATCACTTGAATGGGAATCTTTAAAGGAATGGCCATCAATTTTGTGTTATCGTGAAATACGCCAACTAGTAGTGACCAAGGACTTAAATGATTTACACAATAAGGTATTAGAAACTAAAAAAATTTCCACTGAATACGGTGTAGAAATATCCAAGTCCATGCTGAAGATTTTAACAAAACCAGAACGTCGCTTATTACCGGCCGATATACAAATTAGCGGACAAATATTAAAAGCTTTAACTGAACTTGACAGCCAACCCCAATTGATGCGCTCCGTAGTTAATGTAATGAATGTTTTAATGTCAACTGATTCAACCGTGTTAAAATTGTCAGCAGAATTAAATGCTCCTAATATATGTTTAAAAACATTTGAAAATTATATTGATAAGGCAGCCCCAATAATTGCACATGAATGTTTAGCTAGCCCAGAAAACCGCATGATTTTATCCAAAAATATTGGTATTTTTATACTGCGGCCTAGTTGCACTAATATCTCAGGTATAGCAGTATATAGTGGTCAAACTCGTAGCCATTCTTATCTACACTACGACAGATATTCAGGCCTGTTTTATCGTTATTTGTATTTGAATCAATCTGTGACAGAGCTATTGGATGAGTCTTATTTATTGTTGGCGACTTATGTGCCTGAAGATTTATGGACTAAAATGATCAATGAATATTGGAAACCCGATGAACGTAGTGTTGTTATAATAAAAATATATAAAAATGATAAGCTTTTTGTGGAAACCAAAACTGTTGTTGATTATAAGCCTAGCAGTGCCATTTTATCCATTTCAATTAGCAATTACAATGGTAATCTTGCACTTATTTTGTTACACACAAGTTATATTGATCTTTATTTATTTTTAGGTCTTTTAGTCAAGGATTTACCTATAATATTTGCTAGAACCCGTTTAACCGTTAATATAAAACCGCCTACTACTCATGGGCAAATTAAATGCGGTTTTTGGAATTACAGCGCTTGGGATACTCGAGGTATAACGGTGGCCAAAAGACACCTAAATCGTTTGAGTGAAGAGTATGTTCTTTGTTATACGAACCATTTAACGCCATTCTCCTATCTTATAGAAGGTGCATTTGAGCAGCCTCCCCTACAAAGTCGTGTTCTTATTAGTTTACCACATATACACCTTTTAGATGTAATTTCTATGACAGGATGTGCTATGTCCTTACTCGGCTTATCTGGCATATGGTTAACCGCTTTCAGCATCAAAAATTGGTGTCGACAAGCGTCTAATCAAGTTTTACTGCATATGTGTGCAGTACTGACTCTAATTAAACTTTTATTTATAGCGGTCAATACGAATTATATAACTGATCTCTTGGTGGACAAACAAAATTTCATCAATTGTACAATAATGGGTGCTGTATTGCAATATGTAATATTAGTGTTGTTTGTATGGATGATGGTGGTGGCCATATTACAATTTCAACGTTATGTTACAGTAATTGGGGTACAACGGCCCAAGCATTACATAACAAAAGCAGCTGTAGTTGCTTGGTCGCTACCTCTCATACCAACACTCTATGTTGCCATCATGTTACCAAACTGTTATATACCCAAACCTAAGCAATTGATTACAAATACCGGCATTTGTTATCCTTCCGGCTTTGGTTTGATGTTTGGTGTTGTTCTACCCATTGCTCTTTTAGTCTCCGTAAATGTTATTATATATGTTTATATACTTTATAGTGTAACGCGATCGTCCTGCCTCTTAAAACGCACTGTCAAAAAACATGCCCTCAAAGAAGTCCGGTTATTTATTTTATTATTTTTCCTTCTGGGTTTGAGTTGGATATTTGGTATATTGGCCTATATGAAATTTGGCATTACTTTCTCATATTTATTCTGTATTTCGGCTACATTACAAGGCTTCATACTATTTTTATATTTCGTAATATTAGATGAAAGTACTCGTTGCTCATGGTTGGGTGTTATGTGTCCTAAAAGGTTTGCTGAATATAAGATTAAAGGAAAGCTTTCAATTACATAAGACATTACACAGTAAATATTTTTCATAAAGATTTTACATTTAAATTTCTTTGGAGTCAATTGAAAAATTTTGAAAAAGAAATATATAGAAATTGAAACAATTAAATATAATTGTAATATAATATTAGTTTTAATAATTTTTTCGCGAGAAATTTTTCAATTTTTATCCAATACATTATATGTTTTGTAGCCGAGAGATGAATTTTTTGCCGATTATGGGGGTGGCTTTCAAACGATTTTGTCCAATTTAGCACCTGTGTGCAGAAACTATATTTTAAAATTTACCATCGTGAGAGTCAAACGTATGGGCGGACATGGTTAGTTTGCTTCAGATTTTAGTGCTAATCTAGAATTACTTTGTACTTTATGCTGAAGCGAATGGCAAACTTTATAAACACCCCATCTTAAATAGAAGGTATAAACGATGTGTTTTATTTTTGTAAAGTTTATATATATTGTGAAACATTTTAGGTTAAAAAAGCTTTTGAAAGGTGATGATGGAAAGTTTTTTAAGCTTTGTGATTTGAATATTAAATAGTTCGGTTCTTAGTAGAGGTCAAAAAAATATCCTTAAAAGCTTTGTTGCCTTGCAAATCTTTATATTTTCTATTTTAAACACTTTCGTACGTCCCATGTTTTAAAATAAAATGCAAAACATATTAAATAACAGCTGATCAGAAGTCCTCTCCATTATGCGCCATTTATATATTAAGAAATGACAGAAACTATACATTTTAGTCTTTTGCGGCTGCTTAAACGAACGGTAACGTAACGGTGCAAGTAAAAAGAAATTAAAATAAAATATAATAAAAAAATTGAAACAACTATTCGACAAAATGACTAACACCAAAACAACCATTTACAACAATATTTGATACTAAATAAAGCAGGTGTATAATTATATATATATATAAACTTAAAAAAATTATTGGATTATTATTATACTTATTAGATATTTCAAGTGTTTATATAACAAAAATACTTTAAACCACCCACTGTAGAAAACTAAAAGAGTACGACAACGAAGAAAATTGTTTTGTGCCTTATGTGTTTTATCATATACATATGTGCTACTTAACCAATAACAGCAACTGTTAATCATACGCTCCGTGACCCGTGCATATGAATAAATAAAAAGGCGAAGCATTGTTTACCTATTATGCCAAATATATTATTCATGTATGTATACGTAAATATTTTTAAAGAGTTCGTGTATTATGCATATTCGCCCAATGTAGGAATATTTAAGGTTATAAAGTGTACACACAAATAGTTTTATTGGCATTTTATAACTTTACAGTATTGCAGTATTTATGTTACATTTGCGTGTCGTTAAATTTATACATTTTTCAACCACTTAAGGCGTTAGATATTCAATACACTTATTTTATTTTCGTAAAAGTATAAATACAAATAAAAACAACAGACAATATAATTAAAAAAGCCCTCCATGCGATCTTTGGAGATTGTATAATGTATCAATAATATTGATCAACATGAAAATCTTAGTCTCTTTAACGATGACTGTGTATCTGATTTAAAAATTCACAGACACAAAATTAGAACTGCAAAGTTGAAAATCGATAAAAATAAAATTGCCCACAGTTGACACATATATGGAGCTTTTTCACCTGTTTATTTATTTATCGCATTTGAACGTACTTAAATATATTATAGTGTAATAAACTAGGTTTTACATAAAAATATATGTAAGCAATAAGGCAATTTCTACTTATTTTCCAAATTGAGTTGCCATGTCACTAATAAAGATGGATATCATTAACCTTAAAGTATGTAACGAGCCTTATAAAGTCAACTCCATTGTGGTAAAAAGAGGTTCCTACTTACACCAAATCTTATTACTATATATATATATATATATTATTCTGGTAGTAAGTAGAGATTAAAATTCGCATATGTTTATTAAAAACTCTTCTTCCTCTCTTTTATTTATAATACGACTTGGTTATATTGAAGAAGCTATTTTATAGGTACATTGTTATATGAATGTAATAACTATATATCAGAGATTGATAGGTAACTAAATCTAAATGTCTAATGATTGTGACTCACGGCCTTCTTCTTCAATAAATTCATCACAATACCCAGAAACAGAATTTATAAATCCCACAAAGAGTATATATGTTTTGGTCGGTATTAGGAGTAAAAGCATAACTATTGTTTAATTATTTACAAAGCACCATGTTTACTAGTCCCTACAAAAAAATTACGTTATTGGGTATCTCCCAGTCAACTTAAAACTTGGTATTATTAGTGTGTAGGTTAGTAAGGAAAAAATACCTGTCAATACTTCCATTTGTCTTTTAAATTTCTACAAAAAATGTTCTTAAAAAAAATATCAATTTTAAATTCTCAAAGTTTTAAATCCTACTTCCTACGCTTTTATAAGTTTGTGGTATTATGGAAATACCATATGACACCCAAACAGTTTACCTATTTGTTTTACATTAATTTGAGATTTAAAATATGAAATGACAAAATTTTCAAAAAAAATTTTATTACCATATACCTTAAAGTATTTCACGACGTTTCAAATAAATACGTATAGTAATGAAAATTTATAAGAAGTAAAGCTTCATCGTACCCTTAAATACGTATTAATTTCCTCTATGAAGAACTTGTAAACAATAAATGAAGTGTTGGAAACTTTCATAAATTATCGTTTTAAACTACTTAATATAGCTGTTAGAGTTTAATATATATGCAATATATTGTTGCTTCATGTGTATATCGCTATAAATAAAATTTTTAAACTTCTTCATTAAACGATTGGTATAATACTACTGGAATAATGAATAGCCATGACCTTAACTAATTAAAACGCTTTCCTTTTGGCTTTTGTTATAAAAAAATTTAATTGAACTCAATTAATTAAGAGATTAGCGAATCGAAAAAGCGCGTTTTGTTACTAGTTGATATGGTTTTTGATGACATCTCCTTTACCTAGAATAAAATCTACGTAACTTTGTTTCTATGTTTCTCATTTTTAAATAATAAAGAATGGGTAAATGTACAAATGTAAAAAGTGAGACAAACAATTCGTAGGAAAACATGATGAGTACTGCTTTTATGCTCCAAAAAACTTTTATAAATATATTTTATGAAAAAAACTAATTAAGCTAAAAATTCAAAAAATATCTACGTGCACTACAATATAAAATACATTTCATTAAAGTGGATGTGATAACTTTTTAATATTATTGCTCACTTTAAGTGTTTGCAACCAAAAAACCTAATTTATATCATAGCAATTTTGGAATTTTAAAATGGTAAGATGTATCCTTAATACATAATTTGGTAAAAATATTTTTTAGTTTTTTAAAAATAATAAATCTTTAATGAACTCTTTTGCTTTGTTTGGTTCAGGGATCGACTTCATGTATTCCGTAGCGTTCGAGTCTCAATTTTTGAGTTAAAAACAATCACAAGGTCTTCATTAGCCTAGAATAAAATTTAGGTGTCCTTCACATATATACGTAGACACTTTTAGTTTTTGCACGCAAATCGCTATTTAAAATGGGCAAAGTTGGTTAAGAGCCACGCCCACAAGGATTGAAAATCTATATATGTGCCACAAAAATTTACCTATAAACTTCTTTGATAGACAATCGATAAAAATCTTTAAATCTGTCACAAAAGTTGACCTATAAGCTTGAAATTTACCCACTCATTTACTTGTCAAAAGTGGTCAATAACGGATAGTGGACACGCCTACAATTTACAAAAAACCATATTCACCATAAAACTAGACTTGGAAGCAGATACGTAATACATACACTATTATACATACATAATAAGGATACAGAAGATATTTAAAACTTGGTCCAAGCCAAATTTAGTTTTCTTATTTGTTTTGATCCTTGTCGTATCTGTTATCCAATCCCTAAACTTTGGAGATATATTTTTTTGTGCAATTTTGTGGCTTACATGAATTCCTTGGCTTGGCATTTTAACATGTTTGTTTTTGTGATTGTTCTATTTCAGTACGGCTTTGTTAATTATGCTTTGGAGCTGTTAGTGCTTAAACATTTTGGCGAAGAAATATGGGAAAAAATCAAGTAAGTAAATTGTACATTAAAACATGTGAAGTAGTATATTCGGTCAAACCCAACCCTTTATATGGAAGAGCAGTAATATGAGTTATATACATACCTTTTATGTGAATAACTTTTTGAAAATTCATTACAAGAAGATAAGATAAAAAGATTACTAAAAATTTAAAATATAATACTAGCAAAATTAGGCTAAAGAAGATATAGTTATAATATTGTGAAGGTAATACTCAAACTCATAGATTCATTTTAATCTTGCTGAATAGGCAGACTTTTCAACCTACCTAATACATTTGAAGTCATTTACTAGTCATTTGACAAATGCTTCTACGATTGCATGTTCACTTCTTAACATTCAGACAAAAAAATTAAATTTTCATAATTTAAAGCGATAACAATATATACAAGAAATAAAAAGTGTAAATGTAACTACAAATCCAGAAAAAGTAGATTTAAAATTTTTCTGTAAAAACGCTTAATATACCCACTTTCATAATAAAATGGAGGTGTATTATTTTCGTTCAAATTGTTGTTTGATTTCAAAGAAAAGCGAAATTAGAACTTCATCTTTATATTTTAGCCGTATTGAATAATAATAGCTGAATGTCCTGAAATGTTTATATTAGTACCCTTTTTGGATCAACCATGTCTCTTATGAGATCCTTATATTCTACTTGAAAGTGAATTTCGCATTATTCCTAGCCCTCTTAACTTGTTTTTTATTTTATCTTTTAATTCATTTTTTCTTCGACATAATTTTTCTATTGTAATTGTGAAATATTTACATATCAATTTCAATGGTAAAAACTCTTTGACAAGTGATCATAATTGGATTTTCCGCATTAACTAATGAAATTTCTAAAGCATTGAATATCATATATCACAATCAATTCAAAACTGTGCAAATCGAAACTTGAAATTTGTTTATTTTTATATATTATTATAAATAAATGTTATTATACTTATTCCAAAACTCTGTACAGTATAAATGAAAGTCTAGCATAAAAAGTATTATTATTCTAGTATTGCTGATAAAGAGATAAAAATTTGGTGTGGTTATGACGTTGTCATCATCAATATTTAATTTTAGAAAAAAGAAACTGGGGTTAGTGCGTGAACATCGATTTCACTCATAAAATATAATATTTTATACATAATATACTGAAAATGAATTTTAAATGCAAGCGGAAATCATTATATCTCTCCTCAATATTACGTCACAGTCTTTCTTAATATTCAAGTTAAATTTTTTGTATATTAAGTCTTCGATTTAAAACGATTCTCTTTCCATTAATTTCAAAGTAAATTAATGAACAACAAATAATAAAACTAAATTTGGCTTGGCCAAGTCTTAAATATCTTCTGTATCCGTAACAGTGCGCGTGGCAAATATATATATATATTATGCCCTATAATTGAGTATGTATTACGTATCCTCTTGCAAGTCTAGTTTTATGGTGAATATGGTTTTTTATAAATTGTGGGCTTGTCTGATATCCGTAAATAACCTTCTTTGGTTAATTTCAAGCTCATAGGTCAACTTTTGTAATTGTAAATATATGATAAAAAATTAAAGAAAGTATGTTTTTAGCAAAGATAATACTTAAGTTACTGTGTTTGAAAATTTTTTTTTCAAGGAAGTTTAATTAAATTTTTATTATATAGTATAATTTTAATACGAATTTTACGCTTTAGTTATAAAACAAAGTAAAATACTTTAAAATATTAGATGGAGAGAAGGATAAAACACTCTATAGAAAAAAATAAAATATGATAAACTTTCTATCATCTTCTATTTATTATTAATCAATTTAAGAGGTAAAGAAAACCTGACGTATGTATAACCGTCAAAAAATCCATCTTGTTTGAAATAAATTTTATTTTCATAGTTCATTTTTTGTGGTTATTACATAGGTCCACTATTCCTGTTTTTTTTTTTTTTTTGGAAATATAAACGTTATCTGTATAAAATTCATCTTTGTTTAAATTAGAAGTATTGGGGCTCATTATTTTTCACACCCCTCATATTTATACGTAAAACGATCTGCGAACTTTGATTAATCTCTTGGTCTCAATTTAATTAATTTCAATAGGGTCAATAAGTCTCTAAATTGTAATGTCTGTATTTAAGGCTTTTTTCATATAAAAGGTTGAAATTTTAACAAATACACAGTTTTGTGTTTTATATTTAAAATTATTTTAAGTCAATAAAGGAATTTTCCACACAAGTTGTATAGAAGATAATGCTTTGCATATAATCTACTTTGCTTGTTATCACACTATAGGTAGGTGCATAAATATACCGCAGGCATTTATATACGTACATCCGTGCTGTACACTCTCATATGAATACAATTGTTTATACATACATAAAGAAAGGCTAGCGAAGAATGCGCTACAACAATACCAACAACAAAGAATTCTCGAAATATATTTGTGTCAGAACAAATATATGTTAGTATTATATTAATAAACAAGTAATACTATGAAAGTTATAATTGGTTGAGGCCAAATCTTAGATACCTTGTGACATTTACACTAAATGTGTGCTTATAATTTATTACCTAAACTTTTAATTCTGTGCTAAAAGAGGTCGAGTTTCCGTCCATGCATGTTGCACATCTATAAGAATAAGTATGTGGCTTGGAGAACGCATCAGATTCAGATGTCGATACATGTCACCTTCTTCTGCAACTCAATTTGCCTGCTAAATTTAGTATATGTTCTTAAAAGAGGGAAATTTTAAAACAAATTGTATGATAAAATTGCATAAATCAACTGTCATTTACAGTTATTTTATATGTTAATAAAAAACCCCTTAAACGAACGGACATGCTTAAATACGATTATGGGTAGAAAACACACTCTCTCTTTTTCTTTTAAATTTCTCTGAAACCGTGCACACAAAATAGAGACGGACATGCTTAAATCGGTTCAGAAAATGTATACACTATAAACAGTACAATAAAAAATGGGCCTATCTTCAGCTGTTTAGGAGTTCTATAAGTCCGCATAAACTGAATATACTTTCTATTAAAAACAGTGTAGGCAATAAAAATTTACATTAATTTGTAGTAGCAGCATAAATTTTTTGAGCTATGCTGGCTGCACATGTAGTGTGTTAAAATAAAAAAGAAAATTCATCATTTTTACAATGTCTATATATCGTATATATTTTATTTAGAGCCTTTGATTTTAGAATTCATCTCAATGTAAATATAAATCCTCTCAAGCCGTTATCTAATTGCTATTTAATAACTATAAACGTTTAACGCCAGTTTTTATACAGGTTCTATACATATAATACCAATTTATTGACATTTCGCAGAACACTTTTATATAAATACAACACTTTTCCATTGATGAAACACAATCTCATATGTACGCTATGAGTTTGGTCTCTCTTTTAATTTATTTTTAATATATTATCCATTTCACATACATCCTATATACGAGCACTTAACAATAATCATGTGAACACTTTAACTGTTGATGTGATGAATGGCTTCTGATTTAGTGTATTCAAGTACCAAGTGTGAATCAATAACGCACTCGTATACCATACTTTTTAATTACATTGACACTAAAATATGTACAAAACTTCTTATAGAGGTGTATAATAACGAATGTTGATGTTGTGCCGAAAATGCTCTACGCAAAGTGACATTTATAGAAAAGTTAGGGGTCGTTGACTGGGCATGAAACATAACTGTTGAGTTGAAAGCAGTTAGTTGAAAGCAAAGTGGATAATAAATAAAAAATCTACACGGGTCACAATTAGCCAGCAGTGGGAATAATAATATTCTTATTACTCATAAAAATTCATATATAAAGAAGTGTAATTGTTGTAATCTTGAAATTTACAAGATAACATCAACAACATTTAATTCCAGTACATAATAATACATATTGAAATTCATGTTTCTATTTTTGTCAATTAATATAAAATGCTAATGCTAAGTTTTGATCGATATTTGTATAAACCAAAAATACTTCGTTTCATTTAACATGCAACTGTAACAAAGAGTTCTGTTCAAATGCCTCACTAATCTATGTCATAGTTAATCATTCATCCTTCCTGCATTTCTTTTCATTTTCATTTATCATTTAAAATGGAATATAACCTTCATTTCTAAGAGACGTAACATCCCTGCAACTGGCACAAAATTATTAATTCTAGCATGAAAGATGACACCAGTGCCATCAACTAAATTTTTACTGTTTGTTCTCTGTATCCTTCAATGAAAAGCATTTACCATTATAAACCTTTAGTAAAGCAAATAAAAATGACACGTACGAAGTCAGCCTAAAAGGGAAAGG
This sequence comes from Ornithomya fringillina, assembly GCA_963978525.1. Taxonomy (NCBI): domain Eukaryota; kingdom Metazoa; phylum Arthropoda; class Insecta; order Diptera; family Hippoboscidae; genus Ornithomya; species Ornithomya fringillina. The sequence continues at coordinate 35,668,468 of OZ021691.1, read as the reverse complement.
ATGTTACAATTAAAATTAAAAGAAGAAAACAATTAATTTTAACCTTTTTATCATCGTCTTATAAAAGCTGCTGCGGCTGTTACTGGTTAACCTTTGTGAACGTTTTTTCCTTCATTTCCTTTAATTAAGTATATACTTCTGTGTGTGTGCTTATTATAAACTTATTATGAGATGTCATTAGCATTTTTTATTAATATGTATGCGTTTGTACGTACAATACATACCACATCATGGTGGTAACGGAAACGCAAGGTTAAAAGCTACTTAAGATTAGGAACAAATGTAAATTGTGTGGTCACATCAGCCATTGGATAAAATTCATATACAAGTCGCATATATAATATACAACAAATCAATGTGCTATATTAAGCCGAGTCTACATTTGTAAAACTACAAATTTTTACCAATGCGCGTCAATGTCTTTGGTACATCCTTTCTTTCTCTATATTTAAATATATGTTTACATTTTTTTACAAAATATATAACTTATAAGCATAAGTAAGTGTGAGTTTACCTTGTTTCAAAACCACATACACTAAAAAGTTCATCCAAATGTTTGCACATATTTTATATAAAATATATGTATACAAAAAATATATTTGCTGAACATATATAAATAGAATGAGTTTGCGTAGAAATATGTAAAAAAGTTCTTCAATCCTTCTGGTAATGGTCTATTTGTTTATCTTCTAAACTAGATTTTAAAAAATTCTCCTACATTCTTGTAAAGCAATATGTATGTAATACCCATGGAATGGAATAATTGAGTTAAACCATATTATAAAGCATAAAATGTCAATTCACAAAGTTATAGTCGATGAAGTAACTTATTTAAATACAGTACCCCACTTAAAGGTTCTGACAGAAAAAAAATGCAAGCGCAGCTAAATTACCAGGTCCGAATCATTTTTTTATATACAAATTTTTTTTTAGTGTAATATTTACGATACTTCAATACAATTTAACGCAACGAAGTACTTTCGTTTCAAGACAAGAAAAAAGATTCAATTAGAGTGATTATGATTTTAAAAGAATTGCCTTTTAACATGTATAATAAAGACTGAAGTTTACGAACGAATTATGGTACAGATTTTGTTAAGTACATTTTTAAGTAACTCATAGGTACAGGTAATTCAATGATCGGCCTTAACCTCTAAAAACTATACCATTTTCACTTGTTTTTATATATATTTACGTTTACTTCCGCAACAACAACTTATTGCTGGGTAAAAAAGTTTTATAAAAATATAAGTATAACGTACATAAAAAAGAGCAAATAATATCTTTAACAAATACTTTAGATAAGTACAAAGACTACAAAACGTAATCAAAAAAAAGAAAATAGAAAGGAATAAACGTAAAAAATACCCTGAATTAGTAATTTTATTTTATTCATGTGAATTATGAATTATGATATAAATAATTTGGATGAAGCTAAACTACAGAAGCGGAAAAGTTTGTGCTTTTGATTGTTCTTCTTCAACCAGCGTAGTGGTAAGTTTACCCTTATTTAAAAAGTTAGTTTCACTGTCTTTTATTTATATTTGAATTGGAAGGTGATTATTTTATTGTAAAGAATAATATTTTCCACAGATGACAAAAGAATTCCGTGTCCTTTTTATTTATAATTCATGTAAGGAATGTGGTTAAAAAGCAATTAATTTATCTGTTAATTACACACATCATTTTCATGAGCATGCATACGTATGTACGTTCGAATCAGTTAATTGATTAATTACTTATAAATTATTTGTATGTTTTTAATTAACCGTTTATTTATTAATAATTTTATACGAGAGCGTATGATTACGTATGCTGACGATGATAGCGTGCCTGCTATATAAATAAACCTATCCGCACACGGCACTTTTTTACACGTTTTCGCTTTTACAGGGTTTTTAAAATATATAATTTAAAAAAAATCCCAGTCATTTAATTCACTCCTTTAATTCCATTCTAAACGCTTAACTCAATATGAAGAGGTCTATAAAAATTTTACCAAAGATCAAAATCCATTATAAATTACGTTTCGTCACTCTAATGCATCTAACTCGTATTAAGTAAAATATTGGTATATGTTAAATTTGCAGATAGGCCTTTTGAAACATGTCCATTTGGCACGAATTGGATAAATTCGAAAGGAAGGACAACAATTTATTGAAAGAAAAGTTTTGTATTCTAGTATATAATTCTTATTTGATAAGCATGAAAATCTGAGTCGATGTAGACATGGCAGTTTGTCCATCCATCTTTTTATGTAACATCAGAATAAATACAGATATACTGGAAGTCATCAATAAATATTAAGTTATAATTCTACACAACTAAGACATGCGATTTCGTAGTTACGTAATAAAAGCCATGATCTTAGGAAGGGACGATATTTAAGGCTCATAAAAGCTTTGCTTCAATAATATGAAGTAATTGCTATAGTTATGGTATCGGACAAAAAGTCAAAAACAGGGTAGAATGATTTTTGGAGCAATACCTTGATAACCTTGTTGATTTAAACATTACAATTATTCGAGTATGAAAGTAGATTGCACAAAGGACGTCAATCTATTTTTATATTTCACGGTAACCGGCTGTCACCAGCCTTGTGAACCACTGGGGGTTCAAATTTATGTAGGAGTATATGTTCTTTACTTAACGAGTTTTACTGACATTTTGAATCATATGTGTATGTTTTTCTGATCTGAATTTTACAGGTTAGTTTTTTTTATATTCACATATACATGTTTCACTCCATATTTTCGTTCTCTTGAAATGAATGTTAGACTGTTGCCTACACAATTGTTAACAACTTTTTATTTCACATGCAAATTATATATATTTTTTATATGTATGGTAAAAGTGCCTTTATTCATACAGTTATAAAAGGGGAGACAAAAGTAAAGACACAAAAATGCCTTAAATATGAAGGGTACATAGTTTTCTTCAATTTGAATATATTCCATTATTAACAATTGTGAATAAAGTAGACACAAATGGAAGAAAAAATATGCAAAAATTATTTAACCATTGTGGTTGTAATATAGAATGAATTAAAAAGAGAAAACTTGGACATTTGTTGTGAAAAAAGTATCTGTGCTTAGTTTGGAACACATCTTAAATATCCTATACATCCTTTGATGAAATGTTACTAGCATAGGTAAGGATATAAAATAGTTTCTAACATATATAAATATAACAAAGACTAATTGGTTATTACTTAACCATAAAATTATTAAATGTAAGAAGTTACGTACTACTGGAGAGTCCAAAACACGCTATGGTTTTAAAGTGGTAATGTGGTTGAAATACTATTAGCAACAAAAATAATTATAAAAAATTGCACTACATCATTTATTTAACAACAATCAATAATTGAGTTTTTTACTAATCGTATTGAAATTCTGTAATCCAGCTAAATACATACATTACGGTTTAATACCACATTTGCAATATGGTTTCATAATAATTGCATCAAATATTTATTCTATTAGACAAAAAAAAACACATTAACATATTATTGCAACATCCTATTTATATAAAACGCAATCTATATATTAAAACGTTAGAGAACTTATATAAATGAATGTGCAAAATTATCTGACACTGAAAGCAATGATTTTTTTCTTGTCAAGGCAAGACTTCCTTAATGTGCACTGGTGTATATTTATCATATAAATCCTAGCATAATAATTCTTTTTCGATTTTCAACTTTTTTTATTTTTCTTCATATAAAAAACAAATATATATAAAGTTATATCATTTTTTAAATCGAGGGATTAAAATTGAACTATAAAAAAGTGTAATAAAGTCTCTTGTTTTGTATAAAAAAAATTTGGTATAATGTTTAATTTTTATTGTATTACAGAAAAAAAGCCATGGTCAGCATGGATGGACAGTTTTTAGTACGACAAATTTATGATGATGAGATTACCTACAATTTAATTGGTGCTGCAGTCGAGATATTAAGTAAGTTTTGATGGTTTACTTGTAACTCTCTGTAAAAATAAATATTTATCTTTTTTAAACTTAAATCTATTTTGATCACTTTGATGATCAGATATACCTGCTGATGATATTTTAGAAATCTTTGGTAAAACATTCTTTGAATTTTGCCAAGATTCTGGTTATGATAAAATACTGCAAGTTTTAGGTGCTACTCCCAGAGACTTTTTACAGGTAAGTTTACAGTTGACTATCAATTAGTAGAAAAAAAAACAATTTATTCCACCATATCCACTGTTTGGGTCTTAAGAGAGAAGTAATAATTTTAAATTTAATAACGTTGGTTTTCAGTGGTTATTTAAAATTAGGAAATATACAAATACCCTAAACTATGGTAAAATTTTTAAATATTAAAGCGTAAAAGGCTTAAAGAAAAATATCCAATACTATTAAATGCAATAATTTTCCAATCATGTACTTATATAAGAATTTCAATACTAACAAGTAAGAAAATTAAATTTGGCTTAGACTTAATTTTAAATACCCTCCACATCCACAACGATAGGCGAGGCAACTATATATAGGTCGACTCAGTTTTTGCTGCTCTTAATGAATATTTATAGATTGTAGGACTTTTCACGCCTCTTTCTGAGTGTTGCAAATGGAATAGTGTATCCTCATCACTAAGGGGGAGGGTACAAAAATTAATGCTGGAGCATTATATATATAAGTACATAAGTCAGTAGTTCAATATATAACTAGAAATCTTATAATAAATTTTGCGCACTAAAAATTTGCATTAAATCGCTAATTAGTATGAAATTATGGCATTTAAAATTTCATGCTAATTTTGTCATTTCGTTTATAACTATGAGAAGGAGAATTTAATGGTCTCAAATGGATATATGTTTGTTATTCATAGATCACTATCAAAACGTTAAGTAATGACGCCAAATAGTAAGTCTCACATATGTGAACTTTGGCGCTCCGCTTTCGATCTAAGCTAACTAATTTATTTTATTTTCACTTATTCAGTGAAACGTATTTACCACAACAATGCATTGCTTATGTACTATACGAATAGGGGTAAAGCGGTTATGTGTCGTTGATTGCTTAGAGTACTGAAGATAGTGGACATGGAATATGCAAATTCATTTCCCATCTTTTTTTGCTTTTTAACAGCAGAAAATTTATTTCCCCACCTTTTTTTGCTTGTAACAGCAGCACTGTACAATGACTTAGATTTAATGATCACAATAATGCCTCCACAGGCTGTATTGTTGATAATTTCATTGAGTAAGTTGGTTGACATATTGTACATAAATATATTAAATCGGACATAAATATTTAGATGGACATAACTGTATTTGTGTTTGGTCATTTGTTAGATATACGTGCACACAGATAGTAACAAAACAAATGAATGACATAAAATGGTGGAAAGAGCGTTAGTGAAAATTTAATTTTTTTTAAAGGAAAACATGAAGCAAACGACACAGAGCATATTATTCATAACTACAACTATTATTAGTCATATAAGAGAACAAGCATAAACCAATTGTGGAGCTTGACGTAATATTTTTGTAATTTTTTACAATACAATTTCCTAATGCATTATGCTTCATGTTATAGTAACATGATTTCATCATTTATTGTATCTTTATTTAAGAGAAACCATACTGAGCATAAAACTCGACTTGCAGCCGATACGTAATACATACACTATTAGAGAGCGTAATCACGCCATCGTTTATAGATGTGGAGGGTCTTTAACATTTGTCCTAAGTTAAATTTAATGCGTGCTTAATGCATGCTTCCTTTATTTCGTTATTGTATACTATTGTGTCATAGAATTTGGATGCTCTACATGATCATTTGGGTACATTATATCCGGGTATGAGGGCGCCTTCATTTCGTTGCACCGAAAAAGATGGTTCTCTACTGCTACACTACTATTCCGAGCGACCTGGTTTAGAGCATATTGTGATTGGCATAGTTAAGGTATAAAATACATGGAGCACAAAATTTTCCCAATTGTACACTTTTCATGTTGTTCCAGGCTGTGGCTTCTAAGTTGCATGGCGTTGAAGTGGAAATCGAGATAATTAAACGTAAAGGTGACGCAGTGGAAAATGAAAGCGATGACGTTTTCTCCCAACAACAGCAACAACAACAACCACAAGAAGAACAACAATGGCCATCTTTGACTGAGGAGTATAACAATCAACAGCAACAACACCAACAACAACAAAGCAATTTGCATAGCAATAACAACGAAAATACTTCAGAGCCTTTAAGTATCACAGAGGAGAGCAATATAAGGCTTCTAGGTAACATGCTGTATAAATGTATACAAATATATACATAAATGCATGTCAAAAAAGCCTTCCCTTTATTTTTGTTTGCTGGTTGAGTAATAGTTTCTAGGTTTCTTTAAGCTTTGGTATCTAGGTGCTAAGGTCAATGGCATCCTCAATTAAAAAGGGGGTTATAATAAGTTTGTTGTTCTGTTCAGAATGCCGAGAAGGAAGTATCAAACACCCTATTTCTGATCAGCATCAAAATCTAAGCCGGTTTAATGATGTCCGTATGTCTACTCATATGCGTTGAAACACTCACGGCCACAAAAATTAAGATATTGAGATAAAATTTGATACAAACAATATTAGTCAATATCGCTAGCCACGTCAATTTAATTTACAAATTAGTGTATTCTCATTGGTAAGATTGAGGGTTTAAAAATCTTACTAGTCGAGGAATCCGATTTGTAAATTAAAATGCAATACCTAAATTATAGAAGGCCTAATAAGGTGCACGACGTGTCTACTACTTATGTATAGATATATAACGTATTTAAAATTTAGATATATATGTAGCCAAATTTAAATCACTCACTGTGAGGGCCTACCTTATATGTAATTAAAATTATTCCACAGAACATAATACATTAACAGAGCGCACTACAACAAGCTATTCAGCCACATCCTCCTTAACTGCCAGCAAAACAGAGAGTTTAGACAACGACGACAAAGACCAAAAATGTTTACGTTTATTGAAAAACCGCAGCGATGATATTGAACGCTACGATCATGTACAATTTCTAATACGGGAAGTTGCCAACGATACCAATAAGGCTACCTTAACAAGTAAAGATGATGTTAGCAAAGAACCCTCTGATGAACTTGATTTTCTATGTGAAGGTTTACTCTTGAAAATTATTTGTAAAGTGTTTCTGTACCATTTAACTTGAATTGAATTGATTTTTTTGCAGCTCCCTTAATATCGCCCGCAACATTTTGTAAAATCTTTCCATTTCATTTAATGTTCGATCGTCAAATGAAAATTGTACAAGCAGGCAAATCGGTATTGAGAGTATTGCCACGGTAAGTGCACATTATTAGAATATAAAGGCTATTTTTTATACTTTTCAATACGTTTAAGGCAACATTCTTCCGTATAAATAACAGAAGAACATAATATCTAGAGACATATTTTTTCATATTCACTTATACATGTTAAGCTATTGAAGGTTTATAATATATTTACTTATATATATTTATAAGTTTTTTGGGATTCTTTATATGTGTTCTTAGAGTAGCCGATGAGCATTGCTCTTTATTAGAAGTACTCGAAGCTATACGCCCTCATTTACAGCTGACATTCGAGAATGTATTGGCGCACATCAATACCATTTATGTACTGCAAACTCGTCAAGGTGCCATGGGCAAACATGAACGTTATCTTAGACTAAAGGTAAAGTGTTCTACCCGTAATAATCATGGTTGTTAGTTTTCTTAATAATCTTATTGCACATAAGTTATACTTGTTCATAAGGGTAAAAGTATTCTTATTTAAAATAATTGAAGTATAATATTATTTTTAAATTAATATCAAAGCAAGAGACGAATCATTAAAAATTTAATTACATGTAATTTATTAAAATGTGTCATTACTATAGGGCCAGATGATGTACATACCAGAAGCAGATCGGATATTGTTTCAATGCTATCCCAGTGTAATGAATTTGGACGATTTGGCAAAGTAAGTAAAAATGCATTTATTGGCTTCTCAAAGTACTTTAGGTTATTATTGAATTCTCAATATACTCATAATTTTATAATTAGGGATAAGTTTTAGTATTACGATGAAAGGTTCCAATAACAGACGACACACAGAAATATACGTGAACTAATTAGAGGGTCTATGACGCTTTCTTTTGGGTTTTTTTTTTTTATCCAATATTTAATTTGAGTTATTGTATATATTTATATAACAGAAAAGGCCTGTACATCTCCGATGTACCATTACATGATGCCACTAGAGATTTGGTGTTACTATCTGAGAAATTTGAAGCTGAATATAAATTAACGAAAAATTTGGAAATGCTAACCGATAAACTGCAACAAACATTTCGTGATCTCGAGAGTGAAAAACAGAAGACGGATAGGTGAGCGTTTCTTTATCAGAAATTTACATAAAATGAACGAAATTAATTAATTAATTATAAACAGGCTTCTGTATTCGGTTTTACCTAAATCAGTAGCAAATGAGTTACGCCATCAAAGACCGGTGGCTCCTAAACGGTAACATAAAATTTTTTCCTTTTTCCTTGTTTTTGAAGAGGTTTTAAATGTTCTTTTAGTTATGATTCTGTAACTTTAATGTTTTCGGGGATTGTGGGCTTTGGAAAATATTGTGCTGAAAATACCGATCCTGAGGGTGCCATGAAGATTGTAAAAATGCTTAATGAACTTTATACAGTGTTTGATGCTTTAACTGATTCGAAACGTAATCCAAATATTTACAAGGTAAGTTTTTATTATATACTTAGTAATAATCAAACAATGCAAAGCTCAGATAAATAACGGCGAACACCAGTCATACGAATTTTTATTTGTCTTAACAATGATTTCTAATATTTTTTAATAACACAAAGCTTTTTTTTGTTTTATTACTTTAGGTAGAAACTGTAGGTGATAAATATATGGCTGTGTCTGGTTTACCAGACCATTGTGAAGACCATGCCAAGTGTATTGCTCGTTTAGCTTTAGATATGATTGATATGGCGAAAAATGTTAAAATGGGTCCAAATCCAATGGTAAGTAAACCATTAATTTTATGATTAAAAACATCTTTTTTGTAAAAATATATTATAAACGTGTCAAGGTTCGAAAAACATGACAAGAATCACTATAGTGAAGTTTATTGAATAACAAATACCTTTAATCTGAGGATAAGACATTAGCAACAAAGCTTAAAAACTTTCTTTTTAACACCAAAAATAATAATTTATATAGACGAAATGCGCAAAGTATATAGGTAAGAATACAGTATAAAACAAGACAAAGAGGAAGAAACAGAAAACGGAAATATGGACCAAAAAATGTAAAGCAATGCTCCTGATGTCCTTTTGAAAATGATACTTTTATACAAGTAACTGAGCACGGTTAACTAAGTGAAGCATATGTAACAGTATACTACGTACAAACAATTTTTATTGCTTAGGGTACTAAGTAAGATTCCCCCTAGCCCTTCACTTTTTATCGCTATCTCTGCCTCTGGTAGTGCTCTTTTTAAATTTTTTTGAATATGTTCCGCTTGTTTAAATGTTCTGTTCAATGCTTTGCTTACTTGAGTTATTCTATAAAAATTCACAGCAATGTTATTTTCGATTTCCTCTATTTTTCTATTTTATCAAGTGTCCATTACATATTCTATTGTAAATTATAGACGGATATGCGTTCGAGTAGAATAACTTACAATACATATATACTTACGGTGCTCCTCGCCCTTTCATTTCTGATGATAATAAGTTTTCAATTATTATAGAATGCGAACACATTATGTATTGGAGACAAATATTAGAAGAATGTGTACGTTTATGCATGAGTATAAAGATTGTGCTATATGTGTTTCCTTAAAAATCTTTTTACTCTTCTACTTCTACTGCTTCAGGTGTATCAAATTAACTTCCTCTCCATTTTTACTTAGTTCTTAGTTCTCCTGTTAAAGTTTTTATTCTTCCGTTCCATTTATACCTTTTCCATTGTGTAATCTTGTAATCTTTTCGATGCGAGTGTTTTCTCTTTCTCCTTTATCATCATCTTTCCAAATTTATATTGTAATATATTAGACACAAACTATCAGACAAGTTTTATGAAACAGAGAAATGTAAGCAAATATATTGTAGATAACATATATTAGCCGTTATGAGTGAAAGTGGTGCATGTCGCACTTTTAAAAGAAATATTTTTTTACAAAAAATTGGTAAAAATACAATTTTTAATAATCGGCGATCACAGCTCTCATGTATTTTTTGGTGGCTTCGGCATACTGCGTTAATTATAAATCAAATCCTTTTGAAATATTATATCGCCTTCGAACGCAAATCGTTAAATATTTCAAAATAAAAAAATTAAGGATTTACACCACTTTCGTTCACAATCACTCACATATGTGTATTTAAATGTTAAGTAACCACCCTTGAATACATATATTACTCCCTTGTATATGCATATGTAAAGCATTAGTGTGAGTTAGTATAAAGAAATGGTTCAAATTTATTCAACATAAAATCTTTAGAAAAACTTTTCAGATGTCATCAACGTCTTAAAAATGAGAAGCATAATACATTGGCACACTTTCAAATGTAATTTTTTTAAACAGAATGTACATTTTTGTAAATAATAAAAGAAATTATATCTGATCCCTCCTTTCTTTACAACCGCATACGGAAAATTTATTTAAAGGACTCCCAAATCAAATACTTATGATAGGAAGACCTGGTTGGTATTCAAAAAGAATAAAAAATATAAACAAGGAAGAAAACTAAATTTGGCTTAGACCAAACCTTAAATACCCTCCACATCTACAATAGTGGACGCGACAGACATGTGATTACGCTCTCTAATTATATATGTAATACGTATCAGCGTGAAAGTCGAGTTTTACGTAGAGTATAGTTTTTTGAAAATTGTGGGCGCCCATTTTTGGTACATCGATGAATGGGACAACCATAAATATGTTCTTCAAATTTAAAGTTCATAGGTCAATTTGTGTTGCTGTGTGGATTTTTGTCGATTGTGCCCAGTTTAAATAGCTATAAGTGAGACAATTAAAACGATCAGAATGTTTTATTACATTGATTTAATTAAAGTGCTGAGGGTAAAAGTTCTACTAAGATTCTATCCATCCACGCACTAGTGTCAGTCCCAAATATTTTTGAACACATCAAGATATTCAAGATTTAGCAAAAGTGTAACGATTCATCTCAACTTTTTAATTTTATTTAAAATTAACCACATAGGTTCGAATCCAAAGAGGTGATAATATAGAACATCACATTTAGTGATTCTCTTTAGATTGTCGTACAATTTAAGTAATGTAAAATATTACATCACCTAGTTTGTCTCACAATTATTATCTCTTTATCTTCTTTTTACGCAGATGATTTTTAAAAAATTACCTTTTATTTGTCATGATTTTTCCGTCGGATTCTTGTTTATATAATATTTAACGACACTAACATTTTGTGCCTTAAACTTTTCTTTCCGTATTTCCACTTTATTGAGTGTAAACTTTTCTTGAAGGTATAAATATTTGCTTAGCAACAAAGTTTCACATAATCGACATTTTTCTATTGAATTTCATGGAATTTTGATAATCTGTAAAGAGACTGCTAGTTGTTGCCTCTAACCGCAGTGAAATTACAATGTATAAAGGTATTTGTGAAAAGCGAGAAAGTTTTTCGTTCAGTGTATTCTCGCTCAATGTCAAACAATAATACAACTATTCAATGAAACACTTAAGCGGTGGGATCTTAGTTATTGCCTCTGTTAAATTCCCAGGGTGACTTTTCCACATTTTTAACAATATGTAAAGGAATAATAATTAGAACTTGTTTTAAAGTCCCCAAATGAATTAATGAATTTTTTGAAAATTTACTATTGAAGGTTTACTTCAACTTGCACATGAAAGAATTACTTTTTCTTTCACTCTTATTTTAAGTAACATTTACACATGGAATGCATGATTATGATATTGGGTATGATAAATCTATTTAAAAAATTTAAAATATTAATTGATTAATAGAAATATGCTGTTATTTCTCTTACTGTATGTACACAAACCCTTGGTTTACTGCTTTTATAAACTCTGAACTCTAATCCAAATAGATCCCAAAAACTCAATTCAGGCTTTACATTCACATTTTTTTTTTTCACTTTTTCAGTTGAATATTTATGTAAATAATTATTGATATACATTCATTAAAACAATTTGTATTTTAATTAACCTGTCCCGACTCCAACCTTTCAAATAACGATTTTTAAAAATATTGTACTTTTTTCGGTCATTATTAGAAAATAAAACTTCGGAGAATTTAAGCTAAAATTGAATTGAAAGGAAAAACCAAATTGATTTAATATTCTCTCACACTCTATCTCACTATTTTTATGCATTTGCAGCAAATTACTATTGGCATACATTCGGGTGAAGTGGTGACTGGTGTTATTGGTAATCGTGTACCACGTTATTGTCTATTTGGCAATACGGTAAATTTGACTAGCCGCACTGAGACTACTGGCATTCCAGGCCGAATAAATATTAGTGAAGAAACTTACAAGTAAGTGGCTTTTTGGAAAAGTTCTAGTTTATTTATTTATAATGCAACAAACATAGTAATTATTTCCACGAAAATAAGTTAACTTAAATTTAAATTGTTGTAACGTAGACTTGAACAGGTAATATATGTTACACTCCCTCTCTCTGTTGTGTTGTGTCTTCATATATGCTGCAGATTTCAAATTGTCGAGGGCTTATCTAAAACTTTTTCCAATGCATTTACACTTGAGCATACACTCTTACTAGCATCATCATCATCATCAACAACATTTGCGTTGTCTTCATTATCGTCTTCTTCTACATTTCTCTCTACAGTTGAAATTGGTATAAATGGTAGTCGTGCCGATGTTGTTGATGTTGCTGCTAGTTCTAATGGTGTTATTGTCATATATTCACTCATACTCTCTAGTGTATAATGTATGTTGGCGAACTCTTTCCATTTGTTATTCAATTTTGGCACAATAACCTGTTTTGTGTTGTCCTCGATATTGCTATTGTTGTAATTATTTGGTTCAGTTTCCTCAATCTCCTCCATTAAGTCGATATAACGTTGTAAGCGTCTTGGCAAGCGTAATGTATCAATGCCTTCGGGTAATTGGCTATTGCTGCGCAATAAATCACGTATACGACATCTAAGTTATCATATAAAAAAATATAAAAACAAAGGGAAAGATATTAAAGTAAATATAATCACAGAACTATATAATATGAAGAAGAAATATCCCCAATAATTAGAAATTTATCAATGTTTTGTTAGAAAACGTGGTGTTGTATTTAGTGATGGATAGATTAATTATTAAACTCCCATTTTAAATCAAATCAACAACATTGGTAAAATTCGTTTCTTAGTCGCTCATGACAGTTTGGCTGCTTGTTTAATTTACATATTTTTTTTAGTTATATAATTATCCTTAAAATCTTTTCATAGCGTTTTATATTTCCAAAACAAGTGCTCCCAAACAATCGAATGAACGCACACGCGGTACTGAGTATCACTGTAAATGTGCATAAAGTTAAAATATTTAAAAAGTTATGAATTAGTTGTCTAAAATGATTTTGTATTACCTTTTATTATAACATGTTTCTTTGTTTATGGTTTTTTATTTGTTTCTGCTTTTCTTTATATTTAAATTAAGTTTTATTTACTTTTACAAATATATTCTACTTACCGACACAAATGGCGCAGTGACATGACGCCAAACACTTGCTCTTGACGTATAATGTTATCCATCAATAAACAACCATAACGCTTCAAAAACATTTCTATTCTTAGCCCATAAACAATTGGCTTTTATAATAAAAAAATATGGAACGACAAAAAATAAGAGAACAACATATTTACAATATTATATAATATTATATAAGTGTGTACATAATTATAAATTATTAAAGGTCATGACACTCACTTTATAGGGCATTTCAATTATTGGTATATTGCGTAATAATATCTGCAAACAAGAGACATTTTGATAAATATAATTACGACCATTCTCGGTGAGTTTATCAAGTAATGCTATAACAACACAACTACCACCGTCCGGTGGATTTGGATCGGCGCCATATCTTAAAACAAAATAAACACACATATTTATCATAGTGTTTTTATAAGTCAATGTTGAAAAAATTTACACACCAGCTTTAGCAGTCAAAATCTAAAACCAAGTCTTCATGAGTTAAACTTTATTTTGTTTTTAGTAGCAAAAAACTACTTGTGTAATTTATCCGATGTTGTACTAAAAATAAGACGGTTGGGAAACGCCCCATTTTACAAAAAATCCCACTTTGTCGCAGAATTAACAAATAATTTAAAAGTTCTTAAAAAGGGTGTAATTATACCACAGCCCACAGTCTACATTTTGTAACTTAAACGTGTTTGGTATCAGATGTGGCAAATATAGTTTTTTATATATTAAAATACTATTGCCATAAAACAAGGAAATATTTAACAATTTTACACATCTTCATACTTTGCATAGATTAGTAATATTCACATAACAGTTACGTAGGATTTTCTGCCTATTCATAACATTCTATTTATTTATATACAACAAAAATAGGTTTTTCTAAATATTTATTTATGGCTATCTCATATTGCATATCCTCCGTCTCATAATTACTCTGAACTAGTATTAGCGTAAAACTAATAAAATTAGGTTAACTATGAAACATTGTTTACAACGCCAATGTATTGGCTTAATGTATATCGGACCTTTATTAAAAAATTGTTCGATTAATTAATGTTTATGAAAATATTAAAAATGAAGTGAGATTTTAAAACTCGAAAAATTAATATTACCAACAAAGTAGCAAACTTTATATGAACTCTTGTTTATGATAATATATAGTAATATACTACCTGGTTAAAATTTTCTCTTCTATTTCATCTACATAAAATTCAAGGAAATTACATTCAACCTGAACTACGAGTTTTTCATGCATTCTACATACAGATATACTACATTAAGAGTTTGTTTGTATGAGTCATTGTGTAAGTACAATAAATGTGCCTCAATTTCCTAAAAATATTCTAACGATAAACAAAAAAGAGCTGGCGTGTTTACCTTATAAAATGTTTTACTCACTTTGGGAGTGTTGAAACGGAAGAAGAACTTTCTTTGCTTTTTCAGGGTAACAAAGCTGAGTAAATATTTTCATACCATAGCATTGAAATATTATTGTATTATATAAACTTTAGAAAAAAGTTCTACTACTATAATATAGATTAAGTTGAAAATATTTATGAAAATATATTCAAAAACATATTGTCACGCCCATAATTTAAAAAAAAAATTATGGCCCATTTCATTGGGCATGTCTTATTCAAAAACACATCCAGAAGTACAAAACTATTAGATGTATGAACAATTTCATAACAACGCCCAACCAGTGCTGCACATACATTCCCGACATAAAGGATAAACACTTATATTAAATTTGGTATCAGTAAAGCGACAGCTGCGTCCCACATTCTAAATAAACCTCTAAAACATATTAAGGCCCAAAATATGTCTATTATAGGGTGGTTTGGTTCATGTGAATTTTTCAAATACGTAACAAAGTCTTCAATCTTATGGTTTGCCTCTAATAAAGGAGAAAAATAATTATATAATAACAAAATAATTTGTATTTTATTAGTGTTGTGGACATGTTTAGGGATCAATAAAAATCACATTAACTTATGGTAATAAATAATACCACAAATTAAGAATATTTACAAAATTGTAGCGTCATATTTACGGAAACATTTAAATGCTTTAAAAGCTTCATTGCATGTTTTAAATGTCATTTTCTTTCTACAAAATTTTTTAACTTTCTTAACTTTTTCTTGGCCCACAATGGTTTCTATCAAATTCATATAAGTCTCCGTAATTTTATCATTTTGTACAACTACGCCACCCTTTCTTAAATAACAATTAATAAAACATTTAGCACATTCATCCCTTTTTACCAGATCCCAATTGGCATTCTTAAAAGCATCAACTTTCTCTTGAACGGTGCTATGTTCCTTCATGCATTCTTGAGTGTGTTGTATTACTTTCTCTTTTAATTTTGCGTCTAAATTTTCAGTCTAAAAAAAAAATTTAGTAATATAAGATTTAATTAATAATTAATAACCAAAACTATTATAATTACATTTTGGCCAAAGAAAGCCCTTAAGGTTCCATTAAAAACAATAAAATAAATTACAAGTCTCATTATTACGGTGCGATTGCAATAACAATAAGCAAAGGACTGAGAAATATAATCGAAGTATAGTAAATTTATTTATTTCTTTTATTGATTCACACAAATAAAACAAATGAAAATGTTAGAGTTTATTGTACCCGATCATTTAATACCCTGCACTACTTTCACTAGGTTCACAATTAATGGACTTAATGTACTTTAATGGACTTGAATCAGTAAATCAGAAGTCAGTTTGAAAAAGGGCGATACATGAAAAGGTGCTCTAAAAAAGCATCGATATGGATGATTTTAAATTAATTTCTTTTATAACTTAAACGTTACGAACAATAATGTAAACGAATTAAAACAAACATTTTTTGAACAGAATACAACATTTCGCCTAAGCCACGTTTAAAATTTGTTACACTTTTTGCTAAACACAATATAATATCGATTGAATCAATGTCAAATATAGGAGAAAATTGTTAATCAAAATTATTTTTGTAATTTGTATAAATAACAATGTTAGAGAGAATGCAACGAAGTAATGTTTTGTAAGCAGTAACATACCGAATTAACATACATATTCATTCATAAGGAAGGCTAACTAAAATCAATACATGCATAATTAGCTATAGCCATGGTAATATGTATACAATTTATGTATGCACAGAACACACTGTATCATTATGCATAAAATACTAATTAATGCAAAATGTAAATCCTATTCAATTAAATACAATTGGCTATTTCACTTTTGAACATACATTTTACAATAGAATTTCCATAAACACCATCACATTATTACCCTCCCTATACTAAATACACAAAATTTTGTATATTTTAAGAAACCATATTTTACCAATCATTATAGGTTGGTTGTAGGTCAATAAGCATATATGGGAGGAGTCAAAACTCACCTGAGTAGAATAAGCAATAAGTCTGGTGCGCTGGCTTGTAAGGCAACACGTAGTGGCGATGAACGTCCACAAGACTCAATTGGAATATCAATAAACCTATTGAGCAAAATTTTTGAATTGAGCAATATAAAAAGTAGTATGAGCATTCTTAACCCTAGTTTAACTTTAGTGTAATGTAATGAAAGTTTTTTTATAAAACCCTTTAATAACGAAATAAATCAATTTTGTTTATCAATTACTTACAATCATAAAACTAACTGAACTTCCCTAAAGTAAAATAATGTACAGAGTAAATAGAATCCTATAATAAACCTGAATAAATAAAAGATTTATAGTGTTAGTAGTGCTAGTTTTTATTGGCAACTCTTATACACATACTATGCAAACACAAGTAATAAAAATGAAATAAAAACATAGACAAGCGAATGCATCTGCACAGTGTATAGAATTAAATCGCCTTCTATAACAAAGTCAAGTAGTGAAAAATTTACGAGATTTACTACTATATTTTACACGCATTAACTTAAATGCTATGTGAGTGCAATTTTTTCGTGAAACTTCTATACTATAGTTCGTTAGGTGCTGTGTATTTGTTGAAAGATGTGTGGGTGTAATAATAAAAGTCTCTTTCTTTAGTAAAACTCATTCATTAAATAAGTTGTAGTCGAAGTAATTAAAAGTTGCTTTATTAGTTACCAAAGTATATTTACAAACAAAGAAAACAAAGTAAGAAGAATAACAAGTTACAAAAAAAAAACACTTTTGCATTAATTGTTAAAATAAATTTCAAGTAAAAGCTGAACTTTTAAAATAATAATTTCAAAAAATAGAAGCAATTAAGCAAACACATATGTTATATTCAGTATACGAGTATATTGGCAATAGAAACTATCCACACCATTTCAAAATATAACCAAAATGCGACTGATACATGTTATATTTGTTGTAAAGCAAATGTGATACTCATACATAAAGATTGAAATAATGAAGTACGCTTCATTACAATCACCCAAAAATTCTAACCTGGTACCATACCATGATATTTTAACTATAACTTTAACAATATCTTACGTTCTTTCTAAAGTAAAACTTTCTACCTTGTATGTGATTAAAACTTACTTAAGCTGACGCTGCTGTTCATAACATGCTATCCAAACAGGCAAATTCATATCAAGGCTGGTGGCATGATGTAAAAAATAAACCATTGCTCTGGTATTCTCATCCTGTTTATGTATTCCGCACGACAGTTGCAAATCGTTGCCATAGTCGCACGTAACGAATATACAACACACGGATAAAAACACAGAGAAAAGAATTGAAATTGGAAATGTACGCCTTTACATGAGTATAAAAGGAAATAAATTAAAATTAATTATATGTAAACCTGATCGCGAAAATCACTGCGCCAACCAGCTATAAAATGTGGAGCATTCGGTCCAAATAAAGCCCCCAGAAAAATCCGTTCAAAAGTTTTCTCACAGGCATAAATTTCTTCTAAATGTATTGTAGTAAAAACAGAAAAATGTCTTTGTTTTCTTTAAACATTATATAAAGAAAGAAAACATGCATTGTGGCTTAAGCATTTCTTGAGAGTTAGAAATTAAATTCTTGCGAAAAAAATTATTTTCCACAAAAAATGTAGTAAAACGAAGGAAATAAAAGTACTCTTCATCTCCATATACAAACAGAGGGCATGGCATGTTTCACTACATACAAACAGACACGCGGGCATTGTTAAATCGCCTTATATTTTGATACTGATCAAGAATATCTGTCCTTGTTGGTCAACCAAAGGGAAAGGCCATTAAAATAATGCTTCTCGACAAATTTTAAGATTTTTTAAAATTACTAAACTCATGAATGTGTAAACAGAACTTGTATGCGCCATTCAAAGTACCACTAACATTTCATTGCCAAGAATAAATTTCTTTATTTGGCTCTCCAATTGCTACGCCACATAGCAAAACGAAGGTAATCTATCTATCTATCTTACCTAATAAAACCACAACAACGGCTGAATCTCTTACACCCCAATCCCAGCAAGTGCGTAATGCTATATACAAAATATTATGAAATTTTCCCATCAAACAAACCTACAACAATAACAATAATGACAAAATATCATTAAGATGAAAATTTTGAATTTAAATTTTCCCTTCCAAGAATATAGTGAATATAATTAAAAGCAAAAAAGGTAATTCTTACATCGCCATTGGCATACTTCTTTTCACGATGATAACGTACAGCAGATAGAACTGCAATGCGAGCTACTTCCTCAGTCAACATATTTTGTCCTACACAATATAAAATATAATAATTATATAAAACATTTATAAAAACAAGTACAACAAATTACCATCACTACAACCACCTATTATAGCATTCAAATGATCTAAGACATTCCGCCTGGAGGCACGATCCTGTAAACCGTTGCGGCTAATGGTATCAAGAGTATTCTCATAAAAACATTCAAATATAAAATCCATAATCTAATAATAATTTTTTTAAAAAGTTCCGTACTCTTTTATTCCTCAAGCACAAATAAAATAGTTTGAAGACCTTCTTTTAACTAAAATTTGTCCGAGATAGTTTAAATAACACAATATTCTAAATAATGTATGCTTGCTAAAGAAGAAGCCATAAAACAGTTTTGTTATTTGCACAAATCACTCATTCTCTCTCTCTCTCTCTGTCTGTTCCTCGAACAATATTAAGCTTAAACCAAATTTCTTTTCGTTATATGATATATATATATATATATATATATATATATATATATAGATAAACGAAGAATTTTTTATTTTAATTTTTAGTTTTGTTAGAAACACTTATATTTATGTAAAATTTTTATGCACTATGAATATGTATTTTAAAGTTATGTGAAATCATCTACATTATCACAATATTTTATTAAAGATAAACTTTTAAATTATATAATCTAAAATTTAAACTGTTCTCATCATTCTCTTATTGACTTTTTAATATTTGTGACACATTCTTACCAATAATTGTGGCTTGTAAAAAAAATGCAAACAAAATACACATTGTGCAGTTTTCTGCTCACTTTTCTATGATAAGAGAATAACAAACAGTACAATCTAAAGATATATTCCGGATTCCAAAAAAGTTCGTATTGAGTTAGACCGATCAGGTAAAATGTCATGTATAGTAGTCGTTAAAAGAAGGCGTAACTGTAGACAAATTTCGCCCACAGTTTAAATATAAATGAGAAGAATTATAAAACCTTCTGTCATACACACATACAGCATCAAATAAGGGTCAAAATAATTTCAATTTAATTATTTTATTTTATCAGTTTATATTGTTACAATTCTTTCTGATCATTATTGTTACAGTAAAAGAAAAAGACTTATAAAAAAATTTACATATGCTTATATAACAATGCACCCTGCGGCGATATACTGTAATGTATATAAGTATGTTACAAATTGTTCTGTTGAACTCTTCTTTGTATATTACATACTTGATTTGATAATCGTACACAAATGTACATACATTTTGTGTGTTATATTTGGATACATGTTTTTTCCTTTTGAATCAGAGACAGTTATACGTATTATGTATCTATGTGTAGTAAATTAAAATTAAAAAAAAGTTAATATATTTCTTTACAGTTTATTATGTCAGAAGATTAATCATGATGAGTCATTTCATCTCGAATATCGAGGACCAGTTATAATGAAAGGTAAACCAACACCAATGGATTGTTGGTTTCTTACACGCACAACAGGAAGTACTACGGCAACAACAGGTATTGTTGATGCTACACCGTTAACACCGCTAACACCTACAACTCCAACGCTCTTTGGAATACATTCATCACAACTACAGCAACAGCAACATTTAATACCCGCACCAACTATACGCACAATTATCACAAGCACACGAGAAACATCAACACTAAGCCACACTTCGGCTTTAACAACATCTACGGCAACAACCCGTTATAATGATAATGTAACTGAGAGTATAAAAAATGATGCTACAATGGGAACATAGAGAATGTAAGTAATGACCGTCCCGGTCGTAAATATTTCTTGACCTTTTTTCGATATGGAGCTGTAATGTCTTTAGATACTTCTAGTTTCTGCACTAATATCGGGCAAATCGCTAAAAACGCCCACGATATGTTTAGCTGCCATAAAAATTTAGCTTTAAAGTTGAAAATAGGCACACATATTCATAATTAGTCCACGCATCGATGTGGACATGGTCGTAAAATAGACACGCCCTCAATTTACAAAAAACCAAATTTATTCGTAATATATACATACATGCACATATAAAAAGTACTTGAGATTTAGCCAAAGCCAAATTAAATTATTAATTTATATATATATTTATACTTGCTATATTGAAATTAACAAAAGTTCAAATTTATTCCATCTTAATGGAATATCGAAATTTCTTCTTAAAAATAGGTTACCATAAATATAGAATGAAAAATTTATTACATAAAAGCTACATATTTTGTTCATGTTTGTTTGCATGTACATGTATCGATTTTTTTCAATTAAAATGAATAATTGGAATTTCAATTAGTTTTAGGTTTTATGCTAAATGACATAAATAAAGAATATATTCATACCTAAAGCAATATATATTAAAAGAACAGCGTACCAATTTACTCCTGTGCATAAGTATATGTCTAAAGAGTTCGATATTAAATGCTAAATGCATGCATGCGAAGGAAACCTAAACTAAATTTGGTCTCACTATGCTGGTTTCGAAAATTATATTTCGATTCTGCAAAGTTGTATCATACTTTTCTTTAATATCATCCTAAAACTGAGAATATACTTAAGTTCTACAATTGCAATAACTTATCTTATGGTTCTTTAAACATTTTTCTATTTCCAGCAATAACAATAGAAAACTGCTAAAAATAAATGGATTTAATTTAAATGTAATACCAAAAAATCATCATAAATAAAACTGCCTTCCTGTAATGACAGAAACTAAAATGCAGAAATAGAAAAAATTAACAAAAACTATTACCTACAATATATAAACTACAATACAATGGGCTTCAGTCTTCTTAACTATCAATTTAATAGGAGTAAACATTTTCAAGGTTTTCCCAAGACAATTTGTTACAAACTAATTCTTATTATTGTGAAATGTACCTAAAATTAAGCTAAGAATAATGAGGGATTAAAGGACAAATAAAATTTTTAGTTTAGTTTTTTTTAATTCCTTTAGGCGCGAAAAACAATATTTCAACTGATTTAATATGAAGGTAATGATATCAGTCTACCTTATTATTATACTTACCTACGAAGGAAAAACAGAAATAGCTACTTAAGAAGCAATTCACAACAAATTACTACAACATAACGACCAAATTGAACAATCTTTACTACTTAATCAAATTAAATTAATGTATTTGCAATATTGTATAATTTATATCTATAATCGTAAGAAGGCCAAAAAGATTTAAATAGAACTAATTGAAGTAGGAGTAATAAGCTAAATACTTCAACCCTTATCATACAATACATATATATATATATATATAATCCATTTATCTATTGGTAAAAACAACAAAATGATTCTAATATACATAAATAAAATACAAAGCACTATAGAGCACAACAGCAATAGAGTAGAAAATTAAATTATTACCAATTTCAGACAACACATAATGTGAATATATTGAAAATGTTCATTCCTTCTATCCCCAATCAGGATTGGCACCTTACGTATGATATATATCGTAAATATCTCACACAGATTGTTGTTACTGTAATGATAAAATTTTATTAAAAACAGTTTTTAATTTTTGTGTTGTTTTCCCAAAATCTATGTGAATATAGCTTTATAGTATGCTAAGTACAATAATACATTTACGTACTTTACATATTTGTAACAAACACTCAATCATTTTACATACTGACATTTGTGACATTAAGTTAACAAAAAATTCCTATTTATTTTCACGATTTTAACATGCATTGTTAACCTAGCTTCTTATTTAATTATTTTGACCTTTATAGTACGAGACCATCGTCTTCATTTTTATATCCCATACCCACAATGGGCCAAGTGTAGTGTAGAGTTCACAAAAAGGACTATAAAGTTTGACTACATATGGAATATTCTCCACCTAGACATTTGTTTACCTTTCTCTTCTACTGTTGGCGTAGCAAGGAAAGATCTGTCTTCTTTTAACAACTATTGCTGCACAACTCACAATGTTGTAAAATGTGTTTATACTAATAATTAGTTAAGTTATATTAGTAAAGACGAGTATATGGCGAAACGTAATATGAAGAATTAAAAAATTGGAATTTTTTCGGCACATAAAGACTTATAATTTAAAACGTTATGTTAAAGCCGTGTTTCAAACCATTTTCTAACTAACTAAGCATTTTCAATAGTGACTGTTTTTGGACCAAAAGTTTCATTATTAAAAATTAAAAATTTCGTCCTGTAGTCGCAAAAATAGATGGGACTTGATTAAATTGCTTCACTTGGTTATTCCAATAGGTAGTTAATAGAAGAAGATCCTATTATATAACTATTCTACGCTCATACATAAGTTAAGGACTTGTGATCATTATTCAATCTTCCCTTATATTACCATAAAATAACCTAAAACTTTATATCAAACATTAGCTTATATTTGAGCTTCATTTAAATGACTTACTAACTTAAATGAATTTTTATAAAACAAAGAAAAAAATCAATATATATTATCAATTCAATTAGTTTTGTAAGGACGACCAAAATTTTAATTTTATAATGGTACCGTTTTTGATCCATAATCGAATACTGTGGGGAACTGCGTTTATCTTTTTATAGAAAGTGTGAAAATAAATATTCGTAAGAAAATCTTTACTAATTATCTTCTCTTTAACCTCTTTATTATTTTTATAATTTCAAAAATCGTATCATAAGAGAATGATATATAAAACAAAAACTTTGAATACACAATATATGTTTACCCGCAAACAAAAATTAAATAATAATAAATATAAAACTTAATACGAGTAGATATATAACTGCAACTAATAATATAAGATATTAAAGCGAAAAACAAGATATATAAATAAACTATTTACGTAACATATTCGTTAAAGAAGCGTGTTTTATTTATTATATACAATCAAACAGACACGTCACAAACTTAACCTTTATGCAACCAAAAACTATTTATTCCATTCCGTTTTAAAATAACATTCTTCTTATCAATTTTTTTTATATTTGCAAGTTTTGAAAAACAGTTTAATGAAAAGAGTAACAGAGATAATTTTTATTTAAATAAACTTTTAAAAATACCAATTCAGACAGACATTAGGAAAACACTTATGCACGGACAGAAAATGATTGTAAATTGTATATATGGCGAAACCTTTATACACTATTTTAAAGTGTTATTTCGTTTAAGAACTTTAACCTGAAATATATTTGCACCACTCATTAATTGAAATGAAATTGCTACAAATTAAGAAATGAGAATGACTGCAACACACAAATCAATTATTGTATTACACTCCAATATTTTTACAATATTCTTTTAATTGCAGGTGGTATTGTTATCAGGAGTAACATAAGTTTTTTATTCAACATTAAGCTTAGAATATATTGCAATATAATGTTCAACTGTTTCTCTTCTGATGTCAATAACTGTGGTGTGGTTTAAAGTAAGACATCGAAAAGTCTGCATTTAATGATAAACTTATTATTTGAATGAATTAAATTAAACCTTAAATGAAACCTTAATGAACCCAATATATTTAAAATATAGAGAAGGAGACGATTAGACGACATTAACTGTCAAATTACATTTGCCTTTGTTTTGAACACATAATAAATAATGTTTGCTACCAAACAGATTATTTAACAACCTTTTGTCTAACGCTTTTTACACAAATTTATAACAGAAAAACGGTAAGAAATTAATGGATTCTAACTGTTCATCGTATATAATTTTATAGTTAATATTTAGCTTAAATTAATGAACCAAATTGATTAATAGTCTTCGGTTTACTTATATAGCTCTTAAATAAATTACAAATCACTTCACATCTGTTGATAACAAATCATTCAGATAAACCTCCTAACAAATAATTCAAAATTACGGCCTTCCATATTAAAAGTGCGACTAGAGTAATTTTGTCTTTAAATGATTTCAACAACAACACTATCCCAAATAAAGTAAAACTTTTAGTGCATCTATTATTATTAAAAGTTCCATATATATTAAAAAAATTAATAATTTTGTATAAAAATATTGTACAAACATTATAAACGTGGTATTCAAGTGAAAGGAAGATACATAGGTCATGGATGATTATTTAACATAAAAGCGATATAAGTCACATATAAAATACTTTTAAAAATTACTATCAAATCATTAATTCCGAATAAGTTGAAAAAAAAAAAACAAATTGAACCGCTTTTGTTTTCAAGTGACTTAAATCATTTCTAAAATTAAAAAAGCGCTATGTGCGTTTCATTCACAATAAGTCAAAATAAAGTCTATGTTTTGTTAAAGAAGAAAAGTAAAATACAATAGTTTATAAGCTATATATGCAACTATCATTGTTTTAATAAATGTACGCTCTAAAGAAAAGTTTGCTTTATGATTTAGATGATGGTAAAAAGAAAGTTATATTTTTAATAATTGCAAGGAAAAACTTAATACAACTGAATTCTCGGATCTATATTATTAATTAAACTTCTGTAGATTTTTGTATTGATGGAGTTGGCGAAGCAGGAAATGGTGGTGTTGGTAAGCCATTCTCTTGCGATAATTGTCCTATTATGGGAGCTGGACGCCGTCTGGAGAATTGACCATTAGAACTAGGCAACACTGGTAAACCGCCGTAGCGCATCTGATGTATGGTATTAGGTTGATAACCACTATTATTACTATCAGCGCCACTAAATGTGGGACTGTATTGATCTTGTTGTTGTTTCAATCGTGTTTGATCTATTCCAAATTGTGGTTGTGCCTGAATATAACCATTCTCTTGTTCTTTCCCCATATTTTCAACGGCTGCTTCATCTATGATTGAACCTTCACCATCGTTATTATGTTCTGCACCCGATATAGAACGTAGAGAACGTCGACCCAATTGTTTGACACCGTGTTTCTCACCTGTTTTGTTATGAAGGTATTCAATATCCTTTGCTAATTTTGTATCTTTATTGGCACTACCTTCGGATGATGTAAAGTCCTCGTCTAGATCCAAGTCCCATTTTTTAGCTGGAAAGTCAATGATTGGTTTGCCCGGTAGTGGTTCATTCGTACGATATACTTTATCATATGACCTACTCTTTTTTATGGTACCCGTAGTAAATGTGTCGCTATCCTCGTCTGCACTATGGCTTAATTGTCGCAAATTTGTACGTGAAGAAGCACGTGAACGAGGTAAAGACATTTGCCATTTGGGATCTTCCTTCAACTGTTTCTGGCGAAAACGATATGCTCCACACACAATGCAAATCATTAAGGGTAGAATAACAGCCAATATGATACCAATCGCTATGAAAGCTATACGTCTGGTATAGTAAACATCGCCTGTTTCAATGAAAGGTAAAGTTAAAAGTGAGTAATACCAAAACTAGATGCCACGATGCTACCATCGCTCCTTCAAAGAAGAATATTCCAACACTGGAAGTTATTTGTCATGAACTAAGATTTAGTATTTACCAATAAAAATTAGTATAAAATTATATTAGGATATAAAATTATTTTGAAGCTTAGTAAAAGTATTACTAATACAACTCTTATATGAAATTTTAGTATTTAAATACTAAAAACTACATTATTATATATATATATATACGAGTATACTAGAAAAATATCTTAATTTAAAAAAATCTTACGCAAACATTGAGTATAACCATACTCAGGTACATTCCATAAGCCATTAGCCATACATTCGCGTCTTTGATCTCCTACTAGAACGAAACCTTCGTTACATTCAAAGGTAACTTTAGCACCCGGCATAAAATTGAAACTCAATTTACGACCAAAACGGGGCGTCTCTAAAACACCACATGATACAATTCGCCTTAAAAAATAGAAATAGATGAGAATAACGTTGTAGTCTACTATTGAAAAATACTCACTGGCCATTGAGAGAGCGTATATTTACTAAACTATCATAGTAGTTCTTCGTAAAATGAGCTAGATCTCGATTTAAAGTCATTCCGTAATCAAAACGACACTGATAACTCTCGCCGCATAGTTCTTCGGCACGTTCAATATCATAAGAACGATTCGCAGGTAGAAAGTCTATCGGTTCTCTTATGTAATTTGGAATAAAAGATTGATTTGAATAGTAGCTAGCGGTTCTACCGAATTCTCGAGTAAATAGAGCCGAACCTAAACCGGGCAAATTACGATCAGCTAACATCCAGTACATGCCCCACTGTTTATGTAATTGTTCGAAATTATTTACGTTTATTGTCAAAAACTGACCATTGGGTAAAACGAAATCGTCTAACGGGTTAAAGCTCCAATTTCCGAATAAACCTGCAGTTTTATTCTAAGAAAACTCAAATGATTTTTAATGGTTTTACGAACCTTTTTTTACTTACAATAAATTGCCAAGGTAAGTACACTCTGCCAGTCATAAAACCTTCATTCTCAACTACCTCAACACCCATGCCCGAGTCAAACATTACTATAACTTGCGATTGATTCAACAAATAAGTGGGCGTGTAAACGGTAACACCATCAAAATGTTGAAATTTTAAACTCTCACGATCAAAATATATACGCCGACCATCAGCAAGAACATCTAGCCGATAGCGCCAACGTGCATGATGTGGACGTAAACGAACTTCAATTATAGTAGTGGTATTACCACGCATAGCCATAGCTGTCAGATGTGTAGCCGCTACAGAACCGTGCTGGTTGTTAGGTAATTGTTCAAAACGACCTTGAACTTCAAAACGGTGGGCTGCATCGACACTGCGAACCAATACAAACTCACCCAAACCGTTGAAGGTGTATTGCGTACCATCAAAAGTAATAAAATGAGGATCTCCAAAAACCCCAGCTACACCGGGAGCTTGATAAGCGACACAATCTTGCGAAGGGCGACGTTCAAAACGAAAAGTTTCACAACCTACGGCTTGTTCTTCCTGCCAAAAACAACACGAATAAAAAGGGCGTACATCATGGAACCAGGTAGACAATGTAGGCACTTTGCTGGCCTCATTCCATGGCATTTTACCCAAGTCATGTTGGCGCTTAGGCCTCGAACCCCACATTTGATCAAATGACAACATTAAGAACCCATAACGATCATAACAACACTGTTGAGCAGAGCCCTGAGTTCTATGAAATCAAAAAAATATCAATAAAGTTAGTATTCATTATAACCTACGCCATATAAAATGTATATAAGTTACGTTGGTGTTCCGCTAACTACACAATGTATGGCTCCTTTGTGTTGTAAACAGGTTGGATTTGAATCTTTATCGCAATGACGATCTGGTCGATATCGTCCTTTATCATTTAAAGCTTGTTCCAAAGTACAAGGACACAAAGATAATTCGGCAGCAAAATTTCTAAAAAATTTACAAATGGTAAATTATTTTATAGAAGAAAAACAAAACTCACCTTAAATATCTATCATTGCGTATCCAATCATCGCATAAAGCTTGGGGCCACCTTTTACCATGTTTACGTTCCCATTGTGGTCCAAAATACCAACCCAAAGGTATGGGTTTTGACCAGAGTGTCCTGAAATGAGAGAGAAATAATTTTTGTAACGATTTATATTAAAAACCCACACATATATTTATATCATTTATTGATATATATAATATATATTTTTTTAACTTTATCATTACGGTTTCGAATTCACTCATTCATAATAAACCTTAATTAATATACGTCCTTTAGTCCTTTAGTTGTTTTCAGTAATTGAATGGTACCCATGGGTGTAATTTCTGTACTTCATAGCTATACTATCATTTATATATTTTTGGCAAGGATGTTGGAAAAATAATTAATTTACTTACGGACTTATCTGCAATCCATTGTATTGTTGAGGATCGGTAAGATTAATTTGAAGAAAACCAAATTCCAAGTCTTGGTTTTTATTATAACGGTTTACATAATTATGAGGAGCAATAATGTAATGGCCCGTGTTGGTAATACCCGCTTCAATCACATCAATGTATTCTAATTGTGGGCTAAATTAATTAAAAAAGATATTTATAATTAATATGTCATACTAAGATAATATGTTATTCTAACTAAATAGTTTTCTCACGATAACCCCACAAAGAGATCATAATATTTGCATTTAAGTTGGTAGTTAAATTATAAGCGTTCCAATTAATGCGTATTTCTCTTGGATATTTCTTATGAACATCATCTGTTTCAAAAAATATTTTTTCGGTAGCCAATTCGGGAGTCTCTGGAAATATATACAAATCCGTATTAGTTGCTGAGTGTATTAAAAGGCATAAAAAACTTACCCACAAAATATTTGCCACGCCATTTAAAACGTTCATTACCAACGGATATTTCCAAACGTATGTAACCTTCCGCTTTTAAAAAAGGTTGAACACAAATTACACGATTTTTATCCATGTAATGTCCTAAAACATCTTCGGTATCGAAATGGCACATCACTCTAATATTAGGATCAAAACAGGGACCAGTTATATTTACTACTGTGCCTCCCAACATATTACCAGACTCCGGAGCAAATGTTAAAGGCAAATGTGAGGCATCTTAAGAAAATGTTTTGGGTCAGTTTGTAACAACGTTTTGTAAACAGTTTTTGAACTAAATATAATAATATATCTTACCTATATCTTTATTACATGAGCCTATTAAAATTCTCTCATCAATACGAAATATGTGGCGGCCAGGAAAGCCATTGCCCCAACCACGACCTGTTAAATCACGTATCACCATATGCTGGCTGTAAGGTTTGTATTCATATGACTGTGTGCCATTGCCAGCATTAAAGCCCACCTTAATAAAAAATATGAATAAACATAATATTATTTGGAATAATATTTCCATAAATGGCATGTACAAAAACGTTCCGGATTAGTGTAGGTATTTCCATTATGTATAATTTATTTATGATGAACTGCATAAAATTGCTGACAGGATGATATAGTCAACGATATCAAATTGTCAAAAAAGTAAAAGCAATTAAAATTACTACATACTTTGTTTTATTATACATACACACAAGTTTGTTGTTTACGAGGAAAGTTGACTATATCAAACACAGCACGTGATTTTCATAATGTTTTAGTTATTAGTTTAAAAACCAACAAAAACTTTGCAACCATGTTGTTGCTCGTAAAAACGAAAGTTATTTCTCTTTTTTATTAATCAATTTTCTAGATTATAGAACTATAAAGATACAATATGAGTTAAATCAAGATTATCAAATTCCATTGGAAAATGAGCCCGTTGAGCTCACAAAAAATTTTTGGTTGTCACAAACACATGAAAGGAACGAAGGTAAAAATGTTTATTTGCTACTTACAAATGCTGGTATTCCACCTTCACCAAGGGTGGTATCACCACCGGCCTCTGTATGTGATGACCAATTAATTACACCATAATTGAAAATGGCATACGTGTAAACCTCATCTGTAGCCAAAACCATTTGAAATGTATTCGTCTATAATATAATTTTGTTCATTATTTTAAATATGTAAATTTAACAAAATTACCTAACTAAATAAATTATTGAAATATATACGATACAAATATGCAGTGAAAATCATCTATAATGAATTGTAACAACTAGACATTTGAATTAAAAGATTACGAAGACTGTTATAAATCAGTTTCACTGTTATTGTGGACACAAAAGAAATTACCGTATATAGTGCATTATCAATGCCACCCGCAAATGATACATTCTTCCATGTTGTAATGATTACATGTTTGGGTATAAATGTCTCAGCACCCACTACACCCTCCCGTATATCCCACATGGTGCGTTCACGCACTTCCACGCCAAATCTATCCGTACGTGTCATCAAGTCACGTTCCATACTAATAGAGTGTATTTGAAAATATATAACAAAACAAAAAATGAATTTGGTATAAGCATTTTTATCTAAAATGAACGCCTCACCAATAAAATATTGAAATATTGAAGATTATAAATTTTTGTCATAGAAGGAAGTATTTTTTGACCTAAGCCCTAAATAATTATGTAAATAAATATTTAATAAATGATTACTCGAATGTAGTTATCTTACTCTTATTTTTTAACATAAGTATACAAAAGTATATTGCAATCACAATGTTATCAAATTATCAAGAATAAACAATGGTTAAAATTATTGACATACACATCTTGCCATGTGTTTACATAATATGAGCATATTTGTACACATGATGGTGTGTAAAACTGTACATACATAAATATTATATAGATACCTAATAATAATAATAATATATAGCATGTTCTCTTCACATATATGGCTTTATATATCAATAAAGCTAAATGTTACATTCTCTAACAGTGTTTGTAAATATGTATGGGTATATTATCATGCACCAAGGTCTCTAGTACCAACTTGCAAGTCGAGTTTTTTCGCTGAATAAAGTTTCTTGAAAGTTGTGTGCGTGTTTGATTTGACACAATTAAAATTCTAATTTCAACTTAAAGGGTGACAGTGCTAAAAACAGACAGATGCACGGAATAGATATGTCTAGGTCCACTCAGATCTTAACTCCTCCTTGTAGGTATTGCGAACAGAATGGTAAATGGTAAAGTATAATACCTATCTTATGGGGAGGGTATAAAAGAATATAACACAAACACAAATAAAACCTATATATATGTTCCTGTTTAGTTTCTTTTTTAATTTAACGCAAATAATTAATATTCAATCCAAAGAAAATTAACTACACATATATATCACATAATAAGCAAATAACGTTATGCTTAGAAATGAGGTAGGGGTTGAATCAGGGATAATTATTGAACTAATTTTTATTTATTATATATTTATGTATGAAATTTAAGTGATTTTAGGTATGATTTCATTTTAAATTAGTTAAGTGACCATTAAATAAATTTTATTTTTATTGCAGCAATAAAATTTATTCCCTAAGTATTTTATAATGTTATTTGTTGTCTATGAAAGTTAATGCATGAATTTTAAGAGGATTTTGTGCGAAGTGCTTCCTTAATATCGTTTTATATTTTTTTCAATTAAAATGAAATACTTGTATGAACTAACAATTGCTTGGCCGAAACCATGTGTACCTTTATGACAAATAAACTTTTCTTACTTACCGAAAATAAACTCCAGGTGTACGTTGATCTATATCTGTTTTCTCAATGCGACCTACGCGACATTTCGAAAAGAATATCCCAATAAATGAGGGATCATTCTTTTTCGGCCAATCCTTAACAGGAAAAACCAACGGATAAGTATAATATTCAGGTGGATCGGAAAATTCCAAATAGCCATTTAATGATACCTTTTTATATATAAAGTTTTTTATAATATTAGTACATTACTGCCTAAAGTTATTCATTCTCACTCACTCTTGTGTAGTTGAAACGGAAGCCAAAAAATGGCAATTGAAAATTTAAATTCTTATGCACTTGGGTGCTTGATACATGTATATCATATTGATAATCTCCGCGACCATCTTTCATATCTCTATCGAAAAACCAATACATAAAATATGAACGTATTTCTGTTAAACGTTGTGGCGTTATCACATAACCACCCAATGCATGCGTGGGTGTATCGGGTGGTGCTACACGGTTATTTGGATCTGTTAAATAAAAAGGATTAATTATTTCATGTGACAAAAAAGGGATAATTAAATTTGGCTTTATCAACTTGTTCATATAACAATCTATAAACACACCCGACTATACAACTGAGCGTAGAAAAAAAATTAGAAATTAGTATTTACATACGTAAAGTTATAAGTAGTAATGTATATAATTCAGCAAGTAGTAGACCTAAGCGCGTGACGTTCTTTCTTGCAACAGGCCAAATGCTTAAGTAGTTCGAAATCGGCCACTAATGATGATGATGATGATGATGATAATCAATTTTTTAGTTTTATTTTTACAACTAAGAACGTGTTTTTCGCCGGTTGCGTTCAATTCAATTTAAAAACAACGGACACAAACGGATGGATTGAATATAATTTTGACGCTGTTAAAGAATGTATATACTTTGCGGGGTCAAGAGGAATAACAAATTTAATATACCTCTTAACTTATGTGAGGGTTATAATAAAATATAAAGTATAAATAAAACTAATATTTTTAAAACATAATAATTATTTATTTTTAATATAAACGATGTGCGCGTATAGTAAGTAAAAATAAATTTTAACTTTTCATTATAATAAGACGCTCATATTCAGCAATGCGTAGTTTAACAGGTTTAACCAAATTGAGATCCTCCATAAAAGAGCAACGATACGCCTTAAAGCCATTCGTATTATTATGTTTTGATATGGTACATAAGGAAGTTGTGCTTCTATTATTGCGACCACTAGTTTGTCGTGAAGATGTACAGTTGTACAATTGGCTGCTACTATTAGCCGTATTAGTTAGAAAGGCTGCAACATCTATTTTATTGGAATTGTTTGCAGTAAATGTAGTATTTGTAAATAATCTGTTATAATCATTATCCAATTTTTGAGAATCATTCAGATGCTTATTTTTACTCTCAGATATTATAGGCATACCGTTGGAATTATTTAAGTCGTGGGTAGAATTTAAAGATATGTAATTCTTATTATTATTCGAAGAAGATGACACATCCATTACTGTGCAATTATTTAGATTAAATGTATTATTTGAAGAAGATGCAGTGACAGTTGTACCCACTTTGACGCTGTTACTTATGTTGCTAGTAAGTACATCATTCAATTTGCGCACGGTTATTGTGTCTCTTATCTTTGCCATTGATTGTTTTAGAAGTTTAACAAAATTGTTGTTGTTGGATGTCGATGTGAGATGATTAAAAAAGCCAATACACTCTGTGACCGATGGCAAATGTTCTTGATATACTCCTGTAGGTGTGGTGATATTGCCATCGTTTTCATTAACATCTATCATGTTTACATCAAAGGTTTGTTGCATGGCAGCAGAATTTATTTGAGCCTCTTTTATTTGAAGTTTCTTATATATGTGTGAATTTATTACTGGAATTCTTTCAACCCGTGACATGGCCGTACTTTTAATAACAACTTTATTTATTTGATTTTGAAAGCATTTTTGTTGTGTTAATACGTTTGATGGAAGAAAGCATTCAAAGGACTCATTAGACATTTGATCAATATCCGTAGATAAATGTGTAAGGCGTTCATTGTGAAAAGCTATAGGGGATGAATTTTTATCATTATCCAAATGACCGGAGCTTTGTTTTGACATTTCTACTATTCTATCTCGCAGCTCTAATGATAAACGTTTTGTTTTAGTATGCAGTTGTGGATGCAATTCCATTTCAACGGATCCCTTAAAGTTATCATGTAAGCAATGACGTTCTCTATTGCGTTGCAATTCTTCGTTATAAATAAACATCTCCCTTAGTTTTTCATTGTATGCATTACCATTGTAAGAATGCGCTTCTTGTTTAATTGTATCGGGATAGCTGATATTTACATGTTTACGACTTGGTGTAGATGTCATCAATGGTTCATTGTGGTTGTGCTGTGAGTCTTCAAATTGATTTCGGGTTAAATTTGACAAATCGAGATACATCGTGCTATTTGGTTCAATTTTAATTGTTGGCAACTGGAAACTATTCATTATTTATGGATATGTAGTCTAATGGACAATGAGTGTTTACTTTTATAATATCTTTTTAGTTTTTTAGAATGTGGTGCTTGTTCTCTTAATATAAGATAACTTCTTTTTGTAATAATTACATAATTAATCAACACCGTTTTTAATAACACGTTAAGTACACACTTTTACAATTGTCATGTATGTTATGGTTTACTTGCAGATGCTCCTTTTATAGGAGTTTTGGAAAAATACTTGTCTGTACCTGTGTTAAGGTAACATACCTGATGCAGTTCTTTACCTTCTTTTGTGTCGAGTCTTATACAATTGTCTACTGTAAATATGTTATAAATTGTAAATTTATAACAATTAAAATTTACTTCATAGAATCTGTGATTTTTCTTTTAAATATATATATATGTATATATATTGTTACATTATTTTGTTCTCTAATATATGATGTACTTGTATATTAAAAATTTAACCAAGTATCGGTTATTAATAAAAAGTATATAACATAACCAAACTCTCAGGTAATTAAAGAATCAGCAATATCAATAAAATGGTTATATATACTTTCCATTTATATGAACTTTTATCTACATAATGATTAAGTACAACTGATAAATTGATAAAGTTCTTTATGTAAAGGTGTTTTGAGCATAACTCTTAAATTTATTATTCTTTATAAAACAATAAGATAATGAATATGAATAACCAACATTTTATCTTATCTTAAGGTGTAAAAATATGTATTTAAACTGTACCTCACTATACGTAAAAAGTATGAAATATTTTTTAAAATAAATTGAATAACGTTTATACTATGGATGAGTAATAAGGCATGTAGATGAGTAACACTTTTAACACATTTTCTATAAAGCGCAATCTTACCCCAATTATAATTATTATCGACAAATATATCGTAGCCCAATTCGCCCAAATAGCCATCATATTGCAATAATGCTCCGGAACGTGGCATAAATATATCCAGGGAAACATTATTTGTACTTAATATGACAGAGTTATTAAACACTATTTCAGAATTCACAAGTTCATCATTATTATCACTAAATTCTTCAGATGTATCTCTTAGAGTTGTGTAAATTGTTTCAACATCTATTGTTCGTATAATTAAAAAATAATTAAAGGCCAGCAAAGTGGCCAAATATAAATTTAAGATCATTCTAGTTTTATTTGATTTATATTTTCTTAAGTTTATGTGGGACCGCGGTTCAACGAGAACTAAAAGTATTCAGCAATATTAAAAAGGTGGTATTAACTTTTTGGTATCTCTACGATTATCTTATCTTTTAATATTTTCCTTTTCGAAAATTGATAACAACGCAAGCTTTAACTCTTTTCTAAGCGTTCTCATTTATATTTTTGAAAAACACATCAAAAAATCTTATTCAAATATTTTTATGTATATTATTATCGTATTACGTATTTCCTAATTTCGATTCTAATATCATAATACGATAGTGAACTAAACTTTTATTCTTTTGAATTCTAGCCCTAAATATTGGTACAGACCCATAAAGTTAATTAAAATTGGTATTATGGTATGTATGTGCCAAAAATGAGCGTGGACGCTTAAGATTTACAAAAAATCATTTGTTAAAATTTTACTGTAGAAACTATGTAAAAATAAAGCGTTGTTAAAAAAGCTTTTCCTTGTTGTAATTCTACAATACCAGAGACAGAGATTTCAAAATATATTTAGATATATTTAAAAGTCTCTGACATTGACATCTCTTTTGACAACAAAAGAGTATAGATCTTGTTTTATATTAAGAGTACAACATGCTCTTAATTCTAGTAGATCACAATCAGAGACTTCTAAATATTTTGAAGTCTCTGTCTCTGCTGATTCCTAGCATTATTAAGTAAAAATGTTTGCGTTTCAAGTTTTCAGTATGTTCGTGAGTCTTTTAGGATGTGGTTTGTTCTGAAAATTCTATTAAATATTCTAAATAGAGGAAATATAAAAATTTATTAATTAAACAATTAATCAGTGAAAAAACTTATTTTTAATATATGTTTAATAAAAATGCTGTGTCATATGTGTCGTTATCAAGTGACAGCTACACTTCAACGCGTTATACAAATGCGTAACTACCATAGTGAAAAGGGTGTATTCGGTTATCGACCCAGACCAAAGAGATCTTTTAAAGGTAAAATAGAGACGTTTTATTACAAATCAAAACAACTAACTTTACGTTAGGCGAAATTTTAAATTTTAAAAAGTATTAGTAAATCTTAATGATATTGCGCAAAAAGATATTTTACACCGAAATGCAATATAAAAATTTAATTTCTCATTAGCAAATAAATCAATAAAATAATTTCCTTTATAGGGGACATAATTATTTTATGTCAAACGCATCAATAACAAAACCTAGTAATAAATTAATTAAAAAGTTGATAAATATCAAATATTAAAAGCATTTACTACAGGCTTCACTAGGTACTTATGCGGCGTTGTCATCTACATTTAATAAAATTTTGGTAATCTTTTTAAACAAATACAACAATAAACAATTGATAACAAATCTTGTGTTAAAAGTATGATAAGAATTGCAATTTTTTTTACACTATATATATTGTAATAGTAATCTAATACTACACTTGTGCCACAACAGATGTGTGTAAAAGTTATTAATTTAGGTTTAGTAGTGAAATTGAAATCTCTCCATCTTTTTGTTTAAATGTTTAGTTCTCTTTAAAATTATTTAAAAATTGCATTTGTGAGCAATTTACAACAATAGACGTAAGATTTGCGACATATATACCTCGTTATTACTTCCTCATTCATTCATTCATTCATTCATTTTATTCACGGTGCGTAAACCGGCAAAACGCCTTTGTGTACTTGTTTTTATAGAAAATTTTTATATTATCAATTCAGTAAATAAACCGTACAATTCATTGATTAGAATACTATATTTATGAGCTACATTATATTATGTTATTAATAACATTAAAACAATTTCAGTCCTCAACACCATTATATTGAACAATGCAATAAATTTTACTTAATGAAAATATAATTGTCTACAATATTTAACAAATTTAATATTTGGCATTATAAAGTTTTATGTTTTAGTAATAATAAAGTAAATTTTACCCCTTTTATCTTACCAATAAATATATAGAGAGATACGCGCACAATGCAATAAAACAGAGAGCGAAGCTATTTTTTAAGTGAGTTTTCCGTCATACAATTAATATTTTCGCTTTATATGGAAAACATTTTCCAACAAGGTATAATTATTACCTGAGGTACCCCAAAAATATTTGCAAAAGTAAATGAATTGTTATACAGTACTTTAAGCATTTTGAAATAAAGCAGTAAAAGTTTCTAACTCTTTGCACATATATTATACAATTTAAAATTAAAAATTTATGAATTGTTTATACTATGATATAAACTATAGATTATTTGGTAAAAAAAATTCACTTGCAATTTAATTTCAATTTTCGTTCCAGTTGCCGAGGATGTACAGCTCGCAAGAAATACCCAAAGTAATGTATACCGTTGGGTAGAAGCATATCGACGACATGGTCACAAATTTGCCAATGTAAATCCTATTAGTATAAGAAGTTCGTACAGGTAATAAAAAACTTTGGTAAACAACTTGTGTATACTAAGCTTGTAAGACAGTCATTTTAAACAACTTTATATACAATATATATATATTTTAAATACCTCCTAAATATATGTTTAGTTACTGTAATTTCCATTTGTTAATGCATTTGATATAGCGGCGATAGTGCCTTGGATGAGTTAAATCCACTGTTTTATGGTCTTGACACTGGAGAACGTGTAAAACCGCAAGGTTTGCTAAATATACCGGAACTGAAAACAACCCCTGCTATTACTGTTCAGGAATTAGAACCGTTGCTTAAACACGTATATGCAGGTAATGGAGTTAGTGCTGAGTTCGCTTATATTGAGGTATGTATAGCTACTTTTTGGACAAATGCCTTGACGGTTATATGTTAATTATGTGGTAATAAAAAATCATATTCCTGAAACCATTATTGTCAGGATTTGGAAGAACGTGAATGGTTAGCGCAACATTTTGAAAATCTTATGGAAACAACAGTAAGCAATCAAGCACGAAAAGAAATTGCTGAATTATTAATCAAGTCACAGGCTTGGAACAATTTTATGGCCATCAAGTATCCAACGGTCAAGCGTTATGGAGGTGAAGGTTCTGAGAGTACATTGGCATTCTTTTGGCAATTGTTACATAATTCTATTAATGGTAAATTATCGTCAGCTTAAGTAGCTTTTTATGCTTATGCTTATACTTATACTTTTTATGGTGAACGATATATTATATATACATATCTGTTCTAAATGTTACTAAAGGCCGCAAAATTGAATAATGATGACTGCATTCAAAGTTACAATAAATATCTGTTTTAATGAATTCGGATTAAAGAAGACGATGCTCCATAATGGCCTTTGCCAAAAAGCTGCAATACCAAGTAATTTTAGTGCTAAAATTTATATATTTTTAGTAGTAAAAGGATCTAAAAGAAAATTCTTTTAAGTAACAAATATGTAAAATTTGTACTAAGTAATATTTTTCTGTTCTGTGGTTTCTTTTCAGTAATATAATTTTTTTTAACCTTTTTGGTACTAAAACTATAACACTTCAAAATTCTCTGATCAAAAAATTATTGCACTAAATTTATACGCAATAGATTATATTTTATGCCAACACTTGTTTAACAACCAGTTTTACTACATTTTCTTTACTAAACTTTATTATATATACTCAACTTAATGTTTCTAATGACACAAAAATATGTGAACGAAGAGCAAACTTTATGATTTCCATCCATCATTAATTATGGTTTTATATTAAAACTTTTAGCCAATATCTCAAATATTGTGATGACGATAAACCATCGCGGTCGTACTGAATTGCAAACAATTATGCTAAATATGAGACCAGTGAAAGTTTTCCATAAATTGAGCGGAGAATCTGAGTTTCCTAAAAAATGTCAAGCCATGTCAGATGTTATAAGTCACTTTAGTAAGTATTAAAGTTTATTTTACTACATATTTATTATATTCTTTGAGTAACTTCTTCTTCAATTCAGATTCTTCTGAGGATATTCAAATAGACGGAAAAAGTATTCATGTTACCTTAATTAGGAATCCTTCACATTTAGAGGCAAGTATATGCGATCGATTTTTAACTAGGTGTTTGATTAATTAATAAAATGTTTCCATTTCAGGCTGGTAATCCTGTATCCATGGGTAAAACACGTTCTAAACAACAATTTCTAAAAGATGGCTCTTTTTGTGATCAAGAGGACCAACCGCAAGAGTTTTCAAACAAAGCTTTAAATGTAATATTGCATGGTGATGCGGCCTTTGCGGGTCAAGGCGTTAATCAGGAATGTCTAAACACTGCTTATGTACCACATTTTGAAATAGGCGGCACCATACATGTACTCATCAATAATCAAGTTGGCTTCACTACACCTGGTGATAGAGGTCGCTCTACGACATATGCATCTGACGTGGCGAAATTTATTCAAGCACCAGTTTTTCATGTAAATGGTGATGATCCCGAAATAGTGTTACTTGTAACAAAGCTGGCCTTTGATTATCAGCGTCAATTTCGTAAAGATGTTTTTATCGATATGAATTGTTTTCGGCGTTGGGGTCATAATGAGTTGGACGATCCCATGTTTACAAATCCTTTAGTATATACAATTATCAATAATCGCAGGTAAGGTAAGTTCAATGGCAATTGTCTCTAATTACTTATCTCAAAAACTATCAGATCGGTACCTGATATGTATACTGAAAAACTGGCTAAAAATTCTGTCATGTCAGAAAAAGAAGCTCTAAAAATCCGTAATGATTATTTAGAATATTTAAATCAAGAATTGAAATTGGCATCTCAGTACGAACCCAAAGCTTCATATTTCAAGAGGCAATGGCAGCATATATCTACGGCCTCATCTGATTATATTACCTATTGGGATACGGGCCTAGATTATGAATTGCTCCAGTATGTAGGACAACAAAGTGTTACTTATCCCGAAACATTTGTAAGTAAATATAAATAAGTAAAAATCATATAAATTAAAAAGATTACACTTTTTTGTCCTTCTGTGCATTTTTCATATCCCTTAATGAAAAAGGAACAAAACTACTTTAATATTTAATTTTTCCAATTCCAACCTCTAGACTATTCATCCACATTTACAAAAAACTCATGTTGAAGCTCGGCGCAAAAAATTAAGTGCTGGTGAAAAAATCGATTGGTCAACTGCCGAAGCTTTGGCTATTGGTAGCCTTATGTATCAGGGATATAATGTACGTATTAGTGGTGAGGATGTGGGTCGTGGCACATTTTCGCATCGGCATGTTATGCTGGTAGATCAACAAAATAATGATATGTATATACCGTTAAATGATATGAAGGAAGGTTTGGGTGGTAAATTAGAAGTTGCCAATAGTATTTTGTCTGAAGAGGCTGTATTGGGATTTGAGTATGGCATGGCCATTGATAATCCGGATAATTTAATAATATGGGAGGCACAATTTGGTGACTTTGCCAATGGTGCACAAATTATTATCGATAATTTTTTAATATCGGGTGAGGGTAAGTAAAAACGCACACTTACAGTACGACACAAAGAATACAATATATAAATTTTTAGCGAAGTGGATGGAGTGTAATGCTTTAGTAATGTTACTGCCTCATGGTTATGATGGAGCCGCTTCTGAACATAGTTCATGTCGCATTGAACGCTTCTTGCAATTGTGCGATTCCAAAGAAACAACACCTGATAGTGACAATGTTAATATTAATATTGTTAATCCCACAACGCCCGCTCAATACTATCATGTGTTGCGGCGCCAGTTACTACGTAACTTTCGCAAGCCTTTAGTAATAGCTTCACCTAAAATTCTACTACGTTTATCAGCTGCCACTTCTACCCATCTTGATTTTCAACCTGGTACTCAATTTCTTAATGTTATACCGGATACAACTACCACACCACAAAATGTTCAAAGAATAATTTTATGTTCGGGTAAACATTATTACGCTTTATGCGATGAGCGTAAAGCCCAAAATGTTCAAAATACTGCTATTATACGTTTAGAGTCGTTATGCCCTTTCCCTCTATATGAATTACAACAAGAGTTGCAGAGATATAATAATGCCAATGGTACGTATTTTGCAAAAGTGAAGAAATTAAATTTTATAAATCGCTTTTTTGTAGTATTTATTTGGTGTCAAGAAGAGCAGCGTAATATGGGTGCTTGGAATTTTGTTAAACTTCGCTTTGAAAATTTGCTTGGTAAACCAGTAAGTTTAATTTTATGTAAACTTATATTTTGATCCTCTTATTACTACTCTCGATCATCTCTATACGCTTCCTTTCCTAATCTACAAAGCATGGGGTATAAATAAATTTAATAAAATTTGATATAGTTGTTAGACCTATCAATGTGTATACAGATATACTACTCATCCTTATCGTTGCAGGCCCCTAGATATGCTTTGTACCTTTTTTCATACATCCTCCAATTTTTGTTTTTGATTTTATTTTGCTTGTCACTTAGTAGGAAAACATACATGTGAACGCATTTCATGTGACTGTCCACACACACGCTTTATACTCACAAAAAGGATTTGAAAAAAGTAAACAGTAGTGACATCTAAAATGAAGTACTGACGAAAATGTTAATGTACAAATTTACACTGTAATAGTTTGAAGGGTTAAGTTGCCTATTTGTAAAAACAATCCATATATGTATAATCAGTTTGGACTACTTTCTCTTGCTCAACTACATCTATATTGTACATGTGTACTCCTTATTTGTCACCATATGTACTTCATAAATAACGTATATCATATATATCTGCAACTACTTCAACATTATTAAAACATGCCATTTTATCCTTTGATTTTGCTTTCCCAGCTTTTATATTGTGGTCGTGCTGAAGCTCCAACATCGGCTACTGGTATTGGCAAAGTTCATAAGCGTGAAGTAGAGGAAATAATAAAACGACCATTTCAATTGTAGCATTGACTACAGCTTTTTAATGCAGCACAATTAACCCAAAGTTGTTATAATTCCGTAGAATGTGCGTGTTTATATGTATGTAATAAATCAAAAGAAGATTAAAATTAATATTAATTGTTTTAATATGTCATATAAAGAAGATAACATATTGCTATGCTACTGTAGATAGAAGACTGTATACGACTTTAATTTTTTCAAACTAGATTGTTTATGTGACCGTCTAACCATACATTAGAGTGGGCCGAAAAAGAACTTTTTTCGTTTTTTCAAAATGTAAAACCGCGAAAAAGTTGCGAATTGATAGAAAAAACATCATCTGGTTAACAAACCAATTTTATTTCTTCTTTGAAAGCTATTAATCTCACCGATTAATAACTTTTGCGCGATATTATAACTTTAAAAAACGAAAAGTGGTTTTTCAGACCACCCTACCTTGAATTTGTAATATTTTTTAACCCCTAAACCAATGATGAATTCATTAACAGACGCTATATGTTTAAATTATTAATTTTGTAAATAATTTATTGGAAATATGGAAATACCGAACTTTTTTATGCACTTACATTCGTACGTACCTGCTATTTTTACCTGAACAGGCAGAGACTTTTTTCATAAAATTATTAAAACGTTTCCTTATAAATTAATGGCTTTTTCTAGTAGCGT
This sequence comes from Ornithomya fringillina, assembly GCA_963978525.1. NCBI lineage: Eukaryota > Metazoa > Arthropoda > Insecta > Diptera > Hippoboscidae > Ornithomya > Ornithomya fringillina. Next base: position 35,624,843 of record OZ021691.1, on the reverse strand, counting down.
TTTATTATTTAATATGAAACAATTTATAAAACTTTTCCAAAGTATTTTTGAATATTTCTAAAGTTACAGATTAAAATTCAAAATATTTTGGGGTTTGTGGATATACAGTATAGTATTAATTATTACTTAAGTAATTATTATTAAATACATATAGATTAGTAATAAGAACTTAAAACTTAATGTGGTAAAACTTAATTAGAATAAAATTAAACAATTGTCGGAGTTGGAATTAATCACTGAGAACAATTTACCCTTTAAAATTACATACAAAGATTCGCTGTTTAATTGGTACAGAATGTTCATGGTAGCAGCTACATATAATTAAAAGATATAATTTCATATTTGATTGTTAATACAGGCAAAAGCACTAAATTATAACAGCTATTCAACTATTTTTCACCAAATTGCGATTTTTGCCGTAAAAAGTATAATTTGAAAATAGGGCATTATATCGGAATAGATCCTAAAAATTCTTCAATTTAAACAATTTTCAATTGGGCTCGCTTCAAATAATATGGACATACAAACAGACAGGCACGATTAAATCCATTCAGAAAGTGGTTTTTCATTGATTCTGAAAAGATGTAACTCTCTTCAGTTTGCTTAGGATTTCCAAACATCCGCACAAGCTTAATATTCTTTTTGCCATAAGATCGACTATAAAACGGCCAATAATATATATGAATATATATTTAAGATAATTTAAAAATATAATCAATTAACTATAGATATAAAATTGCTTGAATTAAAAATAATATATATTTTATTAACTAACTGAAAATTAGTAAATAAAAAGTGTTTAGGTGAAAAAGAGAAATTGACAAGAAAAAAGATATAAGAAGAATCCAGGTATTGGAAACGTTTCATATTAAACATTATGTTATGACTTAATTTAAAAAAATTTTATGCTTGTTCTGATAGGAAAGTAAAACGTAAAATCTTCTAAACAACATTGTCACCGTAGACTTTCTCCAAGACTTCGAAGAATTCTTTAGATATGTTATACACATAATATAATAGTCACATCCAAAATATTATACCCAGACAAACAGATAACAATACAATAATGACATCTTTGCAAGTGGCACTATCCCAACCACATTCCAAATCGAATTTTAAAGCCTAAAAAATCACAACACAATAGGGTTTAAAAAAATTTTAATAGAACATGAAATAATACCTCCATTAATTGTTGACCACCCTTATTTTCACAGTGAGTCTCACGTAAATCATCCTCATAATCATCACAGTCATGACGACCGTACACCTGACAAGGTGAATTCATGAAAGTACGGAATACCGTATCAGTCCAAGTTTGAGAAGAGCATATGTATTGGCGCCGTTTACGTTGCCAAAATTCTACCCAACTTAAGAAAATAAACTTCAAATGTAATTACAATTAGATTACATGTACAATAAATTGTAACTCACCCTAATTCACAATCACAATTCAAATCTGAATTGGACATTTTCAATTCGGTTAAAAATACACTGTTTGGCAGGAAAGGTACCTTACCCGTATTGGGATTGGGAATTTTTCTCAACATATTATTATTGTAACGTATATCCAAAGAAATATTGCGCACTCGACCCATATTTTTAAAAAAATTACTTGGCAGTGCTTGCAGCGAGGTATTGTATAATTGTACATATAAATACGGGGACCGCATACCCTGAAATTAAAAAAATAAAATAATCATGTAAACGTTTAATAGATTCTATAACTATAAGTCATACCCTTAATATATTTTCATGAATTGATGTAAATTGTGGCCCGCTAAATGTTATATTGGTTAACTTTTGCGGCAACAAACCACGCATTTCACGCTCCAAATCAGTAGGCATACCCATCTGTACCGATTGCATTTCTTGTGAAGGACCAGATCCTTTTTTTACAATGCGTGTAAATGGTTGTGGTGCCTCAATCCATAATTCACGTATATTGTAATGATTCCTTAACAGTTGCGGTATATTAAAATGTTCCAAATGCGAGTAGGCGGTTAATTTAAGTGAACGTAAATGGGGTAAAGCATCTAAGCAGCCATACTCAAAATAATGCAAACGAAAATTTGATATATCCAACATTTCCAAATCTTCATTAACACCATCAAAACTATTGTTGTTTAATGATGTAATAGGATTTCCAGATAATTTCAATTTTCTAGAAGGAGAAGAAGAAATAATTTTTAATACTTTAATCCAACATTAGCGATATTTGCTATTTTTAAAACAAACCTTAAATGTGGAAGTGATTGCGTCATCAGGGGTACATTAGTTAAATCATTATTTGATAAATCCAGCATACGTAAATTGCTCATATTATGCGCTAACTCCTGAGGTATGGATGGCAATTCATTGTAACCCAACCGAAACTCGCGTAAATATTTTAAACGGATCTCCGGCACAGTACTCAATGAAACATTTTCCAGGCCCAATTTAATCAATGAGGTCTCCAAACCCATAAACGATTTATCCATAACTTTAAGATCACGATTGTGAGATAGATCCAACACCGCCAACTTAGGCATGGTGGCAAAAACAGCATCATCAATTCTTAATAAGTAGTTATACGATATATCCAAATAACGTAAAGACTATAAGCGACAAAGGCAGACATTTTTAATAATTTCATTCATGGTGCAATCTTATTCAAAATTTATGTTCACCCGATATTTATGCGGCTTATATGTGATTATAATAGATTTTAAAAGGTTTAGATGCAGTGAATTGATAAAATTTTTGGGATAAAAATGTGCACAATAATTAAAAGAAAGAAGTTGGAAAAAAGTTCATATAGAATTATTCAAAATTTAGAATTTACCCGAAATTTGTTGGATAAATCCATGCTATGTATGGTGGATATAAAATTATTGGATAAATGTAATTCGCATAACGTTAAAGCAGCTAAACTGGAGAGAGATGATGATGGTATTTTCAGCAGCATATTGTGGGACACATCTAACCTGGAAAATAAATTTAAAAAAGTGAAAATATTATGGTCTGATATGCACGACCATTTAATACCCTACACCACTTATTTCCACAACTTATGTTATACTTTGTTTAGCTGTATTTCTAAACACGAAATGTTATATAATAATCATTTTCTGAAAAAACTGTAAAAGATTCTAAAAATGACCAGATCTAGTCCGAACTTGGCATAGTTTATTATAAACAAATTTACAAGGACATATTTCAGACAGACTGGCGGACATGGTTAAATAGAATCAAGAAGTGGTTCTAAACCAATCTGCATAATAAAAAATGTATCTCTTTTTAGCCGCTTCAAGCTTAATATATTCTTTACTATACAAATGGTGTACGGTATAAAACGTTATAATTCTTAGAAAAATATGTCGCAGTTTACTTTTCCATCCCACCATTATAAAAGAGATTTTCAGGTAAGCCTCTCAAATTGTTGTAAGATAAGTCTACAATTCTTAAAGCAATAATTGGCTTAAATATATCAGTTGGTATGTCTGCCAAATGATTGTGCGGTAGATATATCAGCTAAAAATTTAATAATTTATAATCCCAAATATTTTAATGAAATTTTTTAATCAACCTGTAATTGTTTAGTATTTTTAAAGGCATCAAAATCCATTTCATGTATATGATTATAGGAGACATCTAACCATTGTAAATGAGGCATATTACCGAATACATCACGAGTAATATTCTAAAATTAATAAATTTTGAAATTCTAAGTACTTCATCTTATCCTAAATGATATAAGAAATTAAAAAACTTACCATCAATGAATTATAACCTAAATGCAAATGTGTTAAAGATATTTCCGCTGAACGAAAATAACCCGGATGAATAGTCGAGATATTGTTGTGAGACAAATCCAAAATTTTTATATTTGAATGATACATATTGCCTAAAAAATGAACAAAATATGCTTAGACAATCTTTTAAGAAATTTTTATAATCTTACCATGATCATTTCGGCCACTCCAAGACGAATTCGCCATTAACATTTTGATTTGATTATGGCTTACATTAACATTGAGATTAGACAAAGTGCCCACCTAAAAGTTAAATTTATTCAAAATTTCACTTATCGACAATAAGAAATATGTACCTGATCAAAATAATCAAAATTAAAGTTGGGCAAATTGTTAAAAGCCATGTCCAATACTTCGAGTTTTGGTAAGTTCTGAAAAAATAAGATGAAATTCGGAATATTTTTGACATCACAATCGTGCTAAAGTGAAATATTTTCTTTACATATTTTCAATGACATTTTGTTTGTTCCGTACATCTTTTTCAAAACAATTCTTCTCATTTTGCTTAGTCCTGACTTTTGGACGGCCTGATTTAAAAGCTACTTTAGTAGCTTTAATGTGTAATGTAAAAGATAGAATACTACTTAAAATTTATTTCTTAAAATCGGCTGCCACGTCCGTTATTCGACAATAAACATAACATGTATATACATAAGCGTAACTGTTAACAGATTTTTACAATTTTAAATACAAACGGTTTAACAGTGCCTATACTGAAATTCAACTTGTAATTTGCAACCTTGAGTCTTTCGACACCAGGCAGATTCCCAAAGTAAACAAATCCCTTCTTAACAGAGATTACAATTAACTTTTATACACAGTCAGCTGATGATTCGTTGCTTAACCTGTTAACTTTACTTGTCCTCTGCTTCTTATCCAATGTATCCATACGCATATTTATGAAAATATGTAATTGCATATACACAGTCTTTTTCCACTTTGCGAAATCAAAGTATTTATTTTAGTTAATACATTTTTAATAAAAAACTCACTTATGCAAAGCATTTTTTAAATTTAAATTTAAAATAAAAAAGCAAGTATGTACGAGTATCCAGATGAATATGCGGAAGATAAAAAGTGTCGAATATGTGGTTATGCAGACAAGGATAACATCAATATATTCGCTAGGGTACCAATGATTTGTTTTGGTCGTAATTATGGAAATCTTTTTGAAAAAATTACCACAGTATTTCCTATGGTGGTAAGAAAGTTATTAATATATTAAAAATATTAAAAAAAATCATACATTTTTGTCAACACATTTAAAGTTGTATGAAAGTGATCCATTGCCCAAGAATATTTGCAAGAAATGTATAAACAACGTCAGCAATATGTACAATGATATACAAAAAGTGGTCAGGCAGCAACAACGTTGGATAGAGAATGTTAGAAGTATACAACCGGAAAATAAATATTTAGGAGTCTTAAATACCATCGAGGTAAATATGAAACTAATTGTAACTATAAATACACCTTTATTAATGTTGCCTCTTAGACTTCTCTTAGCGATACTAAGCTGCAAATTCAACTTAATTATAATGTAGGCATAAGGGACGAAACATTACAGAAATTGTTACTTAAACCGGATATTCAAGATCATCACACATCGGAAGAGGAAAAAAAACTCATTAAACCGCAACTTAATGATAATTTCGTTAAAAATATTAAATCAAAATTAGAACTAAACGGCTGCACCGTAAAAAAAGTGAAATTGAATTTTAATCCTTCTAGTAGTACAAGCAATATTAGTTCACAGGATAATTTAAACACATTTAATGATGAACAACAACACCTAACACAAATCACAACTTGTCAGTATTGCCCTTTAAAATTTGAAGATCTAAAAGAATTGGCTTTACACCAAACTGATCATTTAGTATTGTCGGTGGATAAAATCTTTCAGAAACACATACTATCCACACATTTAAGACGTGGCCGTTTAATCACAATAGATGGAAAAAAATCTATACGTTGCTTAAATTGTTGGCGTATATTTGAAAATCAAAGTGCCATATTAGCGCACTGGTATAGGGGCGACTGTGACTATTATTGTTTAATTTGTGACAAAGAATTCCCACAAGCTCCAAAGCTGCTACGTGAACATACTATGGAGGCGCATGGTGTTAGTTATCGTTCGGCTAAGCGTCAATTTATTTTAGCACATAATAATAAAATATATTCGACAACGGTTAATGAGCCAAGGTTAACGGTTAATGAGCCAAAGATCATGCCATCACCGAGTAAACCAAATTCTGCTCTTAGTAAACTACATGCTAGCGTTATAGCAAGAGCGTTCCATAAAGCTAAGGTGAGCGATGCTAAAATATATATACTATATATATACTACTAAAACAATGGTAGTATACGGTATGTTAAGTTTGTTATTTGTCAAAGATTTAAAATAGACCATACATTTATTTCGTGCCAATAATATTATATTATTTTATACTCTCATCTTATATACCAAATGTATCTATGTTTGATCAGTCTCAAAACCGATATGTCCATCCGTGTTTGCTTTGCTTCCGATAGTAAATATGGAGATATTGTATTTAAATTGAACAAAACTTATAAAATTGAAATTATTTATTCTTTTTATTCTTCAGAATCATACTGCTAAAGCCTCGAAACATTCTCCTAGCCCTACCGTTTGTCCTATATGCCATGCTAGTTTCTCAAATTGGCGTTCACGTAATTCACATATGAGAAAGCATAAACCCTCGGTAAAATATGGTGATGTTGTGTTACCTCCCGATTCGTCTAGAGATAAGTACGGATCATCCAATGTATTACCAAGTAGACAACCGTCCAATATGCAAGCGTCCAATCAAATGAAATTCACTTTTCGTTTGTTGAAAAATGGTGTCATACCAAGTCAAAGCAAAAAATTTATACAACAGCATTTTAATACAACAACGACAGCAACAACAATATCTTCTACAGATACTGTAATTAAGTCAGAACCAAGAGATAACTACGACTCGGACAGACCACGTCATATTCAAATCGATGATGTCAACGTGGAAAATGTAGTCAAGTCAGAGCTTATAGAAAATGACAATCAATTGTTATCAGGATTAGCTCAGGCTGATGATGATGATCAATGGCATTGTTTTACATGTAACGCTACATTCTACAATGTACACGAATTTGAAAGACATACAATGTTTGCCCATAATCCAAATTTTGATTTTGATTCATAAGAAAGTAAGAATGTAAAATTTCTTATTAAGTTATTATTAACATAAAATACATTCGTACATAACATATCCATAAACGAATAAAAAAAGTAAGACAACTAAATTTGGCTTAGGCCAAATCTTAAATACTCTCCACATTTACATCGGGGGGCGTGCCAGATATATATATATATTGCGCCCTCTAATAGTGTAGCTTACAAGTCTAGTTTTACGTTGAGAATCGTTCTTTAGAAATTGTGGGCGTGTTTGTCATCTGCCACCACTTGCTTTTTTGGCACATCGATGGATAGGTTATAATTGTAAATATACATATCGAATTTCCAATTAATAGCTCAATTTTTGTGGCAGATGAATAAAATTTTGTCAATTGTGGGCGTGGGTCTTGACCGATTTTTTCCATTTTAAATAGTGATTGGGTGCAAAAACTAAAAGTCCCTGAATAAATTTTCAATTTGTCATATCAAAATTTACGCCCGTGAGAATGCCAACAACAGACAGACACGCGGATATACATGTCTAGATCGACTCAGTTTTTGATGCTGATATATATACTTTGTAGGGTCTCTGTCGCATCGTTCTGGATGTTGGAAACGGAATATCTTATGTGGAGGGAGGCTTTAAAAAGCATTTAAACTAAATACTTACTTGAAATGATTCTTCAGCTAAATTACTTAATTTGTTACCACGTAAACTTAAATGTTCCAATTCATCCAAATTCATAAAAGCTCGCCGCTCTACGGTTGTTATTTTATTATCATCCAAATGTAATTTGCGCAAAGCCTAAGAAGTGCAGTTATTGAAGTTATAATATAATGGAAAATGATTCATGTAGATTGTACATGGAACTAACCTCTAAATCAAAGAACGTGTGCTGAGACACTTGGGTCATTTGATTGAAACGAAAAGAAATTTCCTCCAATTTGGAATGAATGTCCCCCTAATGCCAAGGCAAATTATCAAAAATGTGATTTAAGAAACTTAGCATGTCAAATATTTACCTGGAATGTACCCTTCATCACCTGTTCAATGCGATTATCATGCAATTCCAAGAGGCGGAGGTTTTTCAAAAAGTGAAAACTTGTGTCACTCATTGTTTGAATTTTATTGTTACTAAAATCCAGTTCTTGCAGTGATGTCAAATGCCTTAATGCATCCGACGGTAACGCGGTCCCCGAAAAACCATGAGCAATTTTCAATGATATCAATGAATGACCGATCTATTAATTCAAATCACACAAAAATAAAATATATTATAACAAATAAATAATAACACGAATTAAAATTAAAGTACCTCATGAAAAGCATCTGATTCTATACTTTGAATACTATTCTCACTGAAATCTAAACGCTTCAATCCTCTGACGTATTTAAAAGCATGCGCTTGTATGATGGTGAGAAAGCCACGCGTAATCTGCAAATCTTCCAGTTCTACACCAAAATCTTTGAAATCATCTGCCCCTATGGACGTTGTGCTCATGCGCGATATAGACAATGAACGCATATTTCTCATTCTGGTCATACTTTTTTCAAATAAATATCAAAAACATTTTTAAAGCACTAAATAGCAAAAATTTTACTTACTTCCGTAATGTTTGCAAATTGGTTGCATCATTATAGTCACCACTCAAATCCAATTTCAACAAAGTATAATGCATCGCATTAAAAGTCTCATTGGGTTGTTGTATTTTTATTTTGTTATCACGCATACTGAACACCCTGAAATTTGCATATAACTCAATCAGGATGGGGGTGATGGATTTTTTAAAGGGATGGAATGAAACTTCATTATTTTAAAATTTTTCACGCAAACTTGAACAGGGGAAAGCTTATAATGTCAGAACAGGAGTTATAATCAACAACAATCAGCAAATAATATTAAGAGGGTCAAAACGGAAATACAATTTTAATAGACCATTTTTTTTTTAATAAAACGATCTAAAGGCACTGCTTCTTTATTTATTTATTACAATAATTCCAAAAAGCTTTGCCATTACATGAAGCATATAAGCAAATGTTTGTAACTGTATATATGGTATATAGGAATGGTTTTGAAAAAGATACCAAAAATTGAGGTTATACACTTTTATAATGTCCCACTTGGAATGCAGAAGCCATAAAAAAATATAACGGAAACCTGTGACTTTCCCATTTGGGACTGCTTGTATGAATTGTATTGTTTTGCATTGCAGGGTAGATGTTTGTATGTACAGATATAGACATAAACATGATAATTTGTTTACACACAAATATCATTATTTTTGCATATGGATGTATATGTGTGTACACATGTGGAATGTTAATCGGATTAGTAAAGGTATTGAACACACAAAAGCCGATGTCATCTATATAACAAACAAACAAATAAAATACTCGACTCTCAACTTGACTTGACAAGTTATTTATCAAGAGGACTGTTTTTTAGAGAGTTTGCGAATAATAAAATTATAATATGAACCATTTCACAGAAGTCCATTAATGCTTACGAAACTTACCTTAATATATCAAAATTATTAAAAAGCTTATGATGTATATCAGTTAAGTTATTTCCGGATATATCCAATATTTGTAAAGAATTAACCAAACTGTCAAAAGCCATGGGTGAGATATCTGTTAGGCCGCAATAGCGCATATAAATTTCACGTATTTTAGCCGGTTTGAAGGCATCCTGCTAAAATGCAAAAATAATTATCAAAGTCAATATTTTTTATTTATTTTGATTTTTTCTATGTATACATCTTTTAACAGCCTTTGATAACTATAAAGTAACACTAGACAAGTATAGAAAAGCCATTTCAAGAGTTATGAACTTCAATAAAGATATTAACGCCCTACACCAGACACCCGATAGTTTGCCACATCTTTTGCGTTGGTGTATCCAACAAAACTATTGAATTTCAGTTATAGTTCAAATTTCTTACGCATATTTATTCTATTGACCTTATTCAAAGTAAAGATTATTTCTTAACTTACCTTTACCGTATGTATTGGATTACCATCCAAAAATGTCCGATTAACAATATCAAAATATTTGAATGAATTCGGTGTTAACGTATTGACATTATTATATTCTAAATGTAAATTATCCAAATTTAATTTTGTAGTTGATAAAATATCATACGTTTCATTGCCACTCAACGACCAAATGACATTGTGCGAAATATCCAAAGTGCGTAAACTTTTCAATTGACCCAATGCATCGTACGGTATCTCCGATAATATATTATCAGTTAATAGCAATTTGGTTAGTCGTGGCATACCATCCACAAAGACATTGGAATCAATTTCAAATAAATTGTTGCCACTTAAATCCAGTGTTTCCAAGATTAATAAACCCGAAAAGCTATGAGCCTGCAACATGGATATACAATTATCACGTAAAATTAATGTTTGCAAAGAATCCTCTAAACCACGAAATGAATCATGTAGAATGTGTGTTATATGATTATGTCCCAAATCTAAATGACGCAATTTTTGTAAATGGCGAAAAGATTTCGATGGTATTTCCACTAAATCATTTTGTGGCAATATCAATTCCCACAAAGAACGCTCCAAACCGGTAAAGGCATCATCAGGAATTTCTGTTAAATGATTGCCGGATATTTTTAACCGGTACATTCCTTAAAACACAAACACACATCCAAAAAAATATTGTAATTAAAATTCAAATTTTATAATATCTCACCCGTTGATTGCAAGAAATATGGTTCAATTTCTCTTAATCCAGTATTTTCCATGTTTAACATAAAAACCTTCAAGTTTAAATATTATTATATATTAATTTCCAAGAATATTATTATTCAACGGCCTATTATACCTTGGATTGATTTACCATGCGTGGTAAAGCCGGGAAAGGTACATTTTTACAATGGACTATACCCAAATCTGTAGCCGATTTTGAACAAGTGCACAAAGCATTATAAGTACAAGGCGGATATCTGGCCTCTTCCATTTCACGATAATTATGTACGGAAGCTCTCGCCAAAGACATCCATATTATTATTATAAGCGTAGTAATGAGGAAAACATATCCAAATTTAAAGAAAAATTCCAAACCCTAAATAAAATTATGAATCCGTGGGTAGTTAATATATTTTACAGAAAAAATTCAAAATTTAACATGGTCTTCGCCAGCTGTAACTTCCCTACATTTGCTTTAAGATTACAAAAGCTTAAAACATTCTATTTGACAAGCGCTTTGATTTGTCATCCATATTAAATATAATGTAAAATATGGTATTTTGACAGATGTGCATTTTGCATTCTGGATGCGTTCTGGTATCAAAACCCTTTCATTTGATACATATTTCATGTACAGTAAAAAGAAGCGCTAATGGGCCTTTTGTACCTATGAAAGATTCTCCGAAACCTACAAAGTTCCTTTTAATAAATTCTATACCGAAGATTTTATATAAGGTACGTAAGACATAATTTTTAATTTTTAAATAAATTTCGATTTCATATAAAATATACCCTTCGTTAATCCTTGTTAAATATATTCACGTATTATTTATTTTAAATAATATTATATTTATTTATTCATATATAAATATACGCACCATTTTGATTATTTACTAATTAAATTATTTCATTCGATAAACGAAGAAAATTAATTCTTTTATGAAATATTTTTGTTAATTTCAATTTTACAAAACACTTAAATTGTGTTTGGTATTATTACTGATATAACTCAATTGTCTTTGTAATTATTATAGTCCTTTAATTTACACTAATAATCTTTTTCCTTAACCATTAAATGTAATGATTATTTATCCGTTTCTCCTTACTAAGTACATCCGAACCTAAGCACAACGTAATTACTTCTGAACTGAATTTACTAACTAAAAAGAATATTTTCACTCATTTATACTAATTGGATTGTACTATTTTGAACCCTGAGACATGCGTAAACATATAGATTCTTTTTATACCCACCACCTTGAAGTCAGAGATATACTCATGTTGTCGAAACTTTTGCAACACGAGATCCCACAATATATATATATATTGTTTTTATTTCGCAAAGGTTGCTATATGGGTTTCGAATTTGGGCAAAATATTAGTAGACCCAGCACTTACAATAATCAGTCAAAGAATGCTTATAGTAAGATAGATAAAAAACTGAAAATTTTTCCTTTATGCCTTGCCTATATCTCTTTAAAAGTGAGTACGATTGGTCCCACGTAAAGGTATATTAAAGGTTTTTTATATTATAAAAATCATTTATAACTATTCGTGTGTAGTGATATGCTCGCGGTTATAAAATTTATATATGGATACAAATATTCTTAGTTCACATCGGTAATCTTCTAATTAAAATAAGCATTGATTTATAACATTATATAATTAAAGTCTGTTACAGCTACAAAAATAAAATTATAAAGTTGAAACTTTGATTACGTATTACCCTTTCCATTTAAGTGCCAAAAACAGGAGGAATCGGGTGACCCAAACACTATTTATGAAAACAGACTATCTTTGGTACATATTCGTCTATAACGTAAAATTAATGAATAATTGTGTGTGCCATGCCTACAGAATACAGGGCCTTTTATACACTATACGACTTTTTACCAATTGAATCAGAATCGCTCTCTAAATCGATTTAACAATGTCCGCCATTCTATATAAAATTATTCCCTGAACGCGGTTTCTAAATTTAGTGCAAGGGCATGTCTTGCTCCAAACGGTAGTCATATTGGAAATAGTTTAAATTGAACCATTTTCTAACAAAAACCAAATTTTATACATTTTGAAATAATAATTTACATACTTGGATTAGATACAATCAGTTTTAGAACCTGTCTCCTTACAGAAATTTTTTACGAAGTATTTTATATTATAATAACTAACTAAAAAATGTAATAAAAATTAATTGTGTAACTATGCGGTTAGAACTCAGTTGCGAAGGGTATTAAATGGTTGAGCTTGATCGCTAAAAATATTTTTATTTGTTTGTTAAATTTAAACCAAATTCCTATTACTGTTCACCATGGTGTGTGTCTATGTTATCATCAATAGACAATTTACACATTCATTCATTTAATTTTGCGTATATACCTACAATAATTTTGTTATATATGTATAACTGTATAGTTAGGTAGAAAGGTTTATTAACCTTTACAGACTTTTTTATTAAAGAGAAAAGCGCATGAGCTGTACTTTTGTTTAGAATTTATTGAGCAAAACAAATAATGTAAGAAATGTTAATGACATTCACTATTAGTATAAAATATCTGGCATATCAATAGAACGTAAAACCTGACCTTAATTGATTATTGAATGTCAGAGATGGAGCAGAGACTTTTTATTTAGAAGAAAATACGTTTACTTTACTATGCATTCCATATGGGGATGCAAAGTAATCATCATATTATATATCTCCACAAGCAACTCAATGAATTAACACAAGTACAATCATCATAAATCATTTAAGATGAAGTTTACAAATTGAAGATAACTTTTATTATTATTTTGAAGGGAAAACATAGAGGAATGATATAAATTGTAATTTAGGACTATACGAAAAACTAACATAACATTAAAGAAACAATGTGTAAAGAATATTAAAGATAATTCTCACCTATTAAAACTTTTTTAATGCAGTTGAAGTTTTTAAGTGAAACAAGCTTTCAATTTAACCAACAATGATATATATTTTTCTTTGTGAATTCTTGCTCTGTAATAATTCAATAAAAACGTATTTTCGAAAGAAAAAGAAAAATAGGTAAAATAAAAATACCTTCAATTTTAAATGATTCCGATATATTAGGTTGGCATATGTTTTCCCCATTATAGTAAAAAACTGATTTGACTTGACGATATTTTGTATTCGACTTAATACTTATACGTCGCCAATATGGATCCTTTTCCTTCAAATGTTCACGTATATAATGAGGAAGCAGCGTAATCTCCACTTAATCACAAATTGAATCATTTAAATTATGAATCATACGAGCCGGTTTGTTAAGCAACTGACTACAAACTTCCTAATAAGCTGAGAATAAACAGTTAAATCAAATTTCAACAATATTATGTTTGATTAGTTAATATATACCACTCGTTAATTTTAAATTGATGTGTATCATTAGAAAGTGCTCCAAAGTACAATGAATTTGAAATAATTTAGCCAAAGTTTGGGCCGTTTCCATTTCATCAAAGTTACTATTTTGGAAGCACAATGGATCACTGTTTTTCTCTTTAGCCATCTTATCCTCGGGTTCCACAAATATATACTCGTAATATTTATACAATTTCTCCAAACCTATTTCTAATAACAGTTCTAAAGGTTCTGAACCAGATAAAATGGGTATCGCTAAACGACGTTTGGCTACTTCTGTAATAATTTCAGCTAAACGATTTTTATTAAAAATTAATTTTGGAAGGTACAACTTATTGAAAGCTTGCTTCAAATCTTTATAAGAGGAGCAACCTTTAAATAAAAAAAAACTATCGTCAAAATCGATTATAATTATGCCCTTATAGTTAACAATGCCACGACTAAAACCATTCCCAAAAAATTCATATTCTAATAATAAAGTCTTTTGAAAGTCTTGGGCTGAACATAGAAACCAAACGGAGTCTCTGGCCTCAGTTGTATCATTATATAATTGAAAATTCGGTGAGAAAATAATTGTTCTTGCCTTTTCCACGGAAAGGCCTTTATTATATTCTTCTTCTAATACCCAAGAATTTTGACAAACAATTTTAAAATCCAATGTCAAGACAGCAATACCTTCTACTAAGCAATCATCTTTTAGTGGGCTTCCAGTTAAATCTAATCCGCCTGCATTTTTTTATTTGTAACTTAGAAGTAGATAAGAAATCCGTGGATTTTGTCGCATTACGATCCTATAATATAGTTACCCATAATGTAAATATCCTACTTTCTTTATTTTATTTACCTCTACATAGACTAGGACAATTTTTGAAGGATTTTCATTATCACCAACAATAGCGCTCAAGTATGAGGAGGCATTTGTATGAGTTATTGTATATAGTTCACCATATTTACGCATAAGATTAGAATAAACAATTGCTAAATTAGATGCCATTTTATTTTTAAATTATTTTAATGAATAATTTGAAGTTTTCAGAAAATTAAAGCAAAATTAAATTAATGCGCTCTAGTTATGATGCCATATTAATAAAATATTCTTTTGAAAAAAATAACCTCAATATCGTATTTAAGGACAGAGGCAAATCCGAAGTATGTCAGTATCCTCATTGCATGGCTGACAAATATGTTAGAACAAATATGTTTGAAGGATTTACTGTAGCAATACCAATAATTTCCCTATCCTTAGTTTTCCTAGTAATTCAGGAATGCAACGACGTGCTTTAACTTTTTTTTATTATTTAATAAAATATATAAAACTAGTTCCTGGTTCAAGATTCACATTGAATTAAACGCAATACTTAGGTGGGCAATATATTTTTAATAAGTTTGTTGAAATTAGTCAATTTAATTAGTTAATCCAGAATAATAATTTAAATAAACATTTATTAAGTGATCATTTATATATTAATAAACTTTTCACTCCGATAAATTTAGTTAATATTAATATTACAAAGCACCCTGTTCTTTGCACAATATTCATAAATTTTCCATTTGTACATGTGCTGATACTTTTATAGTTAAAAAATATTAAACAAATGCTAAATAATGGAAATTGACGGAGAATATACTGAATATGAAAATTATTCGGATAATGCTTCCGATGAGGAGGAGGTAAGTCAATTGAAAAAATCTTATTATTTATTTTACAATTAATATATATTAATATATAATATAATCATAGCTACAAGAAGCTTTGGCTCGAGGCGACTTAAAACCTGGCTTAAATATTGAATTTGAAAAACCCAAAGAAGGGGTCAACAATATTGTAAGATCACTAAAAATTTATGTACGACAGACATTTGATAAAATTTTCTTTTAGGTTCGCCTTTTGTCGAAAGCGGATGAAATTAAAACAGATATACCTTGGGTTGAACGTATGGACATGACAAATGATTTGGCACCTCTAGCACCCGAGTTGGCGATAGCCTTAGAAAAACATGAACAAAAACGTGCATCTCTATTTAAAGGAAATGCAAAAATTCCTTATATACGACCGCAAGAGGACCCTGTGCTGAATGACTTCAAAAGAGAAATGTTGTTCCATCGTCAAGCTCAAGCTGCCGTCTTAGAAGGTATTAAACGTTTACACAAATTAGGTATAAAAACTAAGCGTCCAGACGATTACTTTGCTGAAATGGCCAAGTCCGATGAACAGATGCAAAAAGTGAGAGCCAATCTTATCGCTAGGCAGGAGGGTCAAGCGAAATCGGAGCGCATAAAACAAATCCGTGAACAACGGAAAATGGGTAAATTGTTGGCCAAACAAACTAAAGTGCAGAGAGAAATGGAGAAGAAAGATATGTTGGATAAGTTGAAAAAGTTTCGTAAGGGTAAACTAAAAAATTTAGATTTCTTAGAAGATGCTAAAGACTTGCAAGAAAAGAAGAAAAAATCCACCGAAAAACGTAAAGAAAGGAACCAAAAGTTTGGTTTTGGTGGTAAAAAGAAGGGCAGCAAACGTAATACAAAAGCTTCATCAGCTGGTTTGGAAAACACCAAACTTAACCGTCGTAAGATAGGTTCCAAAGCTGCCCCTGGTAATAAGCGTTTGGGAAAATCCAGACGTTTAAAAGCAAAGTCAAAAAAATAAACAGAAAATTTAATTTTTAATAGTGTAAAATTTTATTAGCAAATTGTTACTTTTTATTTTCTTTTCGACTCAATGCGGATTCCTTATTTTTCTTTTCTGTTATATAATATATAATCATCATTAGCAGCTTCATCCATTTGGAGTTTACGTTTCTTGTTTTTCGTCTTATTTCCTTTTGCCCGTTCATATGTTCGCTCTTCCTTTCCACTATTTACCATGCACTTCTTTTTTTTCTTTTGTTCACATTCTAATATACTTTGACTTTCATTAGCATCTTCGTGTTTTTTCTCCGGTACATACCCTTGAACACCATATTTTGATTTCATTTTAGCCAAAAGTTCTTGTTCTTGTTTTTCCAAACGGGAAAGTTTTCCACTTAATTTTAAACCATGTCTAGCACCTTTGTGAGCTGTGCGGCCACCACAAGCCTCAAATAGCGCCTCATCGGTTAATACATTAATTTCGGTCACAGCTATTTCATGACGATCAATTTTTTTATTATTCTCCACTTCATAACCTCCACCTTTTGCCAAAGTCGATGTGTGTATGAAATTGTCGTAATCATTTGAATGCAAATTGGATTTTTTTTTGGCTTTTTTTAACTTTTTGTTAGAATAACTTTTAGTGGATACTTCCACTTCGTCTGCTTCATATTTTAAACGCAACTCTACCTTTCCATCTTCATTTTTATTAACCTGTAAGTTATTGGAGGCATCATTAAATACTCTTTGCCACCAATGATTATTAAAATCGCTAGCCGCTTGATCTGCTCCAAAGCCGCTTTTATCGAACTTTAAGGTTGCTTTTAATGGTTTCGTAATGCCATTTTTTGTTTTTCCTAATCCATCACCATCCTTCCAACCATATTTATGTAAAATATTTTTCGCAATATTCATTAAAGAATCACTTATTTATAAAATAAAATATTTAATAAAAGAAATATTTAGCGAGTGTTCTAAATATATTAATTCAATATAAAGTGATATATACTTTTACTATCGAAATTTATCGAGAAGAAGACTTTTAAGTGACATAATCATTTTGTATAAATAAAATTTTCATTAAATCAAATCCTCCAAAGGTTTATTTATTCCAGTGATGATGAACCTTTTTGAGAAGCGGATCAAATTGTATTCAATTTATTCAAAAAGGCTGGTCAAAGGTTCATTCATCATTGGTACATACAATGAAATAATTTACTCTGTGCAACCGTTAAATAAAATATTTTCATAACACCCTTTCACTTTCGATTTCTAAAGAGTGAAGAAGAACAAGCATTGAAATTTTCTTTCGAGCAAACATTTTTCTAAGAGAGTCAAAGTTTTTAAATAAATTTTACAAAATAAATACTTAAAAATGTCGAATAAACCAAAAGAGGAAAAAAATATAGATAATTTTAATATAAATAGTTGCCAATGTGTAGAGGAATTCACAAAGGCATGTAACATTTCTTTTGTTTCTAATTAAACATTTTCACATGTTCTTATTCATTGTAGAAAGGTTTGGCCGAAATAATGGAGGCCACTAAGTGTGTGAATGCTTTTCCCCAAGGCGCAAATCGTGATCTTTATTGTGCCTATTCAGCATTTGGTCAAGTAATCGATCAACAATCACACCGTCTACTAGGTTTAATATCTCATGTTCTCAAAGGGCAAAATGTTCGTGGTAATATAGAAAGACGCCAACCTGATGAACAATTTGATTTGTTATTGGAATGCAATGATGCAATATTTGAGAGATTACAAACAAATTTAGATGAATTAGAGGGTCTTAAGAAAAACCCTCAGACAATTGTCGTGGAAACGCGAATGAATGGTATCAAACCATACAACACTAGCACGGGAGCTGGTAGTTGGAATTTAAAAGCACAAGAGTCTCTTCCATCGGTGACGGCACGTTTAATAACTGCCAAGAATATTGCCAGACCTCAGGTGAAATTTCAAATACCCGTGGACAATAGTGCTGAGACACCATTTATACCTAAATTGAAGAATAAACCCAATTCTTTGAAACCATTAGCTATTTTACCAGAATATGACGATGCTGGCACTGTAGTCAGTTATTTACACCCTTATGAATTTGAATTAATCAAATTTGAGGTGCCGGAATCTATGTTAAAGCCTAAAGAGCCACAAACTCCTGAGGCAATCGAAAAAACAGAACTAGTTTATGTTGATACAGTTGCCAAATTAAAACAGGTTTTGGAAGAGCTAAGGCAAGTTTCTGAGTTAGCCATCGATGTAGAGCACCATTCATATCGTTCCTTTTTGGGCTTTACCTGTCTAGTACAGATTTCTACTAGGTATAAGGATTACATATTTGATGCCTTAGAGTTAAGAGAAGACTTGCATATTTTAAATGAAATTTTAACGGACGCCAAAGTTGTGAAAATTTTCCATGGTGCTGACTTGGATATTGAGTGGTTGCAACGTGACTTATCGTTGTATGTGGTGAATATGTTTGATACACATCAAGCATCAAAAGCCTTAAATTTTGCGCGTCTCTCCCTCGCCTATTTGTTAAAACATTTTTGCGATCTTGACGTGGATAAAACTTTTCAATTGGCTGATTGGCGCATACGCCCCTTACCAACTGAATTGTTGGCTTATGCTCGCCAAGACACGCATTATTTGATTTATATATATGAGCGCCTCACGAACGACTTACTTCAGGCAGCGAATCAACAGCCACACTTATTACGTAATATATATCAACGTAGTACGGAATTGTGTAAGAAACGTTATATCAAACCAGTGTTGTTGACAGATTCACACTTGGACTTGTATAGAAAGTCGAAAAAACTTTTCGATAATCGTCAACTTTATGCTTTGGAAAAAATCTTTCATTGGCGCGACACCGTGGCCAGGCAAGAGGATGAAAGCTTTAGTTATGTTTTGCCCAACCACATGATGCTTCAAATAGCTGAGAGTTTGCCACGAGAAATGCAAGGTATATTGGCTTGCTGCAATCCCATACCGCCTTTAGTAAGGCAACAAATGCACACACTACATCAAATCATATTGAAGGCTAGAGAGCAGCCTTTGGTAAAGCTCATCGCTGAAACTGAAATCATACACCGACAATTTTATAATAATGTAAAAGATTACAATAGTAAATTGCATTGTCCCCATGATCTAACACACGCGGAAGAGTTTCGTGATGATTTACACACATTTATTACATTTAATAAAGGTGACCCGCAATTTGACAACACGGTGAGTTCACCTAATGCCAAAATTCCAAACTTTGCAAAAGCAAAGTTGAGTATATTTGATGAAAGTTCCAAATGCGACGAAGTAAGTAATGCGCTTTGGCGTAGAACCTCATACCTAATTTAAGTAAATTTGAATTTTTTTAAGGAGGAGAGGGAGATACTGAAATATAAGCAAAGAAAGACGCAGCGCCTATTGGAACCTTATTTTCGTTATTTGGCTGTATTACCCATGGTGAAGAAGGAAAAATTAGAAGAGGCAGCACTTATTGAAGCGGAAAATAGAAAAAGGCAATTGTGTCCGTCTGCTTGTGTTGATTCGATGAATTCAACAAAAGAGGAAGAACAAAGTAAAGATGTAAAAAACAATGAGGAAGACATATATACATTGCCCATTAGGGAAATGCTTAAACGTAAACACGAAGAAGCTAAGGCGAACTTTAACACTGACACACCACCAAGGGCAAAGCGCATTAAAACAGAACAGCCAATAACTAATGATATGGAGCCAGTGTGTAATAAACTAAAATTTGTTAATCTACCGCCCACTAAAAAAGAACTAAAACAACAACGGCAACCCAATAGGAGCAGCAGACAAAAGAAAACGAATGATGCAATAGTAGTTGTAGATGATGATTTGGACGGACCACCTGAAGAGAAACCTATAGCAACTGAAATGATAGATCTAACGGTCAACACATCTGGGAAATCTAAAAATAAACGTAAAAATAAAATCAAAAAATGGTTAAAGAACGCCCAATCGAAATCTTATCAGACTTCTGATAAACCAGTGAATTCGAAAAATTTCGATTATAAAAATGTCGACTTTAGCAAATTTAAAGGTGGTGCTCAAAAGGTTTCCGGTACGGAGATAAAGCAACAATTTCATGGAAAAGTAAGTCGATAAAACAAAAACAAATTAAAAATTTCTGCTAACTTTTTTATACTTCTTTTCCAGGGTAATTCAAATAAAACACAAAATAAGAAATTCAACAAATTGTTTACATTTTCTAATATAAAATGTAATAAGAAATAGAAATATTTGTATATACAAACTTATATATTTAGGATTCTTGAATTTCTATTTATAGTGTTATTTGTTTTTTTACATTCGTAATCCCAATAAAAATAATTATAAATTATATGGCAATGTCATTTTCTATAGAAAGTGTCCTCAATTATCGCAACTGTATTTTAATCAAAGAAAATATATGTAGTAATTTAGGAAAGTTATGCTGTACCGTCCCTTAATTTACGAAGAGTTTTGGCGTTACAAAAATAACGCAATAATGGGAAGGAGTATGTGGTCAAATAAGCTAAAAAGTTAATCGGAAATACGCCACACCAGCTCACTTCCACTTTATTAGCCAAAGCTACTGCATATAGATAAGCACACCTTTCAGCAGATAAACGCTTATTATTTTGTTTCGTTACGCCTACTATCTCGTGCGGTATCTCAGTAAAAGCCTCCTTCAAAAAATCTGTGTAAACAGGTCCTGGGTTAAATATAGTAACGTTTACAGAAGGGTGCTCTAGCGTCAAACATAACATATAAGTGTTTATTGCATGCTTGGCTCCACAATAGGTGGCTGAAAAAGGTACTGGAAAGACACCCGCCAAACTGGAAGTTACCGCAATATGACCCATACTCTCTTTTTCTTCCAAGAAATAGCGTACCACCAAACGTGATAAATGTAATGATGAAAATACATCCAACTCGAAGAGATCTCGGTCAACTTGAACGTCAATATTTTCCCAAGTTGCACGCTGCGAACGACCAGCATTATTAACTAATATATCCAATCGCCCAAAATGATTTAACACTTTTTTTAAAGATTGATCATGTTCTTGAAACTTTAAAACATCCAAAGGCAATGTTAGAATATCTTCAGCGGTGAGTAAACCATTAGCTTCTTTCAGACATTCGTCCTTTACTATTTCTAAAAGACGAGTACGACGAGCCGACAATACTATTTTCACACCATGGTGCGCCAAATTAAGAGCCAAAGCTTTACCTATACCACTGGAAGCTCCTGTAATCCAAACTATCTTACCTTGCAAGGTAGAAATCGGTACACCAAAATGCACCTTCCACCATAACGCTACGTTGCAATCCAAAACTAACCATAAAATTACATATACCACATAATAAACCAAAAAAAATGCACCACATATTTCTAAAAGTTGCATTGTTGCGCAAATGCAAAGTTCAACGGGTTAACAAGTCAACTTGCCTGGTGTATGATAATAAATGGTATATTTAAGAGATTATTGTGTGTTCTGTTCAGTAGAAGGGTCACAACAGATCGATTGCATTTCTAAATAAATATGTAAAATCGGAGATGTCTTTCTCTACATGAGATTTTACATACGACTGAAAATAAATTTATCTTAAACGTTTTTCCAGGGACTTAAACTCTGAAAAAATGGTTTCGGCTTGAGATTCGTATTGATCAAAATGAAAATTTTAGATTCGGGTTCTAATTATGGGTCAAAATTTAAAAAAAGAACATGGTACAAACCACAAATCGAACTCTTTTGATTATATTAAAAACAAATAGCAGACGAAGTAGGACGCGAACTATGGGGAGAATGTAAAAAAAGAAAACCACAAAATATACGCATTCCTAAAATTCTTTTTAAAAAATAAACTAAAATTTATTTATACTTACAAGAATTCTTTTTTTTTTTGTATATATCTTTATTTACAACCGCTATACAAACAATAATCTGAGAATGTCAACTTTATAGAATAGCTAAGTTTATATATTCTAATTTTTATTGCAACAATTTCACACAAAATTATCAATATTACCACATTAAATTATTAATGTTATTATTGAATTTATGAAATTATAATTAATGCCATATAAATTAATATTGAATTCCGTCTATGTGTGGCACATGTGCTACTACTAAAATAACGAGACTGAGGGAAAGAAGTATGCTTATCTTGAATTAAAACTACAATCATTACTTTTTTAAATCTTACTTACTAAACTAATAATTCAACAAATAAATATCATTATTAGAATTAAAACTGAATGTCTTTTTGATAGCATTAAACATAAAGTATTGTTTGGTGAAATGTTGATTAAATATGTTATAAATTCTTCAGCATTTTTTCACCTTCTCGTTCAAAACAATACTCTACCACAGCATAAACAACTAAAAGACGTCTTTCTAGGCTCAGTTTATGTTTATCGGTTATTAATGGATACAAAGGATCACTTTTAGATAAACGATCAATAATTTCGGTCAAAACACCACCAGAAAATACCTGTAAGCGCTCCCAGGTTTCAGCGCGTAATCTAAAAATACTTATTATTAATTTGTGCTTATACGGGAAAAAGAAAACATTTAAAACTTGCAAACAACATTGATAAAGAGGAGCCAATATATCGAAGTGATCTTTAAAGGGATTCCCAAAAGCTTTTCCATTATCTATTAATACTATACGATCTTCACGTGTCTCATAATGATGACGATCACCATTTTGTATTAAATAATCGAAAATGGCCACGTCTATTAAATCTAAAAGTCTTGTAGTTTCCAGTTTATTTTTTAAAGCTCTACAGTGAATGTTAAATGAAATATATGTTTATATTTTTTGTTTTTTCTTTTCATATTACTTACTTGCAATACGTCATATCATCTTCCCAGGAGGCGCGTTTATCCTCTTTATAGGTACGTTGCCAGGGAGAACGTTTCTTACTTAATTGGCCTGGTATTATGTATATGAAAACCCCCTCAATATTATGTTGCTCATTACCACACACTGTCTCATCTTCCGTACAATAATGGCACTTGCCATACAAACAATACTGTTCTGTATTATTTTCACCTGCAGTTATAGTCATAGTATTTTGCAATTCATTATCACCCTTTGCATAAATATCAGTTTTTAAATTGACTACTCGACCCGATACAATAGGTGTCCAGCGCATATCTAATACAGCACCCAAATAAAAAGCATAAATTTCAGCTACATGACGATCTTTGCCACTGTACACAGGACCCTCAATAATTTCATCACGCGGATACCATTGTGGCTTAAAAATAACTTTCTGTCGATTCGATAAACGTATCAATAATTTTAATTGAGTGCCTCTGCCCAAATTAGTAACTTTGGTAATAGGTTCTAAACGTAACGTTTGCAACAGTTGCCCCATAGCAGAATCGTATTGTGGGTAAATTTCATTTTCATGTGGCCACTATAATATAAAGATGAATACAAAATAATGAAGTAGTATAAATAATTATAAAATTCAATTATTCTAATTGTTTTTCAATTACCCAATTAGCAATATCCCATATAATTGAGGCATTCTCATAATTAGTTGCTTTATAATTTTTCAACAATTTATTGCGATACATGAAAAAACGTGGGTTACGATTTAAGTAGGCTGGATGTAACTGCCTAATTTTATGGCGCATCATATTCTCTAAGGCACGTGTACTGGACAATGGCGTTTCTTCGATATTTAAATAGTACATAAAATAGAAATTACCACCAATTGCTAAACAAACTAGACTCACAAGAGCCACAACAATTATCACAGTACGTTTATTCATGGTCAGCTGCTATGCTACGATAAATGGTATATAATGATGAATTTATGCTGCAACAAATACACTAAAGACGTTGTTGTTAATGATGATAACAACGTTGAATACGTCCAAATTAAGTAAATAGCATTAAATTCGTTTAACTGTTGTTGTTGATTTTTTATTGGTTTATAAATATATTTCTCTATTAAATGAATTAAATTTAAAATTATATTGTTTGTGTTGTTATGATTGTTGCGAAATTTTGTTGATAATGCAACACGTCATCTGTGTATAATGTATAGTCGTGATGCCGCCGATGGCGGTTTTATAAGTAGCAAATAAACTGACGTGTGTCACCTCTTTTCTTTATTACATTGATCTTGTCATACGCATACAATTTTCGCCTGTGCGCCACTTTTTCGCAATAATGTGACATACAACGCCTGCTGTTCTATGGTTGTGGCGGACGTTCTCATTTGTGCTCATTTTATACTTGTCTAGGGCTTTTTCGATTATTTGTTGATATAGTTTTGCACGAGTTATATACATGCATGCATATATATGCATATAAGTTTTCAATTCATATGTAATATCTTTTAAGGTTTTTTTAAAGACTTTCTTGTTAATTAAATGGCATATGGTGCAAATTGCAATTATTTTTGCTTTTGACTGAAAATGCCTAAAGTGGTGTTTCTATTTTCAATAATTGCTTTTAGTTGTTGTTACGTTTTCTGTATTTAATGAAGAAAAAGGTTTACGTAGCTTCGTTAACGACAACTGAGCTGATTGTTTGTGGAAAACGTTTGTGTATGGTGATGTATATCAAGGAATGTTTGGTATCTTTTTCTACAATTTTCAATGCACTGTAAATACATAACATAACATATGTATATAGAAATTTAATGTATTTTGTTTTATATTACTCAACATTCAAAAAACGTGGTTTTAAGAAAGGAAACATTTAAATTATTATAATTTATATGTTTACACATTTAAATGAATGTTGATGTGTTATAAAAGTATGTTTATTCTGTCGCAACATCTCTAATCCTTAAGAGAAGATTATTCTCTAATTTGCGCCAATCAAGCGAATTGGAAGTGCTTTTCCAATAAACTGATGGTATCATGTTATCTTTATAGGCGTTACAATTTTCGTAACTACTTTAAATAATAATAATCAGATTATAGAAATGTCTTCATTATTTAGTAATAATTACACCCACAGCTGACAAACGTTATTAAGAAAAAATTTGTCTTAAGTCAAAAACTATTTTTCCCTTGTTAATATTTACATTTTCTAATAAATTATTTTGTAAATGGCGCGTAACGCTTGTTTTTGGTGTACGACTACACAACTACAATTCACATAGTCAGCAATGTCATAAATTAACATTTAAATATAATTTTTTATGTAAAAATCCCAAATATATATAAACCATCACATTAAAAACGCACAAACTAAAAATCATCAATATTTATGCAAGAACTAAAATGTACTAACTTGTCTGCCTTATATATTTAAAACCATAACATAATGCCTATTCAAAACGGCTCCTGAGAGAAAGAAGCCCTTTGGGGTATACTATGCTTTTCACTCCGTTTTCAACGGGAACGCATCAGAGACCCCACAATACATATAAATTTTACTTATAATCCAAATTACAATCGATCTATATCTCTCTGCTGTTGACAATCTCAGCTGAAATTTCCGGATGCCAGTTCCCACATAGATTAAATAAAATCGGTTAAGAATTACGCTCACACTGATGTGCCAAATAGACGGTACAATTTACAAAAAAACCTATTTGATGCATAATTCGACTTCGCAGTTGATACATAATCTATAAACTATAGGGAGTGCAATCCAGATCACTGTGTTTTTATAAAGATGTGAAGGGTATTTAAGATTTGACCTAAGCCATATTTAGTTTTTTTACTTTTTCGTTAAACGTTTATGTTTTAGAGAATTTTCTCATTTTTGTTTAAAAAAACTTACGCAAATTTAACTTATTAAATTTACGAGAGAGTTGCTGTTGTTTCATTCATGTTAACATTATGCAATAAATTTATGTGTCCTTAGTCTTATTAAACAAACGCTTGTTTTCTCTTACACTTCCTATCATTTAGCAAGAAAAATACAGAACGCAGTCATGAATACATAAAATGCACAATATTGAATGATTTTTTATAGAATTTGTAAAAGCTCATTTTATTTTATACTTAAAAAACGACAAATTCATGGTATATATAATGTTTTAAGAAACTTGTTTTATGCACTTTATACTTACACGCGTTTACGATTTTATGTGATATATTGTTGTTGTTGAATACAACTGTAAGAAAATTAAAATCCATTTCAGTTGCTTATTTTGTTAGCTGTACTTTCCTCATTTTAAATATGTTTTATTTTATTCACTGCACCACCTTATTAATTTATAATAATTTAAGTTTAACAAAAAAATCCATAGTGTTTCTTATGTGGAAGGTATGAAAACAATAAACAGCTGTTGTATTATAAAATGTTAGTGGTGGATTCATATCAATGACGTGGTGAATTAGTAACATATGATTAATTATTTTGTTTTTTATTTAAATTGCAGTAAAGTGCGCTCTTGACTTCTGAACTCAACGGACATATGATTGGGGACTGCGCGTACTCATTTTATATAAAATAACGGGACTCTCTCTTTTGCACGATTTTGTGCTTGTGTTGTATCTAAATCTGATGTGATCCTGGCAGTGAAGGCTGTTGGCGTCTTTGTCAGTGCGACTTACTCTGGCTATATGAGTCTTAGTCACTCGGCCATATTAAAAAAAAATTGCAGTAAAAATAATAATTTTAATACTACGTATAAGAAACAAAGGTAATTAGAGATGATATTAAAAAACAAAAACAAAAATAAGCTGAACATTTATTTACTCCTGGTAAATTGCCCTGTGTTTATATGAATTGTTTAGCATTTCATTTGAAAAAGGAATTAATATGCTATAGTCAGTAAAATAAACTTTGAATATGTGAAGTTTCTTATGAAAAAAAGGTTTTTATGCCAGGAGGTGAAATTTATCCATTTGGGCCCAAATTGGACAAAACATTTCACGAATGAATATAAAATATTTTTTGATTAAGCGAAATTTATCTATTGGCAGACAGAAGAATATGATTATAATTGAATGTGGAATTACAAAAATATGTACAAATACAACATATCCGTGTTTGTGAGTAATTTAAAATTTATTAAATTAGTTCCAATTATATAACGTGGTACTATATTACTCATTCGTCCAATTTGAGCTTTATGTATGATTACATTTTTACTTTTTATGTTTTGTTTTTTTAAACTATGTACCGTACAACACATGCCGTATATGGAGGCAGGTGTTAAGATTTAAAAAGAGTCCACATATCCATTATTTCCTTAGCATGCCACTTCCGTTCGCTTCTATAATAATAAACAACAATGGATATCGACTTAATTTAATCACAAAGCGAATCGAGAAATTTATATAAACCAAACGCAAACCCAAATGCATTTCTATGATGGTACTATCATACTTGAACCACAAAAGGTGATCGAACTATAGAACGATACATTATAATGGCATATAAAACAGGTGTGTGTATGGATATATATTGAACAATCGCATAATAATTAATTAGGCAGAATCCTTACACCGCAAATAGATGAGCCAAACATTATAATATAAAATTTAATTTACAAAAGTAAATAATATAACTGTAGTTTAATAATGATTCGTTAAAAGGTAAAGAAAGCAAAGCAACACTACCTATGTGACTTACTAGGAGTAACTAGGAGGAAATAATATAGAGGAAGTGTATATGTATAGGAAAGTTCAAAAGTTTTATTCCGCATAATTAATTATTGTAGTAAATAACATTACTTAACGGTAAACTAGATTAAAGGACTTTAAGAGCATTGAGTAAAAAGTTCACAAAATGATATATAGAGAAGACAAGTATTAAAAAGAGAAGAGTAAAAGAGAAATTTTTGTAAAAATTTTGTTCTTTACTGTGTTAGTTTTATCATACATATTATAAAGAATTCAACATAAATACAACGGAGCAACAGTTAGATATAATATATGTAAGTATATACTTACAATTAATATACTACATATATAATATGTATATGTATGCGATTTATTAGTAAACACTCTTTTGTACATTCCTGTAAACATTCTTTTAACACAAGGGTTTTACTTACCTTCAAAGTCGTTGGTCGTTCACAATTGTGTATGTGTTTGTAAAAAAAGTAGAACGTGATGGAGTCTGAAAGTCATACTGTACCATAGAAAGTTCTAAATGTTATTATTACGTTACCTTATTATTAGACGTCACTGATTAAATTATTTGACATACGAGGCGCATAAATTGAAACAAATAAAGATTGAGAAAGGTCGAAATGATTTAAATTTTCCTAGCTTAAATCGTTTCAGAATATTATTTTTTTTTTTCACTATTAAAGTTTGGTTTTAACATATGTTAAATATATCTTATTTACTTACACTAAACCTTTTTATTTGATAAAAATTCCCCTTTACTCATACTTCTACCAAAAATTATATTATAGTCTATCTGGAGCTAAGTAGTGTAAATTATTATCGAATTTAACCGACAACAACATTTTCATATGTTAAACTTTGACTTTATTGACATACCTGGTAGAAGTACACACTTCTTACTTACTATTCTAAAACAAAAACTGAAACCCACTCGCACATACCTACGCTCGCACTTACACACACGTAAAAATATAAAAAAAATGCTCGTGCATTTACGAATATGAATATGTATTCTATACGCGTAGTAAAACGAACACAAATACGGTAGAAGGCATGGAAACCAGAAGAATTTTATTTGTAATTTTTTTAAAGTCAGTGCCCGGATGACTGTTGCTTAGTTGAGACACAAAATTTCTAGAGTATCGCATAAGTAAAAAGAAGAATACTTTTTATTAATATGTGCGCTTATATATGTGTATCGTCAGTGTAATTAAAAATTCCCGGGAATTCCTTAATGTAAATTAATTATGATTTTTAAAAAAAGGGATAGTGTAAAAAGTAAATACGACTTTGGTCAAAACTGGAATTACCACTACCTATGGCACAGAGTCTCTATGAGTTTTTAATGCATCGTTTAACCGACTCTGATTATTTTCAATAATAAGTAACATATACCAACATTTTTGCCAAGTTTAAAATCGATATCGCAAATTATTTGATCAAGACATTCACTTTTCACAATCCATACATGGACAATCAGATAAACTGAAATACGGTACATTAGTTTAAAACAAATTTTGCTTTACGGCGATTAGTTGTAAAATGAATTCTTACTTGATTGAATATTGAATGTTTTTTACTGAATCAAAGTTTTAAAGTTTTAAATAAAAGTAAGATACAAAAACGAACCAAAATATTATCAGCTTAAACGGTTTTATAGAAAATATCCATTGAAATAATTTTATCAATTATATGTCACTCATACGTATGATTTATTTATTCATAGCAAAATACATGCAGTGAGGCTTGTTATGTTTTCTTAAAATAAATAAAAAAGAAATAAAACGAGAAAGCATCGGTCAAATCTTAAATTCTCTCCACACCTAACGGGTGTGGCAGAAAATGCCCTCTTAAGTGCATTATGAATAATTAACTAGTCAGAAAATTAAATTTGGCTTAGGTCAAATTTTAAATGACCTCCACATTACGTAAAAAGGGTGGGCGCGCCATTCCTCTAATAGTAACGCTTTTGTAAGTTGTTGGCTTGTCTGTTAACCGACCTCGCCCATTTTTGGTGCACCGATGAAGCTCAATATCTCAAAATTTATGACCTTTAGAATGCCAACAACAGACGGACTCATGGACATATATGTCTAGATCAATTAAGTTTTGGATGCTGATCTATAATATAGTATATACTTTGATATAATTATATATATGCAGCTTCCTTCTGGGTGTTTCAAATGGAATGGCAAACGTAGTATACTTCCCATATTATGTAGAGGGTATAATGAATCTCTACATCAAATAAGGTTCTTATTCGTAAATTGTGGGCATGTCTTTTACCCCATTTTTGGCACGGATGGCATAATTATATATATTTATGCCGAATTCCAATTTCATAGTTAAATTATTGAGACTGATACAAAAGTTTTGTTCTGTGTGGGCGTGGCTATCAATTTTACCTAAAAATAGATGTTTTCTCAGATCATGAAAAGTATATATATTATCTTGATTACCATGATAATATATAAACTTTCCACGATCTCAGGCACCCACTTCTGTGGAAAAGACTAACCTGGTAACGAATATAAAAATTAAGTATAATGGTGCTATTTAACATGAAAGAGAAAAGAAATTAACATTTAATTGCTCTTTTTCATTTTGCGTGCAAAGCAATTAACTACGTAAGTACATAACTGAGTGTTTAATATATAATAAATGACAAGACGTTGCTGTATACGAATGCAATGAAAATTACTCTCTTTTCTATACAATAAAAGTACACTCACTATCGCCTTGCAGTGCCTGGTCGTAGTACGAAATTGTAGTCATGCACGCTTAAAAGAATTTAATACATATATGTGTGTGTGCTTCGTGAAACAATGAACTATACCAAAGTTTAGGTGAAAAGAGCAACAGTTGCTTTGCAGTTTGAGAATTGTTGCAAGCTAATGAATGTAAATGTACAATATAATAATGGAAAGGCCAACAAGTCGTTTAACATAGCGTTGTTATCCTTTGGCAAATAAACCAGGCCAGATTCCTGCGCTCTTATATTTATTAGTATGTAGGTAACTGTTCGTTTGTTGTGAAATATGAATAAGAAAAGATGT
Source organism: Ornithomya fringillina (assembly GCA_963978525.1). NCBI lineage: Eukaryota > Metazoa > Arthropoda > Insecta > Diptera > Hippoboscidae > Ornithomya > Ornithomya fringillina. Next base: position 35,593,526 of record OZ021691.1, on the reverse strand, counting down.
TGAAAGTGTTTTTTACTAATGGTAGTAAAGCGATACCATTTATAAAATATTCACGCGTATATAAATATAAAGTTGTGATTGTAATTCGACATTGCACTGTAAATTTGTGCGTATATTTATATGTTTACTATCATGTATCAGACAAGCAGACGCTTAAAAAATTGTTCGCTATATATAAAAGTTATAACTATAACGTATGTATGGGTGGAGTGCACAGCACCATTTAAATTGGTTTGAGTAGAAGCTTGTTAAAACGAAGTGTGAGAGTATTAGTGTTTCTGGCTTGCTTGGATTTTATTTAAAAGGAAAACATAACGTAATAAATAAATTTGAAAGCGTAAACAAAGAGACATAAGAAAAACAATAACTTTTCAAAAGAGAAAACTTTATAATTTTTTGATAAATTTCGAAATACCTTAAAAAATGCGACCTGTACGCACAAATTTACATGCATAGATAGACGGATGGACGCACATGGATAAATCGATTTAGATTTTGATCTGAATCGATCGGTATAATTAAAGGTAGGCTAAATGCCTACGTTACGAAATTCATACGTTTAGGAGTCACAAACATTCGCATAAACTTAATGTACTCTTTGTCACAAATGGTGCAGGATATAAAAAGTAACGAACATGACATAAGTCACGTAAAACTTAAAACCGCTTAACTGCTTGCTACAACTAAAAGTATGAATTTCTGAAATTCAATTCCTTAAAGTTTTCGGTGATGTTTTGAAAAGTTTTCCAGAATTTTTTCTTTCTTCATCTCAGAAAATTGTAAATAAACAAAACTTTATATTATATATTATACAAAATATTATATAGACTATAATAGACTAAATTTAAAAAGGAAGTTATTGCAATATAGCTCGTAGAGTTTTATATCTACAAACCACATATTTTTATTTTATACAAAAATGTTCCAATTTAAAACACGGACCAACGGATTACAGTTACGATAATTTCTTTTTTAATTGACCTGTTTTTTCTATTTTTATATAGTTTTTGATAAGTACAGTTACGCCCACAATTGACAAAAACATCTTGCAGGCAGTAAAAGAACTTAAAACATATTTATTTTTAAACAGGTTCACCCTCAGTTTCTAAAAGTCTTTGAGGTAATAAAAACTTTACAAGCGATTACAAGAGAACGACACCCAGGTACTTTTCTTATTTGATTATTTATAACTTGTATTCATTGTATGAAGCAGCAGGCACAGTTATAATCATATCATTGCAAGGAGAGGAAAAAAAGGTCTCTGACAAGACCAGCATTTGTCAACGATAAATGAAAACGAGTATAAATATTTTTTCTTATATTGTGTAAAAAATATATGTATATAAAATCAAGTAAATGTTGAAGTCTTATAACAAGAAAGTCATTCTATTATTGTATTTTATTCAACGATACAAAACCCATACCATTAGTTCTGTGGAATAGAGTGATGAGATAAACTTAATGCTGGTTTTACTTTTTTCAACTTCTTTCTATTCTTTACGTTTCTTAATATATTGTGAGATAGGCTTAATTTTCTTAACACCAATCGTTATAGAAAATTAATCAAATTAATTGATTGAAACAAAGTACTCACGCACAGAGTGTGAAATTACAGGTCTGCAGCTGTTTCAATATGAATGAATGGGAAGATTGGCATTATGTCATACACTTAAAGGCGTTTTTTGGTGAAAACATGTTCAAAAGATTCTTCACATTTATAAAAATAAATAAATTTTGGACTTGCCATGTAAAATTTGTGGGTTTACCTGGAATACGATGTAACCATTTTGCACCCAGATAGTTATAAAAAAGAAAATACGAATGGCGTATTCTTTTGCTAAAGGATTAAGTGTTAAATGAGTTAGCGTACAGTGATTTTATTTGTGTTTAGCTTATATGTTAGGCTTATATGTGGCTTAACGCATTTGTTAATAAGCAAAATATCCCCATATAAAGTCCAATATTATTGGCCTCCCAAGACTTTTACAATCTCATTAGATCAAGAAAAGTGCTTCGCTTGGTGAGGTTTACGCGCTGGTGGCATCATTTTATGTTATTTATTAAAAAATTAGACGTTGTACAAATATGTGCCTTTATCTTCATTGTCACATCATAACAGCACCGCTAGCATTAGCGGTGAAGTGCAAAGTTTTTGCTTCTTAATGTTAAAACAACTTTGTCAATACGATTTATATATGGTATGATTAATGGACTAAGTTGAACTCTCGTCTCTCGTTTCGATATGTGCATAAACATTTTTCTAATCAGTCAATCATGTTATCACTTCAATTTAAGGATGTTTTTATTTTTTTCCTAACATAAGAACATAAATTTTTGTTGTCAGTTATATAAAAAAACTGTAAAAGGGAGAGTGTTTGTCTATAAGAAATAGAAACTTAAAAGAAAAGTATAACAATTAAAAAAAATTCCCGGAAATTATAACAATAACAAGTGTCGTGTACTGTATCAATGATATACATTTTTTATACATTTTTTTTTGTGTCATGTTGTACGAAACACTTCAAACTTGAAGTGATATCGATGTCGTTTCTACTGAAAGCACATAAAAGTGTGTGCGGTAATTTAATATATACAATACTTTGTAACATTATATGAGATTATGTCAAGTGGACGTAGTGCGCGTTTACCACCCACACCCAATGTACCGTACAATAAAAAACCACGGGTTACTGGCGGTAATAATTCAATTATTTTAACCGCAACTACAACTAAAGATAAAACAACAGCAGCAATAAAACATCCTTCACCCGAACGTAGCAGCAATAATGTAATTAATGTCACATACAATACCAACGGTCGTAACAACATTGAAATCGGAAACAATATGATTCCTATTATTGGAGCAGGTAGCACTAGTAAACTCGATGATATTAGTAATACTGGAGGCGGCAGTGGTGGAAATATTGGTACCGGTGTAGTAAACAATGCCTCCACTAATCTAAATTTGAACACTAACGTCACACACACTATGCCTTTAACGGGCATAATGGTCACAGAAAATATTATAAATAATACTTTAGGCTCCAGCGAGGTGACGACAGCCACCTCACTTGTTTTAGACAATCTCACCGAAAATGAACGTAAAATGATTATTGAAGTTCTAAATCGTGATGAAAATGTACGTCAACGTGATGCCAACCGTATAAGGTAAGTAAGTGTAAAATATTAAAAATTATTAGTTTTTATTTCTCTAAACATAATAAAATATTACAATTCAGATTTGCGCATATATTCGTTTTTATTTTAAATGAAAAATACTCTTTTTCCATGTGTGTGGGATGATTTCTTTTTGTTTACATATGTACACAAAGTACATTTTTTACTAGAACGGTGGGTGACACAATCAATCGTTTCAATGGGATCATTCACTTTTAAAATCGAGTATTTATAGGTTTTCCGCTTTCTTCTCAATTTACGCTTTGTGAAAGTTTTATCAATCTTTATGAGGATAATAAAAATAACTCGTAAATAGTAAGTTATCGAGTTTGCTCACATTTATGGAATATTTTATGGTATTTTCTTTTTGGTATTATTCACATGGGGAGAGGTTAAGCCCACTACTTAACACTACACTACACTGCACTGTAATGTAGTAAAGACTTTGTTGAATTAACTTTGGGAAGAAGTCAAATCTTAATAGTTAGGCTATTCGATTTGATTGATAAACAAAAACCTCGCACTCGTCCTTCGTACAAATATTACATTGATCTACATATAAAATATTCAGTGTGACACAATTTGTATAATATATAATATGGATGATTCTGCAAATAAAGTGGCATGTTTATAAGTAATCCATTTTTTTTGCTAAATAATGAAGTATATTGTTCAGAAGAAGAGAAAAGAAATATTTAATTAGAGACAATGGTAATGTTATTATTCATTAGTTTTTTTATGCCATTTACATTTATGCTGCTTACCAAGAATTCTCATGTAGAAGAATGCTTTTAACAATGCAATGAATAACATGCTGGTAAAATGAAAATTATTAATTAGTCGTTAGTTTCGTAGGACAGACGATACAACAGAGAGAAAAACAAGAAAGAAAAGAAAAGTGGAAGAACATACCAAAAATAAATGAATACTCAACATTACACCTATGACGAAGCAAGGTAGTCACTCGAAGAGATAAAAACACAACAGCAACACATATTTATTGTATAAAAAAGCATGTAGACTTTGACGAATACACGATGAAGGAAACAATCATAAAAGAGAGTGATTTTCATATAATTAATCTAAACAAAAAGAGAGAATGTCTCCAACTGTACTATAATTAGAGAGAGACTTTGTCTTCAAAGAGTGACTTAAAAGACATTTTACAACCTGGTCAAGATCAGTTAACGATCAGTACTCTAAGTGTTAAAAACGTAAACACGGCAAAGCATGTTAAATTGATAAAAATAAACAATAAAAAAGTAAACGAAAAGTATATATAAAACATAACGAAAAAACGAAAAACCGGTAGAATAGAATTCATATAAATAAATTAAGCGAAATTGCTAGAAATGCGAGAAATGGTAATAAATATGTTTGATACAAATACGAAATCGAAATGTAAATGCTTTTCTAATCATTTGAATGGATAATAACGAAAATAAATATTTTACAAAAGAGGGTTTCTTAATAAGGTTATTGTCTGGTGTTTTTTAGTGCAATTATAAACGCAGCACTTTAACGCATACCAACATCAATCAAGTGTAACATTCTGCCGTTATGAAAAACAAAACGCGCGCGTAAGGCAATAATAGAACCTTACCTTTTTCTGTTATCTTTTTCTACGAAATCGAAACAAAGCATATTAATTTTTTTAAAAATTTTTTTATAATAAATTATTTTAAAATCTGCAAGGAAAGATATTTGAAATAAATTTAATATAAGATTCATAGCTTAAGAAAATAAAAAAGAACGAAACTAAATGATTGCAGAAGGAGACGAAATGTAAATAGTGACAATAAAAATGCACACAATTATGTTCTGAGACATTTGCTAAAATTGGAAACAAAAGCAGAAACCAAAAGAGGTAAATAATATTTTATTATGTTTGTTCTGCTCTCAATTTCCTGGCCTTTTTCATATGCCCTTTCTGAACCAATTATTGAATCGTTTTTACTAAAAGTGGTGTAACTCCACATCACATATGCGGGCATATGTCACTTTCTTAAAATTTTGCAACGTCCAAAAGGAAGCGTCATAAAGTATATATATTCTGAATCAGCGGCAAATACTGAGTCGATTTTACCATGCCTGTCTGTCCGTGCGATTTCCAGATATATACCAAAGGGTATATAGTGTCAAAGAGTATATTAAGTTTGTGCCTCCTAAAAGGCAAATGCCACACCCACCTTCAGTTATACCGATCGAGTCAGAATCAAAATCTGAATCGATTTAACCATTTCCCTCTGTCCGTCTGTCTGTCCATGTAAATTTGTACACAACCTACAGGGCGTACTTTTTAAGATGTTTTAATAAAATTTGGTACAGGGTCATATATTGACTCAAAGAGAAACTCTGTTGAAAATGAACTGGAACGGACCAAATGAAACGATCCTCTTATAATGGAGGTCTTTATACATCAAGCAGTATAGGGTATTTGATGGTCGGGCTTGACCGACTATCGCATTTTCACTTGTTTTTACCTGTTAAATATAAAGAAGCAAAAAAATTAGTAATTAATGATAATAATATATTTGACTTAAACCACATTTAAAAAATATACCCAAAATTTGTATGTTGATCAAGAATGCTTACTCACTGATGCCTTCTTCTGTGTCTTACAACGCTTTGAAAAAATGAGTATTTACTCAAGGTGTTAGGTATAAAAAACCAATATTTGTTATTCTTACGTACGTCGGACATAAAAATTTAAACACCGCGAACTAGTTTTTTATTTTTATACTTTCACATATTAAAGTATATACATATTATAAATATTTTATTACTTGTCATTGAAAGAAAATAGCAGAAAAGTGTGTAAATATTTATTATTGTTGTATTATTATATATATATACATATATACATACATAATAAAAGATTTTAGTTATTTGATTTACTATCGCATTCACACGTGGCAGAATAATATAATAATAATAATATTATATAATATTAAACAAATATATGTACAAATATATACCAGACATTTTTAATGCATATACGTATATAAATAAATAGTCACACTAAGAAGCTTATTTAAAAGTAAAAATGTTTAATTTGACTTAATTACGATTGACAAATGTTTCTTTTAATTTACATATTTTATATACATAATCTTATATTATTATATTATTGCTTCTTTTTATAATTGGACAACATACATACATACATATACATATACCATATATAATATAATCGTGCCCGCCAGGTGGCGAATTGATTAAACAATTACGTTAATTCGTGTCACTGCATATAATGTGTTTAAAAAAGGACACAAAAATAAAGGAAGAAGGTTTTCATATAATACATATAATCGTGGACACGACACATATGCGAGCAATAAGGGGAATGCATATGTTTGAAACCACCTTCTTTGTGCAATTAAAAATAGTAAACATATCTGGCTCATATTTTTATATCTACTTAATTTTGAATATATTGATAACATATCGATCCAAGATTTAAGAAATTTTTAATGATTTCATTTCAGAGTCGTTCAGACAAAAGAAACGAAAAACTTTCCATTTACTTAATTGCCTTCAATTGTGAAAATTCTCCACTATTTTATTTATTATTTCGGATGTACTGAGATTATATACTTGTGTATGTGACAATTATTGTCAAATCCTGTTTAACTTGCTTTAGCGTTTAAAAGAGTGGCCCTAAGTTGTTGGTTAACTTTTATTTACTTATATTGTACAAACTTGGTTTTATTGGTAACAGTTTTCTTTGAATTACTTGTTTTTATAATTTTTTTCTTTCTTCCTCTTCCTTTTTCTTTGCATAACTTTATAGAAATGACAAGTGAGAGTACAATTTGGGCGGGCCTCTACGTTTCACTTAATAACTATAAAAAATACATAAACATTTAAGTTATTTTGCATTTTTTATATCCAGTTTTAGGTTTATAGAGTAAGAAAATTCTCTTTTGAAATATCGTCAAGCAAGATATTTGAATGAAAGTTTTTTGTGTGTAATAGGTATTAGCCCTTGAAGGTAATTTAAAATCTTTAATGTTTAATTTCATTCGCGATGTTATAATGATTGAGAAAAATAAGTAACAAAGTCTTAATAAAGTTGTGGAACTCAGTTTTTGAAGGTAAATATCTTAGACTATTGTAAAGTTATGCAATTTTTATTAGCGCGACAATATTTTAATCTTACTCTAATTGTAAAAGTTTTAACACATACCTTTAAATACAACATTATTAAATTAATTTCTTCTTTATGACATAAATTTAAATTTAATGAAATGGATTTTTGGTTAAATGAAGAAGTTAAAACTTTTCTTACATTTACTCAGTGCCGGGTTAAAGGTATTACGGTTAAGCTTAAAGTTGTTTTCAAATACAAATATGCAACTTAACCGAAATGTAATAATAATCTTTTTCAGTGTAAGAAAATAATGTAACAGTATCATCTTTTGCTACAAAATATTGGACTTACTCTGTTGCACATAAGATATGCAATTGAAGAAGAAATGCCTTGAAAACAACAACAAACTTAAAGTTGAAGAGGTTTTATAAAGTGTACTCAGACACTACGGTTCACCATTGTACTTTAGTTTACACATAATAAAAGAAAGACAAACGACAGACCACAAGCTTATACCAGCGATTATCATGTGCACATGATTCTATATAAATATGATTATTAAAAACCAGTTTTCTGTTGAGTAAAGATATATAAAACAAATATAAAGAAAAGAAAATATTGCTATGTGTTTATGTTGATAAATATACAATAGTGTGTTTGAATAAAAGTTCGTGCAAAACTTATAATACTTATATACTTTATAGCCCATCTCACCATCACATTGTAGTCCACGAGCGTGAATGTGAATTCGTTAATATTCATAAGAGCACAACCCAGAATGTGTATGAGTGAACTTTTCTATATCTACCTATAATCTATTATACTTACTTCTAGGTAAACGAATAAAAATGACTGAATGACTGAACGAACTGAACTACGTTAAGCAGGAATGCACATCACATCATATCAATGACATTATTTACTGGCTTTGCTTTGATGAAATTCTCTCTATGTTACATATACACATATAATATAAAAATCGTATTTATTAATTTCAAAAGAATCATCCAGGTGTAATTACGCCATCATGTAGAGTACAGAGTCAGTGCGAGTGCGATCTAAAGACATTGATTAAATCGTGTTGAATGTATTTATATTGCATGCACATATTGAGTTTATTTTTATAATATATAATATTAAGTGAGGGTGTTATGATAGTTTATACAAATATGTACATATCGAAAGTAGTGCTAAAGATTTCATAAGTAGTAGGGTTTTATTATACATATAAAAAATTAAAAAAATTATACTGTACTGTGCAATAGCTTAACAGAGGTTACACATTAGATTTAGCTGAGTCATAATGTTTATAATATATTTTAAATGATCATCATCATCGTCATTACTGGTCGATTATACCCTGTTGCGAAAGAGAACGGCACGTTCTTGAATCTTGGGTGCGCCAAGATTCAAGATATATACGATAATTTTCAGATCAACTTCATTTTTGTTATGAAAAATCCAAATAATTATTAAATCCATTAAGCTCAATTACATTCATTCAATAGTATATGTATGTATATCTTACGTGGTGAAAAGATCGCCGAAAATGTAGTCACAATACCAAAGTATTGTAATTTATAGCAAAAGTATTAATTTCCAATAATAATTGAAACAATATTTTGTATTGCAATGTATTTAATCTCTAATTGTTGCTTGGGCTGAATTCAAAAACCTCATTGTTTCGGACTTGTATTAGTTACTCAAACACTTTCACTTACTTTTTTTATTGTTCACTTTCGTAAAAATAAGCCTTTTATTACCAATTGACACTTGTCAATGTGAATATTACATTTCTGTTTGGCACCACATTACATTAAGCAAACTTCTGCTTGTGCCACCGCAACAATTTCCAACTGAATCTTGAACTTTTGCTTTTTTACGCATACTATGAGATCGTGTCCAAAAACAAATTTAGATTTGGATAACTTATTTATTCTTTGTCTCCATAAATCATATTTATATTGTTTTAATGTTTATAGTATTATTAAAAATTATTTTAATTTTCCTACTATTATTCAATGAAAAGTTATATTGTGCTGAAATGAGAAACAATTAAAAATTTTTTTTTGTACGTATTGTTTGAATACTTGACAAACTTTTTACTATTCTATTCAAAGCATGACTTTTATTATTAATTTTCGTTTTTATTTCCCATTTTTGGTTTCTTCTTCGACTACTGGAATATTTTCAGAACTTGCTTTTTTGCACAAGTATTGCCTTCACCATTTAAACACTTTAGATTGTTAGAAAAGAAACTGTTTGAATATTAACGGTAAGCGTCAATTGTTCACTGAATGTAAAGTAATGTATCAAAAGAAGCGTTGCCATGTAGCCATTAATTTTTGTTTTATTTCTTGCAAAACTTTTTGCAATCGCTTTATTAGCATCAGAACTCGTTTCTTCTTTATTGCTTTACATCATATCAAGCGGTAGTTGTGGAAATAGAACTTTGTATATTAATATACACAGGGTAAGGGCTTTAAACACATTGGAGAAAGACTTGTGTATGTATGCAGTTGCTTTTTTGATAGTTTTCTTTTAAATTGTTATACTAGAATATTAAAATTAAAAAAGAATATTAAAATAAGTATATCGAATAATTAGAAAGTGTAAATGTCCGTTCATATAACCGCGTATTGAATTTGTATAAATTTTAATATATCTTCCAAATTTGGAAAACTTATGTATTTTGCTGAATATTTGTACATGCATTTCTAGTGATTACATTCACGTTACAAATGGTTTTTTAGCAGAGCGTATTTTAACTAATCCCTTCGAATGTAGTGTTAATTATCTCTTTAAGTCTTTATAACCCATCTATTCATCATCCTAATAACTTTATTCTTGTTTTTTAAAAAGTTAGCCATACAGTTACACAGTTTTTTAATCGCATTTAATAGTCAGTTTGAATAATAAATAATTTAGTAAAAGAGACATATCTCATAGTAATTATAGGAAGGAAACTAAATTAACGATGGATTTGAGTTTTTGTTTAACCGCACTAATTATTACATTATATATTAAAGACAAACAAAATGTTCAATGGTTTGTTATTTTCTTTGTTTAACTATTGTAACTCGTATAGTAAGATAATTTTACAAATTTCTATACAAAATATAGCTTAACAGCAAAGTGGATGTTGATAACGAAATAGTGTTACAACATTGTAATCTACTTTTTTTGTTTATAATTTTTTAACGAAATTCAAATCAACGCAATAACTGTAAAAACAAACTGAACGAAAGCAACGAACCAGGCAGATAGGTGAAGTAAGTTAAAGTGGTCATGTAATTAATAACTTATTTATGCGCATGATGAAAAAGAAGCAGAAGAAGAGTCCAGTCTTTCTACGAAATTCAACATCTAGTACTCACATTACGTTCTCTTTCTATATTGCCCGAGTTTCGTAAACTACCCATGTGAAAAAGTGCACATACTGTACAAAATGAAAATTTTTAAAAATTTTTATACCTTCCACCTTAGGGAAGAGGGTATATTCATTTTGATCATCCGTTTACAACACAAATTGAAACTTTGCATACTTATTTTTAGTTTAATTTCGCTGTTCCTTATTGAAATTGGGCAAAATCGGTTCAGAGACACGCCCACAATAAACAAAAATCTCTACATACCTCGAAAAAACTATGCCAATAATGGGCGTGATTAAATACGCAAACGTCTATAATTAAAAAAAAAAACTTTTCATATGAGTTTTTTGAAATAAATATTTCATTTGGACATTATATTTGAATATATAGGTAATAGATTTGCTTAGGCCAAATCTTGGATATCCACCTTTTTGATATATTAAATATAATTCTTTTGGCTCTAGGCTTAGTGCACCTTTATCGCGCTTTTTATTTTATTGTAATTGCAACAAAAAATCGCTAAATTTACTCATTCGAAATCATGTGGTAAACGTAGCCTATTGTTCCAATTTTTGAACTCATAAAGTAAAAATTTCTGAGAATTATATATTCTTCATATAATCCTTATTTAAATATTGATGCGTTTATAGAAAAGTGAGGGATATGTATTACTTGTAATGTGTTTAAATCTTTACTTTAAGAATAATGGAAAACCCTAAAAACAGACATGGCTAAAGTGTGACGTCTCTCCTTACAGATTTGCGAACTCCTTTCTTATGCAGAGGATATTTAAAAGACATATATTAAATTTTTCAAGTAACACTAACAATATGAGTCATATAAATTTGTTTGGTTTATTTGTTTCCTATTCAAGTATTTTGCATTTATGAGGCATTTAAACCAAACAAAAACATATAAAAAAATTGTCTTAAACCCTTAGTTGTACAATCTTTATAATTATTAAACAAAACGCACGCTTGCCAGCTTTCACTTGGAGCTCTCATTTGTTTAAAAATTATTTAAAAGTAGCTATTCATAAGTAAAAACACGCACATTTATCATAAATTACAAAAGGTAAATTTCTATTACGAACAAAAATACAACGTTTGCTTGAGAAATGTTGGCGTAGTAAACATTATTATATTTAGCATTGAATACAACGTTTATGTCGTTACTTACTGTGGTAATATATGTTACAGTTTTTCTTGTTCATTAACGTCTTATATTAAATATATTATTTTACTACATATGGAAAACTTTATCAAGTATATGAAAACCCTCTTGTATTTATTTAAGAGTTGAAGGTGTTTCTTATATTTAACACTGTGCATAAAATAATTTATTTGATGCATAGATTGGTTCATATCAAATTTGCGACAATATAAATGATTTTTTTGTTTGTACAATTTCCCAAAGCATTCATTGTTTTCTTTAACTTTTTGCAAACGTCACATCAACCTGTCGACGTTCAACATCGTAAGGTTTTGTGTGTTTATTGTTTATACAACAAAGACAGTGCGTTTGTATTTTGTATTGAAACAAAAAGTATTTTACTCCATAAATAATTGATGATAATTTACACAATTCACAACGTCAGTGATTGATGCTTCGACATTTAAACAATTTTCAAATTGTGAAAAAAAATTTCCACTAAACACTTTCTTATAACATATCAAACGTACAATTTAGGTATGTTTCGTTTCTTTTTTTAAGTAAATGAGTTTGTAAATAAAAAGAAGAAAAACTAGGTACATCTGCATCTAACAAATGAATGAAGATGAAGATCCCAGCTGAACACAAAGTCATGGAAATTGCGTACGTTTTGTTGTCTCAAATAAATTTCACTGATGTCACTAATAAATACAAATAAAGTAGAAATTGTTAATATTACAAAGTGAACGTAAACACACGAAGCATAGTCAAATGTGCATATAATTATTCATTTTGGGAATGCATCTTCGTCGTGTACACTTGATACGTGAACGTATTTAATACATACTCCAAGCTTTCAAATTAGTATTATTCAAAGTAATGAAAATGTAAGTGCTTTTGTTCAGAATAGCTAAGTAAATCCCTGAAATGATGTTGGAAATGTGTGCATTTATATAAAAACGCTCTTGAAAATTGTTTTATTATTTTTCATATTATTCTTCTTTTTTTTCATGTGTCCTTGAAACAATTCGAAGATATCCCGACATAAATCCCTTATAAAACTCACAAATAAAACTGAAATGTTAACCATGCATCTGCCACTGGGCATCTATTGAATTCCGTGTATGTAAATTATTGTAGTATTTTTTTGGAACTATTGATAGGTTTATTAAAATTTTAATAAATATTGTGCATCACCTTACTACCTTAACTGCAAGAGTTATTGTATTGAATGCATTCATCACTGGACGCATGTTTATATTTAATTATTTAATAAATTTCTACGTAAACGGATTTGTTTGTTGCAAAAATAAATATTACGTGTACCGCAGGAGTATTCGCTTAATACGTGTTTATGTTATGGCGATTCGAAAATAAAGCTTAATCAAATAGATTCATCTTAGTATTCGCTTCCACTCTAATGTTTATATTTTTATGCCCTGCATAAGACAAAGGGCATGCTAAGTTTATCATTCTAAACACAATACTGAGAAAGAGTCTTGGGATATCCTACACAATATATATTTTTCATCAGCATCAAAATGTGCAAGTGACTATGTGAGACGTCTGTTGTTGAAACGCTGTATAGATACATCTGTATGAATTTTCTATTATTAGCAACAATACCTGTACCCATTAATTTCCTGTCAATGAAATGAGTTACTTCAATCTGATATCACCAAAACAAAAACAACGCAATGCATTATATATTATATATATTTTATTATAAATATTTTGCATCGGATGTTAATTAATGTTTTATTAATAATTTGTTATTTTTATAATCATTTTAGAGGCGTTTATTATTTCTATTATTATTATTGCATTATATCAAAACAATTATTAAAGTAGGCGTGAAAATATTACATTTTTGATCAGAGGCAGAGTTTCTGCAATATTTTTTTAATCAACAAAAAAAATTTGTTTAGTTATTGTTCTTATAAATAATTTGTGTGACATTACTTCATTTGTAAAACAATTCATAGAGACGAATGCGACCCACCACCGTATTAGAAGTACTCCAAAGGGCTATTTTTTCGGGTAATTGCGCGGTCGGAGCATGCTTCGAATATTTGCCGGTCTCAGATTGTAAACTTATTTGACCATTAGTGGAACGTATGTCGAACATAAGTAACGATTTAATTTTACCGTTCGCCCTCTGTTCACACGAGAGAGAATTTCAAAGTTGCATTAGATAGAAATATAGACCTAAATTCAATCAAATATAACAGTATTTTTGCAGAATGTTTTGAAAAAACACCGTTATAACGTTAGATTTGGCCTAAGTGTAGAATGCAGCCTTTTTACTTGTTTATTTCATGTACATATTAAATTTGTAATCACTCACACAGTCTGTTGTACCGTAAACATATCCTTTAATTTTTTTCCCAATGCTTTAAATGGCACTTTGCTGGGCTGAACCCATATGCATATATAAAAGAGAATAACAGTGCAACCGAGAGAAAAACATAGAAGTATATGCATAAATAATGTTTATTTCCTCTTTAACAACATGAAGTCAGGAGGCAAATTACACATTAATTGTACGTATATGCCTCTAAATATATTTGCAAAATATGACGGGTCATAATGGCAACTACATATTCTTTGTTGTGTAAAAACATTTGAACACTTAACGTATATGACAAAAGTTGTCATTGGTAGCTGTTGTGGTTTATATTTGCCCTTTTTTGGCATATTTTAATGGTGTTGTTATAGCTACACTTTTAATTGTTGTTGGCGGTAGTGAATGATGTTAAAAACTTTCCATGACCAAAAACTATAAATAAAATTAATAATTCCTTATTATTATTTAAAGCACATATTGGCTCTGAACATTTTGTTTTAACTCTAGAATATTATATGAAAGAAAAGAAAATTTAGAAATGTGTTGAAGTTGTATTAAAATAATACTTAAAGAAAATTTTATGATGTTGACACACATGTATGCAGTGTATGCAGTATTTAAAAAATTAACAGAACGATTAAAGTCGAAATACGTATTACTTAAATTGAGTGAATAAAAACAGCCACTATTAATCATACGAACACGTTTATGAGTTATAAAGAACCGAAAATGATTTATTTTTACACTGACCATCTTCCGCATTTAGCTTTATTGGAATTTTCGACTAACACTATTGCAATATTTTTAGCCGTTGCTCATACTAAGTAATATATGTACTAAAATTCATTACCTCTTGACCAAATATGTAATTAACCTCGACACCGAATGATTCAAAACTTGCATTGACTTTAACTTCTTATTATCGCCAAATTATATTCACTCATTATATACAGTATCAAGGGATTGTGTAAGGTTAATGGACTTGCATGTTTTTTATACTCAAATTACACAAAAGCTAACAACCTTTAACAAAAATATATATATGTAATATGGAGATACCGCTATCTTTTGTTTACGTTATATAATATGTTCGCTACCCGCATACTTCCTCATTCAATTATGTTATAAAATATACATTATTTCGAATGCTAAAAATGAAAAAAATTACGACTCATTTACGTGGCTAGAATTCGTAAGCGATGATGAAACATACGATTCCGTTTTTACATACACTCTAATTAGTATTAATCATCTCTCAGCACTTTAACTTTAGATTTTGTGGATTGTGTGATCCTTTTTATATATATAGGCATATGATTGCAGTTATTTTTGAAAGAAGCAGGCTCCCTCCACTGTTTTTATATAGATGGTAAAAGATTCAAAATTTTCAAGTCGTCGAATATAATAAGTACAGGGTAGTCTCTTTCACAAGTTCTGTATATTACAAGTATTGTTTATATATAGAGAAAGATAAACGTTAAGATAATAGCAAAAGCTCTTTGTAGTCCGCTTTTTATAGAATAAGTGAAAAAGGGTCTTCGTAACATAAAATCCTTTGTGTTAACAACCTTCTTTGTCCTTTGTTCATATCATTGGAAATAATTTTTTTTTTATAAATCATTAAGAACATTAAGGTCGTCACGTTCATGTAAAAGAGAAAAAAATAATATTTCATATCATTCAGTGTAACTAAAAATAAATAAGAAAACAAATATGATTTTTATATTTAATATTGACAACTACGTAAATGATAGCAAATGCAAACAACAGAACAGGAATGCAAAAACAATATGGAAACAAAAGATACGTTTATTTGTACACAATGAAAAAGCAAGAGAAATGGATGGAGGGTCATATGTTATGTTAAACTTGTATTGTTGTATTGTAGTAAGTCCAGTATATTGTTCTGTTCCATTTTTGTTTTAACAATTAAGACACTTTTGTCAGTGTATGCGCTATTCAAATACTACTAAAAAAGTGGTAATACTTATTTTTACTCCCACATAAACTGTTATGATTCAAGAAGAGAAGAACAACCAAATATTAACTTTACAGCATCATAAGCGGGTTGAAGGATGTGATAGGATTACTAATACAGCCACAAATGTAGTTAATTTAGTTGTTTACAGTAAAGTAAACAGAAGAATAAAAGAAGAGTAGAGTGATTTATTATGTGTGCATAACGTACTTATTTTTGTTAAGTTTGTTCAAAGTTTTATTTTTTTTAAGGGGTAAGGTGTAGAGTAAATTACTTTACAAATAATAAAAGCAACAAGTACCTGCACTTTATACATATCCTGTGCTATTGTGTTTTCTTTTAGTAGAGTATTTTTGGTTGTTGCACATTACGTAATATGTAGTAAATATATATCATAATCTTTAATGGTTTAGATTGCATTATGATGTTATTTAAATACATAAATAAATTTTTATTAGATTTTGCTTTGTAACGTCATTTTGTATCTATTTAAATATATTTACAATTTATTTATATGAATGATCTTTTTTGTGCGGCGAGTAGTCTGCATGTACGATTCATAGCTGAAACTTTCATTGCCAATGACAATTCATGCCATCGCACTGTTAATATTGTAAATAATCAGTAGGGCCACCAAACCTGATAGCACATATACGAGTATGTGCAAGCATAAGTACATATTACTTTTTTTTACATGATTATAGTGTAATTTTCTTATTCCTTAATTTAATCGTTGTGCTATTTATAATACTAAGCAATAATGCTACCAATACAAATATGAATTAATTTCCGGTCTTAAAAGCTGTTCATTTCCTTATCTAATTGCAAATTAATTGCTGTTATAGACGCAATGAATAAATTTTAACATTTATTTGTTCACGACAAACATCAAACACATACGTGGGTGTTGTTTTCTTGCAACAGTCAATTGCCTAAGACTAGGTACGAACTATATTAAGCTATTGTCATTTCTTACCCAAATACATAACTACACTTGAAGAAATTATAGATAAAGTAGAAAATATAAAATTATTAAAAAAAAAGGCCAAGAACGCAAACATTATATGAATTGGAAATTTGTTACAAAGTATTATTTGAAGTATTTCTATTATATTGTTTTTAACCTGTTTTATATTGTTTTAATTTTAATTGCATCTTGCCATCTTTATAATTTTTTAATTGTTTAGAGCAATTGTATTTAACTAAAAATGAGGTCATTTCCTATGTGGTACTAAGTGTTGTTCATTTGAATGTAATGTATAGCTTCGGAATATATAATTTTAATTTTAATTAAGCAAAAGGAGTATAATTGTTATAATTAAATATATAAAAATTTATTATTATTATAAAAAATATAACAATTTACCATTTACCGTTATGATTCACTACATTATATATTTTGGGTATAGTAATTATAATTTCTTCTAATCAAATAAATATATATTTTTTGTTTATTTTTGGAATACAATACGGGACGTCTTTTTTCTATTCTTCACGGAAAAGTGGTTTGTTTATAGTTTGTTTTTATTTTACCTTACTTTTTAGTTTTTAGAATGTAAAATTAATGAAATATTTCTCTCTTGTACAAGGGCAAATTGATATTTGTCTGTGGATAGAATAAAGCAAGACTTACGGTCATTTTAAATTTTTTCATCTTAAGTTTTGCCTAAGCTAAATATAATTTATTTATATTATTTTTTCGCTTTTTTATTATTATATTTCTGATCGATTTTCGTAATAACTCTAAGTAAAGAAACTTTATATAGAAATATTCACTATAACAACTAATTAGTATCAGTTTGCCTTTACTTTGTGCATTGATTTTCCCTTTGAAGCATTCATCAAAAATTAGGTGAGGGTTTTAATATATGCACATGGTCATCAGAAGAATTTGAACATAAAAATTAATAACAATTAGTTTTATGCGAAAAGCAACAACAATATGAAACTATAAATATATAAACTATAATGAGAAAAATCCCACATGAACAAATTTTAGCTCTATATTTAACTGCACACATACTCGTATATGGTAAATATTGTCTTTATAATTTATTTAAATTGAATAAGTTTCTAGTTGTTCTCTGGCTTCCGTTAATATAAGTTTTTAATGTAGATTTTTACAGATATTTGGTTATAACGTAGATGCTTCTATTTTGCTGCAAGTTAGAGAGAAAGACTGGGAGAATTAACGAATGCTCACATCACATAAACCCATCTTATGTTCACATGGACACAACTAAACAAAAGAATGTAGAAATTAAACAATACTAACAATTATAATAATTGCACGGTTAAGAGTATAATTATTCAAAATGACATTTCCCTTATATGTATAATTTGGTTATAACAATACAGAGTACCATGCTTACGTGCGAATATAAGCATAATGTATTATAGTTAGGAGGTTTCAAATGTTTTAAATGTGTATAGTATATACTATATACCATATATCCAAAAATGATTCATTTGCTGCGTAGGAGTAACAAACATCCGCTCAAACTCAATACACTCTTTATCGCAAGTGGTGCATGGTATAAATTTAAGAAATTATTTTCTCTAATGAAAATTTAATTTCTCTAGAAAAATTCTAACATTTACATGGGTTACCAAACATTTTCTTTTGTTCATATAATCGCAATAAAATTTAACTATAAAGCAATGTGTTAGATTTTAGCGTTAATAAATCATAATTATTGTTATTAGCAAAAAATGTCAAGTTTTTAATTTTATTTAAGAATTTAGTTTTGATTGGACGATTGTAAAGGGAAACGTATAAATATATAAATTGACACACTTTCATATTTCCATTTGAATCTTTCTTTGTAGTATTGTTAGTAGCGTAGTTTATACAATAAATAAACAAATAAAAATAAAACTTGCAACATGTGAACTTTGACATCGGTAATACCGACACACTTATACTTAAATTTATCAATGCAAACGCATTTTAAATGGATATTTATTTACATAACAATATATCCCGTATAAATGTTTATGTTTTCTATCTTTAAAGATATTTACATATATATGGGAAACACTTTCAACTTATTGACAGTTGTTCTCTTCGATGTCTCTTTTATTTGTATCCAACAAGTGTTCGTTTCTTTTAATGAATAAAAAGTGTCAGCTCATACACTTATTCAAGGATACTATAGTTTACTTATCTTTAACATGAAATAAAATTACATTTTCTTTGTGTACACACATATATATATATATATGTATAGATATGTAAAATGATACGTGTCTGTCGAGAATAGTCGTCTTTTACTTTTTTGACAAAAACAAGTAAGGTACTTAGTTGTTGTTGTTGATTCCTTATGTTTGTGTATATAAGTTAAAAAAGTTGAGCATTTTCTGTTGTTTTATGAAGCTGCCTTGCACTGTTTACTCGTATCTTGCAGAACTCCCTAATGTATTACTGTAATACTTTGTGTCACATTGTGCCTCCGTCAGAACAATAGAATTTGATTAAACAAAAATGTTTTATATGTATAAAGCGGTTACATACAGATATTGTTTGTAAGGGTTTAGCATGTTATAGTAAAACCCACAATTTTTAATTTAATTTTAAGTTACCATGCAGTAAACTTACTCTTTTAGAAATAGTTCAAAACATTTAAGTAAAGGCGTAAGGTGGGCGTATACTAACTTTATCAAGAGAACCACAAAAAGAACTAAGAGAACTTGATTAAAATCATAATCAAAATCTGGCGGGTGTCCGCACCACTATCTACGATCGTACATTTGGACATATTATGCTGAATTTTTGACGTGACATTTTATGTTTTGGATTTAAAAAATTTTAAATTGGTCAAGTGCTACTCCCACAATCAATCTATCTTCTTAAATTGACCTAATAATAAGCTATGCTTACGCTTTTCTTTTATCACATTCAAACCATAAAGAAGAAATTTATATTTATATTTGTGGACAATCGATTCATATTGTTCATGTCTATCTAATTAATTTGAGAAACTAATTTTCGCATTCTTCATTTATGAGGCATTATTTGCTAAATAGCAAATAAGGGATGTGAGGTGGATACACACTCAAACTTTTTGGGGGGGTATTTCTCATTTACTATTAGCTTTGTTTGTCTCCTTAAAAATGTTATCTATATTTAGCAAAACTGCCTTTAAATATAAATAATTGATTTTAACTAATTTATATTAAAAAAACTTTAAGCAAGTTGGAAGAAACTTATATTACCTTATTTGCACTTTTCTTCTCTTTTCACACTATCTTCTCATTTGCAACTACTGAATGTGTGAATATGTATCCTCGTCCAAGCAAATGCTTGCAAATGTGTAAAAATTATCGCATTCTAAAATAACAATAACTAATTATAAATGGCATGGTAAAACATTAAATCATATTATCATTACAACAACCACAATTATACAACAATATTAAATACATCTGCATCAACATAAACTGAAAATGTCATAAACATCATATTACAATTACTTACTGAATGATGGAAATTATAAAAATTATACGTAACTGGGCATAACATGGTTATCGTGTAGAATGTTACGTGCCGAACTCTTGTCATTAACGAGTAAGGGATCTTTGAAATTTGGCAGTCAAGAGAATATTGCCATTCCTTGTTCTCAGTATAATAGGAATATTGCATCAGCAATACATCAACAACAACAGCATCAGCACCAGAAGCAGCAGCCACAATCAATACCACAACCTCAGCATTTAATTTATCATCAAAATCAACAACAACAGCAACAATATCAAATAAAACAAACAAATAATCACAATGCAAACCCACTCGCTTCATTACACGATTCACAGAGGCGCTGTGCTCGGTGTAATATAGAATTGGGGCGAATTACTAATAGAGGTGCACCATGTCGTGTATGCAAGTTGAGAGTGTGCAAAGCGTGTCGTGAATTCACTACACGCACCACCGATTGGGTCTGTGTAGTATGCCATAAACAAATGTAAGCTAATAACTCTATATAACCTATAAATGTTTTTCTTTCCCTCCCCCTCACAAACTTTGGATGCAATGTCCCTTTGTCCTTTTCTATGTGTGAAGCGCTACTGTTTTCAGGAATTTTATTCAATGTTTTATTTGTTTCTCATATTTTGTACTTATTTCTCTGCATGCTAATAATTTTTTTTTTATTATCAATCATGATAATTAAAAAAATTATTATAGGATTGATTAAAAAAGAAAAATGAGAATAATATGTTATTTACTGTTACCACTTTCAATTTAGTTGTGGAAACCTATTATAGTTTCCAATGAGATTTGACAAACCATATGAAACATTTTAAAAATTATCGAAGACATTTTGAGTTATTTCATTTGTGCTTTGCTGTTTACACATGATATGTTGTTGAAAAGTCCTACAGTATCTAACCATTTTACACTCTTCTAAATTTTAATTAAGTGCTGTCCAAATCTCATATATATTTTTTTTCCAAATTTTATTTAAAGGCACTGTGACGTATGAGTGATCATCATTTGTGTTCATTTTACGCCATTGAATTTATCTGATATTATTTTTAAGAACTGTTTTAGGGTACTGTAGCATCATTAAAATTATTAAACAACAAAGGTGAATATGAGTATATAAAGAATGACACAGTAAAATAAACGACTATCTAGCTATTTAAAGTTAGAGCATCAACTCAAGTTCTCAAGCTCAATAACGTTAAAGTTGGATAAAATTATCAAAGAATTTAGTAATATGTATATAAGTGATGCCTTTCCATACTTTAGTACCACTTTCACTTCATAAAATATTTATTTAACGGTATAGTTTTTAATATTCTACTACATTTAGTATCGAAACATTTTTTATTGAGTACTCTCTGCATACTAAATTTTTCATTTTATTTGCAATTACTAGTCTAAGTAATTAAAGAAAAAAATTACACATGTATGTGATAAATATATATTTTTATATACATATGTGGACACGTTTTTATGCCATAAGAATTTAATTCAATATGCAAAAATATTTGCGTATAATTTTTCAAAAATGTGTAACAATAAAGTTACATTCATGTATATAACACGTATCTACACAAACATATGTTTAGTGCTTTTGCCATTAACAGACACATTAAAACCCACCGACATTTAGTCTAGCATTGATCCGAAAAGCAGTTGGCTAAACAAACGGGAGAGTAGGCTTTGTTTATAGTCGTAAACAAGTATATATTACACTGATTTTTGATCAACGCCTCGTTGCAATAATTTAAAGCTTTTGAGACATTGATATGAAACTTTAAACGTAACCATATTTAGTGTTCTTTTTTGCGCTTACGGTCTCTAGTGCCTCTGCATCATATAATAATTATGAGGAGGAGACATTGTGTATGAGTATTAGTAAAAATGTACGCATACGTATGTTGGTTACTCCAACAACGCACACACCCATGTGAGTTGGCGTTTGAAGCTCTAATAACACCATACAAATGTTTATATATGTGTGTTTACGATACTTAATGCAGAATTAATTAATGAGTAATTTATTTTGAGAATAAAACAAAAAAGTTCAATTTTACACACAATTTAGCATAAAATAAAGGCGAGGATTCCACAAGTATTTGGAGTTTAAGTAGAATAATCAAAATCCCTTAAAGAATCAAAATGTGTAGTACGATAACACATAATCTCACTTATATTTATTATAAAGGAATGTCTTGACCGAAAAGTGAGAGATATTAGAACTAATATTATTGTATGTTTCTAAATACTTCAAGTAAATTAAATAATCTCTCAGTCGAATTATTTGATTCGTAATGAATAAATTTTCTAACTTCGATCGAAAATCGTCGTTAAAGTAAAGTGCTTTTTTCAGCATGAACTGTACCATTAATGTCTTCTTGATTGTATGAATTTATTATTGTTATTGAATTGTTACTGCATATATTCCATCACTATAATTATTAACAATTTAAGATGAGTGCGTTATGTCATTCAACAGAGATCTGTGGAAAGCATCACAAAGTGTATTCGCATAATAATTAAAAAAACAAAATGAGAATGTTTTCATTTCTATTTATTAAATGGAATTGTTTCTCCTTTTGCAGAGAAATACAAGCTACCAGTGGTGACTGGTTAAACCAATACACACAAGGTTCTACGGGGACTCTTAATAGTATAAATACTACTGAGGTATTAAGGAAAAGTATACGACGTTCTTGGACTATATCAAGTTAGTATATCGTTTGTTTGAATAGTTTTATATATTGATTACTACTATATATACTATTCTATATTTAAATAGATGCTGAGGATGATCCAAATAATGCCAATACTCAAGCAACATTAGGTGATAACATTTATCTCCAACAACAAACTTTAATAGAAGGTCAATCAGCTGGTAGTTTTCCAACTTTAACTGTTCACGAACACGTACCACAAGATCACTATCCACCGCCGCATTATAATAATCTCTCATCTTCATTAAATGCTCAACGCCGTGTTTTACGTCAGTCAACTTTACCCACAAATTTACCGACTAACGATTCGATCTTAAGTAGCAACGGTAGCCAACAAGTTGAAAATTATAACAGTGTCAATTTAACTGCCCCCGCTTCACCACATCAGATCCAAAAAAATCCTATTATATGTTATCCATTGACTTACAATAAAGAAGGTATGGATTTAGACAGTCGGATAGAAAGCGATAATTATACGCAACCACCGATCATGAATCAGACAAATCAATCAACATCAGTTGGCATTAATAACACACCCATAATACATCATCCCCGACTACAGGTAATGAAAAAGTTTTTTAAATCCTTCTTAATAATTACTTTTTATTAGATATGAAAACATTGTTAATAATTAGCTTTATACTTATTTTTTACTTACTTCTCCTCTCCAATCTCTTACAAATAATTTTAGGTGCGCCGACAATCAACGCTTCCCGATAATCCAACACAAGTAATGTATATGTCGACTTCACCAAATCGTGCTTACAGCCGTTCACCAGAGCGTTCTCCTGGAGAATCACCCCGTTATGCACCCTTTCTGCGACAAACGTCATTTCCCTGCAACCTTATGGAGCCCACAGTAATAGCAGTACCTGCTTCTAGTCAGACGCCTTCCATGCATTTAAATAGCACAACAGCTCCCTCGTCTTTGCATTGTGGCAAATTCTTGCCTTCAACAAATGTAAAATCATCGCCACACTTAATTACTCTGGGTGTTAGTGCCCAAAATCAATATGAACCATATAATCAAAGTACAAAACAAGTGTTAACCAATCCAGAAGAAGTTGACTTTTCCCAACAGCAACAAACCTTACCAAAAGCACGCATGTTACGTCAAGCTACATTACCCAATCCAGACCAACATATGAAACTTTTACCCACTTCCCCACCAAAACGACAAATCTCTCCGCAATATCGACGTTCACCAGAATTTGTGCGACAACAAACGATGCCTCATTCAGAGATAGTTATTAATAATACACTCACCGTACATGGGGCTGGCACTTCCCCCGGTAAATTTTTACCCATATCACCATTACAGAAAAAGAACTTTTTATTCCCCAATGCACAAAATCCCCGACAATTTCTATCACAACAAAATGTACCAGCTGTTGGTGTCTCGGATGGGGTAGGAGTAGGCGGTGAACAATATTCGAGCAGTCAAAGCGTAAATATTCATCATTCACGTGATCACACAAAAATGATAAAGGTGCGTAGTCACAGTAATGAAGAATATTCCGTAAGTAAACCTTCTCACATGGAAAGTCGACGTTTACTACCCGAAATACCCACCAATTCCCATAATCTCTCGCTCAGTCGATCGCCTAGTCGTTTAGTTAGACAAGATTGTCTCAAAGAAGAACGTTTAGTAGAACAGGGTGATATGACTGGGGGACGGACATTTGGTGAAGCTAAACAACAATTCCACCAGTTTCAGAATGTCACCGAAGAGGATGATAATCGTCCCGAATATGTCGATTACTTTGGTGATAGTTCGGCCAGCAGTTTTCTAGAATCCGATGAAGTACAATATGAGAAAAATTATCAAACACGTTTTAGTAGTGAACCCCGTATCATTTACAATGATGGCTCTGATGATGGGAGCTACACCGGGTATCAGAGACCCATTGTACATAGTGCTGAAAATATGTACACAGCAGATCATTGTTATCAGTACTATAAGACGGATGGTAACACTTTGGGAGTAGGGCTTTCAGCAAGTGGTGGAGCTTTACCACGCACTCCTTTAATGTACAATCGCTTGCGACGCAGACAATCGAGAGACTTACCAATGCAACCCGATGAATATCAACGCACGTCGTTGGTAGCGTCAGCAGTAAATGTGGCACCAATTATAACGGTTGCATCCGAGGATAAATCAACAGCTAGTGACAAACTTATAATGGAACGCCATAAACCGGAACAAATACGGTCAGTATCAGAAGACGCACCACCAAATGATTCAATACCGAAACCTATGGCACGTCGTTCCTTATCACATCCTGAAAATGATTCTCTAGTAAGTAAAAAACAATATTTATGCGCAGAGTATGAAAATGAAAATATATTTAACTCATTAGCTGCCCAAAAAAACTGAAAATGAAACAAAAATACCCAGCCCCAAACCCCTAATTGATTTATCCGAAAAAATACGGGGCTCCAGTAAAATTCCAATACGAAGACGTAATAGTCGTGGTTCAATTTCTATGGATTGTGAAGAAGGTAAATTAAAAAAACAGTCTCTCTGTCTTCTTCTTTAATTTCTCCTTTGCGTCCATACACTAACCCTTATTTATTGATTTAGGCGATAATTTAAAAACTTATTTAAGTGAAAGACGCAACTCTGATTTAACTTTAAAAAGTAATATACATAAAATTGATGATAAACACATAATTGAGTACCAACAACAGCAACAACCAGATGGAAACAGTGTAGTAAATGAACAAACTAAAACACAAGAAACAACAGCACAACCCCAGCAAGACGAAAATGATAAATCCCCTGAGGATGTAAACAAAAAGCCAAATGATATTACAAAGGACCATGAAAAACAAGAGCAACAAAAACCGGAACATCAACAAAAAGATAATAACAAGAATGCTAATGACATAGTTGAATCGACTGGCCCAGCAGCAAAGGTAAATGTAAAATGTAAATTGTATTTGGGGTTGCAATAATAATGATCGAGTAGTAGAAACCTTTGTTAACACTTTAGTATTCAAATACCCGGGTGTTTCTTATCGAGTAACGTAAACCAATATGAATTTGAACCATTGTATGTTAGATAAAACCATTCATTTTTCGTTGGCACACAACAATTTTGTTTTTGGAACAATTTTAAACATAAAAATTTTAACTGTTGCACACGCTTTACTTTGAAATGTTGTTTGGTTAATATACTAGTTACTATCATAACCATATTTGTAGCTTCACAGCATTTTCACGATAGCGGTAAACGGACTTTTGATTAACTTATTTGAATTGCCCCAAAAAATGTAATTGGACCATCTTTCTCAATTTAAGACAATTGATTCATTCCTTATACACATATTATAGAGGATATTCTAAGTTTGTCGAACTACCCTAATCAGGAATCCAAAAAATTGTTCAAATTTTATAAATGGCTTAAGCAAAAGTATTTGTTTTCCTTTTTTTTTATTAAGGTAGTAAGTGATCATAATTATACTTTGTGATCACATACTTGAAATCAATTTTTAAGACTTTGAACAAATTTTAAATGACTTTTTAACCCCAAAATAATGAACTGGCAATCTGCTAATTTGAAATATTAAATATTTTCTTTTCATTGAGATATTTTTTTTTTTTTGTTAGTGTTTAAGAATATTGTTTCTATAGTTGAGTGACTTCTAAGTATTTATTGTAGTTTTTATAATAAGAAGTACTTACTTAATTACTTACTCTCAATGCATTTTCAGCCCCATGCCAGTACATTAGGTGAACAGGACATACAAAATGCCGTAGAGGCAGCTGCTGTTTTATTTAAAAAGGTTGTTCTGCAACGACGTCAGGAAAAAAAGGCAGCCGAAGAAGGTAAGTAGAATAGAGTGGAATAGATATGCAAGTGATTACATTATTAACCTTTTGCCATTAAATTTTAAACATACATAAGTGCATCACTAACCTGGTAGTGGCATTGTAGTTATATTGTAACTAAATGTTCTAATTGCTTATTAATTAGGATAACATATACATCGTTTTTATCATTCCATTGGCATTGTACATGAATTTCAAATAAGACTTTTTGTGATAATTACTCATGATATCAACGTTGAAACTTATTTAAGAATCTTTTAAGCATTAAAGGGATGGTGTGGGGTGAAAATTATAAAAACTTAAAAGAAAATTTTCTGATTATATATACTTGTACACATTAACTTAGGCTTAACTTTTGTTAAAGGTAAATGCTATGCGGAATTGAAAATACCATAATAATGTACCTGCTAAACATATCACTTTATCTGATTTTAAGTACATAGGTTGTAACGCAAGCGTTGCTGTTAATTTAAAACTTGTAATAACAAAAACCAAAACCATAAGTAATGTTCCAAAAAAAACACCTTTTACTAGATAACGATGCTGTTGTGGTAAGGCATCTAGCCAATATCTCTGTTACTTAATTAAAGTCATTTATGCATTACAACTGATAGAAATGTATACACAAACACATTTAGTTTATTTAGAAACAAATAAACAACTTTGTTAATATTAAACATTATATTAGTCTTACAACTCTGCTGTTGTACTTCCATTTAATGTTAATTAATGCAATAGAACTTCTTATTTTACCTCTTTTTCGCAGAAAAGTAACATTTTCATGCGAATCCGACAAATGTTTAATTCTAGCTGTACTACTACAGAGCTTCTATAAATTCACAGAATTATTAAAACCTGTACATAAACTTTTATCATAAATTACACAAAACTTTTGGAAACACCTTTATTTTAATGCAATTTTTTCTAGATAAAGCTCAACTTTGTCAAAGTTATATGGAAAATAAAACAAAGATGTGCTGTGCACATTATTAAAAATTTTGGTTTTGGGAGCTAAGGGTATTTCTACATATCTCTCATACATCATGCCTTAAGTTGTGGGTGTTTTATAGACCGCTTAGGCGAGAGAGAGAATCTATAATAACTCTTATCGTAAGACCTTTTTACTATAATTAACTCATTGAAATTTAATTCAATACATGAGACGTGGATAAATTGAGTATGGATATAAACAATATTGTATATTATTTTTTATTTTCAATTTAATGAAATTTTTCCCAAACAATTTATCCCACAATCGTTATGTAAAATATTGTTCATTAGTATAGCAATTTTTAAGTATATTTATACATATAATATATACTAACTTATAACATAACGGTAATATATTACAATATTTGGGAATGATGTTATCACTTAAGTCCATAATAGCTACTAAGATGTTGGGCGTATAGTTATAGTTTATATTGTAAAATATTTAAAATACTAACGTATATTATAAGTGAGCGGTTTTTGGTAAAAAAAATATATACTTCTGCTGGGTGATAAGTACTAGTTGTGTATGTTGCATTATATAAAAAATTGGTGTTGATGTGTATATATAAAACAACCAAGTAAAAAACAAATTTGGCTAACGTCAAATCTAAGATACCCTCCACCTCCATATACATATGAAATAACAAGATAAATCCTGCGTTAAATAAGGATTTTTGTAAATTTGGGTCGTGTATATTATTATTATAAATACATATGTGTTCTAAATTTCAACTTCATAGATGCATTTATTTAGTTGTAAATTGAAAAGTAGAAAAGGAGGGCAAATATCTCAAAACGTAGGACAATGAGCATTTCAACAACTGACAGACACTTGTCTAGGTCGACTCGGTTTGATGCTGATCAAGAATATATATATATATACTGTCCGGTTGTCCGAAACTTCACTCTGGGTGTTGTTAGTATACCTTCATCAGTAAGGTGGAAGGTATAAGAAAATAAATAATTGCGTAAGCTAAGCTTTCATTATAAAATACTACCTACAGACTCCTTCGATACTATGGAAACTTCCTCTGAACTCGAATATAAATCGATTAGCATTAATCACTGCCACTACAATATGGAAGCAGATGAATTTAAACTAGTGTTTATAAATTCAACCGATTCAGCTTCATCATGCCGTGATGATGATGATTTTGAAGATATCATCAGTTCATCATCATCCTCTTCGTCAACTTCGTCTTTAACACATAATAGTGGTGGTGGTGGTTGTGGTAGCATTCCATTGGATGATTGTGATTGGGATTATTTCGAACCAGCTATGATTAGTGCAAACAGTATAATTAAACATATAACTTATTCACAACGTGCCTCACCTTTGGTGAAGAGGCGTTCTGCTAGAGAATTCAAATCAAGCGATAGCACCGCATCTCCAGTTGAATCGCCACTTCTAACGCGTAAACAATTACTACAGTATCAACGTTCTAGAAGAAACGATTTAGGTATGGATGAAGAATTTCTACAGCAAGGTGAAAGTTCTAGTTCAGAAAGCTATTTAACACGCTCTCCTACGGGTCCTCGCAATACCCAGCAACTCAATATAAAAGCTAGAATTAAATCACGCTTATTTAATAGAGATCATCAGCACCATTCCCAATATACAAAAAATTATCGTAATAACACAATTCGCAGTGGTTCACAAACGCTAGATAGCAGTTGCAGTTGTGGAGCCAATAAGGCGGCACAAAATTTGGAAAGCAATAATCAAATGAATATTAAAATAGCTTCAGCACCTACACTTATTTCTGCTCCACCACAATTTGTGCCCATACCCGTGCCAGTACCTATACCCGTACCCATATCCGCTTACCCATATTGGAATCCAAATGATTTGACCGCACAGGTGCAAGCCTTACAACCTGACACAGATGAAAAAAGTCTATGTGCTTCGCTACAAAAGTTGTGGAATGCCACCCCCAATTTAGTTAATTCAGTGACAAACTCTACAAGTTTACAGGCGGCTGCTGCCGCAGCCGTAGCAGCGGCTTACTCAAATGCGGCCACGTATCAACAATTGGCAAACCACAAAATAGATAACAATTTCAAGTCGTCATCACCCGATTTAACTTCATCCACTTACTCCTTGACAGGTATGACTCAATCGCATTGTTCTACATCCTCGGGTTATGGTACAAACACCACTACAAGCGGTAGTTTGGAGACCTTATTAAATGTGGAGAAGCACAACACATCACGATGCAATGATTACCGTTACATGAAAATACAAAATCAGCTGTCCAAAGAACAGGAACGTACAATAGAGACAAACATTGAAAAAGTGTTTAATGATGTTAAAATAATAAACTCTGTAGCAACTAAAACAATCAACCATACAGACCGCGATGGCGATCAGCAGCCTCAACATTTATATAAAGACCAGCCAAGTTGTAACTATAACAACAACAATATCAACTATAATGCTGCTATCGTTGATTATGACAATTCAGCTGGTCCGAGAACATTAAACCATACAACCTCGTCAACTTTAGTAACTAATAAACCGTCGTTGGGTTCAAAACGTTTTTGTGTTTGTACGGATAAAAGAAAATGTTGTAAAGAGTTAGAGTTCGTAACTTGCTTTGAAACTTGTTGTTGTGAAAGTAATAGAGAGCGTGAAACACCCTCTCAACAGTCATTTAACGATAACGAAAATACACAATTTAACAATAGTAACAAACAAGGCATAATTAAATTCAAAGATAATGCAAATTTCAACTATAACCGTAACAAAAATAATAAAACTTTTTCGAAATTCCAACAAATTGAAGAGAAGAACAAAAATTTTATAACAGATACAAAACAAGTTTTGGGCACATATTCTATACAAATTACCAATAACAATAATAATAACAACAATAACAGCAGCAGCAGAGTCATTAGCTCACCACTTGCACAAATATCAAAAATTACGACAATAAGAGAAAACCAAACACAACAAACACCATTGTGGGATAGAAACAGTGAACAGCTGCCCAGCGAAGCACAAGGTAGAGTGAAGCATACATGTTTAATAAATGAAACAGAACTCGATGAGAATACAAGTAATACTCTCACTCCTATGATAGAGAGTTATAGGACAACTCTTAACGGGGATCAGTATTTTGTAACGAAACACAATGGTAATGAATTGAGTAAAATAACAGAGAACCAAAATGCAAACGAAACTCCAACTGATAATATAAGCAGAGAACACGTTAAAGATAAAAAAACAGAAACAGAAACGTCAAAGTCTGGAGTGTATTTGCAAAAAGGTGTAAAGCAGAAGAATTATAATAATGAAGAAAATGTGAAAAATCGTATATACAAGAAATGTAATACTACTACTTCGCAAACAATCGTTGCAACCACCCCTGCCCACAATAACGTAACGACATCTGGCAGTAGTTCATGTTTACCACACAAAAAACCTGCAGTTGTTGGGAAATCGTCTAATGTAAAGGTGGTTGAAACGCCTGCCATTACGAATGAAGTTAAGAAAAGCGGAACAAATTCAATAAGCAGACCGTTAAGTAGAAAAAGAATCAATATGATAACACTCGGTAAAGCGGAAGAAAACGATGGCTATTTACAGAGTGAACGAGCCTTTGAACGATTGTCTGATGATAGCGACAATGAATCGCCAAGTACAACGACTGAAGGAGGCAATTCCAGTGAAAGTGACAATAATAAAAGCGAAGAATATTCTAATAGAAAACGTAATAAACGTATATTGGTGCAACGTAGCTACGATATAATAAACAATACTATATTCAACGAGAGTAATAAAAATTCAAATGAATCGGAAACTAATGAAAGTGACCCGGAATCGATTTCCATAAGTTCGGAATGTGAGTCGGGCGGTGACTCGGTCATAATGGAACGTCGCAAACGTAAATATCACTTCTCCAAAGTGTTTGTAGTTAATCGGAAAGCGCGTAAAGTGCAAAGACCAGCTACCGGTGTTTCCAGTTTATCGGATACACAGTCATCATCGGATGTTAATGATATGGACGATTCTTCTGATAATGATACGGATACAGAACTGCCACATTGTGGTGTCGTGTTACGTTGTATTAAACCCTTGAATCAAAGTAATGAAGATATCAATAAAAATGAAAGTTATCACAATGACATTATTGATAGAAATTACAATTATGGTGATATAACCAATAAACGTGATTATGTGAAGACTATTACATCGGCAGAACAGTTAGTTGATTGTATGGTAGGTGGACAAACAGAGGATGATAACAATGATGGCGTAATTTTAAATACTAGGCATTCGCTAACTGACTCTTTAACTAACTGTATTTGCCCGCAGACAAATGAACAACAGCAGCAAACATGTGCTAATGATAATGATGACATAGTTAACAAGAAAGTGGCAAATGTAATTTTAAAGAAACAAGAAAATATGGAAGAATACAACGCTAATTGTACTAATGTAGATAAATACAATTCAACGGGCATAGAATCAGAGCATTCAAAAGTAAAGCAGGCGCAGATATTGATGGTGGACAACGCTCCAATGGTTACAGAAATGACGCCAATGAATAGCACCGATAGAGAGGAAATCGTTTTTCAACAAAATGCTGTAGACGCCTGTGAAGAATTGCATACTATCTCCAACGATGTGAATCGTTTGTTGAGTCTAACAAAGCAAAATTCTGGATTGGAATTGAAATTACAAAAATTAAAACGTGATGTTGAAGAAATTAATCATGATCACTTAAGTGCTATAACAGCAACTGAGTCACATGACGAAATTTTACTAAGCATTGCAAAGGTTTCAGCACCATTACCTTTAGAGGGTGAGGAGAATGAGGAGGAAGCGGACAAGAAAGTGCCACTATTTGAGGTTTTACGATTGCACAATATGTGCTCTATGGTAGAGGCTAAAAATAAACTTGAAACCGGTATTATAAGTAAGACACAAAAGCAGGAACAACAACGACAACAACTACAACAAAAGCTTGACAGAAAACTAGAAAACAATGTGGAACGCATTAGTAAGAATAATGATGGTGTTATTCTACGCAAAAACACAACGTATAGTAGCAACTCTCTTGATAATAATGTTAAAAGAAAATGTGAGAAGAAGGGAAAAAGGTGCTCCACAAACTTACCGCGCCAAAACGAAAGAACCCAACAAACTGAGAGCGGTAATAACGACAATAAAACAGCGATAAAAAGTGTCTCAAACAATAAATTTGAAAATAACTACTCGGCTATACCTACTAAACCGAGAACTATTGTTTACACAAACAATACCAGCAGCAATAATATAAAACGTGACAACAACCATAATAATGATTATAAAATTAACTACGTACATTATGATAAATTATTTGAAGAGGTATGTGTGGAGAGAGAGAAGTTGGAGGAAGAAGACGAAAATAAAGACTATAGCCACAATAGCAGTGAAGGGGAACCGAATGTTGTTGTTTATACAAATGAAAACGTCTGTGAATGTGAAATACTGAAAAACCACCAAAACAAAACTAAAAACATGATACAAACAATACCTGCCAGTTTCAGTAAATCTGAAAGTAGTAGCACTACAGCACTAACAACATGGGCTGTTACAACTGCCAATACCAAAACCACTACCTGTGATAACTTGTTCGTTAACGCAGAGGTACGAATGGATGAGGTTCAACAAACAGCTGCTGCTGGTGCTGGCGTTAGACTTGGCTCTGTAGACTATGATGTTGAGGTTGAAAATTTTAGCGATAAACATAATATACAACAAGAATATTATAATAATAATAATAATAATAGCAACAAAGACAACAACTGCAAAATCAACAACAATGACGAACAATTCACTGAAGCAGGCAAAACAAATGAATTGCTCGACAGTTTTTATAACGATTCTACTTTAGTTGTAGCCAACAGTACACCGCATGTATCTACGGGTAGTTTTACAGAATATTTTATGGATTCGTTGGAGCAAAATATTGTTAATCTACCAACAACAAATACCACCACTCGTTTAGAAATAGAAGAATCAATGTCACACAATAGGCAAGAGAGCAATTTAACTTATAATATAATAGAGAGAGATGCAAGTTACTACTCAACAACGATCAATAAGCTGTCCAATAATAATACAAATGGTAAGGTAATCTACGCAAAGTTGTGTACTCCACAAACAGTACCAAATGACATGTCATTGGAGATAGGCGAAGAACGATTAAATGAGAGTTTGTTAAACGGTAAATACAATAATAATAAAAATAAACAAGACTCATCAGGTGCCATATTGAGATTAACCGATAATCAAATAAAATCAACAAATGAACACGAAAAAGTGCCTTTAATTAAAGAATGTAAAATTCAACAATCTCTTAAAAATGACGAACAGTTTTGTAGCGATATAAAAAGCTGTTCTAAAAATAAAGTAAACGATGAATATGACGAAATATTCAATTTTCATAGTAAAGCGACTGAAACTTCAACTATTAGTGAGCCCCTAAAAAGTACGGGTATTAATGAAAATATAAATAATGTGTGGTGTACAGGTTTACCTCATGAAAGTGGTGATGCTAATGTTAATTCATTATCGTCCAAATATCGCAGTCTAATAATGATTACAAAAGATCAAGAAAAAGAAAACCTAACGATACCTAAAAAAACAAATGAAAGGTTAAATAACGAACCCAAGCGGAGTACAATTATTATGAACGACGACAACAACGAAGATAACAATGAATCATTTAATACCCGTTTGTATATAATGCCACAACAAATTAATGCAAATAATGACAATAATGACGCAAATGTGATGTTTACCCCACTGCCAAGCGCTAATAAAAAAAATAATCATATAAATAAAATAGATTTATTAAGAGATCATCAAATAACTGCCAACGATAGAGATGATAATGACGATAATGAGGTAGAAGATATCAATATAAGTTGCGCATTCCGAAGACTTGGTAAAAGAGATACGCACAAGCCGAAAACACCTGTTATTTGTTTAGAGGATGGGCTCGCGGATGATGATTCTTGGGTTGAGGAGTTGAGTGAGTCTGGTGAAGTCAACGACATTACTGAGCATACCGAAATGGATACAACACCCACTGCCTCTGAATCAGAGGACGGCTGTGACGATCACCACTTATTAGGTATGTTTATTGATCGCGAAGAAGAGTTAAGAGGTTATCATCGCACTGCCATAGATTTTACTCTGCACACAATTGTCGAAGAGAGTTGTGAGGAAAGTGAAGCGTCTTCTTTAAAAGAACACACCGATGAAGAGGAGAGTTTGGATAATATAGAGAAAAAGCGTCAACGTACTTTACAACACCATCAACGTCTCTCTGCTTCCGAGTTAGAAAAATACTTTTTTTTTGGTCTAGGAGATGGTAAACTTATGAGTTCTATTGATACTCGAGGAGATGAAACTTCTTCGGAAGTCAGCAGTGTTTGTTCCGAAGGCTTAGACTCATTAGGTATTCCCGATGAACCTGTTAATGATATTAATCAAGCGGCGGATTTAGCTTCCTCACGTTTGGAAAAATATTTTTTATCTGGCTTTATGGGATTTTGCGCCACCGAGAAAAATGATTCAGATGAAAGTAGCAGTGTCGGAAGTGACAGTGAAGGACGGCCTAGTCCCAGCCAACGAAGAAAACGTTTAGTACGTGCTAGAGGTACACCAAGATCACACAATTCCTCTTTAGATAATTTACTGGTTGATTCTCAATGTGTTCCTAATAATGACAACTTAGACAATTCGTTGCCTAATAATGCAGTTGCAGACATTTCAAATTCTTCTGAATCGGAAGTTTGTGATGATACTGTAATACATACAGGTATGGGAGATAAAGGAGATGGATCGGAAATTGTTAAAAGAAAGAAACAAGTCCGCAAACGACATGACTCTTTGGACGATAAGAAATTATTTGATAATAGCCAATGTGAAGATATGGCTAAATGTTTGACCTTAAATAACGAATGTCGTATTCCAACACCAGGTACTTTATCATCTTCTATAAACAATACTCAAACTAAAAAACAACAACATCATAGCCGTGATAGTGGTTTTGTAGGAAGTAATGATGACTTATTAAGGTCTCCGGAAAATGAGACAATATTTACGCAGACAAATCGTTCAAAATCACCCACAACTCTTGAACAAATTAATGAAGCTAAAGAAATGATGAATTCTTCAAGAGAATCATCACCGCCTGTAGCGGCTCCACGCTTAAGTGTGCAATCTGAAAGAATTTCAAGTAAAGAGGGATTGCCTGAAGATGATGCACAAAGAAAATCACCCTTGCCAACTACATCTACAACGAATTTAACTCGTAATGATAGTTTTAATAATTGGAGTTCCGATGAAGAAACTAACCTGATGATGTCCAAAATGCGACAATTCTTTAAAAGCTTAGTCTTGGCTGCAGCAAATGCTCAACAATCATCTAGTAATTCAAATTCCATGCCTCCTAATCAAACGTCTCCCATTTCCACACTAAGCAGTAAAACGCCACATACGTCCAATACTTTAGCATACTTCGAAAATGAATTAACGCGTTTGATGAAAACTGTACCGGGCATTAATGATGAACAGGTTCGAGAAATAGTTGAATACTTAAGTAGCGAAGATACTTGGTCAGATTCGTACGATTCAAGTGATTATACCAGTTCAGATTTAGAGGGGAGTGAAAGTAAGAGAAGCAAAAGTGAACTAAGACAACAAATTTCTTATAGTTGTCAACAAATTATTAATAAATTTGAAGTAGACGAAGAAGGCGATCGTGGTGACGGTGGTCTCTTGGATGAGACCAGAACGTTAAATCATGATTCTGCCTTGGTTTATCAAAAATTGGTTGCTTCATTCTCAAAAATAGCCTTGGAAAATGCCAAGGATCATCAAAATAGTAAACTTTTCATTAAAGCGAAATGCGGCAGAAGTGATGATGAACAAGGTAAAACATTGGAGGAGGATCGCATTTCCAATAAGAGTACTCGTAGTGCAGAACGTTCTCCCCTATTGTTTGCTAAAGTTATGCAACATATTGGAACACGTCTGGTAGCATTAATGCATGAGGTAAGTAGCGGTAATGATACCCATGGCACTAATTCGCCTATGCCTTCACATCGTAATCAACATAAACGTTTGGAAGCAAAAATATCCGCCACAACTACCGAAGATGAAGACGAATTGATAGCTGTCGAAATGCCCACACGTAACACGCAGTATTTGCACCCCTCAAATGCTTACAACTATGTATTAAAAGTTAACGGCGCAAGCACATCAAAAGAAAAAAGTTATGTCCTCGAAGAAGCCTATCGTTTGGCCCGCAGTAAATCCCACGATCTATTGCTTGATTCAGGATCTGCAACAGCTGCTGTTACCAACAGTGGCAACTATTCTACAAACAGTAACATTAACCCTCATATTACAAATCAAACACGCCCACATCATCACCAGTCAACCAGCGGAGTTAGTGATACAGCCGGAGAAGAGTGTGGCGTAGCTAGCGATTATGAACGATTTTCATGGCGCGGCAGTTTTGAATCGGCATTACTAGCTAATGGTGATTCCAGAACCAGACTATCACAACTTGATCGCGACAACTCATCTTCTGCGTCCGCTTTGGCTGTGGCAAAGCGTCGTTCGGCAGGTGATCTGTTGTTTAACCATAAGAGTCTGAGTCGCGAACAACTGGATCGTGTACGTTCCTGCGGCAGCATAGGTGGTTGCGATGAACAACATCATGTATTGGAAACGGCTCCAACTAAAGCTTGGCTTTCATCTAATGACTCCAAGGATACTAGACGTTCAAGTGTACCTGATGCCATTTATGAAACGGATTCATCTTCTGACGACAACGCCGCATTTGTTAGTACTCGTTCAACATTACCACGAAGTTTAACGGGTGCTGTAACACAAATATCTGCCACAAATTCTTTACCTCGTTTACCTACAACGGCTAATGCAGCAGCGACAAGAACAATAGGGGCAAAATCCCCCACAGCAAGCTCAACTTCTGTTCTGATAACCAATATAGCAGGTGCCACCGCCTTTTCAACACCTATATCTAAATCACAAAATTCAATCAATTTCATGCCAAGTAGTAGTAGTGCGAAAAGTGCTCGTTATCGACCACCTGGGTCAACAGTACGGCATAACTTTGGTTGCCTGCCAAGCAAAAAATCTATATCGCCGCATGGATTGCAACAATTTTTATACACCAAACGTGATGCACGTAAACGTTTAAATCTAAACTCTGGTGAGCTATAATTTTAATATTTTGTGAGCAAGCCTTTTTTGAAAATATATATACAATGTGTAAATCTGTATTTTATTGTTGTAATATGTGTGCCTGACAATGTTGTGTTCAGGTGAAATTGTTCTATGTACAGAAATTTGTTCTATTTATTCATGTTCATAATCACGTTATACTCCAATGTTCGTGGAACATTCGCCTTTTACTCTGAAAGCATTGAATTGTTGGTTAAATGATGCTAAAAAACATTTTGTTATTGATATTATAAAATATCAATAATGTCTTTCTCTGTTTCTTTCTCTCAAGGTTAATTAGCCAATGGCAAATGCTTAACTTAGTACAAGTATATAATATTTTTAAGAATAACCATAAAAAAAGTATATTGTCCGTGATTGGCACCCAACAAAAAGGGTGTCGTATGTTAGAAGAGTGTTGACAAAGCTTGCTTCACTTTGCTACTGTTAACCCTTTTCCATTTTATTCAAAGAAAAAAATTTCTAATTTCAACCGAATTTTTTCATATAATCACATTCGTTTTTTTCTTTTTATTTTATCTTACTTTTTGCATATCATTTTGATATAACAAAACGTTTATATATCAATGTTATATCAGGGAAGGAGTAATATTTAATATTTATAATTTCTTTATTAAACAAAATTAAATATTTATTTCCTGAATAATAAAAGCACTTAAATTTTATAACTACATAGATATATTTTTTTACCCCACGACGTAACTGTAACTGTTTACTTGTTTATTAATACAAAGATGAGTATTTTGAAGATCCGTACATTATTATTCTTATAAGTATACTTTTCTTAAGTGATTGTTTAGCGATGATTCATGTGTACTTCTACTTGGTATTGAATTAAATACAAACTTGCACCAAATGCCAAAAATCTTCTATAAGGCACTGAGGCAAACTTCCATGGAAAGGTAAAAAAAATCGGAGTCTGATAATATAGGGCGCTGTTGTATAAATGCATATATGTGGAGGATATTAAAGACTTAGCCTAAGTCAAATATAGCTTTATTTATTCTGTTTTATTTCTTGAAATAAACAGTATATGAAATTTAAGTATATTTATAATATCTCCATACATTTCTTATACGAACCATCCATCCATCCATTCATAGGACAACCGCAAATATTTTACAAATTTAACATGATAACTCATAACATTACAGTCAAATTGTTGTCTTTCAAATGAAAAATTTGCTGTTTTATTCAATTAACCTTTTCTATGACATTTTGCCATATGCTGCCCGGGGTAAAGAGCTTGTTTTAATATAAATAAGAGAATTAATTATACACAATAGGCAGACAGACAAGTGAATGCAGCACCATGTGTATGCAATGTAATATATCAAGACAATATTTATTTAAATTATTCAATTATAGAACGTAAGAAGATGAAAAATCTTTAATAGAAATATTAGATCATAAGAAAAAGTTTAAATCAGTTAATATAAACTCTTAAAACCGAACGGTTGCCGATCATGACAATAATGATGAAACAGAGAAATATTTATTTATCCAATTATTTATAAAAGCAAATATAGTATTTCACAATATTAACTAAAACATAAAACAGAAAATGGTGAAAGTATTATGTAGCCAAGCTAAACTCGCATATCGTACACAACAAAATTGGTGAAAAACATGAAACGTACAATGTTAAAACCAACAAACTCGATTCAACTCAAGTGTGACCATAATATAATAATAATATAATTTATTATTATATGTTCAAATGTCTTAAAAATAAACATGTATAATTATCAAAAGAAAAAAAAACAAGATAGAAAAGTTCGGTTAAGACCGAAGCTTAAATACCCTCCACCTTTTGTAATTCTCTAAAAAATAAGCTCCTAATGCCATATTTATGTATTTCATGTACTTACGCAAATAGTGTTTTTTTAAATTATAGGCGTTTGCGTTATTCAATCACGCCCATTTTTGGCACAGTGTTGGATAACGGTACCCTTTATATATATACCAAATTTCAACTTGATAGACATAGTATTGTGCGATATATAATTTTTTAAAGATACAATTTTTTCGAGGTATGATGAGATTTTCGTTTATTGAGGGCGTGTCTCTTAACCGATTTTGCCCAATTTCAATACGGAACAGCGAAATTGAACTAAGAATACGTATGCAAAGTTTCAATTTGATATCTCAAAAATTACGACCGTGAGAGTGCCAACAACAGACGGACACACGGACACACGGACGGACATGTCTCAAACGATTTCTCTTTTCATGCTGATTAAGAATATATATGGTTTGTGGGGTCTCCGACGCTTCCTTCGATGTGTTGTAAACGGATGATCAAAGTGAATATACCCTCTTCCCTAAGGTGGAGGGTATAAAAAAAAACAACTGTTGCCATAACTAGGGAAACCACAATTAAACGCAAAACAATATTTCTCTTGTGTAAATGAAGTGTTGTTGTAACTACAAAAAGAAGGGAAAAATCTATATATTTCTAATGTTTGTGTGTGCACCAAATATATTATACACATATTCTGCAACAGGTTACATTGTACTTCGTAGCTGCCACCTAATAAAGTGATTTTACTTCATCTTAAGTATGTCCGACATATTCACATAATTTCCTTGAACACTATTGCGGTTTTTGAGACCATATTTTGCCTTTTTAATGAATTTTATTTTTGCTTAGAAGAAATGTAGCCAAAGCGTTAATATTTCCTA
This sequence comes from Ornithomya fringillina, assembly GCA_963978525.1. Classification (NCBI taxonomy): domain Eukaryota; kingdom Metazoa; phylum Arthropoda; class Insecta; order Diptera; family Hippoboscidae; genus Ornithomya; species Ornithomya fringillina. The sequence continues at coordinate 35,552,422 of OZ021691.1, read as the reverse complement.
AGCATTTTACAAAAATTGTCTTAAAAAAAAAAAATGCATCTTTTTAAGAAAATTATGTAAAGGAGGTTCAACAAAGTTTTTATTTCTTTTCTCACAAAGTACTCCCCCATGCATTCGTTCAAAATTGCGCAAAATTTAGCTTCAGCTCATTTTTCTTTAAATTTCAAGGTTTTATATGCTAAATATATTTGTATTCATATATGGATTTTTTTTTTGGTATTGTTGCGATGCATGTATATACACGGAACATAATTTAACTGTGATATCGGGCGCACTATGATGCTTATTCCATTTCCTGCCTCTTCTGCACAAATACTTAATACGTAGTGGGTTTAATAGCATTGTGCGTAGGTATACGCAAGCATAAGATTATATATAGTGTATTAAGACGTTCATAGTATATATGTATGTCACATGTTACAACTATTTATACATACATTTATGACTGTAAAAATATTAAAGAGCACTTGCTGAAACTTGTGTTTAGCTTGTGAAACTGTGTACGCACACAAAAATAACATTAAATATGTATTTAACTGCTTTTAAAATAACATTGCAACTAGGCAAATCATATTTACGTTTATAAATATATAAAGAAAATTTGTATGCGTCAGTTTACTTTAAAATCTGCTTAAAAATCAAAACGGCTGTGTTGGTGACAACACATAAAACAAACCTTTAATAATATACCTTTGTAAACACTTGTGTGGTAACAGTAGCAGCGCCCATGCCCAGTTTTTAAATATATAATGGTATTTTTTTTTGTGTGCCTATTATGCTAACACGTAAGCCCCCATATTGTGCTTTGTATACACAATATATGGTGTGTGCATGCATTACAATTTTTATGTCACGATGTTAAATTATATTTAAAAAAACATAATTAAACGCGAAAAGACTTAAGAAAACACAATTTTTGTCCCTCCCAAATTTTTTTTATATTGGGTATATTTTGTTTTTGATATTAAACGCTGACTGGAGAAAACAGTTTAGAAAGTCTCTTCGAATATTGCTTATTAAATTGCTTATTTATTTCTTCTCAAATTTCTCATATACGCGTTAATTTCTTCGTTTTATATTTCTACTTACTTAAGAGCTCTGTGTATAACGTACGTGTGGAAAGAGATGTTTACCGTTTTCCCATACGGTGCATAAGATTTTATTACTCTGCAAATTATTACGTACGAACGTACAGATGTGGTTGCGAATACAAAGAATTTTTACCTGAATATTTCGACCATTAAATTAAGAGATTTGTTGTACTTGCTTTGAAACGTCACATATACGAATTCGTCTGTTTCTTTGAAATGTAGTCTTTGTTTGCCTCTTCCTTTGTTATTCTAAGGAAAAGTAAAAGCTGAGTATCTCTATATATGTGTATGTATAGTTTTTTTTTTAAGAAAAAGCAGGTACCAATGAAAGACTAAAAATCTTTATCTATGATTAGATGGCTCCTACAGATGTCAACAAGACTGTCGTTATTTTCATGACGCAACATATTACCTCTTATGAAAATGAGCCTTGCTAACATGCTTTTGGAAATGAAAAGCTTGTAGTAAAACTTACTATACGTATTTATATTCTACATTCAGTATATGATTTAGTAAAAAAATGTACTTTAATATTGACTCTGAGAACCTGTTTGAATTACTGATTAAGGTTAAAACTGTTTTATAATCAATGCATATGGTTTTTAACTCCAAGTCATGAAGAAATTAAAGCAATTGTTTAACTTTAAAACAACACCTACAACTACGTGCACACACATAAACAAACTCAGTAAAACATACCGGGCATTTGGTAACGGCAACTATGAAACACTCACAACAATTTTAATATGAAAAAGAAACATAACAACAATAAGAATGAAAATAATAATAAAAATAATAAAACGTCTATAAAGACAAATAAGTGCAAGGGACAGACGTCATCACAACCAACATCATTACAGCCATTAAAGCACAATTATGCGAAAACCAATGAAAACATAAAACTAAAAAGTAAAATATATGTGAACAGAATTTTAATGAAGGCAACAAAACGAGCAACAACAACAACAACAACAGAAACTACAATGCAACCATTAAACACGGCAGCTACGGCTGCTGCGTCATCAAAAGCATCAATAGCTGGTAGTGGAGGTAGTACACGCACTGACAATAATTGTAACAAAGTTGATGATTATGTTGCACTAAAATGCCCAAACAACAAATCTATGAACAATAATACTCGCACTAAATCCAAAAAGTCATTAAAATCACGTTTACGTATAAAGAAACGCCAATACTATCAATATGATTTTGGTTGGTGTTGTAGAAAATGTACATGTAGCCACCGGGGAGATAAATTAAATAATTGCTTGGTTAGGGTTCATAAAATTTGGTTAAAATTTAGGTTTTTCCTTGCCAAGTGTTGTTGTTGTTGTTGCAATCACCAACCATCTAGACATGCATTGGAATATGATGACATTGATGCCAAAATTGCCAGTTATTTGGAGGAAGTAAAATCCAAACAACGGATAGAACAAATTTCTCTTCCAAATATAACAAGTATGTGTTACATGGAAATGTACAATTTAACTAGAACACCAAATACATCTACTAGAACGTTACTACCCTATACAAACACTGATATTGACTGCTTAACGACAACAGAAAAAGTTGCACCCCTAAGCAGCAACCTAAATACTACAACTGTCGTGCCATCTCAACCTAATACTAATATGTACAAACAACAAGCATATGCCTCCCACATACAACGGCGTCACAGTCAATATTTACCTAAAACTACCATAACAACATGTACGCGCGTTTGGACTTGGGATGACAGTTTACGTTCCAATTCTGATCGATTTCTAGAAACCTTAGATGAAAATTCAGGTTTTCGGAATGATTTTACAATCATCTCAAACATTAACCCGGGCAACAATATTTCAAGCTCAATACCCATAAATAACAACAAAGCAAGGCCATCTCTTTATAAGATGAAAGAGTTTTTGTTGGCGACTGTTGAAGGGGATAATTATGAAAACATTGAGAAACCAACAGGTAGCTTAAGGCTATGTTATTATGTGCGTGTGTCAGCAGTACACAAGCACGCACGTTAACCCTTTGCACACATCACACACATACACACATAATGTAAACATATTCTCCTCTTTTCACAATCTTTTTATTGCATGTGCGTGCAAATGATGTGATGCGGTACCACATGTGTACCTGGACCATAAAATGTGGTCAATGCGAAGGCAATAATAATAATATGTACAAAATGATTATCGTAATAAAAAATTATTTATGCACGTAAATCAATTCGTTTAGCTTTCACAAGAGCAATAAAAAGTAGAAATTTTTATTATAGTACATCAATCAACGAAATTACAGCATAGTTCACTTCATGTACTCCCCTAATGTGAGGTGTTTTTCACCTTCAACTTTTTAATACAGTATATAGCTGTAGCTCTCTCCTTTGCAGTGATTATAAATATACGTATAATAGTAAAATATGTGCGTTTTTGTCTATGTTTTCTTTATTTGAATAATTTTTTTATTTTCTGTTTGTCTTAGAAGAAGCTAAAGCTGCCGCTGAAGAGTTGAGTCGATCAGCAGTTAAAAGCCAAAGTTGTGCTTATAATCCCAATGCAAGCCCTTTACAATCGCGTGGTTCCAACTCGAGCGATGTATGGCACGCCCAGTCCGATGAGGATATAGATCGTTTAGTGGCCATGCATCAAAATCGTAGCAGTTTAAGTTCACTGGGGGTAAGTATGTGTTACATACATCATATTTTATAACACATTAAAACTCCAGTCCTCAATTTTCAGCATTCCTATTGTTTCCTAAAAATTCTTAACTATTATTATTATTATAAATTTATATATTATAAAAGTGGTACCCTACATTACATGTAGAGTTCATTTATAATAACTTCGTTATTTTTATATTATTTTTTATTACAGCTACGTTCCGATTCTATGGCCAGTGTTTATTCGGGTGCAGGCGAGGGACGTTACGGTACTGTGGTGGTAAAAGGTCAAGTAGAGTTTGGTATGCAATACAATTATAAATTAGGTGCTTTAGAAATTCATGTAGTCAGATGTAGGGATTTGGCTGCTGTAGATTTGAAACGAAATCGCAGTGATCCTTATGTGAAAGTAAGTTGACAAATATTTAATATTTTTCTTTAAATTAATCCTAACATTTTTTTAATATCAGGTATACTTATTACCCGACAAATCGAAAGCTGGTAAACGTAAGACCAAAGTTAAAAAGCACACTTTGAATCCCATTTTCGATGAGGTTTTACGCTTTCATATGCCAATAGCTAGCTTAGAATCTCGCACTCTATGGCTAACCGTATGGCATTCTGATATGTTTGGACGTAATGATTTTTTGGGGGAAGTCAGTGTTAATCTACAGGGCAGAGTTTTTGACAATCCTCAGTCACAGTGGTATTTATTGCAAGAAAGAGTAAGTATGATTATTTGAATAAAAAAAGTTTAGAGTTTTAACTTAAAAAGCTTTTTTCTATGCTTTATCCATTTAGAGTGAACCATTTGATGAAGTGGCTACCTATAGGGGTGATATCGTGGTGGGTCTTAAATATATTCCAGCTACTAGTAATCGACCTAGCTTTACACGTAGCGGTTCTATAGCAAGTGGGGTTGGCAATAGTTTACGAAAATTTGGCAGTATTAAATCAGCAGCCATATCTAAAACTGAACCGACAGCAAAAGGTGGTCAATTGCATGTTTTGGTTAAAGAAGCAAAACATTTAACACCCATTAAGCCCAGTGGCAGTTGTGATGCATTTTGTAAAAGGTAAATTTTTATATTTTCTTACACGTACCTAAGTTATTTAAATTTTCTCATGATTTTAGCTATTTATTGCCTGATCGCACACGTAGCTCAAAACAGAAAACTCCGATTGTAAAACGTTCTACAAATCCTTGTTGGAATTATACTTTTGTTTATGAGGATATATCATTGGAGGATTTATCTGAAAGAGCATTAGAATTGACTGTATGGGACCATGATCGTTTAGCAAGCAACGAATTTTTAGGTGGTGTACGTTTTTCTTTGGGAACAGGTAATATGCAAATTAAATTTTTTTTACAATATCCTTCTTTGCATTAAATGGAAATAGTTTGTTTATTATATAATTGCACTGTTGTTCATAATCTATTATGTAAATTTCATAGGCAAAAGTTATGGCCGCGTAGTGGATTGGATGGATGCCTCAGGCAAAGAATTGTCTTTGTGGCAAAATATGTTAGATCGCCCGAACTTCTGGGTGGAGGGCAGTTTAATATTAAGATCAACTTTAGATGGGATAAGAATTACACCATAAATATACTTTTATATATATGTGTAAATGCACTCACATACACATATGTTACATGTAACTATGTATATTAAACGTGAAATTTTATTCATTATTTTGATTTTCTAATATATTGTAGGTTACACACACTTCACAGTATTGTGTGTTGATAAGCAGACTGTATTAGATTAATACTAACATTACAACAACTGAAAACGTCAATACATACATTCTACAACTATTTAACGTCACACTTGAAATATGCAGAACAAAAATACTATATACCAACACATTCAACATTTTTATGAAATGTGCAAAATTTTATATCAAGTTATATATATATGTATACATATAAAAATAATTTTCATATAACTGCATTAAATCAACATTTATCACAATTAAATATGAAATTAAGTCATATGTGAATTATACAAAAAATAAAACAATTGCAGTTATTGAAAAGCAAGCATATGAATAAATTTTACAAATTCGTATACAAAAAAATATATAAAAAGTTGCTCAAGTTGCTAACAACTCTTACTAATCTTTGGTACTTGTTAATTTGAATCTTGTACAATTTATACAAAGTTATATTTACCTTCGATATTCCAAAACGAAATTTACTTTCGATGTAATGAAAATACAATCGTTAAAATCATCACACAAATCTTTAAAACCATCATATTGATATACATAAATTACGAAAATAATTCCTTCTCGAGCCTTACTACAAAAGGTATTTTTATGTAGCGAAATAATACATAGAAATAACATAAAAAAGCAAAAACAAATTTCAATTTATAAAATATAAAAAATTTAGTACATATTTTAATTATTGGTTTTGAGTTTGTTTTTAAAAAATTAACATAATAAATACAATTTTTTCAAATTTTTCATCCATATGTGTATAGAAAGAGATAACATTATAATATAACCCAAAATAATAATTAATGTTTATATTACCTATTGTAAGGTATTTTCATGTGGGTGTTTTATTACTTATAGATTTTTTATTATCATTAATTTTATTTATACAATGTAATCATCTTCGAATAAAGAGTTTTTAACTATTTATGCTTTACTTTTCTTTTTCATATTTCATAATTGTTTCAATAAAAAGTTAAAATGTACATTTAGCACCAGTATTAAACCTAAAAACGGCAACTCAATTTGATCGAGTATTTACATAATGAATGAAAATACTCATTGCTGGGGCAAAAAGTGCGCTATATTCATTCTCCTAAGTACGTGAATTAATGATATTGGAACCAAAATCTTACCTACAACTACCAAATTTACGCTTCAGATAAAGTACAACTTTAAATTAATTTATTTTAACAACACATAATCTTTTTTCAAAAAAATTGATCAAAATATTATATAATTACTATGTTTATAACGGGATTATTCGCAAATTTTAATAACCAACTACATTCCTACCTCTGAATTAAGTGAAAACTAACCAACCAACAATATATTTCCCTTTATCTTTGTTTGTTTGGAAAATCCGCCCTATTTTTATCCAGATACAGTAAGCATAACGTTTTAGCCAAAACTTTAAGTAGGAACCTTTAAAAATGCCCCTGGTGTCTGTCCAAGTCACTTTTTGAATTGAATTGTTGTTTCACCATAATACGATGCCAAAGTTAAGAGTATTTCTCTCAAATTTTACACTATTTAAGAATATTTACATTGAAACATTTTTTATCTTTGCGATCTAGTGATAAAGGAAGTATATGTTCAATAATTAAAAAAAAAATATTACAATTCAATTATCATATAAATATAAAAGTTATTTGCTGAATCACTTGTTGCCTACAAAACAGCTTAACTTTTATACGTAAACTTAATTAAAAATATTTACTCTAAAGAACGTAACATTTATTATTACATATTCATATATATATATATGTATTAAAAAATATATTTAATAACAAATGTTGTAAAATAATGCAATTAATGTAAAAAGACTAATAACAAAAAAAGTTTATACTTACAATTGCTAGAGTCAGGGTGAACAGTAATGTTCTGAAGAAACCTAAGTGAGCTAAGTTTGTTAAAGGCAAAACCTGTATGCGAACCACCTACGCAATAAATTTCTCTAATAAGTATACAGTTTTCAATTTTCTGCTTTTTATATATATGTCTTTTTTTCAGTTTTTTATTACAATGTAGGTGCATTGATTGGGCGATTATTTTCATTTTCAATATCAACCTTTTGCTAAGACTTCTTCTTCTCTATCCTCTTTTTTTTTTAGACATCACTTTTGATTGCTAATGTATATTTTTGATAAAGTGTTATGAACTACTACGCTTGGGATGGAGGATATAAAATATCAAACTACAATAAGTAAAATATTTTCTGATGCTAATTATTAATTGTACTAACTTTGTACAGAGGATACAGTGGAAAGAATTACATAAATGCTAAACAACCTTAAGACGGAATTTTAATAAAAAAATGTATTCCTCAAATTATATACATCGTATTTCAAATGAGAAGCAAACAAATTTAATAGAAACTTTCTCATATGGATGTAGTTATTAATTATTACTTATATAAAGGCATTAGCAATTAATAAATATTATTTATTAATTTATTCACTTTCGTAAAACGGTCATGACGATAGAAAAATTTACAAAATACAAAGAAACTAATAAATACTAATTGATATATATAATATATATGTATATATAATTATATAATTCATATGCAGAATAATAATCTGCATGTATGTGTAAAATTGTTCAACATTAATTAATATTTTATAAAATGCATACACTTTTGGAATACATGTATTTTAATAAAAATTAAAAAAGAAAAAGAGTTACAAAAATATCTATCATGTCTTATATGAAAGGTGCTCTATTAAGATAATATATTCTCAACCAAGAATCAATGCAATAGTACACTCTCACTTTCAGTATTACTTACTGTTGTTGTTGTATACATAAATGTAGACTGTCACGTATATTTATCTGCAATATATAAAATTTACTCAACTTATTCCATACTTTTTTATTAAATTATTCTAAAAACCACCGATGCATTAAAAGTACTATACAGTCCTTTGAGGTTTCTTACACTTGTGTTCACAAAAATAATATTGTACATAGGGAGAATTTTCAATAAAATTTGGCATTATGGGAAATCTGGGTCTAATAAAAGTACCTGCTAAACCCTACAGACCTATTATATACATACTACATATTTGAATTTATTATAAGAAATGACAATGATATAAAATATATCAATTGGAAAAAGCTGTTTCGAAATGTAATTCATAAAAAAGGGAACCACCGCCTAACTGAAAATATATTACTATATTTTATATATTATATTATATTTTAAACCTTCCCATCCATATCACCCTTTCAACAATTTTTTAGTGAAAACGTATATATATAAAAAGAGGTACAAATTCTTTATACATAAAAATAGCGCCGCTAATTACTTTAATTGAAAATCCGTAGAAGGTAAAGTTTCATGATTGATTAAAACAAACAAATAATTCAATTATATTCTATAATAAGATTCTATTCAGTATTTGATAGAATTAGATGGAATTCTATAAAAAAATTCTATATTATTATAAATATACACACTTAAACAAAATTCAACTATTTAAGGAAACATTCCAATATATATTATACAATGGACATGCTATCATTCAACATACAACAACAATAATAATAAAATGTTTAAGCTTTCAAATCTTGAAACACAATGAGGGCAATATACCGTAATATAATTCTGTATACGTACTGTACTGTGTGTGTATACTATACATATTATATTAAAACATTTCATAACAAATAAAGCGAGTTCAATATAATTAATAAAAAGAAATTTCCTATTAACAATTTCCCATTTGATGACTTTCACAACAACAAAAAAACAATATTGAAGTTTTATTGGGATCTCTTATAACTGGTAACATTATGTGAATATAATGAAAAGTAAAGATTATTAATATTATATGGGTTTTATCGCCTACTACACCCATTTTCCAAAAATCTTAAAACCTTATTAAGAATTTTTTTTTGTAAACTAGGCACGTTTTTATTATATAACCTCGCCAATTTTAAGCACGTATAGGGCCGAGCTAATTATAAGTGTTTGTGCCTAATTTTAACTTCGTATCATTATTGTGGCTGTGTGTTGGTCGGTTGGGACTTGACCGATTTCGCTTCCAGGAACCTAATAATACGGTAACATGTACAAACCTTTAATTATTTTAATAAAAATCATTCTACAAAAATTTGGTTTCAAAAATAATTCTTTAATAATGTTTATTATTATTCTTATTGCACTCTCTAATTAAGAGAAGTTTTAATGAGTTATGTATATTATGTGTTTCATACATTTTATATGTATATGTGTGTGATAAGGTATATATTTATTATACAATACATATTTCCAAACTCATACGTGAGAGGCATTACAAATGAAAAATTATTAAACATACAACACTTACGCTATATTTAGTGTAAACATTTATTATAAATTTAAAGTATAATATATGATTATTTTATATTATTGCGTGACAGTCAACCATATTCTGCCATGAAAAAACATTCTCAAGCATATGGAAATTATATATATTTTAACTTATGAGTAACATATAACAAGTAATAAATATTTCTGCCAGACCAAGTATTATAGGCTTGACCTGCTTTTAGTTGAAATAAGAGAAAAATATAATCGTCTTAATCGAAAATATTTTAATGTCATAAGTGTTCGTTTACTAGTTATACATTTGTACAGTTTTCTTGAATAAGGATTGCGTACAAAAGACTGTAATTAGTTTTAACCTTAGCAAACTCAAATTCCTTGCTGAGAAAAGTCTTCGATTGGCTAGAAATTTATTAAATGTTAAATGTTCTCTCATAAATATAAGTGGCCGCCTGGCGGAATTTCGTACATTATTTGCAAAGGGAACACTTTTGCATGGTGTTAGACACCGCTTTTTAATGCATTTATAAATGTAGAATCATTTGGATATGTTTTGTATAGTATATTTGAGTACTGTTTGCATATACAAAAGATTTTTATTATTTTGACTGCACCTCACTTTCCCTTATATTCATTATAAATCAACTGGGTAATAGGAAATTTTCAAATATGCTGCTACAGTGTTTTGGTTTTAGAAGGAACCTTCTTCTTTAGAGAGATATTTATAAATAAATTAATTTTTCATAGTTCTGAATAGTAATATACACACCTGAGTGAGTGCTTACTGATTTGTGTAATATTTTTTATGCTGTAATTAATTTAAAATAAGTAATCCGGTCTGTTGTAGTAAAACTTAGTTGAAGCTGCTTCGTTATTTAACTTTTCACATTTAATTATAGGTTTATTAAAAGAACTATTGCAACTGCAGCACGTTTCATCCAGTTTTACAGACTGCTGCCAAGATCCATAGTCACCGGATGTATCATTATTACATGTCTCTAAAGATGATAATAAAGAAAGATTTTTTAATTTAGTACTTTCCTCATAATCATTATCATCTGTGTCAAAGGCTTCATGACGTTTAAATGGTTTGAAGATTGGTTTATTTTGGCGAATATTCTCATTTCCTTTACTTTCTTCCTCATTGATAATATACATTAAACGCTGAGGATTTTGAAAATCATACTCTTGCCTTAAAGGTGCTGTCTCCTTGGTATTGTTGAGGTTCATTTTAGTTTTGCCACCTTGCCAAGACAAGTTACTATCTAACGAATCGCTGTAACCATAATCAAATGTGACCAATAGATTATCACTGCCCGCCTCTGAAGAACTCATATATGAGTTGAACGATGTATAATAATCCACTATATCATCGTTTATCGATGGTTGGGTAAATTTCATTCCATTTCTATAACGTTTGCTAACGATTTGTTCTCTTGAATCTCTTACCAATAAATTCTCAAAATATTGACTTAATGTCAAACGATTGCCATTTATTAATGGTTCATTATTGGATTTATTCTCCACGATTTTTACATCCGCTATTAAATCTCTTTCAAAATATTCACTTAAACCGGATTTTTCAAACATAGTATTCTTTGTATTATTCGATGTATAATTTCCGCCATTTATGTTACTGGTGAGATTCTAAACGCATCCCCAGGGAAGAAAATTTTATTTAGAATAGTACAGAAAGAAAAAGTAAATAAAAAAACATATTGCAGAGTGCATTTTTCTTTTATAAATTGTAATTATTAAAATACCTTTATAAAGTTATGTTATTATTCATTGATTGGATATTATTTCGAAAGACATTGTTAGAGGTTTTGCAAAAGTAAAACATTATTAATGGTGCATTATATACAAATTTGTATGTGCGAAGAAATTTTTCTATTCTTCAAGATAGTTTATTTTGTTATAATAATTAGATGTCGAAAAACTCAACTAGTTAGCTACTTTGGTGCATTAGAGTATACTATAAAGCTCAAAATATACTTAATTTTAGTTTCGTTAGAGCAAGGAAAGAGACGTGCAATTCTTTAAAACGTCTATAAAAACTTAGAAGCAGGCAATCACGCGTTGTTCAACTTATGCTTCTCATTTAATTTAAATTATTTTTTATTAGTGCTTTAATTTTAAAACAAAATGCATTTGAAATTTAAAATCTTCATAAAAGCTTCTTTACAGTTTAATGCCAAACATTTTCGTAGTGCAGTACACTCTTGAATTTAAATTTGGCAATATTTTTCTTCTCTTTCTACTATACGAACTTATTTTTTTATAGATTTTAAAGTTTCGCTTCGAAAGAAAGATGACGATAGTTTCAGATAACATTTAGTATCTTCGAATTATATTTGAAAACGAAAAACATCTCCAAAGTTTGCACAATTGCACTGAAAACTTCGGATAAAACCTGAACTTGCGGTCGGTTAAGTTGGTGTATTTTTGTGTAATAGTTTTAGAAAAAATATCGCGGACCGTCTCTTCAAGCATTTCTTCACATTTTACATTTAAATAATTTTGTTTTACTATTGCTATTGCAAATTATAAAATAAAGGAAGATTAATAGGAGCGAGAGGATAAGAAAAAAGTTGAGTGGAGTATATAATAAGCTAAAACAGGGTGCACTACAAACAACTACTAATACTACAGCTACACAGAACTGATATCAAAATTGTTGTATTGTTGTAAATAAAAAAAAAACTTACGGCCACTTGGGATGTAGTAAAAGCCGAAGAAATCTAATAATTTATGTTGATATGTTACCACGAGAGCGACGTAAACATATTATGAAGCATCAAATTAGTGGATTGCATTTTCATTACGTTTTAATTTGATGGTCTTAGCTGAAATTTTATATAATCAAATCCGGCTTTCCAGAGATACCTTTTGGTTTGCAATATTATTTACCGCCAACTCCATTTTATTAATTTTTTAAAAGGAAACCCACGCCTATATAAACAAAAGCACATACATATGGTTCCTGGGACATGCTCCATGAGATATTTTTGATCATTTGTTTTACAAACATTTTTTCGTTTTGGTTAACACTGTTGATTGATTTTTCTTTACGACATAACAGGGGAACAGATCGCAATAATTGTAAAAAAGATAATTTTTTTTTATTATGTTTAAGTTTTGGTTGAGTTGTGTTTAGGTTTGAATATTATGGGTGTTCCATATACATAATATATAAAACCGAAAGAGAGAAAAAATGGAGAATATAAAGAGGACTATTAGGTATACATTTTATAATGAAAAAATTATTGAATATTTTATTTATGAGGCTCATAACAAGAATATTACACATAAGTCGAGACCAATCCATGACATCACTTTACTACCATCAACCTTTCATTCATGAATTTTAATTCAATTCTATTAGAATCTATATAAATAATGCAGTAATACTTAAATTTTTAAAAGCTTCAATCATTGTAGTAGAAAATATATTAAGTTTGTATAGATGATAAATATTTTTTATTATTCTTCTTTGTAACTATTAAACGGCGATCGATTCAGAATTATTTGCTGAATCGTTTGAACCATTGTTTGTATGTCCGTTCATGTATTTTTGTGAAAGTAAGTGGTGCAGGTTATTAAATGATCGTTTTTTATCTGTCTATATAAATTTATGTCCTTCCTACAACATTAAATTTGATGCAAAAGCATGCATTGATGCAAAGAAAAGCCCTTCACTTATGTATCACATGATATAATAGAAAGCAAATCGTCTCAGATGATTTTGAAAATCTCTTCAAACTTAACATATTAACTGTCTTGAAGAAACAGCCTTTAGTGCCATGTTCCTATATTTATCCCATATAAGCATTACATGTTGTACGAAATCATCTATTGTGGCATTTGGTGGTTGGAGGGTAGGTAGTGGTAGAGTGAGGAATAATCTTGTACATGAGCATTAGTAACCTTTATTACCAATTAGTACACTGTTAGTCACCTTAGCGCAGTTTTACTTCATACGAATATATACATATATATGTGTTGTATATGACATGACATATGAAATTTCGAATCCCCTGCAATCAAAATGTGAGTGTCATGTATGAAGTAAATGAATGAATGAATATTTAACAAAATCTTCTTAACAATGGCACTAAAATAACAAATTCCTCGAGCAGCACTTATGCATAATTCATGCGTGGACTGAATTATTTTGGCATTCACAAACACAAGCTTTAAAAAATACACTTTTGAATATAGTTTTTGTTTTCAAATTATTATTATATTATTATTATTATTAAATTGTATGAGTTGTGGTTGTTGCTGTTTGCAATTATAATCATTTAATAAACATAAATTTTTTGTTATGTTTCTTATGTATGCATACGTCTATAAGAAATATAATAATAAAGTAAAAGTAAACATTACACTTATGAAATCATATTGAAACTAAATTAAACACTTTATAATTTTAGTTTAGTGGGAGCTACATTTAATTATAGTGCATAGATATTTTTTAGCACAAACACAAAAACCTTTTCACATAGTTATTAATTAAAACATGGACATTTAAAAAGAATTAAAAAAATTATTACAATGTAACAAAAACAGACCAAGCAAATGCTTTTCTCTTTTCATATTTATCGTATAGTTAAGAACCCAAACAGGCACTCTCACTCGACTGGCAATTCTGTCATGCAAACTGTTTTGGAGAGTTTAATAATTTTTTAGGCTGCCTCAAGCATGTGAGTTTTTATGCTTAAAAAATACAAAAATTTAATATAAAACATTATAATAATAATTAGAAACAAATTTCTATCAAAGGAAATAATGAAGACGCGAAGAGATAGAGAGAGAGACGACTTGTCATATAGCTTTGATATTTGTTTTCTAGTATTATCAACTCTCAACATTGTTCTGAGCTCGTTCTCTCCGTATTTATTCTCATCATCTATTTCATATTTCTTTTCTTAACACATATTATGACGGTATCTCGTTCATAATTTATATCTAATAAAAAACACTGCAGCAGCACAAGTATTATGGTTTAGAATTTAACTTAACGTAATGACTTCTTACTGTTTTTTATTATTAATACAATAATAAATGTAAAAGTGAGTTTTTGTAATTTGTTTTGTATTAATACGAATAATAAATAATTAGCGTCATTAATCAAATTCATTCAAATTAATTACATCTTATTATGTATGTATGCAATAGATGACTTATGTTTGTTTTTAAATATTTACATTTTTTTTAAAACGCTTGAAAAACCGTTACCGATTACATAAGGGAGTTTAAGAGTTTATCGTCTGTCAGTTTTAATTGCAAGTTCTCTTTGAATTTATAATATCTTTATAAATTTTAAATCTGATTCTTGCAAACAATTCAAATAATTTATTGTATACGACTGTAAAAACAAAACAAGTGAAATAGATAAATTTGATAGTGGCCAAATCTTGAACACCAACAATTTATTCATCAAGCCCTTTAAAAAGTATAAATGTAAATTTTTAACTTTCTATTTGATATGCGAAAAATCTCATGACAGCAATCTGTTTTTTTGGCACGGTACACGTGTCCATTGAATACATTGACCCAATTTCAGAACCAAACAGAGTTTAGAGACTATCAACAATTCTTACAGGTATGGAATCGATTTATATATATTTTTGACCAGGAGAAAGACTTTAACACGTTGACGGATAGACAGCCACGGCTAAATCCACTCAAAATTCGATGATGATGTATCGTTGGCTCTACGATGCCTCTTTCTGGGCTTTGCAAACATTTTGACGAAATTATATAATTAACAAAGTTATATAATAGGGTGCTTGCTCTAAACTTATTGCTTAAATATTCTCAAAATTTGTAATTCAAAGTAGTGAAGTGCCCAAATGTCTTTCCAGTATAAAAATATAAAGTGTGAAAAGTGCCTGTACTTACTGATACTTATAAGAGAGTTATGGTAGAGATTGTGTTTAATTTGTCAGTGGAAGCAAAATTAAGTTACTAAATGGTCAGGTTTGACCGACTATAAAATTCTCACTTGCTTTATTGAAAGATTGCTTGCTTCAAAAACTGTACAAAGAAAGAAAATTTTTTGCTCCAAGGCGTACAATTGGAAGACACTAACGACAGAAACAACGTTTTATACAATACTTTTTTTTTTCTTTCTTCAGTGGTCTTAAGTGACTAATGATGATAAATACTACATCGAAGCGAATCTACATAGAAGCAAAAGAATCCATTTTGTCCAGTGGACTTATGACATAAGTTTTCATATCAATTTAATTGGAACATGCACGAAATCGTTACGATTTTATAAAGTTGTTAAATAGTTTAATAAAATATGTTTATTCTAATATAAACATAATAATATATAAGAATAATTTTTTGTGGCGTCACTTCGTTTATATATCGATTCAATTTAAATAAACTTACAATGGAATTTGTTTGGTGGCAGTGGTGACAATGAAGATGCGCATATGAGTAATAGAAAGAAAAAGGTATAATGTAAAGTCCCATAAATACCATAAAGCAGACGTAATAAACAGACGTAGACTGTACTTTTATACATTCATACAAATGCTTATATATATCTACATGTATTGTCATAGTTATAAAAAAATAACACTTTTGGGTTTATTGAGTATTTCTGTTAAAATTACAAAAAAGAGTTTGATCAATTTTAAGATTAACCGTTGATGTAAACACTTTACAACTGTACTTAACATAACAAAGTTTATGTTTATATTAATTTAAATCTATAGTGTATAACAATAATGAAATGATTAAATGAATGGCGAAGAGAGTGCTTTGAGTCTAGTCAATTTAAGAGTTTATATGTGAAATTGATTTTATTTTTTCTTGTTAACTGTAAAAGCGTTAAATTAGTATTTTTTCAAATTCTCAGTTATAATAGGTAAGCATATAAATGTTATATATATATATATATATATATATATATATATATGTATGCATTATAGTTATTTTTTGTGCCTAAAGGATAAATAGAGACAGAGAGAAAGAGACAGAACGGTGAAAGCTTTTGGTAAACGTCGTATTTTGTGTGGATATAAAATGATATAAGATTACATATCTAAGTATGTATGTATATGTAGGCGTCATGAAGCCTGAAAATCAGACTAACGTCACTAAAAAAAGGAAGATTATCCTGATGGCAATAACTCTATTGAGGGTAATCATTAGAGATCTTCGTTGGTATCGGTATTTCCGTTCTATTGTTATAACTAATTTTCACCGTACGTATCATAAATTGTATAATGTTGCCCCTTTAGGTTCATTTTTTTTCACAAACAATCAACTTTCTGATGAATTTTTTTTTTTTTAATATAATGTATAATTAACAATTTACAATTTAAGCCAACCCAAAACTGTGGATTTAAAAGTGCGTACCTTGCCACTGTCACTATCACTCGTTGCACCATTACCATTAACACCACCACCACCACCAATACCACTATTAAAATTATTAGATGATGTGGATGCAACAGTAACAGCAGTGCTACTGCCGCCACTTACATTGCTACTATGCTGTAAATCCATTTCCATTTGACGGGTAGGAGCCCCTATACGTGCTCCCACTACCGATGCACTACTAAAACGTCTTGCTGTTGTTGTTAGTGTTGTAGCTGCTGCTGATGTTGTTGTTGTGTTACAGTTATTTTTACTATTTACCGAACGTCTCGTAAATGGTGTAGAGGCATGCGAAAAACTTTTACTAGCACACAATAGAACGTCTTTCCGCTGTGTTGAGTTTGCTGGTGTTGTTAAAATTGAAGTCTTGCATATAGAGCTTACTACATTACTTTCACTATCGTTGATATTATTAGCCACCATATTTGGTGAAATATTTTGTTGCTGTTGCTGCTGCGTATTATTATAAGCGCGCGATAGAGAATCCATTTGTCGCAAACGCGCTGACAAAGATTCTCGTTTCAGTTTAGGTAACGGAGAGCTTTGTAATACTCTTGAGGACGGACTATTATTAAAGTTTATGCTACCCGTTGTTGCATTATTGGCTTTGGATGTTGAACAATTGTACGGTGTTGTCGGCAAAGGTATAAATGATGAGATACTACTGCGACTGGTAGTACTCAATGATGATGAATTATGATTATTATCTTTTCGAATACTTTGAACTGAATCGGCTCTTTTCAGACTGTTGGGCGATTTAGAATACAATAAATTTCCAGTACTACGACTTAAAGGGGAACGATTCGCCGAACTGGAACGATTGGCCGAAGGTGGTGAACGACCTGCCGTAGAAGGTCTCCCCGAGGGTGGTTTACCTACATAAAAAAGTAAATAATGGATGGAATAAGAAGACAAGCCAGTAACAATCAAATATTGCTTCTTATGTAGCCAAGTTCTAAACCCACACAATCCATATATGTATATATGCACTAACCTGCAAAATATGTTGCCGCTTTGCTGCCCGGTAATGGAATTTTGCTTGGTTTAGTAGCCACTCCACTAAATTTCTTTAAAGCTTGCACTTGATTTCTTAAAGTAATGATTTGTTGCTGTTCTTCCAATGGACTAACACCATCCACTCTAATACTCATTATACCTCCGACGCTATTCTCTTTATCATACTTTAAAGTTGGCATCGGTTGTTCATGTTGTTCATCATGATCTTGAGCAGATTCTGTACTACTATTATTGTGTTGCAACTCATCCATCGGCAAGCGTACCATAGCTTTCATGCTGGGCGTAGATATTTGTGTGGTACTGGGTTGAGGCATTTGTCCTAAATGTCGAATGGGTGTAGCTGAACGTCTACTTTCACAGCTGCCACCCTCACGACGGCTCATCATCAAAATGGTGGAATTCGAAGAACGATTTGTTTCATAGTCATGATGAGAGTGTAACAAGTAAGAATTATTGCTAGGCATCCCACTAAGGGTTACAGAGGATTGCAATCTCGTTTCTAAAACGCGTAATTGAGCTTTCGTTCCTTCTAATTCAATGTTCTTCTCTTCCAACTGTTAGTATAATAAAAAACAATACAAAAAATTCAATTTATGAACTTGGAATATAAATATTTGGCTCCACTTACTTGAAACCTTAAATCTTCAACATCTTCCTTGGATTTATCCAAATTTTTAACTATATGACTTTTTGATTTGTTAGCTTGGTCTAATTTTTGCATCAACACCTGCAAGAATCAAAATTTGAATTAAAATCTTTTGCTAAAATTGAATTTAACTTTGCAATCGATATACCTGATTTTGCACGGTTAGCGTTAATAAATGTCTTTGCAGTTCTATAACATTATTTTCCAATAGTATAGCGGCAATTTTTTTCGAATCAGTTAAGCGACATTTGCTATTCCGTAAACCAGGATTGCTGACTATGCCATCGAGACGTCCCAATTGTTCCGTTGGGAATTGCTGTTGTTGTTGATTATGTTTCGTATCACTGCTAACGCTTTGATGGAATGCAATTAACTGCTGATGACTATTTTCCGGGCTGGAGTATAACATTAGCGCTGGTGTTTGCTGATCACACTGCGGCTGGCTATCATTCACTATAGGTTGGAATGTGTTGTGTTTGGAGCGCTGGGTTGTGGTCGACGCCATCACACCAAGACCTGATTGTACTGTAGTTGTAGTAGAACTTGAATAACACTTCTGAGCGGATTTATCCGATTGACTGGAGAAAAAACAATACAAATGCTTTATATCCTTAAATTTTTGTTTTTCAGAAATTTAAAAACTTTAAATGAAAAATTCTCATATCTTACAGAATAGTGTTTATATATAAGGGATCAACATTAAATTCTGAGTCAGCCTTACCTGTTCGAAATTTTACCAAATTGCTGTTGTTGCTGCAATTTTTGTACTCTTGAGACGAGCTCCAATTTTTGTGCCATGGCCAATTTCAATTGCTCCTCTAATTCTTTCTTAACATTAATCAGTTCTTCTACTTGATCACTCATTTTAGCCGCCTTTATACGACCGGTTAAGGTTTCTGCTTCCATTTCCGCCAATTTGTCGAGTAATCGATCGCGTTCTTTACGCAATTGTTTAATGTCTTCTTTATTTAGACGTTCAACATGTTCACGAAATGTTTTTGGTGTCAAAGCCGTATTAGCACTGCTGCTACTCGATTTCGATAAAACCACTGCTCCCCCCTCGGCTACATCTACGTCGTCGGTATCATTGTTACTAACCGATTGCTGCTGTTGAAATTGCTGGCTTTCATAATTTTGCAAATGCTCAACTTCCTCGCGTAAACGATTTGATTTGCGATGTATAACATCTAAAAGATTAAGAAGCTCATCATCGGTTTCCAAGCAGGATAAACGATTTGAAGCAATGGCGCCCTTTAATTGGAAAATTATTTTTACTTTATTATTTATTATAAAATACTCGGGAAACTAATTCACTTGCCGTTAAAGCACCATTTGTGGAAGAGGCACTATGACCTTCCTTTGAGGAACTGGTTTCAGTAGAGAAACCGGAATCTTGTATGACACTGCCATTATTGTGTTCTCCTCCTCCTACACCGCCCGTACCACTCCCACCACCGCCACCGCCACTACTAGTCTTTGGTTCTTTTTTACCACTTTGCGAATTACTGCGACTACGAGTAAGCGAGGAAGAAGATAGTTCTGTTGTGGCGGCGGGTTGATTTGTTTCTTTTTGCGACATCACTTTCCTTTTTATACGTATTCCCGGTTCCCACTCACGACGCGACACTAGAGTACTGTTACTAGTTAATGTGGCTGTTGACCCAGCTGTACTTATCACACTTCCCACTGACTGACCACCATTCGCCAAACCACTACCACCCCCCAAATTAGATGTCGTGGATGCTGCCGATGACATTGAAGCCATTTTTTGTTTGAGATCGGGAAATGTTTCAATCACTAAATCACGAAATTCCAATAGAGCTCCTACTTCATGTTGCAGTTCTTGCAATGATTTTGTTTGTTCACTATGTATATGATGATGATTTGCGCCGCTGCTACCCACTCCATGATGTAAAGCATAACTGTTGATGTATGGCCCCGCGTTATGGTGATGCAAAAGATGAGTATTATGGTCTACATTCAAATTGTGCTGATGATGTGGTACATAACCGGGTGTTAGTGCTGTGGGAGCCACAGTTACATTTACCGTATTAGTAGAAGCCATTACATGGGGATGGTGTAATCCACCCGTTACGGTTAACGGAAGACAATCCATGTGACTTCTTAATAGGCCACCATTCGTTGCACTGGCCGAATATTTGCAAGTAATGTTGAGCGGTCGCAGAAAAATAGAAGAATTCTTCTGTAATAAACAAGACAATAAAGAAGCTCAAGGTGGAGTTGATATTAAATTTATTATAAAAAAAAAAAAAAACACGTAAATAAACTTAATTTGGTTTCGGCCAAATCTTAAATTTGCTCCAAATCTAAATAGAAACAACGAGGCGGCACACAGTTGCGCCCTCCAATGGTGTATGAATTCTGTATTGATTTGCAAGTCGAGTTTTACGCTGAATACGTGTCTATTTGCAAGGGCGTGTCTATTATCCTACCACCACCACCATTGTGAGATAAACTCAGTATTTGATGCTGATCAAGAATATATTTACTTTGTAAATAAGGGTCCCTGACGCTTCCAATACCCAGAATGAAGTTGCTACTTATCCTATGTGAAGGGTATTAAAAAAACCAATGTGAGTCACATTATATATATTTTCAATAGTTATACTTACCAAAAGGTGTGTTGCTGTAATTAATCATTCATTCAATTCTTTACTACTCCATTGTTTCTGACACTTTTTGAAAACAAATTATGGTTGGCTTCTTGTTATTAAAAATATTGTTAATAATTTTTATAACACCTACTATCTAACTTCCTATTAGATATCAGCTATCAGACATCTGTTAAGATTAACGTCATTTTTGGGAGTGTTGAAAGTTTTTTATGGAATGTGTATGTTTTAACGCCTGATGTTAAATATTTATCATATCATTTGATATTCTCTTATTTTCTTTAAATTTTTTATATAAGCAAATTTTTGTGATGTTTTGTGATGTTTATACAAATTCAAATTATAACCTAAATAGAGATTTAGCGCGTTAACGGTAAGGAAGAAAGTGGATAAATCAAAATAATTTTACATGTAATGATTGAACAAAAATTTCAAATTATTTAAATAATTTTTTAATATTCATAGAGAATCACACAATCAGCCATTTAGGAATAATATGTAAATCAATAATAATTTTTGTAACACTTAAGACGGCTCTAGAGAACATTCCACATTAAGAAATAATATTATTCATAACATAAATATTGTTCCTAATCAAAATAAAAATTTAATAAAAACCAATTAAAATAACATGTGACAAAATTTGAATACTTGCCAGGCAAACAATTTATATCAAATTAATTATTCAAACATTAATAAAAGATACCTCGAAACCAAAACATCCATTATCAAAATACTTATTTTTTTTTTTTTTTGTTATATAAACACTTACATTTAAAGCTAATTATGAGACCTTCAATTCATATGTGCAAAATAGATAGAGTAGCAAAAAGAAAGTGGATAAATTAAAAAGAATACTTTAAGACAAATCAACGAGTTTCATAATGCCTTAATGACATGAAATGATTCTAAGTATAACTGTATATAATGGTGTATTATTGGAGTGTCTAAATCCACCTTTTTTAGTAAGCACAGCATCCCCAAATAAAACACAAAATATCGCTTAGAGTCAATAACTTAAACTAGCGACAGTTGGTTGTTGTGCCCACCAGATATTTAATGATTTCTCTCAATGAGACTGCATTGAATGCAAAGTACAAACAGTACATTTGAACTAAACAAACATCCAATGTATTGTTGTTGAATGCTTTGAGTGTACAAAACTTTGGCTACTTTTTTCAAAGTTAAATATCTCAGATCAATAGATGATTTGTGGGTTAAGTGGGCGTCAATGAGTTAGCGGGTCAATTAATTGAAATGAGAATGTAAATAAAATGCAAAACAGCAACAGAAAACTACTTCACTTTACTTTACTTGTTGTGTAACAACTGTAAAAGCGTCTAATGCAATGATGTGTAAACAATACCACTTGGCTATGTTTGTTAGAAAAAAAAAAGAAAAAAAAAACACCAAAAAACAAAAGAGTCAATTTACGTGACTCTACATAGCAAGTAATATAGATACGTATATACATACAAATATACAACAACGAAAAATCGAATAAAACAATCAACAAAAAAATTCCTGTAAAATGTAAACATTTAACTTCAATACGAAAAAAAACAATTTAAAACATTTTGTAATAATTCACATTTTA
Organism: Ornithomya fringillina; assembly: GCA_963978525.1. Classification (NCBI taxonomy): domain Eukaryota; kingdom Metazoa; phylum Arthropoda; class Insecta; order Diptera; family Hippoboscidae; genus Ornithomya; species Ornithomya fringillina. The sequence continues at coordinate 35,529,350 of OZ021691.1, read as the reverse complement.
CCCTAAAAATAGACAAATGTGAGAAGAATACATGTGTACGTAGATGTCGTACATGGATGTCGGAACAATTTAATGTTTATTTGGTTAATATATATAATAATACAAATGTTACTTAACAATCTTTACAAAAATAATCAAATTTCCAACAAATAATTTTTTTTACATTTTACATTTTATATTAATAAAACCAAGTGCCATATGCCTGATCCATAGAACTGCCTGAAGAATATTTACAATAAAATATTATGATCGAATGTTCCATACAGGTGCTCTTAATTCTGAATTTCATTATGGATAATATTTGCAGACATTTTATCGCTTTTTTGTTAAACTTTTCATACTACATCTCAACAATATATCAACAAAGCCTTCTCCGCTCAGTTTCGAAAGCTATTTCTAAGGGGAGCTTTAAGAAAAGCATAAAAGTTATATTTTTGGTTTATTTAATGCAATACTTTTCTCAGGGACTGAGATCTGTAAATTACTAATTGAAAATATTACTTTTTAGTTTGATTTAAACACTTGTTAATCGATCACGCAGCATTTAAGCAATAAATTTAGAAATTTATGAAAAAACAAATTTTAATTTAAATCCCGTTTATCTAGTTAATATAAAAATTTTCTCCTCTATTTTTTTATTAAAAATTTCCAGTTTTCTATTCACTTATAAATAAACGCATGCCTAAACACACACAATGGCTTAGTTGATGATTATTTTGTTTGATCGATAAAATGGCAACAACAATTTCAGTTAGGTATTTCTGTTACTGCAACTATTTGTATAAAAGAGCAATATAAAGAAAAAAAATAACATAAACATACCTCCCTCCCGTCTCTATTTCCATCCTTCTGTGTCCCTACCTTGTACGTGCTTAGTTTCTATTAAAGCGAAATTGACATTTCATCGACTTTTTAAAGAAAGATTTGTCATTTATTTTACGGTAAAGTCTTGTAACTATATGAGATTTATTGAGATCTGATGTTAAATTCCTTACTTCACTAAGGAAGAAAACATCTCTTTGTGTGCTTCTTTTTATTGAACAATGCCACCATTGAATTGTTATCGCAACTTGGAATGATCTTTATTGACCTGAATTTGAGAAAAAAAAAAAAAAAACTAAAAATAATTGCAATAACAACAACCAATCATTTGTATTAATATATATCGATTGGTAGGGTAGGCAACAGTACTTTATTGTGTTCAAGACCTTTTATTAGAAAGGCAGAAAAAATATTTGTGATTGAAGGTTCTTTGCGGTTAAACAAGCGATTACAAAATATTGCTACAGTTAATGAATAAAAAAAAAAAACGAAATTCTTATATAACAAATAAAACATTATTCAATGTGATTAATTGTGAATTTTATCAGTTTAAAAGGGATCGGCAATCTAAGGCACGCAAAAATTTTTATACTAATTGTACCTATTTGCCAGCTCCCTAGATAAATCTCACATTCTTTCTTAGCATTTCATGCCTTTACTTGAAACTCAAACGAGTCAAATTATATTAAAAACTGTTTAACTTATGTAGTCTGCAGTTAGTTAATTTCCCTTTTAAATGAGAACAATAACATATTGTTTGTATGATTATTTAACCCACTTGCATGATTATTTTTACATTAGAAGTATACTAAGTTTGTCATTCCGTTTGCAACACCTACAATAGGAGGGGGCGGCAGAGACCTTAGAAAGTATATATACTCTTGAGCAGCCTCAAAAACTGAGTCGATCTAGACATGTATGTCCGCGTGTTTATCTGTTGATGGTATTCTCACGGGCAAGTTTGAGATATTGAGCTAAAGTTTTGTACAGCCACTTTCAGTTTAGGCAGATCGCTATTTAAAGTGAATACATTTTTATGAGTCACGCCCACAATCGACAAAAATCTCTTTATCTGCCACAAAAATTTAACGTGAAACTTAGTACGCTTAGGTATAATTATCCTAACCATCAATGTTTCAAAAATGGGCGTGGTCGTATAACAGACACGTCCATACTTAACGTAAAACTAGACTTGCAAGTTCATACGTATTACATACACTATTAGAGAGCGCAATATATATATGCCACACTCACGGTTGTAGATAGTTGATGTAGATGTGGGAGTATTTAAGATTTGGCCCAAGACAAATTTAGTTTTTCTACTTGTTTTTTTTTACTCTTTCTCCCTCTGGCTCATTTATAACATATATTTATTTTTATTGAAAAATATCGAATAAACAAATGCAAAGTTTAGTTTTTGAACGCAAAAATAATACCTTAAACTCTGTCCTGAATTTGTATGAAATTAGTTTCTACAAAATTGCTTTGCAAGGAAAAAATTGATCAAACAATCAAATGATTACAACCGTCACAACTTTTCGTGTCATCGTTGGAATTTGCTTTTATTGTTGTTGTGTATAATATAAACAGGCATTTCTTCCTCTTAGTGCTGTACGCTTTTAACATTTCCATGCATTTTTTTCATCCTCTTGAAGTAAAAGGAAATATTGATTTTTTAACTAAATGAAAAGCACTTAAGAGTGCAGGAGTATTATATTTACATATGTACAGACAGCGGCAGATAAGTTACTTGTATTACTCTTTGCATACGTATTCTATTTAGAAGTTAATATAGACTGGTTATTTGAAAGTGGTCCTAGTCCACTTTTGGAAATACTCATTTAAATTGGGTCCACAAACGACAAGTTCTCTCACAGCACAAAAATGTACTTAAGATGTTGAAATTTGGTACAGATATTTATAATTAAAACCAACCAGTTTTTGTAAAAATGGGCGTGGTAACAGCCACATCCACTATTTATAAAAAACATTATTTGGCGCAGAATTTGACTACTTGGCGAATTTAGTTTTACCTCCTTTTTTATAAAATTAAAGTCCATTTACTATTTCCTGGTTTTCCAGTTAACATTTCTCACACAACTTTTTACAGGTCTCTTAATCTCTAAAAAAATTAAAACTAACCTATACTGATATTTACTTTAGCCACTACATGCTCCATTTATAAGCCAGTCAATTAATTAATTATTCATCTCCTCACATTATTCATTATTTATCACTTTACTCAATAACACACATAAACTGATCATAAGAGAAAAACAAACACATATCCAGTTTTTGTGTTTCTGTTAGAAAAACATTTCACATAAATTAAGAAAACACATGTAAAGTACAGGTAAGTAAATGTGCCATCAGCGGTAATTAAATATAATGTCGCTCGCCATACATACATTTCAGCAAAAGCATCAAATTTCACTTTTCACTTCAACACCACAACAAAATATAGAAAATCAAACAAATAAAATTAAATCACAATAAAAACAAGATAAAAAATATGCCAGCCACGTTACTCATTAATCATTCAGTAAATATATAAAACATATGCTATATATGAAAACTTTTATAAGGTTTCCTTAAATATATAGACAGCGTCGGCACGTAAAAACCCTGCGGTTTGTTTTATAATAATGCAGTATCAGATTTTTGTGTTTTATTTATTGCCAATTAAGCGTAAAGGTTAAAAACGCTGTTAATTTGATTTTGTGATAGGAAACGCAAAAATCACGTAATCATTTTGTTTTTTGACACCTATTGCAACATATGTCAATAAAGGTGTCATTTAATCGTTGTCGTGTTCCTGGCATGTGATTAGAAATATTTTCGTATTTTTTTAAATACTGTATGAAATAAGTTGTTTTCAATAATCTTAAACACAATAATCGCTAGGGTATAAATAGTACATTTCCTTGGACATCAAATTTTGGATACCTTCCTAGCTTCCATCCAATGGATAATATTATATATGTACATCCCCGAGCAGAATGGGTTTCATTACATCATACAATCAATTTTTAATTAATTTTTTCGTAAAAATAGTTCAATTCAGATTAATTTAATTGAGACAAATAGCATGCTTTTGCATACCACTTTTCATTACAATACATTTTCAAGAAAATATCGAAACGAACGTTTTTCCCAAATTAATTTCATGTCTACTGTCATTGTTACGTAAAAGTCAACAATTGAGAAATTTGTATTGTGTTAAAAATGTTATACGTCTTTAGGCCAAAGGCTATGAAATCAACACAAATTTCAAATTTGTTTGTGTGAATAGCCAAATATGTAATATACAAACTAAACATTATTATTGTTGTTGTTGATGATGGCAGCAATTTGCATTAAAGCAACTCTTACAGCTATTTAGACGATATTATAAGTTATCTATTGCAAGTTAGAGCGATATTCACTAGACTTGAAGTTGCAATTTATGAACAACTTAACTATTTAATAGTTCGCTTAGAGAACAAAAACCTAACGAAACACGGGAAAAGAAATTTCATGTTAATATTTCTATAACTACGAAATATTCCTTAGTACCTGTCAGTGGCTGATGGCTCACAACACGAACGTGTAAAAACGTCAAACTGTTTAAATGATTGATTGACATAAAGGAACTAGAATACTAGGATAGCACATATGATATACTAACAATTAAACAATATATTCTACAAAAATTGCTTAATTTAACTAAATGGACTCAAGAAATATTATTTATTATCAATTATAAATTTTAACAATTGTGGGCGCCGCTGTTAACCAATTTTGTATATTTTGTGAATAGACACCGCTTGCATAAAGTAAGAATAGTTATAGAATATTTATGCTTAAAACGTGGGTAGACACATAAATACCCGATCTAACTGATTGTTGTTAAAAACGAAAGTATCAGTAAGGTATAGAGAAATTGTCTTTATTCAAAATAGCACAAAAACAATAATAAACTTAATATTGCATTAACACTGACCAAATTTATATAAAGTGTATTTTATTATAATTAGTGTTGTAGTTGTAAGCCAAGCAATACAAAAGAATCGCTTCAAAAGAAAAATTTCATAATATAAATATTAAAAATAAATAAAAAATTATAGTTCATTGTTCTTTACAACCAAATAATAATCAGGTGACTTTATAATACACGCACACTCAAATGGTTAGAAAGAGAAAAGAAGGCAAGAGGTGAAGTATTTACTACCTATGCATGCACAAAGCTAACCATTAAGCGTCGACTTAAAATAGTTGTATATGGTATACAATAATTTTATGCCATAATTTCTTCTTCATCTGCATTAAATCTGCTGCACAACAAAGTTTTTATAGTAAGTAGTACTCTACTCAAGCAGACAATAGAGTGCATAGAATAAAGTAACAATGTATACTCACCGTAATAGAATTCTTAGTTGAATCATTGTTGCTTTTTATTGTAGCTTTTTTTTAGGAATAAAATTGTGCACAATACGTGAAGTTGGAGGTAAACGGTTTAACGGCTGAACCGCTTGGCTAACTAATAATAAAACGCTGCCAAGCTAAGCAACTTTGTTTATTAGAGATGAGATGATATTAGGAATCAAGTTTTTTTTTCTTAGTTAACAGATAACGTCATTTACAGAGAACGTTTTTATATAAATGAAAGTTTTATTTTAAATCTTACATAACAGTAAAATAAGGAACAATGAATGTTTTGTTTAAATTTATTTATGACTATATCTTTATGGACGAATAGCACACGAAGCAAAGAAGTTTAGCAAGCCTGCAAATTTTCTCGAAGAGCAAGAAAGGACATTTATGTACTAGATATATATTTTATCAACAGTTATTTCGTAACTCCACACCTTCTTCACACAAAGTATATATCATCCTAATCACCTCTAAAATATGAACTGCCGTGTACAATTGAAAAAGTAACTATTTCCAACTTTTATTAACTTATTATTATTTTTTCTTCCTTAAATGAACAGAGATGATGATGATGATGATGATACGAAAACAAAAGCTAATGGCTGGTGAAACTGAATTTATTTAAATCATCACTTGCGCACTTAATTGTACACTTTTTTAATCGTTTTGAAAATAATTTCCTGCTTTTATTAAGCAAATTAATTCTAATCATGCAATTTCACTTAAAATTATTTGAAAAAAAAAGAGAAAGCAATCGCTTTATTGTTATTGCACAAAAAAGATGTAAGTACCCAGAATAGATCACTACTAACTAAATGCGCTACGTTTACAACAAACTTTCTAAGTTGCAAAAGAGGATATCTCCATTTCAGTGAGAGGAAAACACAGTATATATAAAATCCCGATCCATTACTGCCTTTTTGACTGAGCTTTTTATACTAATGGCCCCTCTGGCTGTTGTGCACCATACAATAAACTTAATATACCTTCTAATCTAATGTAGAGTTTATAAAAATTATTCAACCAATTTCAATATTCACACAAGATTAAACATTAATTGCATGGTAAAAAAATAAAAAAGAGAGGAAAATTTTTTTTGCAAAACAAAATTATGTTTTGCATGAAAAGCAGTCAAGCAGTAGTTGGAAACAGTTTTTGGTGCACTCCATTAAGCAAACGATCACAACACCAAGTAATGCCAGAATAACGCAATAGCACATTGCACAAAATAAATAAATAACTTGGTAATACTAATCGTCCTTGAGTTCAATTTGCAGAAAATGTGTCGAAAGTGCCCAATACATTAACGTCAAAGCTTATTCGGGGAGGTCAAGAATTATACATTGTTTAAAAAGACTTTGTCACATCAAGTAATTGATATTATCACTTCCAAGTGAATTTAATAGATAATTGAAATTCCTATATACAATACATATTATGCAGGTACTATGCGCTTATCTGATTATATTTTAGATATGTAGGAGTTGAGTAAGTGTATGTACACTGTACCTGTCTAAGGTATAACTGTATATGATACTTGAAAATTTATATAAAAAATACAAAAATGCATTTTTTAAGTGAATTCGCTTATTAGCATTCCAGGCAATTTTCACAATATCGAAAAATTAAAAAACAAGAAAAAAACTTAATTTGGCTTAGGCCAAATCTTAAATACCCTCCACATTTACAATAGTGGACGTGACAATTGAGTGAAAATGTCAATAACAGGCAAACACACGGACATAAATGTCTAGATCGACTCGGTTTTAGATGCTGATCGAGGATATCTATATGGGTGTTGCAAATGGAATGAAATACTTAGTATACTCCCTGTCTTAGGTGGAGGGAATAATTAAATAAATTTGCATTGAATTCTTTTTATTATAACCTTTTAACTCTTGCTCCATACTTACACAACAGTTAGGGCACTCCCAACTTTTCCAATGAAATAGAAAAGACAATGCCAGAAAACTTTTTCACTTTGCATATCAATTTATCAATGCACTTAACACTTGATTCTTGCTTCTTGCTTCTTGCTTCTTCAATATTTGTTTCTTTTCGTTATTCGTGTACGACTTTCGTTTCGTTCATTTATCATTATTACAACATTGATTACACATATTTTTACGTATGTTGATTATTAAGCAGAAATATATTAACATGTTACGTTATTATTATCATTTGTTTGCCATTTAACTTCTTTACCTTTATGGCCATTATCTTCGTTTATCTATGTGTAGGTAAACATTGTGTGCGTGTTAGGTACATATGAGTTCATATATAAAAACTATGTAAATTGTGATTACCACTTTTTCAATTTTCATTTCATTGGCACTTGCAGTATAACTTTCAAGTGAGAGAAAGAAAATTTTATCAACTCATAACAGCTCTGTAACGCAAGCTCTGTAATACCAGTGACTGAATAATCTTTTCAATTATGCAAATTCGTCTATTTCTCACTTGCCCAATCCCACAACTGATTCCTTCTTATAAAGTTTAATCTGAAACCTGATGAAAAAATATTACTTCCTCAAAGTATAGCAACCTATTCGCCTTATTCATCTTCATTCGATTGTTTCTTTACATCTCAGGGTATTTTTAATCTTTCAAGGGCGCTCTCAATGGAGTACTTTTATAGAGGTTGATCACGCGATTTTAAATGCCAACTAGGAAATTGTCCTAATTGTTGTTTGCACCTTCAGCAAATGTTACATAATTTTGTATAATTTTTGTTTTCTTTTACGATAATGAAATTCGTTCATTTTTATGTTATGGTTCATGTTTCATATGTTGTTCACCATAATTATATCATTACAATGTGTTATTTATCTTTCTTATAACCGTATTTATTGAATAATAACGTTACGTCGGCATGAAAGTTTTGTTTTTATAAACATTTCATTGATTACAAGTGCGAATCCATTCAAATCGATTATGTAAAAAAAAAAAAAAAAAATCGTCACGGGCTGCAATTAAATGTGGTTCATTTCAACTGCCTAAAAATAAAAATTTCCTTCAACAATACCTAAGTTGGCAAGCAAGACTTTAAATTCAAACTTCGACGTATGGACGTATGGACATGTCTTTTACAATGTATCCATTATTATCTTTCAGTTATTCCTTAAAATTCATTCTCTAACTTATTGTGAAACCATGTAAAGAAAAAACCTTTTTCTATAGGGCGTTTTTACAATATTAACATTCGAACGATATTGAAAAAGTTACATCCCGTTTGCTTATTAAATAATGAAGGTGTTATTCATTATAATTATATTTTCAATGACATAATTTTATTCGCAAAGTACCTACAGTTGGTCTCATTTAAAAATCTATAATAAAATATTAACTACAATGCAATATGTACTTAGTGTTGTGAATGTCGTATAATGGTACTTGAATACCACTGCAATCGCATAGTAATTTATATATTCTACAAAATGACATATTATATTTTTTATCTAACTCGAAAATTTCTGAATTTACGGTTCGACTGAAGAATATGAGGATAGACAGACATATAGAAGATCTTTAGTTCTTGGCAAAATTTGCGTATTACAAAGCTGCAGTTCCATTTACACGTATATGTGGGCACAACAATTAACAGACGTAGCCATAGATTGAATTTTTTTCTGCACTTAATATAACTTTTGCGGCGAAGTGACATTTGATTAGGAACGAATAAAAGCCTGTGCAAGGCAACAACAATAGCAATTGTACAAGAATGTTTTAAAGATTACTCCCATGCCGCCTATATTATTTCTATTCATAATCTTTTTTATACCATTTCGCATTTTCGAATGTGTTGTGTTGCATAGCCACGTAATTTATATAACTGTTAAATGAGTGGGCCAGAAGCCAATACGTATAGCTCCATTTTTTGATAAATCCCGATTATTGTAAATGTAAGTGGAAGGAACAATATTATTCTTCTTTTAAATTAATTAACCATTAATTTACTTGTTGCAGATCCATAGATCCACATAATTTTCTAATCAAATCAATAAACCAAGAAATTTAAGAATGAATGTTGATTTTCTCAACGCTTTTTGGACTTATACGGATTGATAACTGAATATCTCTTATGAAAATTTAAAGATATTTGTAACATTTTCATTTTTTTTTTTTCGCTATGGAGCAGGCGACCCTCATATAAACTTTAATACATATTTCCGGTTAGTGAATCTAAAATACAACCATTAACTGGAAATATATTAAAAAGAAAGTAAAACCCACCACTAAGCCAATCGCCTTTATAATGGGAACTGAATGACTCTTTAATCATTTTCACATGGTATATGGTTACATTGAGAGTAAGAAAGAAAGGCAAAGGAAAGACACAATCAATCAATTTGAATCAATCAATCACCATGTGTTGATCTGTAATTGAACAATTTTATTCGCTGTTGGTGCTGCTAATTTCTGTAAATTTATAGACTGAGTATATGCAACAAATTATTAAAATTATAATAACCGTTATTCTAACCAAACACTAAACGACTCTCACTAATCCCAGGTATTTTTTCATTCATTTTCATTGGAAAAACAAGGAAACTCCTCCGTATTACAAATACTAAAATTTGCAATTTTAGTTTATTTGGCAAATATGGGTCTATATTTGATCCAATCAAAATATAATTTGGTCAATATATGCACTTTAATCCTAAAGTTATGTATGTCGACTTTTATTTTTATTAAAAATGAAAAATATTTGAAAACAGTTGCTCCCCTAACGTATGACAGTTATTTCACACATTTCCTAACCTGAGGTGCTATGGAACATATATTAGAGGGTATAAAATACCGCCAATCTCGAATACTAACAACTAACTAACCATTGTTTGTATCTTTTTTATGTACCTTTTTGGTGAAGAACAAGTTATAAATGCTGTAGGCTTAAAATCACATAGAACAAAAAATATTTTTGAAAGTAACACAGCGCTACTACTGAAAAAGCATAAGAACGTGTGCGCTTGATTAAAAAACTATTTACTGTATGATTCATAGTGGCAGCCCACTTATAATATTTTTTTAGAGCAGTCTCATTGGATCTTGGACAGACTGTGTAAAGTTCAATCGCTGTGTCATAGAATTATAAGACGGACACCCGGACTTACATGTTTAGATCAATTCAATATACATATTTTCTTGATCATTATATTTTATGTACTTTGTAGTCTCCGATGCTTCGTAGTATAATCACTAAGGTGGATGATATAAAAACTCTATTTTACAACAATACTTACCCCGGCGCGATAAATCCTTTTACACTTTATATTTCTAGTAGAAGTCATGTTTAACTTAGCAAAACCTCTGTATTGCTTAAAGTAATTTTCTAGAGTAGATTTTTTACTTAACAATACTTATAAAGTTTTAAACAATATTTGTGCACAAAATACTACATCCAATGGTGTTTGTATTGGCGTATAATTAAAACAAGTCCAGGTGACGAACTCTTCGATATGCTAATGCCAAGCATTGGTTGGTTGTAAGCAAAACAAATTTTCTATCTGTGTAAGTGTTTGATAGTAGCTCCTAATTATGTTAGTGTGGGTTATAGTATATATATATATTTTGAGTAGACTCCAGTGATATGGTACACTGTTATTTTTTCTCTTTATTAAACAAGTTTTTTGTATAATTCTCATTATTATTTCTTATATTTGGGGATGGATAGCAAGGTAGGTGTTCCATAACATAATCACAAACAACTTTCAATTTCCTTATTAGTGCAAAAATAAAAATAAACTGAGATATAAAAATTATATGCATAAATAACACATTTGTAGGAAAAAGTTTAATGAACCGAATGGCAAATTAGCAATCAAAAATAGTAACACAAATGCTATAAAAGTAATAATAATACTAATAAACAAACGCACGTAAGATCGGAAAAGTCATGATGAAATCAATTTGTAATGTAATGAACACATACATACATTCGGATTTAAACAAAAAAAAAAAAAAAAATAAATAAATTAAATCACAAAAAACCTCAACATACAATAAAAGAAAATAGCAGTAATAACTATAAAACAAAAACAAAATTAAAGCAAATCTCAAAAGAAAAAATCACAAGACAATAACGCCTTAAATGAATGGTCTGTGCTGATCTCTGATCGCGATTTATTCATTCATTCAAATTTAGACATTGGCATAGGTAAATTATTTGTGTGTGCGTTGTGTCTAAATTTATTATTTTTATTATAATTAACCGCCATATTCCCATATAGAGAGCTAGGAAATGTACAAACATATAAAACACAATTAATTATTCATTTGTTTAATTAAACAACTTTAAAGTTAATGGCAGGCTAAGCGAAATGGTGAAATTTTTTCGCGCAATGTTGTGTATGAAAATAAATTTAGTAGTAGATAAAAAAGCGTCACTTTCAAGTCTTGCAAAATAGAGAATAAAATATACTTTCATTTGATTTGTGGGGTTATTTTGAAGGTATCATCCAAATAAAAGTCCCATATAATGGCATAACTTTTCGCAACATTTATACCTTTCAGCTTCCATTTGCAACACTTAGAAAAGACCACTACTAAGATTATATATTGTTGATACCGATTGAATATGGAGGTGGAGGGTATTTAAATCAAATTTAGTTTTTTTACTTAATGTTTTAATTACATTTAAACCTTTCTAATCAAATTGATTTATCAGCATGTTACCCATATCTTCGAATACTACACCATTGTAAATGTGTTAACAATTTACAACCAGCTCCTAGTCTCACAAATGCATCATTAACATGAAATGTTTTCTTTATAAAGATAAGAAGAAGTAATTTTTCATTAATTTTTCACTTATAATAAGTATGTAAGTTTTTGCACAATTAAGTGTCATTAAATTTGAATTATACACTTGAAGAAAAAAGAAAAGAAAATCTTTAAATAAAAAGTGCAAAATCTGAAAAAACAAAACTGATTAAGGAGAAAGTGTTTGTTTACATGGGTGTGAGATTAATATAAATAAAAGCTAGGAGAGAAAATTTGCATATACATATACATATATGCTCGGGTAGTAACAGTTTTAAAATATTAAAGTGTACTAGTGTGTCTATCAATACTTCTCCATCCGTTTACATTCGCACAGAAATTATTTCGTTATGCTTAGATTGTAAAACTTAAACTTTATACGCACGCGTTTTTTCTTGTGTGCTGGTGGGTGGGGGTGGTGATGGTAAAAATGGAAGAGTGTAGATATATGTCAAAGATCAACCGTCTGAAGAGTGAAAAGATATATTTATGATCCCTTACATACACTCACAGAGACCAACTGAGTCAAAGTGTTTGTTCAAATCTGTATGTGTCCGTCCTCAAACTCAATTTGTCACAATACATTTAAAGCATAACAGTTTGGTGTCTATCTGTACCACCATCTCTCCACTTAAGCTATTACATGAAAACCATGCAGCTGTCAGTCTATTCGTTTATGTGTCGGTTCACGCATTGGTTGTGTATAGTGTCTGTGGTGCTGTTGTTGTTTAATTTTTAAGTGTATAATAAATTTAAATATTATGATTAACCTTAAAAATGTTGTTTATCAATTTGATGACAGAGAGCGTTTACTTTAAATTTTAAGCCTCAACTCGCATTACAGATGCCCTCAGTTTTATCCTCCTCAGGAGTTACCTTAAAGTGAACAGTCGATTTAATTTTTCTTGTTTTCCTTTTTTTTATAATTAAATCGTTTACGTTTGACTTTTATTTAATTTAGCATGAGTTTTATATTTTGTTATTATTATTATTATTTTAGCTTTTGTAATCTTTGCTTTAGGAGTTTTTTCTCTTTGTTATCTAATATTTGTACTGTTGCCAAGTTTATGAAATTTTCTCTAGAGATTTTTATGTATTCTACACTTCAAGTGCAATGTATGTTAATTATGTAACTTATTAAGATCCTACTACTTATATACATTCTGAATTAATTTATGTTTTTCATTTTCATGGACCTTTTGTATTAAAGTAAGTGCTTGTATCTCTAATACCATCTTCTATACATTGCAAACGATCTAACTAACCCAGTCTATCCCTCTTACGTTAGATAAATGATGACGTGTTGTGCATTTGGAATTAGTCTCAGTGACTTTACAATATGTGAGAGTTTTTAAATCCCTTTCTATAAAGGTTAAGTTTAAAAACATGTCATGTACTATATATTGGCTTTAAATGTTCAAAACCTTTAGTACTACTAAATGAAGGTTTACGTTTGTTCGTACACATGCTCTTATTGTCTTTACCTATTATTAAAAATGTTTATACACTTACGAAAGCACGATATGATATAACATTGAATATAACAATTTGAAAAAATGGAAATTAATATAAAATACATACAATATAAGCATAGAAAGACAATTCAACATGTTTCAATGAATGATGTAATTTCCGTTTGTACGCGGGGCTAACAACAATTGACACGACAAACCTTTAAAAAAATCATAATTTTCCAACCCCAAACGCAACAAAAAAGTTTTTCAGTTGTTATTTTATGTTCATTGTTAACAGCATTGCACTGCAATTTCAAATTATTTTGCTGTGAAATAAACCGCCAAGTGTTTCTTATTTAAAACTACACAATAGATTGAATTGTGAAAAAGATATTGAAAATGAGTTTTAATTTTAGTTAAATGGTTGATGGAGAAAGATATAATACGTTTAATGTAAAGTTAATCATACATGTTACATGCATTTATGGTATAAGTAACAAAATTTTATATATTTAATATCGAGACCACTTTTGTAATTACAAAAATACGACTTAATTGAACTGCACAGTTCAGTGAACACTCTTACGATCTGTTATTATTATTTCAAAGAGGCGTTAAAGTGTTTCCATTAATAGCTAACTATTGATTAAAAGTAAAAGGGTGCGAATGCAATTTTCTTAAATAAAGAAGTGAAATTTTCTTTATAAACTTTACTTGACCACTCCACAGTAATTGGGATATTAATAAAAATCCTCGTCCCGAGGCGCGGCAACCCCACACCACGAAGATTAAATTGCGCAAATCCTTGATGTAAACAGTTGCACTCTTAATGATTAGATAAAAGAAAGATTGCATTTTATTCTCACACTAAATGAGGATCGACGTGACACATGGTTTTTGTACCCTCCACCTCAGTGATGAGGTTATACTAAGTGTTATTCCGCTTGCAACACACAGAAGAAAACCTCGGAGACACTACAAAGTATATGTTTATAATCTTGATCAGCATAAAAATCTGATCTATTACAAAAAAATTCCTTGACCTTGACCTTTGTGTAATTGGAATACATAATTTCTTTTAGCGTAAATCATGTATTCGCCTCATTTATAAATAAGTAGTTGACAAATGCCTCACGTTGCAACGTTAAAAGCAACATCAAAGCAAAACAAGTTTTTCTATACAAAGGTACTCGAGCCAAGGCCTAGGTCAGCGGGCTGTTCAATAAGTCAAGAACTTTTCAAGAACAACTTATATGCTTATTACTTGATTAATACGTTGAAAAAAAAAACTGCATGCAAATTACAAGATTTCAAGTAAGAATTATGAAAACAACACTTAATGTTTGATGCATAAATTATAAAGACACCGATGTATTACAAATAGTTCCAGTAACTTAAAAATCATTGAAACACGAACACATTGACGTAAACTCTCGCAGAAACGTAAGTTCAATAAACCGAGAATTCATTGTAATATATAGTATAAACACTTAACAAGAAGAAAAAGAAGACAACAACTCTCCTCTACTAAATGACCCAGCCAACCAGCCTTACACAGTGAATGGAGGGCGAACTTTAATGGAGAAACATAACAAACAAGCACATAAACACCCGCATTT
The DNA here is from genome assembly GCA_963978525.1 of Ornithomya fringillina. Taxonomy (NCBI): domain Eukaryota; kingdom Metazoa; phylum Arthropoda; class Insecta; order Diptera; family Hippoboscidae; genus Ornithomya; species Ornithomya fringillina. The sequence continues at coordinate 35,514,280 of OZ021691.1, read as the reverse complement.
TATGAGCGCAATTTATAACCCACGCATACATGGAAAACGCATAAAACTCTGACAGTAAAATAGTCTGCCCTTTTTTTAATATAAAAAAAAAAGAAAAAAGAAAAAACAAAGAACTTTATCACAATTATATTGTGACAGAACGACCAGAATATTTTATAAAGGACTACCACACTACTCTACCACTAATTTTATCACTCTCATGTATTATAATCGTACTATTTTGTGATAAAACTTTAAATGAATATTCAGAGGAGTGCGAGATACGCACAGTTGTGAATTTTTTTACTGCCCAGTTCAGTAAAGGATGTTTGGAAATTGTTATGTGTAATTGAGATTTCGCAACCTATTTACTTTCACAAATTTTCAATAAAAATTCGATCATATGCTCGATTAATTCGATATAATGAATTTTCAACACTTTTAAACTTATTTTATCATTTGTTTAATGCTAAAGAATATGAAGACTGATTTCCTAAAGTAGGGTATTTGAGTCTTAGCCTGATCTATGACAACAATGTTTTTTCAATGTTTTTATTATGCAAACTATTTCATTGTGCCTGCATGTTCTTTATACAGTCTAGAATATCGGTGTGGTTTCCAGCTTATTATTTGTCTGGCTGACATAACACATACACTGTATTTATTATTTTTCATAGAAATTAACTGAATTTGTATTGTTTTTAAATTACATAATAAAATGGCAAGTTCTGAGTTAAAAAAATTAAATAAACTGTCTGCCATAAGATATATAAATATAAATACTTTAAACTTCAGTTCCAATAAAGCAGTGTAGCGACTTAAAAAAGCTATTGTATTGTATATCAAAAAGCAAATACTAACCCTACCTATGAAATGTCAAAAACTTATGCGTGTGATTTATTTGTAGAACTTATCCAATAAGCCTGACTTTGTCACCTGCTTAAAATATGATACCAGAGAAGACCATGACAAACCACAAAGGTTTGATGGTTAATCATTAAATAGGGTTGAAAGAAAAAGTACGTGCCATACACACAGCCAACAATTCATACATATTTATAGAGATTCGTATATTCGTATGCTTATGTACAACAATTTTTTATGATGAGGTTGAAATATAATATGAAAGTGGTTAAACCAACTATGCAATGGACACAGTGACCGCTAGAAACAGAGCAAACAACAAGCTTAACAATAAAACTGAAAACTATTAAAATAAAAAGAAATCAAGCAACAAATGGCAATGGCATTTTTTTAACAACGTATATTAGGTACAATATTTGCCTGTGCGTGTGATGTGTATTGATGTGTAGGCACACAAAGAAAGTACTGTATGAGGCGTTAACGTGTGCAAGGTAATAATAAAATGAAAACAAAAACGTAAAGAAATGAAATCAAATGAAATTAGTAACTACTAAAACTAGGATAGATAGGCGTAACATTTTCACATATATAACTGTATAAATAAAATGTTTGACGAGTTGGCCGCTAACGAACGAAAAACTTACAACTACCTAGAAACACCGATTCTTTTACATAAACCAAATGTGTTGGATAATCCTCAGTAGGCTTCTGAAAGAGACTTCTCATGCGAGGTGTAAACTATATGTCTATATGTCTATGTTGGCAGGATTCGGCTTTTGAAAAATTTCATAAGTTTTTGGATATTGACAAATGTTTCGGTTGACGAAGTTTTGTAAAAGAAACCATGTCGCCTATTACACCATGACACGTCTTTTTCATTACAAATCGGTTCACGCCTTCATTCGCGTAGCACATTTTTAAAGTTTTGTGTCTTATCACTACTTTTGGCACTTTTGTGGCAAAGATATTTATCTCTAATTGGTTTACTTGTCTCTCGTTGCGAGTTACCCCCAGTCGCTTAATAAATTATCATAATATTTTGACGTTATCATCGTAAAAAACAATATGTTACGTTTAAATCGAACGAAGCGGAGATTTTTCAAAAAAAAATTCTACAATGTCATCATCAGTGATATTCTAAAAAAAAAAAAACTAAAGTAAATATCATCCATACAAAGTGGTGGATATACTAAGTTTGGAAAGAAGTACTTGAAGGAGGCGTTAGCATCAAATTCTATGTCAACCAAAACATGTCCATGTTGTGTACGAGTATGTTGTAGGCAGTAGGCGAAATCGGTTAATAAATGCGCCCACCAAAATCTCTCTCATCTTTGTAAGTAGAACTGGAATAGGGATGTGAAATGTGACATTTAAAAAAGAAAGAAATAACCACTCCACCTACAGATTACTTATAATAATTTTGTTTAAGCCACTTGTAACTTTTTTGCTTGATCACTACTGCATTTGGTTTTTGCTAAAAATAAACTTTAGCTGTTCAATTTTTTTCTGGGTATTGCAATAATTGTTCTCCTTTTGTTTACTTCTTTTTTGTTCTAATAAATTGAGTCATTGGTTGGCTGACTGGCTGCCTGGCCGGCTGGTTGTTGTGTATGGTATAGTCACTGTCTTAGTAACGATTTAATCGCTCACGTTAGAGATTTACGGGTTTGCCAGTTGGGTTTGTTCGCTTGATTAGACTTTTAGTCAATTTAGTCAATTTGTTAGTGTCTTTGTTTGTTGATGTAGGTTTTTTTGCAATATATTTCTAGGAAACTCATGCTTAAACACAACACGTTTTGATTTAGAAAGTTCGTTAACCTGAATTATTTACCCACATACGTTACAAATTTTTTATGGCATGTCGATATACAAAAACACAAAAGTAGTGTTGAACGAAAGCTTAAGCTTTTACCAAAGAGAGTTGGTTGGGATAGACTTATAAAAAACAGATGGTTGGTATGCACACACATTGTGCATGCAAAGTAGCGAACAATACAGAAATAATACCTACATAATAAACTTATAATAATTGATTTAATTTATAGAGTAAAATGCAGCCAAAGCCTTGCTTAAGTTTTTTTTTTCTTGTCGGCACAATTGTAGCTTAGCACTAATGTTAACTTTTAATAATGAGGTTCAATACATGTTTATTATTTGATTTTATAGCTTCCTAGTGATCTGAACTCTATTTGTACATGTTTGCTTGGTGTTACACAACTCAGGCACTTTTTCGATTGATTTTTTCGGTTTATGGTCTATAAAATTAAATAATACTTGAATTTCGTATTTAAAAGCAATATGTTGAACGATTTTATTTACTCTTAATTAAACATTAAATCAACGTTTCGACTGAAATCTTTTAAATATGTCTCAAATAGATAGAAAAGCATTTTCGTATATTTAAGATTACTTAACGGGTGATAAACATAATTACAACTTATGTTAATTAAGCTTCCGTTAAATATTTAAAACAATTAAAGCGCTTCAAGTTATTACGCTAAGAAGCATTAAAACTTAAGTAAGCCGACAAGCGTATTACAACGACACGAGATTCTTCGTTATTACTTAACTTCTTATAACCTTGTGCTGAACATATTAACACTCTTTATTTGACTTATCATCTAACATAACATCAACTACAACTTTTTTTAGTTGCTTTGACTCTCGAATTTAATGTTAATTGTCGCTCAAACATTTCCTAGTTATTTATCAATATGACCATAAGCACTATTGGGTTTATTTTAATAAAGAAACATAAAAAACTTTAAAGCACTAAAATGACTTACATTCACAATGCAACACTATCCTAAAACACGTCCATTCGGGTATCAATACCAACACTTTTGCATTGCACTGTATAAGACTGATGTTATATTTGTAATTTTTAACTTTTAGTAGTGGTCAGCATTTACATGCTTATTGTAAACTATTTGTATTTGTCTTCTTTTACACCATTTCCTTTACGATAATACTGCGAAGACCATTGCTATGTACGGATATAGTTGGAGGCTACTCTACTGATATTTGGTATTTTTGTGTATAAACCAACTGAACCAGTTACTTAGTTATAGTTAAAACACAGAAAACAACATGCAACAACAGGGGCACACAACGTCCCAGTGCCAGCTAATGATAAGTTTTCTGTTTAAGAGGTTTGTAACATCCTCTACCTGTCCTAAATAACATACTCCTCTTTCTCGAATGGACGGCCACCATTGCCGTCTTTTTACAATTTAAATAAATTCGCTTTACATTGGCTTTAAAGTTGTAATTATTATTAATTTATATTTCATTGAAATTTTTTTCCTTTCTTTTTTGGTAAAGTTAAGTTGGGCTATAAATATTTTATATTTATGCATATTTTATTTTTTTGCAACAACTCTAAACACCTGTCAATTTTCGTCCCAAATATAATAAAATCAATTGTTATGCATATATGTATATCCGGTATTATTTTTAAAGTTTTTATTTTGTACCAGTTCATATACCTTTTATATTAGTGGCGGTATCTTAATTTTGCCTTTTCGCTTGCAACTATTTGATACTCAAGTTATCTCAAGTGCCTGAGTGTACAATATTCAACAATATTCCGCACCAGTATCCACATGAGCCAAGTTGGTATATTAGAATACAATAATTATGAATCATTATTATTAACGTTACGTTATCCTTATGTTATGTTACTTATGTTAGGACTTTCTTGGGTTCTATATTTCTATGACATTTGGTACAAGGACATGTTTTGGGCTCCACTTAAAAAGGAAGGTATTGAGCTTTTTAGAACCCTTTGAAGCGTATCTGACCACATTGGAACCTCCCTTCTAATTTATAAAAACAAACATTTTCTACCTAACATAAAAGAAGTAATAGGGATCTAAGATTCTTTTAATTTGAAAATTGAACCACTTATTGCAACTAAGGCAAATTAGTTGTTGTAACAGTTGAAATATACATTTATTTTTAAATATACAATATATTCTAATGCAAATTTATGTGCTGATGGACGTTAAGGGAAATTAATATAATTTCATATCATTCAAAACAATGTCTGCATCTGTTTGAGTGTCTGTATCATTTCTTGATAATTAATCGAAAACGGGTACAGTTATAAGCATGGATGTGTGTTTGGTTATATTGAGATCTGTTGTCACTTTTTCTTTTGCCATAAAAATTGTATAAAAAAAAAACAACTGAAAATAAACACTATTGACCATTATAATAAACATAAAAATACAACAACAAACATTATAATAACACTGACATACACACACCATATACGATTAAATGTGGGTAAAGGAAAAATATCTTGTTATACTGTTAGTTGTTGTTGGATATTGTTAACCATTAAGCAATGAGCTGCTGAACGACAACTACTAATAGCCGCAATAGAAACTAACACTAAAAGCAACAATTGGGTAAAACAACTGTTATATGTACGTACATTCCGAAGCCAATGCATACATCCTCTCAACTATGTATGCGCATGAAGCATTACAACCTCTCAATAGAAGAAGAAGACACTAAAGACAGGCTGCAGAAACAGACTCTTACACATTATTATAATCATTGGTTATTGTATGGAAGAGTACAGTGATAGTAGTAGTTACGTAGGTAAGAGATACGTGCGACCTAGATATAAGCAAAAAAGAAACAAAAACAAAAGAAACGGCATCTTGTTTACAAAAAAAGATGTACAATAGATATTAAAGCGTATAATGATATGAGAAACTTTTGGAAGAATTCTCGTGGTATACATGGTTTCTACACTACATACGAAAAGTTCTCTTAATTGAATATAAACTTTTTAGCTTAATTGAATGCAAAAAGGAAAAGGAAAATAAGCTAAATTTCTTTCAACGCCATGTAAAAGACCCATAAATATGTTTGCACCTATATAAATCTTTATAAAATTTTGAGCGGATACTTTTCAGGGTTATATTTCTTTTTGTTAATGCTTTATATCTTTTTAATTATTTAATGTTTAAAATCAACAAAGTTGATTTTTTTTTGCATATAAAAAGTAGTCATACAGCCACAATGTTTATGTTTAACCATAATAACATGTCACTCAGTCAAGGTCGTTCATTTCATAGAAACTTTTATTTCTTGTTCGGCATGGTGCACACATACATAAATGATCATAGTAGAGAATCTCACCTGAACTGTCCACAAATATTTATCTCAAACAAAAATTTACAACAGTAACAAAAAACGTGTTTACTACATCACTTCACATAAAGTGACCGAAAAAGTATGTTATTTATAAAGCATAAACTCATACTACGATACGTACCTGGGAGAGTCTGATACATGTTGCGAAATGCTCATAGAACCGCATCTAATTTACTATGAAACCACAATTGGTTTGATTAGTCCCTTTTAGAGAAACCAAAAAAGTGGTTCAAGTCCCATTTTCCAAACAAATTGGGATTGGCCTACCCAAATACCCTACTTAAAATAAACTATTCATTTACAGCCACGTCCAATACGTACAAAGGGTCCGGTTGACACTTAACTCGATCTGACACATATTTAAAGTCATTAAAATGAAGCGAAGACTTGGCCTAAACCACATTTAATTATCTTACCTATTATTTCATTCCATCGCTATACTACATGATATATATGACCTGTTTCCATTTACAAAGATTATCATACACTTGGAGGCATCTTTTCATCTTTTTTTTAAAGAAGTCTTTTAATAGTTTCTGTTTATGCTGAATTTGTCAAAAGAGTTTCTTCTACGCGTGTGTTCATTTACGTATACTATATATATTGTAATCATGTCCAACAAGACATGATTTATGATTTATATTATTTTTTATAGTTTTACTTTATATTTTGTCATAAAACTCCAAAAAAAAAAGCCAACGTTTTTCATAATGAGTTTATAATCGGTTACAAGTTAATATGGCAAAAATTTATGGTGTGCCTCTTTAAGCAAAGCAATTAAAATAACAAATAATTTTTGTCAACTCTAATCTTCAGACAGTACAGCTAGCTTGACATCTAAAGTGAAACATTATAATGAAGGAAGATTTATTGTTGTTTTATGGAAAAAACAAAAAATCTCTGTCTGTAAACGCATATTTATTTGTAAGAAAATCATTGTTTATATTTTAGTTAAGGATAATGATTGTAGATAACAAGTAAAAAACTCACCATACTAGAAAGATCTATTTTAAATTCCATTTACCTGACAATAAACATAAAATATGAAATAATTAATAAAAAACAAATATATTATGTTTTCGTGTTATATTAATAATTATTAACATTACATTACAGGAAATACAATGCAACCTTTTCAACTCATTAGCAAAAAGATATGAAAGTTTAAGAAATGAAACGGGCCACAATATGATTTACAGATATTTGCCTTTTAGGCAACCTTAAATTTTCTTATAATTTTTTAGCTGTAGATGACTAACCAGACGCCCAACATGATGAACAGGACTCCAGCAGCATAATTTGTCATTTATTTTTTCTTCCACCACGATCTGAGGAGGGTTTAAAATTTGTAGATTTTAAGGATCATTGGTGTTGGTTTACACATGGTTGTAGCAACCAATTTTGTTGCTTTGGTGATAGCATTTAGTTGTTCAATTTTCTATTTTAGTTACAATTCTCAAGTCTTTAGTAAATCTATATATCTAAATTTAGACGTGGTTTCTAGTTAATATATAAACAACAGTTGTGTTTTTGAAATCCTCCGTAATTGTATCATACAAAAAAGACTTATACTTAAAGCAATAAAGGAGCATCGATCTCTCACAATTTTGACTGGGTCAATATTATATAAAGCCTAAAAAGAGTAGTAAATACCTTATAACCACAAAGCATACAATTTTTGACGATTTCATTATGATTCGGTAACGATATACCAGTGATTGCCAGTGATGTTAGTGATATGATGCATAGAAATGGGCGCTTGAACATATGTTACGACATAATGCATTAGCACCGAAACACAAATATATAATGCCTGTATTACGCAAATATTTTCCTTTGTTGTTGTTTCACCAGTAATATTCACCAAAAAAAAACTCCAAAAAATCAAAACGAGAAATCGAGCTGCGCACACCACATATGTGTATGAGTTGATAGTTTGAATAGCTCAACATAACTTGAGCGTACATATAGGAATAATTATTGTGGGGTCGTTGCAGTGACTACCATTGCCAGTGCTGCAGCCGCTGCTTGTTGTTGTTTTCTTGATATCTTTTTTCCTTTTTTGCAATAGTGTAACCATCGTCAAGAAGTTATGTTATGTACAGTTATGTGTCGAACAAATTAAAGCATTCAACAATAATAAGAAAATTATGTGTGTAAGTATGTAACAAAGGCTTGTTTTATACTTAAAATTAAGATTTGGTTGTTACTTATACTCTGCTGCTGCTGTTGTTGGTTGTTAAACAATAAACTCTAAAACATGAACACCTCAGTCGAAAATTACCCAAAAAAACGAAAACACATGTAATATTTTATGTCTTATATATTGTCTACTTACGTATGCTTTCAAGTCTTGGGCTTCCGACTTTCTCCACTTTGTTGTGGTGTAGTGCGCACAATACTATACATCAACGTGGTGTTTTAAGTTAAATTATTATTAAATGATTTTATGTGCTTACACAAACAAGCTTCGTTAGTGTCTTCTTCTTGAACTGTATTTTTTTATATGGCTTAACGTTTTTCAATGAAAACGAATTTTTAACGCATTTTTCGTTTGTGTTGACATTTTCAACATTCCTGTGGCATTTAATGCATGCCATTTACGTACACTTTTTTCGCCATTGATTGTTAAGATTGTTACGAAAAGTTATTAAAATATCAAGCTAAGTCCATCTGTCCATATTCCAATGATCTTTACTTATCCGATTGCGGTATTTGGTTTGTCCCTATTAATGATCTGTTATCCATCGTCATTACTGCATGCATCTACTATTTATATTTAGCTGAAACCAGACTTGTACAGATATTGTATAATTAGTGCTATTTAAAATTAGCAAAATAGGCTTACAGTCAAGCCCAAATTAACACAAATCCTTCAACATTATATTGATATATATATATTATTATCCGTTAGTTAATTTGACGTATTTACGATCATGCTTTAATTTAGCAAATTTTCGAAATATTTTCATCTGTCTCTCTTTGTGTTTAAATATTAACCCAAGAAATGTACACACCTCTGGTCAATAACATCTGGCAAAATATGCTTATTTGCTTTCTGCTTGTTAACAAGAGTAACAATTTTTTTGAGGTCTCTTTGTCTTGATCTTTATATATACACGGACTGGCATTCCTTCGCATCATTACATGGCACCCCATGTCATTACTAACTAATAGCTACCTTGACATACCTGGGATAAGACAACTTGACACTTTTGTTAAATAGCTTTTTTAGCTTTTGGTTTTTAACACAAATTTTTGAAAAATTTTCGTGTTTATTTTTGTTATCTTCACTTAATGTTCATGTTAATTTAGCAATTTGTTGTCAATGCGTTAAAAGTGAAAAAAAATATTAATGTTTTTATTATAGCCTCAAACATTCGTTGGATTGCATAGAGTGTAAACATATTTTTTCTTTTTCTTTTATGAATACGTAAATTTTGAAAATGAAAGGTGCCACTCACTTTTCTTTAAACGAAAAATTAATCAAAAACGGTTTATTTGTAATCGTTTAATCATGATTGGAGTAATCACATGGATGAGCAGCTATAATATGTTAAGGAAAGAAATTTTCTAAATTATTGCTTAAAACGAAACAACCGGAAGGTTAAAGAAGGTTCAAGTATGATTATTATGCAATCTCTTTGCCATTATTAGGATCTGGCCTGGCAGGTAGCAAGAGGTCAATTCAATCTAACTTTCATAATTTCTTCCATGGGGGATAAATTACACAAACATTTGACGCGTTAAGCAAAAATTTTTTTTAAAAAACTTTTTTAATACGGATATGTACCCTTCTAACTACACATGAAATTAAGGTTTATGGTCACTACTGCTGGATTAGAACTTTGGTAATATATTTGACAACACTTTCTCTAGTTATATCTGCTAAAACAATAGTTTTAATTTAAGCTATATAAAGCAGGATCTTTGTTTGTCAAAGAAGTAGCTTTTGAAATGTTAGAGACGCAAGCAATAGTAGCAATAACAAGGAAAAGCTAAAACTCCCTCCACATATACGTATATGGGGGCGTGAAAGGCATATATTAAGCGTGTTTGTTATCCGACGTCGCCAATTTTTGGAACATCGGTGGAAGAGCTTAATACAAATATGTGTAAAGAATTTCAACTGCTTATCTCAATTTTCGTGGGCGCAACTCACAAGTAAAATTCTCTCCCTACCAAAACTAATTATTCGTAAGTGATGATGATGTTAAACACACGCCACAAAATTGCAAATTTTTCATTATAAAATCTCAACTCATTTTTCATTCAAACTTTATTCAACAACAGCATAAAAAACACACAGCGCTCAAGCTCTTTATACTCCCTCGCCTGGCATGCGCTGTTTCTATCTATAAGCTAAACACAAAGAGCCACTGCGATTTACTTTAATAAGATTATTATGGAGTTGTAGGTAAACATTAAAATCACACGAAAAACTTAAGCTCAAAAATTGAATGTGTTTATGTCGTATCTAACTGTGGACACCAACACCAAAAGCAACACACACACACACACGAACATGCCACTATATGAACAACAAACAATGTTTAGCAATTAGGGGCACATGCCGCGTTAAAACCAAGAAAAAAAAACATGCTAGCAAAAAACAAAAATGTACCAACAACATAAGTGGCAACAAGCCCCAAAAACATTAAAGAGCAACACAGCATACGCTCTACCAAGCAATATATATAAACAAGCAACTAAGCGACCAAGCAAGCGCGCACCTTCAAAAATATGATAAACGGTTGTAATATTTACATTTAAACAAAACATAAAACGTGGTTTAGTTATGTTGGGAGTTTTACGTCTTTTTTATTCAATATCTTTTTGCCCTCGAATGGGGAGAAATATTTAAAAAATTTCAATTGCGTGATTAAAACGCCTAATTAGACGTAACAAATATAATATTTGTTTATTTGAATGTTTGTATGTATGAATTCCATTTTAATATGTTTTCAACATTTTTATTAATTACATTCAAATATTATATGTACATGTGTACATACATGTTATAAACTTTTAAATAAAAATCTGAATCATTCATCAATAATAAAGTATTTTAATGAAAACCAGTTTTAGCTGCAAGAGCGTAAGCGGCCATTGTATTAAAAGCAAGGAAAAAAAGCTTTACTTGCGTTAACCGAAATTTGAGATACCCTGCACATGTATATGAATATGAAAATTGTGGACGCAGTTCATTTGTTTATTAACTGAAGTTTCAAGGATATTTTTAGTTTCTTTATTTATTCGAAAGCAAACAGTTGAAATTAAAGCAACATCGCAAGTGACAAAAATATATAAATTAATGTTGTGCGTAGGGTGCAACTAATATTCAAGATTGAAATTAATCAAAACATGTATATTTTCTCGTTTTTGTTTTACAATATGTTTCTCTTTGTGCCTCTATATCATGCAATAGATAACAATTGAGATTTGTGGTTACAACAAATGTTGCAATAATAAGTTTTTATATTTTCATTTTTGTGTGTGTTTTATTATTATTGAGGTATAAACGTTAAACTGCTACCATTACACAGTTACACACAATTTGATTATATTTATTATAATTATTTTTTCTATTATTATTAATAATAATATTTATTAACCGGTCAAATCTAGTTGTAACGGCCCTCTATTAGAAAAAAAAAAAACTAAAACAACAAAAATACCAAATAAATGATCGTGTTTTGCATTCAAAAACCAATTGGTGAGTGAGTTATGTAGCTAAGCAAGCAGTCAACCAAACAACCAAACAGTAATCGTGTAGTGGAGTTGTACTAACTCAAGTGCAATTTCGACTGTAGTAGTCGTAGTCGAAGTCGTATTCGCATTAATGTGTTGTAATTGCTATAATTTTTGGAAAGTATTACCACTTTTTGCCAGTCAATTAAATGCTACAGTACAACGCAATATTTGTTGTCTCTCTAGTTGTTATTTATTATTATTATGCTTTACATGTTTTACATAAGGTTTTAAGCAGACCTTAAGTGTGATTTAATAAAGTTGAAAAAGAAAATAAACTTGAACTAAAAAGAGTAAAAATCCACTTAGGCCAAATTTTGAATACCTACCATCGACATTGGAACCAGGAAAGCTAGTTCCACATACAGACAAACATATGATACAAGACATAAATACTAGAATAGGTTTCAGAAATCACCTTCTGGGTGTTGCATATGTTTGAATAAATTGATATATATCCCCAACCTCGTGGTAGTGAGTATAAAAATTATGTAAAGCCTTTTTAATAAACTTGATATTAATATTAAGATAACAAAATTTTAATCTAATGAAATTCCTAATTGAGTACAAAATTGATTTTTTCTCTAATAACTTAAATAATGTTTTAATTTCAATTATATTTAACCACACAACTCACACACAATAGCGAAGACTTTCACCGTGTAATATAAAGAAAAAACCGCAAAAAATCAACAAATTAAAAAACAAACGCGTTAAACCTGAACATATGCACTCATACAACATATGAGACAGCATATGTTGAGGAAAAAAAGGAAAACGCATCAAATGTAATTAAAAAATTGTTTCATACGTGCTTTGCCGACGTCTAGCTAAAATCATTACGCAGCCCCTACATAACAATCATAACCTCAAATCACAATTTCAAAGCTAAGCCATTCAGCAACATATAATAATATAGGAAACACCTCTGAGGGGGTTTCATCGCATAGCTTGTTTCATGCTTGCACGATTTATTACAATAAGAATTAATTTTCTTTATAAACCTCAATGTTGTGCATAATAGAGACAACAAGGGGCCCAAAATATCACAGAGTTATAGTAAACAAGTAATAAATATAAACTTCGCTTAGGCCAAATTTGACTATTTGCTAAACATCTGCGAAACTTGCTAAATATATGTCCCCGCCCATCCAAAGTGGGGTGAATAGTATCGGGTTGCAATTTTATACAACTTTTACCTTGAAACCTTATTATTAACCTTAATTAAAAATATTTCAACATTATTATTTTGGACCACAATTATAGCGAAAACTGAAATTACAAATTCAACCTTTTTATGAAAGGTCGTGGTTCCATAACGGCTCACTTTATTATCACATATATGTACTAAATTTAGGTTTCATCGATATCTGGATTTTTATAACATGCTAATATAGAAAAGCGCCTGAGACCTTTCCTTCCCAGAAAAAGCAACTGTGACACAGGTCTCATGTCGCTTAAATTGTAATTTTGTATTTTTTGAAGAATTATTTTTTCTACTTCTCTCATAAATTTACATATTGTATACGACATATGTATACATGACCCATAATCTTAATTCCAATATATCACTCCCGCCTCTTCTTTCATGCAAAGCCGGTAAAGAAAGCAGTCATCTAACAAATTAGCGAAGCCGTTAACCCTATAACGTAATTTCTTTCAAAGATGAAAGAAAAGTAAGCAAAAAAATCTAACAACAATTGTTATAACTCCGTTTAACTAAATAACTCTCGGTTAGTTGCTTTGGAAGAACGAATAAAGAAAAATAGAAAAATTAAATGGCAGCTCGACATACCACTTATGGTGGGCAGAAAGGCATCGTACTTACTAAGTCAAAATAACACATAGAGAGAGGCAATGAATTTACTTTACTACACACACACACTTAATGCAAGGCATATTCATTCTACAAATGTTGAATGAAATGAATGAACTCTATCATATGGACATAAATGAAATAGTGCTCCCATAAACTATTCGCATATGGATACACTGCTGAGCCGAAATAATTCATTTCGAACAATTTCTTTTGAATAACTATCGTTGCTCTGATCTCTTAAGAAGTCTAAGGGCAACATATGCGAACACTTTTTAAATTCGAATTCTTATGTTGAAAAACATCTTTTGCTCTGCACTGTACTGCTGTGTAGAAAACTGCTTATTACTTGAGAAATTTATGTTGTTGGCTTTTCGCTTTTTTACATCACATTTAGACAAGACAAAATGTTCTCTGCCCCTTTTGCCGCGGTCGCTGTATAAATTAGAGCACCCATTAATAATTTATATGATAGCTGTTGGAGTAAATTATGCATAATAATGATTATGTCAAATGTTGATTTTTTCCTTTTCGTAAAACATTATAAAGTTAATTAAGCATCGTCATCAACATTAGCGGCAATCCAGCTACCGCTTGAAACTCATACACATTCTAAATAAGATCAGCTATAAATTATTATGAAGAAGTTGTTTGGTGTTAAAAACCAAGTGATCTTTATAATTATTAGAATTATTATCATTTTGCATTCTCATCATGTCATCATAGTTGCAAAAAACGCAACACAACTGTTTACGTACTATTATAAAATGTTCTTCACTATTGGCGTATAAGGTAAACCTTTTTTCCATGTTCATATCCTATACCACTTGCGGTAGAGAGGGTAAAAAAAGTAACTCGGTGTTTAATTTTTACCCTTTGTTATAAAAATATAGGTAAATACAAATTACTGAGAAACAATATTGTAAAAAATAGTTTTTGCATTAAGATTAGACCTTCTACGATGGGTCGCTATAGTTGTTTCATAGTTTATATGTTGAAATGAATCAATAAAAAATTCACAATTCTTAACTAAAATTATTTATTAACCAAAAGCCTTCATCACCGTTTAGATTGCACAAAAAAATCTTAAGTGGACAATTAGCAAATAATATTTAGTTAGCTTAGCATAATGCTAACTAACGTTGGAGAATCCTAACTATTACTAACTGATACAGCCGTATGCACATCGTTATTCTTAGTAAGCATGCATTTGAGTAGTGATAGTAAAGTACATACATATGTAAGCACTCGTATCTAAGTACACTAATTTTTTATGCATACTTTAATTTTTTGATGTGGTGTGATTATCGATCCATAAATACGTTTTGTTTTAACCGTTGCTGTTTCCATTATGTTTTTTATTTTCGCTAATATACGAATACGTTGTAATGAGCAAGTAAACAAGTGTGCTGCAAGTTAACCCACTTGTGCTTTCAACTAAACAAGAAAATTTGTAATAAAACAACAGCAACAACAATAATAATAATAGAATAAAGAAGAATTGACATTAGAATGTAAATAAAAATAGTCAAAAAGCGTTAAAACTCAACGAGAGAACTAGTTAAACTTGTTGAAAAAAATGTAGTTATTTATCTAATATTTGTGAAAAGTACTATTCTAAAAATATCTTATCGAGCATGGAGAATTGTTATTAGATAATTGAAAAACAACAAAGAGGTAATGTTTGGTTTAGGCCCAACCTTGGATGCTCTAGGCATTCAAAGATTTTTCATGTAAAAAATGTTAATATAAATTAATTGTAAAGTATCTAAAAAGCTACAAAGTTGCTTTATGCCTGGAATCGATTTTTGTCAACTTACACATTTCTATTTAAATGATTATATTATAATTAACTGATTCACTACTAATAACAAGCTATTATTAAACTCGTATATCATGGCAATGCCAAAAGTCGCCGAGAGGAAGGTAGTATTAGTCGTATCTAATGCACACGTATAATTAATAAATATAATAAATCTACTCAAAAGTTAGTCTCCGAATAAAAAGATTAATTGTTATCTGTGATCTAACGAATTTATGGCGTAAAGGTTTATGTGTAAGCACCATTACAGTAACTTTATATCAAAAGAATTTGGTTCACTTAAGATATCTTCATTAAACAAGTTCGGATTCATTGTTATATTGTGATTTTTAAAATTATATTAGCTTTTTTTTTCATTCATTTATTTGTCTTTGAGTTAAATTTTAGTCAATTTATGTTCGTTATATCATCTGTTGTACATGTGCCTATGCGTTACATACTAGAGCCAATTGTGTCAATAACACACATAAAACATACACTGAATAACGTAGATGAAACGTTGACGGCACTGTTGCTTTACCAGTTAAACAGTAGCAGTGCCTGTACAACTATACATACAACGCTCAAAAATGAGAGAGCAAACAACAACAACAACATTTCTATTAAATTAAATTGATGGTAATTTTTTTTCTCTCTTGTAGTTAGTTATAAATGGATTTTGTTAGGTTACCAAAAGACCTTTTTTTCATTTGACCCTCAGCTTATGCGGGTGACAGTTTATAGATTTGGGAAATTCGAGTAATTATGTTATACAGCAATAATAATAAAAATAGTACAATATATAACATTATGCTAATATCAGTTCAGTTTTAAAAGCCATCATCACCGTTGAAAAGGCCATGTTTGCAAATATTGGGCTGCGAGACATTAATTTATAGAAAATGAGAAGGAATTAACATTTTCTTAATTTTGAAATTCGTCTCTTTCCGAATAAATACGACAATATTAAATACATAAAATTTATATATCGAGATAAAGGTCACTTTTTTTAACGCAGCAACTTATGTATTTGAAATACTTTCGAAAAAATCATCCCAAGAGAGTTTCCATCTTTTTCCTCATACTATATATATACAAAACCCATTTATTTTGCGTATTCTTTAGATTTTCTGTGCAATTTATTAAACTTCTCCCTTTTTTCTTATGCTCCATATCTCTCTTCCACATAATGTGACTAACTGAGTATAACTGCTCTCTATTTAAACACAGTTATGAAAGCGAAACAACAAAAAATACCAATATCATTAAACAGAGACCATTGATGCTGAAATTATACTTTTTGTTAGCAACTACAGAAACAAAATAAAAAATCACCATTTTTAATGATCAAAAATTTAATAAACGGTTTGTTTACAGCAACTCTTACATTAAAGTAATTTCAGAGAGAAAAAATGAAGCATTGATTACAACATTCATATTACAAGAAGTACTGTTACTGTTAATATGTAATTTGTATATAAAAACATCGTAACATCGAAAAAATTGTTGCACAACATTTTCATATGCATGTACTAGCTGCTACTTCTAATGCATTATGCTCTCGTACACCAAAGCAATATGATTGATTCGTTTTTAATACAAATTATATATCAACTGAATTGATTTTCTTCACAATTTCTGGTGAATTTTTAAAAAAAATACTTCCTGATAAAATTTGAAATTGTTAATTTTCAACATCGGGTTAATTTCATTTCAAATACGCAATTGAAGCTTCGATTTAACAAAAACTTTGATTGTATATGTTCATAAATGTTTTCGACTTTTAGCCTATCAAGGTTGTTTAAATTACTTTGTTAAATATTCCACTAAAAAAAAAAAAGTCCACTGAACGTGTTAAACCTTGTGCAACAAAAATAAATTAGAAAAAACCACGTGCAGCCAAAGTAATTGTAAGGTTTTAAGGTAAGTACGAAAATGTATTTCAAATCATACTCAGCAGCACGTGCACTACTACAAAATAAATCATTTCATTATACATACACTTACCCAACATAACAACATTAGTAAACGTAAGAGTGACAAAACTAGAATAACATACAGGAAGGAAACAAAACTGCCAGCAAAGCTGTCGCATACAGATGAAAATGTCGTATATTTGTAAAATTTTTGAAAATAGTAGTAAAGGAGGTGGTCTTCATTTGAGAGAAAGTTTAGGTTTGATATTCAACAGATCAGCTCTCTCCACATTGGAAGTAAGATATAATGGTTTAATTAGACAAAGAGTCGTTGGGCTAGGTCAGCTTTTCTTCTAGTTAAAGGCAGAATCTTAATAAATATCTTGAAGCACATTCAGAAAGAATAACTAATGTACAGAAGACACTTCTTCGTCCAATACTTTTACTACTTCCTATTCTTCTTTATGCTTTTTACATATCTTCAAACATAAACTTTGTAGTTTCGCTTTGTATCGGTGTCATATAAAATAATGACTAATGCCGGTTGATCACAAAACCGGTTAAAAGGCGAGTGACACGTGTTAAATGTCACACAATTTAAGGAGATACCAAAGAAGAAAAAACCGTAAAAAACGCGAATGTAAGTAACACACGGCCTCACCTATATAACAACATTGATTGAATGAATGAATCAAGGCGAGGCACGGCAAAGTGACAAAGGTAGAACATGTGTCGCACAACAACAGCTATTACTTAAAAGCGTTATTGTAATTTAATTAAAAACACGAAACTAGCTACTGCTATAAAGCCGAAAATCAACAAAAACAATAGTAGTAACTACCAGATGAACAGCCCATTAGAGTAGGGTGCCACGTTAATTAAAAAGGACAGACAACCAAAAGAAGATCGAATAAAAACTAAACGCACACGTACTTAACACCGAAACACAGACGCACCACTCATCATAATACCACTAAATTGTTATAAGTGCAAAATAAAAGATGAGAAGAGCAATTCGCCAAACAAGCATGACGGAATTCTCCTTCATTTTATTCTTCTCTCGGTAACACTTGTTTTCCTTTTAAATATAGAGGCACCCTTGCACACTTCATCTTTTTGACTGTTAACAGCCATTATGCTTTAAGAAAAATGTTGCACTTACAAGTATGAGGGAGGACGAAAACGAGGAAGAGGCGAAACGCTCACAATTCTTAAGTATCAAATAAAGAAACAAAGTAAAAATTTGTTGGCCGCCAACAATATCCACCATAGACGGGCAGTACCAAACATGCCACATATGTATGTATGTGAAATAAAATAAATAAAAGAGATTTCGCAAACAAGATAACGTGAAATGTTTTGAACACACATAAGTCAAAAAACTGGAGTAAACTTAAGCGCGTCATGCACTCGAGATTCTGACTCAATTTAAAGCGATCATCGACCAAATTAAATGAAAGAATGAAAGAGACAAGATATATATATATATGTATATATGTTTGTGCATATGTGCCTTTGTTCATATTGGGGTGCAACACATGTTAATATATTGTTGTTTGGGCATACATAGCGTACGTGCATGTAATTAAACCGCAACTCTTTCGAGCATAGACATCAGAACACAGGAAGCAAACAACGAAATGAACCAGCTATGAACAACTGCCAAATGCCCAAAATCAAACCACACATATGGTGCACATACGTTAGCACAAACAATGAAATTAAAATAAATAAACATTCTCCACCATTACACATACTAAAATACATAATTTTTAGCTGAATTCGAATTTCGAGATTTCTATAACGTCCAGTAGGCTAAGTATTACTTTTAGTACAAGTATAAAAAATGTAAAGCAAACATAGTATTTAGTATACAATCACTTTAGTAATTAAATTTTAAATTTAAGAGCGACGTTTGGTGACAAGTATTAATCTCTTAATGCCAACATATTGCTACTTTAATTCTAATATTTTGTACTAAAAATTTATGTTATTTAGTACTGAGAATTACAACTTTATCATTAAATCTGCTTGCTTGTGATACTTAAACAACTTATTAAGAAAGCTAAATACGAATAGCAAATGTTAAAATTTAAAACTAATATTTAGTACTAAACATAGTTATTTTAGGATTATAACCCAATACCAATGGTAGCAAATATTTTATTTAGTACATAAGGCTTTATTATCAGTACTGAAGCACAATATATACAATGGGTCTTATCGAAGTAAAACTTCTTTTCATTAAAACACATGTAAAAAATACGAATAGATTCTACACTCTATTGATTGTAGCAACTGACACGATGCCACCGTACCAAACCACGCACACACACTTTCTCGGCGATGAGAGGTAAACAAGCAAACAACAACTAAGCGAATAGCCAGCTAAGAACAGAGTCAGCATAAAAACTCTTTCAATAAAAAAATTTCCGCATTCCATGGATGCACTAGCGAGTGTAACAAATACTTGTAACGCGAAAGAAATTATAAAAAAAAGCATAAAATAGATAAGAAGCACCAAAAGCACAAACATGCATACAAATCATACGATCATAAAACTCATCATCGTAGCAATTGAATTTAAAAGAAAACACAATTTTACAAAAGAGAAAAAGAATCGTAGACAACGCTTTGCGAGAGAGAGATGGAGATACAATACAAATAAAAAGTAAAAAAAATTCAAATTGGTGCGTTAATGTGCTTTCTAAAAAACAAACGCAACAACAATATTTAAAAGTCGGAATACTAGAAGTGATGCTTTTTGTTTTTGTTGCCTAAAAAAAAGCAAAAACGCAAGCTTCAACAGCGTCTGTGTGTATACAAAATTTTCGTGTGTATTTTGATAGCCTATCATGAAAATTCATCAACAAAACAAAAAACAAAAAACAAAAAAAATACCACGTATACATACGTATGTGCTTATGTACCCGATGGCAATAGTTTGAGGTCTCCCCATAGGCAAGTGTGAGGATGTTGTTGCTGTTAGTGTAGGCTGTATGTTTGATATAGATGATGTTTGCAACTCTAAGTGAGTGTGTAAGCGTGCGAATAATTATTAGTTTTATAGTTTCATCCAAACAAACAAAAAAAAAAAAGAAAAACAGTAAAACAAACACCACTCACACAACAGTCGCATAATTCGCTGTAATATTGTGGTGTTACTTGGAAATGTACAGAATATAGATATGTGCTTAAGTATACATTCATAGATGATGTGATCATAGGCATACACACGCACATTTATACAAATTTTAACCTAATTTCAGTTATTCAAAGACCGCAAGTAAAAAACCTAATTTAGGCTTAGGTCAGGTCTTCAATACCTATCACATACCGCTACATCTCTTATGCAGTCCGCCCTTTTTTGGTAAGTTGATGAATTGCATAAAATATGTATGAATGTCAACTTTGTTGTAAAAATTTTGTAACTGATAAAGCAAATGTCATAACTTCTGGGCGATTTCACCCAAGTCAAATGGAATCCAAGCAGAAACTAAAAAACACACGACCATAAGCGTTCCAACAAGACACATGGGTATTGCAATCGGAATAACAAACTTAATATAACCCCTTCCTTTGTGGAAAGTGTAATAAAATAAACGCAACATGTAACACGTATCGTACGTATATGGCATGTGTACATACAAACTTGTCTAGTTCATAACGAATGATCACATCACCAAACAGTTACTCCATTTTTAAATGCAATATGTTTAAAAATTGTTAGAACATAAAATAGAATTTCATTCCCAATCAAAAGCATGTTACTATAACTACAAATGAACCTTACTCGACAGTAAGCTTTGAAACGTATTATATATATCCGTGACATTCCAATCATTGACGTGAACTGACGACAATGAATGGATTTCGTTTCACTACCTTTTTTTAATATGGCGGGCTTCGATTAAATAGAACTTAAAGTTGGTAAACGGACGTCCTATGTCATTTTTTACCCATTTTTAAACTTCATAGCATGGTTTTTAATGTTGTTTCTGGGGGGTAGCACTTGACCCATTTTACCGTGGAAATGCATCAAGAACCAGACATATAGACGAATATGGCTAGATCAACTACATTTTTAACTTTAATTTAATCAAGAATTGTACACGAAATAACTAATTAATATATTCTTCATATTATGGAGTATTGAAAAATAGGAGAAACGTTTCCTTCATAAGATTACAACAAGTCATTTCGGATTTACATAGTTTTATTATATTTTTAAAATTTATTTCTCTCAAACAGCACTTAAGTTGTAATCAGAAATTGATTTATGATGATTATTAGTTTCGTCTATCAAAGTGGAATAAATTATAGAGTGGAAATTATATATTAGATAGAGAGAGAGAGACAGAGAGAGAGAGAGAAATAATGGCACACATCGAGGGTGAAAGAGAACCTTCTGGCTGCTGTTTACCTAGATGAAATGATTTAAAGTAATCGCTATCTGAATCAACCCTGACAGTGGTTGTAAATAAGAATAACATAATATTGAATCTCATGCTGGGAGAGCAGCAGTCGGCAATACAACTAAGCAGCCATTCAGCTTGCAACTTCAGAATATTTATCAATGCAAATCTTCACCAAAAAAAGAATCAGTGAATCTATTACAATTTCATAGCCTGCAAAAGGAAAACTATTATGCCTCACATTATATGTATTTCGTTGGCTTTTCGTTGGATATATATACTTTGCATGTATGTGAGACGGCAAACGCATATTAATGAATAATTATGCATAAATTTGTTCGGCATAGAGCCTAGAATACATTGTATAGATGGAACAAAAAGAAGAAGAAAGAGAACACAACAAAAGAGAAATTATGGTTATAAATCAATAGAGAAGAAAGATTGTAATTACACGTTATAAATAGAAAATTATTTATATTTTATTTATTGTATATTGGAAATGGAATGAATTTTCATTTAAAAATTTTAATCAAGCAAATGAAGGAAAGTGGCACGAGCATCAATGCAACAACACAAATAAGTAAAAGCTAAAACATTCGAAAAGAAAAAACAGCCCCATTCCTCTTTGTGAAATTTTCGTACGAGATGTGACCCACATTTTATTCTCATTTCTCTCATATCAAATCCTTTATGGCTGCACATCAATTACAGCAAACTTCCCTTCCAAAGTAAATTAATATTTAAAATTCATTTTCTTTTTATTTCTCTTCTTCATCTTTATCTTCAAAAATTATTTTATTTGTTTGATTAACAAACAAAAGCCGCACGTTAAGGTGATGTATACAGTTGTTAATGTATTTCCCAAAAGGTTTTAATTTTTTCATGGTTTAAAATTAAGCTGAATTTGATGTTGGAAATCTTCAACTCGCAGACACACATCAATTATATTATAATTGGGGATTCATTAGTGTAGTTGTCGCTCCAAGCAGTGGCAATGTTGTTGTTGTTTGCCACAGTTATTAATAGAAAACTTATTTTAGCACCAAAAATACGAAAAAAAAAAAAATAACAATAAGGTGTGAATTACTTATAATTCATAAGTACATAGAGTTTTTATTTTCATGATTTGTAATGCTAATGTGTTTATTTTTCCATAACTTTATTTCATATTTTTGTTTCCTTTCTCAAATTTTTATTTTTATTTTGCAGATTGTATGTCAGTTCTTTTATTTCGCTTCAGTTTTTTAATTTTTCTTTATTGTGTGATATTGCAAAAATCTGGTTTTAGGTGGAATAATAAAGAATAACAAAAACAATAACAATAAAGAAACAAGGTTAATGCTGTGCTACATTTATTTTTTATTAAGCAGTACAGCTGAGGATTTTGATTTTTTCTTTCTCTCTACGCGGCCCGTCTTAAATCTAGCCACCCGGCTAGACTTGAAGTGAGTTTATTGTTGTATATTTATGGCTTGTTTTTATACCCACTATGTTTTGTAATGGCAGCTGAATACTGACTGGATCTAGCCATATTAGCTGCCCGTCTGTGCTTTGTTCGGGTTCTGTAGTAATCACTTTCCTAGTCGCAAGCATTGAGATATCGATCCAAAACTTAGCTGAAATTTTTGGTAATTACCAATTGAAATTGGACAACACTTGTCAAACACGCGTGCACAATGCAACGAAAATTGAAAAAGGGGCAGAATATATATTGACATATATACTCCTCGGGATGGTGGGTTTTTAAAGTTTTGGGCTAAGCCAAATAGAGTTTATTATATCAATAATAATACAAATGAGGGCAAATAATTTAACAAAACACTGACTTAGACTTTTAGTACATTTTGAAATGAAAAGTGGGGACAAAGTTGGAGGTAAATGTCCTACGCTGTCATATCCCTTAAACTCTCAACGTCTTATTAGTGGAGTTGTTGATAATACAAATAAAAATAAAACAACTAATGATAATTTTGTAAGCATAGCAGCAATGACAGATAAAGGAAAACACAGTTTAACCAGTTCATTTAGAAAATAGAAAAGACGCCTTTCCGTAAAGGAAAAATCGTTACAACACTACTAACGCTATGGGAATAACAAGTAACCGGCTACATTTACGAGTATAGAGACGTTAATGTTCATAAATGAAAATTAATGAAAAGTATGACAAACTGCTGTTGTTGTTATTGTCTTTCTTATTATTATTTTCTACGAGGGACAATTTAAATAATTAGTTTTGTACAAACTGAACAACTTACAAATGTACACGTAAGTATAAACACACATGCAAAGGTAATATGTTCACTTGTATATATATTGGTGAGTATTCAAAGTTTTCTAAAATTGAAAGCGTCATTTACAAATTACAAAGAGACGTAATTATAACTCTAAATGGAAGTTTAACGAAAGAGTTAAAAACAAACAAAACAAACAACAAAACTTAATTGAAAAAGAAAGTAATTAAGAAACAGCTGCTAAAAAACCATATAAACGTACTCCCCTACATTTCGTGCCGGATTTATGTTTAAGCTTTCATTACAAATTTAATAGAAAAAATTATGGGAAAAATTCATTACTTTCAATAAAAACCAAGCTAACATCGATAATTAAAACTGAAAAATACGTGGCAGAGAGACGGACATACGCAAATGTTTCAAATGATTTGGAAATTGTTTGTGAATAATGTACTAGTTTTAATATATTAACCAGACTTCTAAAACGCAATAAACTATTGTACATAGAGAACATTGTCAGTGAAATCAAATATCATCAAAATATATTTATAATTGTGGCCTGTAGCTTACATACAAAAGTACAGGGACAGACGGCCATAATTAAATTTAGGAATTGATCAGTTGGCGGTATAAAATGTGGGTCGCTTAGGTGTTTCAAGCATTCGCACAAATAAACTACTAAATCTTTGGGTGATCTTCAAAATCTCCTTCTCTGCGTATTACAAGCAGAAGAACGCAATTTTAAGAGTATATACCTTTAGTGCAAACACAGAAGTTATGTAACGAGATATATTAATAAATATAAGTATAAGAAATATACAGACCTTCAACTAGGATTACAAAACTTGACGCATGCTCTGTCTGTCTGAGTTGTGATCGCACAGCTAATAGAATCCAATTGGATTGAAATCGACTTTTACTTTAGAATCGCAAATCACATGAATACTAAATTTCCTTTTTTGGGTAATTTTTTTATATATTTTTTCTTTTAAAGCAAACCCGTAAATTTCACTTTTTTTGTTTTTTTATTATAATTATTTCAATCACTGACTCAGAAATAAAACAAAAAAGAGAAAACACGTAGGATTTTAAATTTTAATAATATGCAATTTTTATATCATCTTCTCCTCTCTTTAATGTTTTTCAAGCATTGTACACATACATATTTATATTATTAAGCTTATAGCACCCACCACAGACACATAGATCTTTGCAAACTGATAACGACACCTCTTAGACTTATATGAAAATGCATGCATGCAACGGCATTATTTGGCGGCACCAATTACTTTACTTTAACAAGCTGATGTAATGACGTCAATAATATTCGTACAAGAAAATACAATACAATACCGAGTAAACAAATTTCACTTAACAACAAATAGATGATGAATTGTTCAATCAGTTTCAATCGATAGATTAAAATTTTTCTTCTTGAAAACCGCACCAACACCGGATGGGGTTTTACATTTTGCTACTTCGAAGAGATTTCCAAAATGTGTGGTTTCATTTTTTGTCTGTCTAAAAAGAGTTTTCCGCAACTAATTGCATAAAGCGAAATAACCGCAACTAATATCGAAGCCAATCAAAATACACACACGCGCGCGCAAACACAAAATACTCATTGATCATATCATAAAAATAAATACACAATGTTTTTTATAATCTTTTGTTTATACTTTTCAGAAAGAAAAAAAACAAATACACAAGCACTGTACGCGTCTTATAATTTTATAACGTTGTAGACATTTGAACGACTGCTTAACAACTGACTAAATATAAAGAGTTGGTTGGTGAAGAGCTCAAGATTTGTAAAATATTTTCCAACCTAACAAACGGTACAAGGAGAGAACAGCTGAGAGTGCTAGAGAGACTAACAGGTCACTAATTGTAACGAATAGAAGAGCGGAGCGGAGCTAGCATAACGCTAGCTAAACCTAGTTACTATTGCCACCTATATATAGAGTGTAGGGTGAAGCAAGTGCCAACACATGAGAAACGAGTATAATACTTGCAATTTAACTGAATATCAAATGTGTTATAAATTAAAAACACTCACCAGTTATATGGCTGAATATAAGAGAAAGAAGTAGAGATTAGGAGCTTATTGAAAAAATTTATCAAATCAACGTAATGGTACAAGACGATTCCAGATCAATGCTACAACAAGAATTCTCATAAATAAAAATATAATAAGAACGACAGAATATAAGCACATGTTCACCTCGAACTTTCACATATAATATTTTCTAACCATCCTCCAAAATTTTCGTATGGAACTCATACTCAAAGTGACTGTTGATTAAGAAAGGGGGAAACAAATTTTAACGAAAAATCTATCATCTGCAGAGGTGAAATTTGGTTCACGTATTTATAATTAGCCCATCTTTCGACATGTCACAAATGTAATCATGTAATCAACCTGTAATCTTAATTATGTCCTCCTATAAAAAATTCTCAGTCTCCATAAAGTTCCTATCACCATTAACTTCACTTCCTATTATATTTCTTCTCTAATCTTAATCAGTAAAATATTCGTATACATGTGTTCACAGTTCGAACATGAAGAACAGACGCTTGGCAAGGGATTGGCGGTATCAAAACAGATCTTGAAAACAACAGCGCTTTAACGATAAAGCGATAACAAAATATCTCAGTTTTGCTTATAAACACATCAACTGTTCACATTTCATAAAACATTTCCTCTTCATCGTTATCTTCGTCTTTCGGTGCAGCTGAAATATATGCTTTTCTTCCACGACACAACAGGATAAGAAGTAAGTAAAGAAAATAAAAAAAGACCAAACGCAACAGATGTGGCCAAACGGTTTTTCAGATGTAAAAAAATTGAAATAAAAATCTTTCTTCTGTTTCCAACACCTACATGAAAAATCCATCCATCCAAAATCAAAGACCGGCCACAGCCAGCTGCCATAAGTTATATGCAATACAACTCTCTCCTCTCTATGTCTTCATAATATATTGTATATCACCACAAAAAAACATACGTGAAGCTTTAGATAAATCGAACATACCCTCCACATATACATATAAGTAAATTGTGGGCGCGGCAATGGTGTTTTTGACAATTATGTGTGCAACTTACAAACGAATTGGCAAAGCTATGTAGAAGCTACACAATTTGTTCTACATTGAAAGTAAGAACGATCTGCTTAGTTTGCAATTGATGCATAGAAAGAATAAAGAAATCATAATAATGCTGTTTGAATGAGTTCTATATCCTTACTTATAGCAATGCTAAATATAGTTTTGTATCGGCCGTTGATCTTTAATAATTAAACTTAAACCTTCCACAACAAAGTATTAAAAGCAAAGGATTCTAAGAGAATGGGAGGGACACTCTACTAAACCAAAACTTTATTATCATATAATATGCACTGCAAAAATACAATAATAAGAATTATCCTGTCTTTTCCTTTACATTTTATAGAGATGGGTTTTTTAAAATTTATGAAAAAAATTGCTTATTTGGATTCAATTTTATTACTGTATGTTTAATTTTCGATTATATTCTTACTTATATAAATTTAACATAAAGCATAAAGATCAGTGCCATCTCCATTCCATTGCATTCCTTAACAAATTTATTTACATTTGCCTCTTTAATATTTACTCTGATAACTGTTTAAACAAACGTTTATTAAAAATCAATGAATCATAAGAAAAAGAGGGATCATTTCTATAATGTGTATGTACATAATTCAAGAGCGTGTCATTGGATAACGGGCTTGTTGATACATTATAATTAATATGAAAATTTACATAGTTGATGGGTTGAGAGTCAGAAGCTCTAGATTAACATAAAGTCAATTGATTTTTAAATAAGAAAGATTACGTGCACAGCTCATTGTACGCTGATCTTAGTTGCTGTACTTATTATATTTTCCATTGTTACACTTGTAACTATTCAGTCTCAGTAATCAAAGCATGAAAGTAGATTACCTACAATAACATGATTTACTATTTATTCTTCTTCTTATTCTTTTTTTTTATATCTGTTCTTATTGTGCTTATATACCACTGCAGTCCTATAAGACACATGTGTTAATGTTTTGTTGAGCTGATGCTTACTGATAACTTACTCATTCATTAAGGAGTGAAATGTTTTATTAGTAAACAGATGCAATTAGAAAATTCGACACACTCTCGCACAACAGCACACAACAAAGTGAAAGATGATAACATGCAGCAAAATTATAGCAACTGCAATAAATTCATACTATATATACTGTAAACATTTATAGATTGACATGGAAACAATACTCTTCTCATACATGACAACTCATATAACATGTTACTTTACATAGTGGTTGACCGGCCCTCTGTGTGCTTATAAGGATTGTATGACCTAAAATAGCAACAGATTGCTACTACTCAGTAAATATATACATACAAAAATATTGCGTTGTATTTAATTTTGTGATCGATAAACCATTATGTATAATTGTCTGTATGTCTCATGTATGTAAAGTGAGACTTTTTATGCTTCTTAGTATGAAGCAACGGTTCGACTGAAAGCCTTTAAGCTATAACAGCTGTTTTTTATAACCTCCACCTTAATGATGAAGGTATACCAAGTTTGCTATTTCATTTGTAACACACAGAACAGAAGGAAGCCTCGATAACAATATACATATAATTAAAGCATCTATCGAATACCAGTAGTGGATGTGGTCGAATAACAGACATGTCCACTGTGGAAGAATACAATACAACTGATACGTAATACAATAGCTGTAGAAGACGTAATCAGGTACGAAGGGTACTTAAGATTTGGCCTAAGTCAAATTTAGTCTCTTTACTTGTTTTATGTTATTTTATAAACATAAAAAAAGACACAATTCAATGAAATGGAATAAAACTTGAAAAGTGAAATGTGTTTTTGAGGATCGTTTATGCTTACACATATGCACACAGCCGAACACACCCATAAAGGTTTGTAAAGGAAGAAAAATGAGGCATATGGCCTTAGCCAGTAAAGTAGGGGTTGTGTAACAGGCCACCCATATGCTGTAAGTGAAACTATTTTATATTATACACCAAAAATTAATTCTTTTTAAATCCTTAATACTGAGTAAAACTTTTGTAGATATGGAAGGTATTTATAAGTTGACCCAAGCCAAATGTACTTTTTTGTACTCTCTAAAATAAACATTTTTATAAAATGAACAAAATACTTCAAAACTTTTACGACCTCAATATATAGCTTCGTATAACATGCACGCGTACAATTTACCAAAAAATAGATTCTGTGCAGTATATCTCAGGTTTGGCCTCAGTCAAATGCATATAGCTTTTTTACTTGTCCAAAATGAATTTGTCATATTTCCACATAATTGGAACATATTCTCATTTTATTTCTGGTGACTTCATGTTAACATCTTCCGCCTCGGAAGCTCTAAAAAATAACTTTGCAAAAGAGAAAGTTTCAAAAATGAATGAAAAAAGAACACCCATAATATGCATTCAATTCCCCTAAATAAATCAAGTCCAGCAAAAGAATGAAACGCACAACATCTACGATTTGATGTCGGAACGCATAAACTTTTCAGTTTAATGAGAGTTGTTTTTTTTTTTTTTTGTATAACAACGAAAATTTCTGTATGTTATAGAACAAATGAAATAAATATATAACCGAGTTCCCTTTCATTTTCTAAAACGGTCGGAGTTTCTATAAAAATGCACTTGTTTTACTTTGAGAAGAGAAGGTCTGTGAAATATTTTACTAATAAGAGTGAAATGAAATGGGGAGGAAAGTGCAGCAATGGCAAACGGATATACAATATTTGGGTTTGTATACATTATCTAATATCTAAAAGTAGCGTGCGTATATAATGCCAACATAAAAAGTTATCTTATCTTTTAACTGCTTGCTCCTTATTTGAAAGTATGTACATGAAGAGTAGAATTTTCTTTACCGTATTTTCAACCCAAACACAAAATTTCTCAAAAACTCTAAAAATCAGACAAAGAAGAGTAAACATATGACGTACACAGCCTTTGATACTTTGATACAACAACAATCGGTATAGTCTGTAACTGGGATTTTTTTTGTTGCTTGAGATTTTTCATTTTTTCTCATTGGTTTTTCTGCTTTGCTTTTGCGTGGAGACTAGACACTTGAATTAACCAGAATTAATCATTTTTATGAAAGGATTTTTTATATATGCAATAACAACAAACCATCGAAAAAGTTTTAGAATATGAAGAATAAGTTTCTGTCCCTTGTTTACACTTTTATATGATATGCAGTTTATTATAATAATATTATTAAACAATAATCGCACCAACCGAGTATAATACGTACAAACGATACAATCCACATCCACAAATGAAACCCACATGCTTTGGACTAGCAATAGCCTCTCGCTCTTATCTATTGTATAAATCATCAAATTGCCTGTGTTTTAAGTGTTTGTATTTTGTACTTTTGATTTTAATTAGAATACGGTTTGTTTTTTATTGGTTTACCTATTAAGTGTATAAAATTTCATTATACAAACTCATAAATTGAAAAAATTATACAATAAAAACTTAGTGGTTTTTGATAATCAAGTATGTATATAAAACAACGAAGCGTTGTTCCCCCTATATGACGTTTTCCATTTCTAACTATATAACAATGATTTTTTTGTATACATAAAAAAAAACGACGATGATTTCCGAAAAATTCATTCGCCCATGAAGTTTTCAGTTTTTGTTTTTTTCATTATTACAGGTGCAGAGTGTGATCTATGAGTGGTTTCCATGTATTAAGAGAAAGAGAGCAACCCTCAAAGCAATAACGGAAAATAACCAGAACTTTTCTCCCTCACAAATGAATGCTAAGCATATTTACTACGCTTTTATGATTTCAACATTTTTGCTGTTATTTATTGTAATGTAGGGATAAGAGCGATGATCAAAACCGAATAAAAGCTCTCTTTGATTTTATCAGCTGCAATAATTTAAAGTAATTTTTTATTAACTAATTTAAGGAAAATTTTATATAAAGAAACAATGTATGACTTTTTTTAACCGTTTTTCGCAATAAAATTAAAATGTTATACGACATTTTAATTCGTAGTAGTCATGAAAAAAAGTTAGTAAACAAACAGGTGATCGTACTTTACTGTTTACCATGAAATACGTACAAGCAGCCAACCAGAACCATAACCACCCAAAATGAAATAATGAACAAAAGTAATAATAGCGAAAACAGCAATAATAACAACACGAACATTACATTAATCATGGATGGCTTGTAGGCAACGAAAAAGAGAGCAAAAGAAAGAGTTCGAGTTCAATCGAGAGATTCAGAGAAATTTATAAAATAATAGAATATATAAAAATGGAAAGAACACACACTCTTGAACCGATAAAACCAAAATCTATATATTTTTTTATTAATATATAGATTTTAGTTGTAGGCTATTTAAATTTATTTCCTTGCATGACAAATTATCGTAATATAATGGAAGGGGTGGGTACAAAACGACAAATGTGCACTGATGCCGAAATGTTGTTTTTTCACGATATACAAGTACATACAACAAAACTTAATCACATTTATAGCATACGTTTTAAAAATAATAGCACTTATATATATTTAAAACGTGCGTACATATACGCAATACATGTAAGCGAAAATTGCCGCATTTCCTCAAGTACAAAACAATTTAAGCGTTATATGTACCTGTTATATGTTACTACTCCTAATATTATACTGGTATTAAGTTGATTATTAACTTTCAATACTACTAATTAGATTTTCTTTTCAATATCAAGCGGATTACCAATTACTTGTGCTTGGCAAACCCCTTAACGTGTATTTGAATAGCTTTAGCACTTTTAATATATACTTTGGCTATTTTTTAGGAATTACTACAACTTCATTAACCCTTTCAGTTTGTGCAGCGAGAGCAACTCTAATTCAAATGTTTGTTTTATGAAAATATGATCGAAAAATGGGGAATTCCTTTCACAAGTGTGATAAAAATCTCACCTTATTATTATTGGCAGCTTCTTCGGCTGCTTTAACAGCAACTTGAGCAATGCCTACACCATCTGCTGAAAGAGCATGCGTTGAAGGCGAAGTAGCATAAACAAATAATGGTAGTGAATTGAAATTGCGCAATGTGTCGCCTAAATCCTTAAAACGACGACACAACAACAAATTTCCATTATGTGTTGTTGCAAAAGGAGCAGGAGGTGGAGTAATATTGGAGACGTTGGTTGCTTCTGGCTGATAGTGGCATGTGGTCGTTTTTACAGCCCCAGCTGTTGTTGATGCTGCTTCTATGGGATGATGGCCTACATTTTGTATAATATTAGTGACACACCCGGTATTTGCTTTATACTCGTTGCTTGTCTGTACGTTAACAATAATTGTACCATCATCGTCACGGCAGTTGTCTGCTTTATTTTCTTTGTTTTCGCTTGCCTCATGTCTGTAGTTAATATTTGTGGTGCTGGTGTTAGTATCGACATCGGCTTCGATTGCTTCAAGTTCCAATTGTTGTCTTGCTATTGTCGTTGTACAAGCGTGCGTGGTGGTGACTGATGGTGGTTCTTGTTGTTGCTGGATGCTAGCTGTATTACATATGGTGACACTGGAGGTGTCATCACCGCCCTCATCATCATCATCATAATGAAATTCAGCTAATGTAACAATTGTGGCTGATGCTGTTGTTGTTATTGCTGTTTTTGTTGCCATAGGAACATATAAAAATAATTATAAGCTAGTGTGTCTGTATATCAGGCAAATTATGCGCATTGTTGTATAGGGTGTATCTCTTAACTACATTCAATGTTATTGTTATTTTTCTTTGGAAATTAATTACTGTGCTTTATGAGTTTCAATGTTGTCTTTAAAATCTAGTTGGACGGTTGTCATCTATTAAGGATATTTTTAAGCAGTGATTCAAACTATTATATGTATTGGTGATACCTAGCATTCTAAAAACACACATAAACAAAAATCCCTTTTCGAACAATAAAATTTTAGTTTTATCTCTTTATGAAGAATCACCTTAGTGTTTCTTTGTCTATTTTACATTAATACTTCTCATTTAGTTCTTTTTGATCCCTTTTAATCTTGTGCTTTATTACGGTTTCATGTTTTTTGCGCACAAAACACTACAAGATACAACATATTGGGAGTTAACCGAAATTTTGTCTTTACAATCAAACATTACAATTACACACAGCCTTAAGCACGAACCCACACGAGCAAACAAAGTTCACATTTTCATTAGACACTTGGGTTGAGAAAGCGAACATTTCATATTCGCTAAACACTTAATTTTTATCCATATACAAATTTAATAACGCGAAATATATTTATTGAGTTAATTTTTACAACAGAATTTATGATATTGGATACAATCACCAAGTACGCAGGCTGGAATCAAGCAGCGAATATAAAGGAAAATTTGGAGACACTTTCTTTTCACTTATTTTTTATCTTTGTTTTGAAGAATTCTACATATGTTTTTTGTTATTTATTATTAAAATAAATGTTTAAGTTCTGTTTTTAGTTCAAATTCTTTACTTTAATTGTTCTTGATTTTAATTTTAAAACTTTTTCTAATCGACTGCAAATTAAATATTTTTTCAGCCGCTGTTTCTTCTTTTCTGCTTAGCACATTTACAAAGTGTCAAAACCAATTTAAGCATTCATCAAAGCCGTGAACTTAACAAATTCAGCAACGTATAATTATATTCCACCTTGTATCATAACTATAATACTAACCCAAGCAGTTTAGGCTGCAACCACCATTAATAACACGTGGTAAAACCTGGAAATAACTTTAAAATAATAATAATTTAATAAAAAGGGTGTTTCTTCGATATTATCAAAATATCAAAAATATTGCAGCGTTTTAGAGGTGAACCCTCCAACTAGTTCAGACATTTTTCATCATTCTTGAGAGGAATTTTTTTTTAATGTGTTATAATATATAAATCAAACCGAATGAGGTATCTTACAATACCGAATGAAGAAGGGGATAACAACATGATAACACGCAAATATTTGTAGAGTTGTATTTGAATAGAATTTGTGAGAAATCATTTAGATATGAAAGGCTGAAATATAACAACTTAGTAATCATTAATTATTAAAAAATATTCTAAATTATTTGTTAAAGAAAATTTATATAATTAATAATAGTTTTTTTTTTTGCAAATCATTGTCGTTACAATTCGCCGTTAAAGTAATTTTACCCTCAGTAAAAAACGCAGCAGACTTTGTCTAAAGTTGGATAAGTGTTGAAGGAATTGTGTGGAGGATTGGTATTGTGAATTTAGATAAATTCTTTTTAGCTAAAAATTGAAGAAAAATTGTTTCTTTTAAAGAAATAAACGAATTTAAACAAGTATTGCTAAAGAATAATTAAACGATTTATAGTAAAAAATACTATTACAGTGTTCGGTGAAAGCAAACAAAAAAATTGCAAAATTTTATTCAAAGCGAAAAGTAGTCTTGTGAAGCGAAAACGAACATTTGTAATTCCTATTGTCATTGAAACGCGCGCAAGCTTTATATAGTTTTCGCATTCTTACTTAAACGTTTTTAAGTAGCGACCTCTTGCGGTGTATGTTCTATTACATATAATATTAGCTGCTGTATATATATTCATCCTGTTCGAACTGAATTCGTGTTTATTCATTTTTGCCTTGTGGTGGAGTGTAGTCGGTTAGCCGAAGTTTATACGTTCGTATTAAGGCAGTCGTCAATTTTTAAGTGCGATTGCTGCTGCAAGAATTGTGAATTCAACGTCTTTTTGCCAAAAAAAAACTATATCTAACAAAGAAAAGAAATTTTTACACTTTTTTTTCATTTTTTTTATTATTTGCCCAGAAGTTATAATATAATTAAACAATTTCACGTACTGTGTGTTAAAACTCTGCCAAAAAATAAAAATATAGTGAACGGCTATATAGACATACACCCCAACACACATAAATTTCACAAGAAGGAAAATCAATTTTTTTTTCATTTAAAATGGCGTTAAAAAGAATTAATAAGGTATGTTTAACACAGAAAAGAAATATTCTCTAGTGGAAGAATTTTATAAGTAAAAAATTACACGAGTTGGTGAAAAAGAAAAATAAAAAACGTGCAAGCAATAGAAAAATGTGTTTGAAAAAAATGAATTTATGCAAGAAATGTGAAACGTCGTCTTCCCGACAAAAAATTGAATCCGATTGAAAGATGGGGAAAATTGATTGAAATGAGAGAACAAAGTTGGGGATGATGATAAAACGAAAAAATACAATACAGACGGGGACTGTGGTGTTTTTCCAATGTTTTATTCACATAAAAAAATGCATACAAAAATGAAGTTTATAGAATTTTATGGAATTTTAAGAATAATGCATATGTGATGATGTGTTAAAGTATTATTGGTGAGACAACATATCGTGTGTCATTATGTTTTCTGTTATACAGTTTTATTGAATTTTATTTTATGGAGGAAAAAATAACACAATGTCAATAACGTAAAAATAGATTTATCTGAACCTTATAGAATGTATGACACTCAAGCTTCTTGTAAAATTTAGGGTGTAGGCGAAAGCAAGAGCAAATTTAGATTAAATGTTTTTTTTTGTATTATTTAGGAGAAAAAGAATGGGAGCTCTGTTTTTTATTCATAAATATGGGCATGAAATAGTGAATTTTCCTATTAGTCACAAAATAAAATGTCATAAATGTGGGGAATACTATATATATATATACTAATATTTTATGTAGTATATGTTATTCGTTAGAAGAGGTATTGAATCCAAAAGGAAACGACGCAACAGTAACGCTGTCGTACTTGTGTTTTTTATAACCTTAGCGCTAGCGGAGACGAATGCGTTTGCTATTGTATGCCTTTTTCTGTTGACTACAACACGGATATATATGAAGAAGTACTTGCTGTTTCTTTTTTACTTGAATATTTGAATGTAGCTGCAAATTAGGGACTTTGTATGGTCGTTGCATTCACGCATTCATAGTGTAAAAAACAAGTTGCGCTTTAACGCCCCTCTACATTTTTGACATTGTGCCGGGTTTTCAACTCACTACAAATTTTATATAAGTAAATTATTAGTAATATAAAATGTATAGTTCTTTTTTTTAAGTGCCACTTGAATGTTACATAATTTCTATTAAAATCACCATATTGAGTTTAGCTGTTTAATATTGTATAAGGAGCTCCCTACACTGCATAGAATAATAAATAAAATATTAAGCTTCTGTTTGGTATTTCTATATTGAAACAATATGGTAACTCTCCTTTTTAATTGAGGATTATTTTTGACTTTAATTTCCAACAACTCTTATTTAAAAATTTAATAATAACAGTATTATGATTGTACGTGTCAGCTGTAAGTCGTTTCCTGAATATTATACATGGGGGTGTTCATTATATATATTGTCTGTTTTGCCATATCAAGAAATTGTCATTGCACAAACGCTCCAAGGGGAAGGAGGATTATTTTATCCCACTTTAATTCAAAGCTACTGGAACAAAGGGATTGAAATTAATATATTTAAGGTTAATTTAAATTAAATAAAATATTCTGTGTTTATTTCGATCTCTTTCCCTCTTGTAATGTGTATTAAACGACGGAGCTTTTGGCTGCAGCTAACGTCGCCGTCATGGCCATTGGGTTTAAGTTTGAAAAATTTAGCAATGTGTTTTTTTGGGGGTTTTATACACAGTTACAAAAATAAAAAAATCAATTTTCTGTAAAATCTGTACATGTACTTTTTGTAAAAAGTAAAGATTTTTGTATATTATTACTTGCGTGCCTAATATCTGCTTGACTGATTGACGGTAACGATTTCTCCCCGTATGCGTTCAGTAGGATTTTTTATAAAGGGTCAATTACCTAATTATTTAATTGTCCATACAAAGAATTATTTATGTGTAAAAAGTATATTGCAGAGTTTTCTCCTTGATAGTTTGAGCATATTTTTTCAATGATTACTTCTCTAGTTATAATTGTTTTGTTGTTATTCTAACCATGACTTGTATATTTATATTCTTAACATCATGATTTTAATTCGTTTCTCTTCGGGGTTTTATTTAAAAGACGAAAGCGATGTGGATTATTTATCAGTTTTATTGTTTAATAATATATTTCCTTTTAATTTTTTCTCTCTGTATCACTCGTTTATTATAGGTGTAAAAAAATCATTGTTTGCCTCCTCTACTAACTTTTATCATATTGTTCTGAAATGGGAGTTCCAGGTGTCATATACATACGATTCTATAACTAATTTCAAATTAGACAATGACTCGAATAGAGTGCGACACAAGTTTTAAAAATAAAGAATTTTGGCTCTATATATTAAATAAAAATAATTAAAAACAAGCAAACTAACTTCTGCTTAGGCCAAACCTTAAATACGTTCCACATCCGCAACGGTGGGCGTGTCTGTTATCCGACCAAACCCGTTTTTGGCAGATCGAGGGATAGAATAACTATATATCCAATTTCAACTCCATAGCTCAATTTTTATGGTAGACATATAGATACATGTTGATTGTGGGCGTGGGCCTTAAAGGATGTGGCCCTTATTAAATAGCTATCTGCGTGAAAAAAACTAAAAGTGCCTGTACAAAAATTCAGCTCAATATCTAATTTTTGTTTATATGATGACAAAACACTTAAATAATTATGATTGTGCTTCAACTTCCGGTCACTTTGAATTCATATTTTGGATTCTGGACGTTGTCTTCACCATGATCAAAACTTTTTCCTTCAAAATGCATCCCCTAAATGGCACAGCTTCTAGAAGACATTCCTGATTGCACGTAAAAGCAAACATTCAATATACACGATAATATTGTTCTGGTGAGGTGAATGAACTTTAAAAAATTGCAGCTAACTATAAAGGCTTGTTTATGTGTGTATATATACATTCACACGTCGTATATGTAAACTACAAGTTGTCGCAGGGAATACAAATTTGTGTGTAAATATTTTTTGTGTGTGTCCGTTGTGTTATTGTGGGGGCTGATGGTAGTGACGTTTCATTCTAATGCATATTATTCTAAAATTTATTACAACTACGTGAGAAATGTTACTGATTGTATGATATATACATATTGGCACTTATTATATTGTATAACAATTTATCTTTTAATTGCTTAACGTTGGTGTGCTATTAATATTAGAATGTTATTAGTGGTGAATTTCTTAAATATTTATTTTGTTGTAATTAATTTGGGAATTTTTGTTAATCTTTTTACAGGAATTACAAGATTTGGGCAGAGATCCACCTGCACAATGTTCAGCTGGTCCAGTAGGGGATGATTGTAAGTACACATTACTACCGATAATATTTTTTATATCCTCTACACAAGATGGAAGCTATATTAAGTTTGTCAATCCGCTTACAACTACCAGGAGGAATGTTCTTTACCGGCAGCAAAATCTGTGTCAATATAATGAGGTCTGAGTGTCCATCTTTTGTTGAAACACTCACAGTCGCTAAAATTGAGATAACGAACTGAAATTTGCTGCAGGTATTCTTAATACATATAGGTAACGGGAAACAGCGGTAACAGAAAATATATCTCCTGGTAAAAATAATTAAACAATGAAGTTGAAATTAGGTGCAAGTTGATATGTGTGCGTGGTACGTGTACTATTTGATGATTTTTTCCATTAGGTACCGCGCCCACAGTTTGCATACACGAGGAAGACACATATATTTTTACTGGCTTTTTCAGCCATTTCTTGTTTAATTTAATAATTATGTAAACTTCCTTTTTAATCCAGTAATGCAGAATATAAGAAAAACCCTTCAACGTACCTCTCAACCATATTTATATTCCTTATTGATAATGTAATTTATTCAACATTATCGTGGTTTCCAATAACCTTGAAAATGCCACCTTCTTTAATGTGCATCAGTTTTACCAACACGATTATTATTTGTACCAGTTTACAGTCTATTGCAAGTGGCACTTGTCTTGCAACCCAATAACCTTTTTAAACTGTTTACAGTAAGAGAAAAGAATAAAATTTATGCGAATGCATTGCATATACAATACATCAATAGAGAGACAGGACTCATCACAAATGCTTCGTAAAATAAATGAAAATGATATAGTCTGTTAAGTCCGACCTTTTAATATCGTACATCACTTCCAGTTGTATCGAAATACCAGTGGTCAATAAGAGTCACCCTCACATAGAAGTCGCACCTTAAAAAGTCGTCATAACTAGAGACATTCTAATTCGACATTCGATTCGATTCAAATTTAGAAACATACAAATTTCGGCTTAACCTTAGGAATTTTCGTTAAGAAGTGTTGAAAATTGCAGCCTTTTGCTGTAGAATGATATATTCTGAGGGAAGAAAACGTCATATGGTAAGAAGTTCCAAAAGTATACGAATCCCATTAAGTTTTCTTAAGAAAAATTAGTTAGAACTTTCAAACATACGCACAAACTTAGTGTACTCTCCACCATAAGTGGTGTATGGTACCCAAAACATTCCCCTTGTTTTAGAAGACTGCCCAAGACTAAAATAAAACAGCATTGCTAAACTGTACATACATAAAATGGGGCAAATCTATTTTCAAAGTTCTGCAACTAAATTCTTAATTCTAATGTACGCATTAGAAATGCAAATTGGTTATATGTTATTGGAATGACACACCAAGCCCATAAACATGTATGTGTAAGAAAATTGAAATATATTGTAAAGGTTAAATTACAATTAATAATGACATGTCGTCTATTGTATCATTATTACAATATAGCGCAGTTTTCCATACAACTGCAAAAGTATTGCAGTGGCCGACAGTTCTGCACAGCTTTGAAGTGCGTGTAGATTACACAGCTTACATTGTACTACTTGTATTTTGCACTTCTGCACAAGTGCAGTTTTGCTTATGCTTTTTGCCCTATGTCAAGGTTTGCTGTTGTGTCTAGAGCGTTCATTTTGAAAACTTGACAATTTATTGTCATGGTTATATAAATTAATTTCTAATTTGTTTTCTATCTTCCACATTAATGGTGGGTAACTGAGTTTTTCATACATAAATGACACGCCTCCATTTTTAGCAACTTTCTTTGGTTTGTTCCTTGTGGTGACCTTTGGTAGTCCTTAAAAGAGGGCGGAGGTTTGGCTTAAGCCAAATATTCCTTTTTTTGTTCTCAATGCATTTACGCGTTATTTGATTTGATTTTTCTTTTTCTTTTTTCGTTTCAGTATTTCACTGGCAGGCAACAATAATGGGACCGGTAAGATGGATAATTCATTATTCATATATTGAGTGTAATATGAATGGCAAAAAGCTTGATTACTTGATGCTTAAAAACTGCCAAGCTCCTCTCTCTCACAACATCTGTATATCTATGTTCTAAAGCGTTTAAAAACTTATTTAGCAACAACAACGGTTTCTTTACCTATTAAACAAGTTTTCCAAGATTTTTATTCTTTATCAAGATTTAATTAATATTTTGTTCCATTATTCTATTAGTGACTCTGGCATGAAGGCGCTTATGCCAGCTTTCTTGATTTGGGGGTGTTACCGTATTTGAGTTGTTTGCGTTTCCTATTAAGTTATTTACATATGTTCCATGAGTTCCTTCCAATTCCATTTGAGTCTTTCTAGTTCGATTGAAGTTACATCCAGTTATGTTTGGGCTTATTTCCATTCTATATGTATAAAAATGGTCAGCACAGGATATGTTACACTTTCTTCAAGAGTGAACGAGACTCCTATTAAACTTGTTGATTTTAAGGATTGTTTCCAATTTTTCAAAGCATTTATAACAAATGGGGAGATTAATTCTTTCTTAAATAAGTGATCTGTATCATTAATAATAATTGATAAGAGAATGTGTTTTCCAATTACAGCCTGACAGCCCGTATCAAGGTGGTGTATTTTTCTTAACAATTCACTTTCCGACAGATTATCCATTCAAACCGCCCAAAGTGGCTTTTACAACGCGTATATACCATCCAAACATTAACAGCAATGGTTCGATTTGTCTCGATATTTTAAGATCTCAATGGTCGCCAGCACTTACTATATCAAAAGGTATTAGAAAGAACACTAATTATAGAAACATCATTTCTTCGTCACATTCTTACTAATTTATTTACTTTATGGTTTTCATTTCAGTTCTATTATCAATTTGCTCTCTACTCTGTGATCCAAATCCAGATGATCCATTGGTACCAGAGATAGCCAGAATATATAAAACTGATCGGGAAAAATATAATGAATTGGCTAGAGAATGGACCAGAAAGTATGCTATGTGATGCGTTCCAGTTTATATAAATAATCCGTCGTCGTTGTCGTCGTCGTTGTCATCATACTTATTATTATTATTGTCGTCAACTACAACAACAGCAACAATAAAAGCAAAAATTACTGAAGCAGTCACAGCCGCCGCTGTAGCAGCCAGAAATAGTTTCAATATTGGCAACAATTTGTATAATAAGAGCAACAACAACAACAACAAGAATCAGAGCTGCATGCGTGACATTATGATGTTGAATAAGAACAAGAACAACAACAACTATATCAATAATAATAATAATAAGAAAAACTTAAACAACAACAACAAGAACATCAATATTAAGAAATGGCTGATGAAGATGATGAAAAAGGATTTTTGCTATTATTACTACAATAATAATATCAACAGCAGCAACACTAATAAAAATGATACCATCAAATATAGCAACAATAATAATTGCTATAGCAATTATAGTTACAACAACAAAATGTAAAGGCTATTTACAAAAACAATAATAACAACAGCAACAAAAAAGAACAGCAGCAGTTACTAAACAACAACAGCAACAACAACAACAAGAAAATAAAAAATTGGAAAGGCATGGATGATGTGTGAAAGAAAAGGAAAAATTTAATATTAATATATGATAATAATATAAAATAATAAAAATATATAAAAATGCAAAAACCACCAACAATATTTATTCTCTGTTTTGAAAAATAATTACAATTACACGAAATCATCATCACTGAATTGGAGTAAATTGATAATTTTATGAAATCACATTATACAGAAAAAAACCCTCTCCGACCCCTTCACATATATACACTAAACATACGCAAAACAAAAAGAGCAAGACGTACGGCATCTGATACATAACATATTTAAAAGTGTGTGTTAGTTTCCTGCCATACGTAAAATATTGGTAATATAATTAATTTCGCATTGAACTAAACCCTACAGAGTTGTAATCTTTTGAAAATGAAATGAGATTTTTTTGTTAAATGATTTCCTGCGCATTACACGCAATGTAATACACATGTATATACGTAAATATGTTTTAAATGGCCGAAGCAAGGTTTTGATTACAAAATCTATTATTATTACTCAAATGTAATGAAAATTATATCAAATCTTGAAGTCACATTCGATATCCATAATTATTTATATTTTTCTTTCCCAAATTAAAATTCAAAAACACGGATGCTCAGATTCTTTCATGTGTGACACTTTTCAATAAAGCAACTCTATCTGACCTTGGCTGATTTCCGAACTACATTATATATGAATTATCCTGGGATATTAATTCGTATAAATATGTGACGATTTTAAAAAGGCTTAACCGTTTTATTAAATCATTAAAATTTTAATTGCTTTTGTTAAATGTGTTTCTTGTTTTTATGGTTGGAAGTAGTAGGTCTAATTTTGTTTTCTGAACTTTTTTATATATAAACACAACAATATTTGCATAATATACGAATAAATTAAATTATACACACATAGAAACGCCTCATACTACCAATAATATACTTATATATGAAATTAATTAATTGTATATTTATCATACGCCTTTTTTCTCTTTTTTATAGGTGTAATCTATAAATAATAAACATTTGGTAACATAAAAATTAAAATATATTAC
Organism: Ornithomya fringillina; assembly: GCA_963978525.1. NCBI lineage: Eukaryota > Metazoa > Arthropoda > Insecta > Diptera > Hippoboscidae > Ornithomya > Ornithomya fringillina. Next base: position 35,471,428 of record OZ021691.1, on the reverse strand, counting down.
TATACGTTAATTTTCAGAAATAAATATAAGTTGACCGTAAAGATTAATCTTTAGCTTTCGACATTGTCATCATTTGACAAAAACTCAGACTACAGCGATATTACGACCAAAATGCCAAATGAGTATTTTATATGATACTTGCTACTAGAGATACCCTTAAGAAAGAGTGCAGGTCGTCTGGATGCACTTGCTTCATCAAGTAGCTTTGGCGGGTAGGTTTTTCTCGATTGTAGGCGTGGATCAAATGGATTTTGTTAGCTTAGAGTAGATCTGAGTGTTACAACAAAAGAGATAGCATGGACATGGACATAAACAGATCGATTCAGATGGCAATCAATATGTATATATTGCTTGGGGTATGTTACTTAGAGATATTGTGGAGGGTATGAAAATGTATGTAATCCTTTCTCTTCACTCTATTGATTAGGAAAGGTCCGTCCCAACTCAACATCAATATAAATCTTCCACTTACATAGCGAAGTTTTCATAGATCTCGACTAAAACACACCTAATATATCAGAGATGGAACTTTTCATCAAATAAAGAAAACAAACATATGAAGCTTTAGAGTCACTCTAACAGTAATCGTCCCCACAGATGACGCCACTAAAATGTGTTATTTTGAATAAATAATATTTCAAATCAGTATAAAGTAAAACGGGGCAATTGTTCAAAAGCCGTTTGTAATAATTGGTTTTTTAGCTCTATTATGTGCATTTGGTTATTTTACATTATTCGTTACTTATTATTATTTATTATTAAATTTTGAATTAACATTTCTATATTTTTCTATATCACGATCCGTTTATATGTGCATGTAAACAAATGAAAGCTAAATACGTAACATTTTATTGACCTTATGCAATTTCATGTTGCGCCTTTGCCAACAATTCTGCCAAATTTTTATATTGAACTTGGCAAAGTAAAAATAATTTTCTTGCAGGAAAAAACGATTCAATATGTACGAGTTATGTATGTGAAAATTTATGCGGCGGGAAAATTTTTTTAGTACGAGATACTTATACTCTATGATCAGTAGATACTAGAAATATGTCTTCTGAATGTCCGCTCAATATCTCATAATGTACATGTCTGATCCTGGTGAACAATATACATACTCTGACACCTCCTTTTAGGTATTCCAAACGGAATAACAAGGAGTATTCCCACCATCATGTATAAACACTTTAAAAATTGATGACAATTGTAACATTACCTGAACCTGACCTTTGCGATGCGATGTGCTTCACATAGATGATGTTTTACTCGTCCCTCGTTTTATTTTGTCGCATTTTAGCCAGTTGCCGTTTACGAGTATTGCTCCTTCTTTGACACATTCGCTCTCGCTATGAATTATTCATAATGCATTTCAATACCATTGTTGTTCAATTATCGTTCATTTTCATATTTGAACAAGCACAAAAATGTAGAATTCTACAATTGGGGGTTTTTCTATTCCAACTAGAATACTTTAGATTTCTAAGGTGCAGTAAAATATATATCGATTGCGGATTGTAATGCAGTTAGTCCAATATAATGCCCCAAACAGAACCAAAGGACTGTTTAGGCATCATACCTACATGTTTTGTGATATAAACAGTTAACAGATTTATATTGTCCATAAGTGTTACAAATGTTTTGAAAAATTAAATACACTTCATTGCTTTTTAATGTTAGAATTTCTATATAAGAGAATAAAACGCTGAGAAACTTTTTCAAACTTTTATATACGGATTTTCAAATAAATAAATAGTTTGGTTAGATCGCTTCAAATGTTTGGTTTATTAAGTAGTTGTTTCAATAATATCGCAAATGTAAGGCGAAGAAATTAAAGTTCGCGAAAGATACGATCATAGAAGAAGAACACTTGTGATTGAATAAGAAATATTTTAATTGAATTTAATTAACTTTAAATAATTACATAATTACATAATTAAGTTAAATTAATTTCGTGTGATTGTACGACACACGTTTTAGATCTACTCGTGCACTCTTGACAATGTGCAAAATAATCTATTAAACCATTACGTGTGATATTCCAACTAAATGGCAACCGATTATATTTGAGATCACCTCCGCATTAACGTATAAAGAGTTTATTGGAAATCTTGCATAAGTATCTGAAAGTTTAGGGGCAACTTAGTCCCTAATACCAACTAACTAAGAATATGTACAAAATGTTCACTTAATATCTTGCGAATATTGAAGGATATTGCAAATTGATTGAAATTGATTTAAAATTGTCCCCGTCTTATTTGTAAGATATAAAAGCAGTCGTCTTCAAGTTTTCCTTGTAAAATTCAAAGTTAATCTCTTTTTTGCCTTCTCTTTGTTGCGGTACAATTATTAAATACTCTTTTCTTCTACTGTTGTGATCTCGCTATGTAATCAAACAAAAAAAAACTCTGTAGTAAATAATTTATTCCGTTTAAATAACAATGATTAGGGAACTGACTGAAGCGATTAATTTATAATAATTAATTGTTACTAGTCTAGTAATTTATATTACAAACGTACATTTTCTACTCCTTTACCAATAAATCGTTATTATTTCGTTATGTTTCAATAGAATGCAAATGTCGTTATTTAATGAATTTAAATTGTGCCTACAGTCAAGTACGTGTGTATGAATTTTGAAAAAGTGTACAATGACACTTGTGACAACTTGTTTTTGCCGTTAACGAAAGAAAATATTTCAATAGTTTCAGAATATATCATTCTTTCATTTCAATGGCAGTTATTTATAAGGGATAGAGTCTGTGTTTGGTGAAATGATAATAAATGAAAACGTGATCGGTGCAAAATATATGATAATTGTTAATAGTTAGCACGTTGCAATGGCACCAACTTGTCATAGACGCACTAAAGCTGAATGTGTTAAAACGGTAAGTTACTGTTATAAGACGGCAGATATTAAAAGTATTCAACGTATGGTCCAATATTACACATTACGCCCTGAATTAACAATTGAAAAAACCAAGGGGAATGAATTGTGAGGCGGCATGCTCGTGTGGATTGGGAAAGATTGGGTACATAGAGTGAAGCTCATTTTAACGATGGAGTAACAAAATTAAGAAGAATGGACAACTGCTTAGCAAAATAAAAAGAATGTCTACGCTAATATATGAGTCTACTAGTTTTCGAATTTCTTTCATACTCCTACTATAGGCCATTTTCCCATCTTCTTAATTTGTTGCTCTACGAGTTTAATAAAATATTGGAGATCTCACCCGTGACAATGGTTCCTGATAGGAAACATTGCCGTGACCAGGATTCGAACCTGGGTTACTACGGCCACAACGTAGGGTCCTAACCACTAGACGATCACGGCTGTGTGAAATCTTAGGTTTCGCTTAAAAAATGTCGAACGAAATTTGCACAATTTGTGGCTTTTGTTTAAACAAATTAATGAAAAACTTGTTTTGATATTGTCGATATAAGAAGATACTCCCCCACTATAATTCTCTTTATTGCATTGTAGATAATCGTACAACATTTCGAACAAAACCAATACCCATAAAATGTATCCGAATCATTCGGTTTAAGCTAAATTTTAAATATTGCATGGGCGCGGCAGGTAATATTTTAAGTTATTTATATTTATTATGGGCTTAGATGTGGCCTTCAAACGATTTCATCCTGCGGACCCCTTGACTATTTCTTTTAGGTAATCCAAACATAATAATAAAACTTAGTATATCCCCTATATATAGTAGAGAGCATAAAACTTTGACTTGAATTGACATCTGCTAACAAATGTCCATCTGTCCACTCGTTTCACAATATAACATAAGCACCCAAAGACGTAACCCGTTCATTTATATTTATAGAATTTCCTAAGCGCTTTTAAAATACGGTTTGTAAGAATTTAAATGAACAACACAACAATTTACGCCTTTTTCTAACTTAATAATGATGACGCCGAATATTAGAAGAAACAACAACAAAATGTTTTCACATGAAAGACAAACATGTTTTCGTTAGCGGTTGCTAATATGTTTTCTCTTGTTATTGAGATATTGTTGTTATTAATACGTAACATAAGTTTAGTCGGGCGTTTCTCCCTGTTGGAACAAACGATCAGTTGAGATTTAGCATTTAAACTATGCAAAACTAATTTAAATTGAAATAATTTCTGTGTCAAAATAAAAGTTCGCAATTAGTGCAATTATCGTAAATGAAATAATTTAATTAAAATTAAATATGATGAAAGCGAAAAGAATTAATAAAAATAGAAGGGAAATATATAGAGGATGACGTCTTTACATATACAACATAAATAAAAATTATAAAACAAAACAAAAATACACGAATTTTTTCTATGAACTATTATTGTAATTTAAACTAAAGTGATATAAATTATTTAAAAATAATAAAATATCGTTATAAAAATAATTGCAATGACATCTTCAACTTTAGTTGATAGTGACTGCAGCAGCACTTTGTTTTCTCAACAGCAATTGCTAAGCAAATCAGAGCGTTCAGCAAATGTCTTAAATAATGTTAGAAGTGAAGTGGTAAATTAGAATTTGTTATAAAAATCAATTTATAAAGCACAACGCATCACGTGTTATGTAATATTACCATTCATTGCTTATCTAGTATAAATATTTGATTATTATTTACTCATTACACAAATCTGAGAAGTTTACTTTATTGATTGAGTTTAGCTTTGTCTGTTTGTTTATTTTATTCTATAAATCAAACAAAACAATCTTGACGACAATTTTTATTAATTGAGCAACGAAATTTAAGTGATTTCAACAATTATTTATTTATTGTTAATTCTTTACACCGCCATCAATGTCAATAATCATTACTGTCATTACATTTCAAATTCAAGCAATATTTTATTTATTAGCTTGACTGTAAAGAAAGAAAATATTACTAAGAGTTAAAGTTTAACGGTTTTAGTATTATATAATTTTGCCAAAATAAAAACTATAAATAAGTCCAAATTATTAGAAATTAGTTTTTGTTTATGCAAAGCAACAACATATTATCGGAGTAATAACAAAAATATTATTGTAATAAATAGTGGCACGTAAAACGCTTATTATTCATGTGTACCTAATAATTATCTGAAATTGTTATTGTAAACATATCCAAAATAAATGAAAACGAGAGTGCAAAATGAATGAAAACACGATAAACAATAACAAATATTATTATAATGCGTCCATATTTGAGTACTGAAAAATATCGTACAAACAAGCGCGGTTTCTAATTTACTAATTATGCATGCAATAAGTTAATTAAATCATTGCTAATGTGTGAAGGCATTGGCAATCATTCACATGCGTCCAAATTTCATAGTTCTTCTTCTTGTAATATATTTATAAGTTATTTGAGTACATGTGTCGCGAAATACAAATGAATCTTAATGTCGTGTTTAATTAAAAAACACCCCATAATTGATATTTCAGAAGGTTTTTTTATATATTTTTTAGATCGAAAACTCCAGACTTACTTCAAATTTAGATCAATTCCTATCTAAGGAAAAACCAAATATCTTGAGCTGTAGTACGGATAAGAACAGTAGCAAATCAACTAACGGATGTAATCTGCAGTCACCCGTGAATATTGATGCGAGGCATGACAATGATTTTCATAAACATAAAAAATGTAAACTACTATTAAATTTTGAAGAGGTGAGTTTATAAGTTATCCTGCAATACAATTACTGAGTATTGGACCAGTTGCAATTTCCATTTGAAGGTATTCATTTTGTTTAATTGTTTATTTTTAAAGAAAATGCTCTTGCAAGGTTGCAAGGTTATAATTATTGTTTCGGTTTTTGGTCACGGTCCAAGTGTAAAAATAATTTTGTCTGCCATGTGTTAATTTTTTATCAATTGTATTTATGCAAATTAATTTGGCTAATTACCAAAATGTACAGCATTTAGTAACTCACTGACCCTCAGCATGAGTACCTGACCCACCAAATAACTACAAATTAATTAATTTACATGTAAAATTCATAACAATAAAGGAGTCTCTTATTGGTTTAATTCTATTTTTCAAAAATACTTATGAAACACTTTTATTCATTTCGTATGAAAAATAAATTATTTATAAATAGTTATTAAGGTGCATTTAAATTTGGTGATAAATAAGGTGCATATGCATAATGCATAATTAAAATTATTTAAATTAATATCAAGGATTTGCTTCAATGTCAATCAAAAGGGGAAATTGTGTAACAATGTGTGTACCAAATGTATTTTGTTGGTTCTGTTCTGTTGTTATTCAATTTTACTTCTTTATGCTTTGTCTTCTCCTGTTATAGGGTCAGCAAGTACAACACATTAACAATTTTTAGAGTTATTTTAATGGCGGCATGTATCTTTGTTATTTGACCTATTTAACACTGATACGCATACCACTAACTATGCAAAATTTTATAACATGTTGATGTATTAAGTTAAAGTCAAATTTAACAAATTTTTATTCCGTCTTTTTAGGCTCCAGATCACCTTAAATTTAATCCATATATACGCTCAGGTTATCGTACATTCCTCTCCACAAAGTTATGCTTACAGAGCATGTTCTGGTGGACCAATGAAACGGTAATTTTTGAGTTTAATATATTAACAGACACTTGATTATGATTTTTCTTGCTTTTTAATTAGATTAACATATGGAGTCACTTGGTTGGCTGCTTATTATTTGTCGGTTTGGCGATATTCGATTTCCAAATAATGAAAGTTTATGCCGACTTGAGTGATCAAATTTTGGTAGTTTGTCTTTTAGTATGTTTTTGTGTATGTATGTTGCTATCAGCTATTTATCATATATTTTCGTGCAAATCGGAACAACATTATGAAATATTTTTATCGGTGGATTATCTGGGTATAGCATTATCATTGGTGGCCATTTATATAAGTAGCATGTACTACGCGTTCTGGTGTTTTAAGGTAAGTTGTATTTGTTGTTGCTGGGTTGTTCAACCTTGTTCTTATATTTTAGACTCCTCGAATAGTGTATTCTGTGATATCGTTGATCATGTTTTGTTTGGCTTTGGTGGTGCAAATTCCTAAACTAAGCATTTCTTTGAATGGCAAAATTGCTGTTTTGTTTATATGGGCCGCATATGGAGTTATACCGTTGGGCCATTGGACGATTACAATGGGTGGTTTGCAGAACGAATTAGTTAAGGTACAAGAATGGGTAGTTAGGCGGACTTAAGATAATTTAAAAATCTAATTATTATTCTTTGTAGTTGATGGTGCCACGCGTTATTTTCATGTACGCCCTGTGTTTAATTGCTTTTGTTATATATGCCGCTAAAATACCGGAAAGATGGCTTACCGGTAAAGTTGACTTTTTTGGTCATTCACACAATTGGTGGCATTTGTTTATACTTGCTGCCTTCTATCACTGGCACAATACTGGCATTGTTTACGCTGAGTACCGTTTAAATAATGGTTGCCATGGCCCCCTTTTGACCTGAAAATTAGAATAAACTTCGAATACACCAAAAATTCATCGTTTTAGATTGATATATACACGTGTTGAATATTTCCAATACTAATTATTAGTCGAAAATAAATTGTTATTCATTTTATACGTGCACTTTAATTAAACTTTTTTGTGTAATTGGAAAAATTAAAAAATGTTTGGCTCACCTTACCTTCTCCATTCACATATTATTGTATTTTATCCGCTGCATCATTTATATAAAAAAACCAGATTTCACCCGTGTCAATGATTCCTGGTAGGAAACATTGCCGTGACCAGGATTCGAACCTGGGTTACTACGGCCACAACGTAGGGTCCTAACCACTAGACGATCACGGCTATGTGAAATCTTAAGTTTAGTTTAAAAAAAGTTCCGAAATTCGCACAATCTGCGTCTTTTGTTAAAACAATTCTTTGCTAAAAACCAGTTTTATTTTTAACAATTAATTTGTTGACATGAATAGAGAAACTAAACATTGATTGTTTGTGTAAAAAGTGAGGTCAAAAATATTTCTTTTCTAATGAAAATAACAAATCTTGCTGATGATTGAAATAATGTTAATTAGTGGTAGAAATATTTCCAATTCAAAACTCAAACCGCACTGTTAGGCTTCTTAAATAGTTATGCTGGATAAAGCGAGTAACGTGCTATGTTGCAAACAAATGTTTATAATTATTAATCATATAAATGAATTTGTTTCTTTAAAGTTCGTTTATTCAATTTAAATAAATAATTTTAAACAATTTAAGATTCTACACCACTCTGACATTTGTAACTGAATTTATTTTAGGTAAAAGTGATTTGGAAGGTAATAGAGTATCTGATTTCTTATTTAAGACACATTTTCACACTCTTACTATTGCCATCGGTTACTAGAGGTCACTACTTAAAAAATATTTTTTAATTATGCTTTCCGCCTTGATGATGGAATTTTGTTAAGTTTACTATTACGATTGCAACAGCCAAAAGGATGGATGCGTCAAAGTTCTTAAAGAGCATATATATTCTCGATCAGAATAAACATCTGAGTCGGTCTAGGCATATCAGTTTGTGCGTCTGTTGATGGCAAATTTTGAAATATTGTGCTGAAGAGATATTTAAGGCGTTTCTAATTACTGGTTTAATTATGGTAAGCCTTCCATCGATCTGTCAAAAATGGGTGGGGTTGGATAACAGGCACAACTAAAGTTAAATAAAATATTATTTGGCATAATCCGACTTTTAAATTCATGCGATATTTTCCTGTACCTGCATACAGGAACTAAAAATATTTATTGTATAATATTTTAATAAAATTCGGCGACTGTTTGAGTGAGTGCAAACAAATACGCGGAGATATGGACAGATGTTGTTCAATCGAATACGATTTTTTTGCTAATCAGTATACATATACGAGTATGTATATACTTTCTGTATCTTTTGGGCTTTGCAAATAAAATGAATCGGGATAATAAAACCGAAAATACCCTACATTTTTTATGGAATTGAAGGGATGTTTGAAACGTTTCATTTCTATAGAGGGAATGGATATAAAAAGAAGATCTCACCCGTGACAATGATTCCTGGTAGGAAACATTGCCGTGACCAGGATTCGAACCTGGGTTACTACGGCCACAACGTAGGGTCCTAACCACTAGACGATCACGGCTGTGTGAAATCTGAAGTTTAGCTTAAAAAATTTCCAACGAATTTCGCAAAATTTATTTCATTACTTAATTGTTTAAAACTAGTTTTGATTTTGGCAATTAATTTATTCATTCGATCATTTAGATAAAGAGAAACATTACCATTTTTGATTTAACGAAAAGGTTTAAGACGCCCAATAAAAAACGAGATTAAAACAGAGAGAAATTCATTTTGAAAATCACTTAAATATTTGTAATATGTTTAACAAATATTCTAAATATTTAGTTAACAAATACGAATTGAAAGAATGTGAATTAGTAGGACGAGTCCTTTTAATTTTTTCTTGCTTTTTAGGTGGACATGCAATTCAAAGTGTGGTATGGTGTTACATTAGTACTTATGACTGCGATTGATGTGACATGTAATACATAAAATTTTTAAATAATTTAATTTATTTATTGAGTAGTTCTTGACTTTTAGCAAACTACAAAATTCACTTCGATTCATCGCTTTTTAAGTCCTGTGTGTATTATAACACAGTTTTACTTATGCATATATTAATAATACATAAGGACGGAGGGGCGGACATTTAAATAACACTTAATACGAATTTATTCCGTAAATTTTAAACTTTTGACAAAGAAAAACTGTTTTCTTTGATGACTGCAATCAGATTATATGGTGGAGACTTTTTCTAATTCAAATATACATATAAGCATACATACATACACATCATCTGCACCACCTCCAATACAATGTTTTAATAATAAAATTTTCTACGCATCTAAATTTGTTAGTTTGGTATGTTTTTAATGTGTTTTGTCGTATGGTATACGAAGTTTCTTAAATGTAATCCTATTTTAATCCTGGCCAGGTTGTTGCTTTTTACTCCATTGCATCATTTTACATACATGACGTCAAACAACTTATTTTGCCACCACTGCTGCTGCTTACATTTGATGGAATCTAAACAGCGAACGAGAATATCACATCACGCACGAATTGTGTGTGTGCACATGCACATGTACAACATCAGTAATAGAGAAATCAAAACACGTTGCATTGTTTGTTGGGGTTTGAAAAAGAACAGAACCTCAAGAAGCAGGCACTTACTCGTACACTCGTACACTCACACGTACGCTTTTATACAATTTGTACACATTAGTTAGGTTGCCAACCAACCAACCCGAAGCAAGACACATGGAAATAAAATGATAGACACATACGTGTGTATGTACATATACACAAGCACCCACAAATTTTATTTCATTTCATGTTTGAATGCATATGTGCTCGTATTATTTTTATTACAGTTGCGAGGGATGCATTCTCCGTGATACCACTTAATCCACCCCCAGAAGATATAAAAATGTGTACGGTCCCAAAAAAAAAAAAAAGAAAAAAAGGAATAATAATTGTTTAAAAAATAAAACAAGAAATGGATGCGTCTTTAATATTGCTCAACTTATAAAAATTGGAGCCAAAAGTTTTCTTCTTTGTTTGGAATAAAAAAAAACATTGTTTGTTTTTTGGTTTGTGCGTGTGTGTTTGCTTGTTTGTACAATATGTTGCTGACTTATGAGTTCATTGCTATTCATAACACCACTCGCACACACTTTAAATTCTAATTTTTACAATCCACATCCAGCTTTGATAGGATTTAGTTAATTTTTGCATCAAATAGATGGATAGAGAAGGTGATGTGTGTATGTGTGTGTATGGGTACTTGGGATTAATACTTTGATTGTATTAAAAATTGATATTGCTTTTGTTATTCTGTGTTTTGGTTTTTGTTCCTAATATTTTTTCAATGTATGTATGTATGGGTATATAAATCAAGGTCATTAAAAATAACAAAGCACACACATTCATAGACATATCCAACAACCTTTTTATTCAGTCGGAAGCAAACTTTGCATACAAAGCGTTAAGAAAAGCTTCGGAATCTAAAGTGTTTGTCCTATTTATTTTGAATATATTGGAACAGTTCAAAAGGTTACAAATATTTGCTTCAACTAAATATATCGCTAAAACCACAGCGATTAAAAAAATTATATTTATTTTTATAAATTTGTGCATACACACATATGTGTCAGTATCAATACTTACCGACTAGACTTCTTAATTTGAATAAATGTTATAGTCTTAATAATCTTTAAAAGCTTATGTGGACTTAAAGTGCTTAGAGTGGCATTTGTCTCCTCTCAAACGATAATTCATACCTATGGTGTACTTAAATATCGATTTTTTCTTAAAAAATGTATATGAATAATTAATAGTCTACAAGCAGCAAGTATATTTGGCCTAGCCCAAATCTTGGATACCTTCCACATATCATGTTTTACCTTAAAGGTACATTAAGCATCTATTCTCAACACATGGATGGATAGAGCAATTATAAATACGTGAACCAAATATCTATTTTTGGCCTGAGTAATTTTTCAAGTTGTGAGCGTGTCTATTAATCAAGTGTGCTCGTTTAAGTAGCATGCACCCAATATAGACTAAGCATGTCTGCACTAAATTTGAGCACACTGTTTAAGTTGATGCTAGTGTGGATGTAAGGACAAATCAATTCAGATTTTGATGTTGATCAAGAAAACATACTTTACGGAATTTCTAAAGCTTTTTTTTACTAGTTGCAAATAGAATGGCCATCTTGGTATACCCCCATTACTAAGGTGGAGTATAGTATAACATTTGCCCTTGATAAGTGAGAGACAATTTTTTTTTATAAATCATTTATTTGATATAAAAAAATAAAACGCACAGTGATAGGTAAATGGAGATTCTCATTGTGACGGAAGCATAACATTTATATTGTTTTCTTTTTATCTATAAATGTTCGTGACTTTTACAATTTTCTATTTTTTCCTTCTATTTAATGACAACCAGTCACGTTTCTCAATAAACCATAACGTTTCGATTTGCTCCATTCCAAGTGATCAAGGGGTCGTGCTATAGTTTTATTATACCCTCCACTCAGTTTGTCATTCTAATCGCAACATCCAAAACGGAAGCGTCAGGGGCCCTATAAATATATATATTCTATACATGTTAATCCGTGTGTGTTTGTGTCCGTCTGTTGTTGGTATTTAACAGAAATTTTATATACTTTTAGTAAATTGGGCAAACATTCGTAAAAATTCGTTTCCGTTCGTAAAAGTCAAACTCAAGTACACATGTCCATATCAATGTGTGTGTGTAGTACAACCAGAGCTCTCAATACAATAAAGTATTTAGAGGTCTCTGTTAGAAGTTAATCTGTGTTTTGTGAATGATCTCTCATTTCTCTTCTATCACCTGTTAATCTCCTACAAACCGCCATTTTTTTGTACTACTCATTAATCGGTCAACCTTAAAATGTTGCATATAAACAAAATTGTTATTATATAGAATTGTTGAAATATTTCAAAATGCAAGAGTTAATATATATAAGAATAAAATTATTGAACATTAAAGCTTTTAAATAATAAATAATCAATAAAATTATAGGGAAAAAAGATATACAATTAGTTCAAGGAAATGTTTGGAAATCGTTGTGCCGGTTGTCATATTGCTCACTCGTTTGTACGTTCGGTCGTTCAATTACATTTCCTTATAAAAATAAGAAATTGTATTCATAATATTAAGAGGGAAGTTTATGTGAAATATTTCTTTGTTAAATTCGTTTTTTAAAATTTTTCTAATCTTGGTTCGCCTTGTTTCGTTAAAATCAATGCGATCTTGTAATATCGGCATGATGTCGGGAATTATAAAAGCAACGACCCTTAAAAAAAGTGATAATTTGTAAAAATATTATTCGGTTCATATAATCATCACGCAAACATATGAGATTTTACTAAATATACAAAAAATTAATGATTAGTGTAAAGTATCAGGTAAGTGCCCACTATTGTAGATGTGGAGGGCATTTAAGATATGGCCTAAGCCAAATCTAGTTTTCCTACTTGTTTTAAGTTAATGTTTCAATAGTTTCCTTTTATTTTAAATATGTACACTGTTTTTCATGGGAAACTGGGAAGAGGCAATATTTAGTGAGGATATGTTTACTTCCTCATTTGTATGCTTCACTTAATACTCACACTTTTACTTACATATACTCACTGTCACTATGTACCAAGAGAATGGGAGTGTCTAATTCATATGAAACAATTGAGCGTGTCATTTTTGTTGTTACCAGGCTTAAGTACTTTTAATACTCACTTCTTACTTTTTTACTTTACATTCAGTTGGTTTCGCTTTATTATTATATTATATATATCTATATTGTTGTGTATCTATTTTAAAGTGCTTTCAATAGCACGTGTAGCGTGATAATACACTAATTAGGATTCTAGTACGCTTTACGAGTATAAGGGGTAAAGTAGGGCAAAGTTTGTATGAATGATTGACAATAGACACATATTTTCATTCTACTTTATTTTATTTTACTTTATTTGTAATCTAAGTTAAGCTTTGTTGTTTAATACATGGTGCAGCACTTTTTGAAAAGGTTAACTCACCTCAAGCCATTTACAGTTAAATTTTATTAAATTTTCTCTTTTTTAGGTAATAAAATAAAAATGTTAAATGTGCCATAAAAATAAACTTTTTTTATTGTTTTACAATACTTCAGCATGCTGAGAAGAAGGGATATGAAGGTTAAACAAAATCGAGTATTTCGTTCACAATGTATTTTCATTAATATAATATTATTTCGTTGTGCCATATAAGTACAATAGTACGCCGCCATTACTTTATTATATAAATATGTAGATATTTACATATTTGTATGTACAGATACATGTATTACTAGGTTTATGTGACGCTCTGCACTCCTACTTTCCCTATTCTTAACTCAAAAGTATTTGGTACGGTATTCTTACAGTTAAATGCATGGATGTTGACAAAAAACTTTTAAAAACTTATTTATTTATAAGGATGTTAGAGGGTGTTGTGTGGTGGTATAGAAGCTAAGAGTAAAATTAGGATGCTTTCCTGCGGCATTGATTACGTTAATGGCATTGGTGTGTGTGTACTCAGTAAAAGTACGCAATTTCTAATTTCAATTCAATTTAATTTTAATTCTTTACAATGTGTGTATTATTTAGGGATTAATTACTTAAAAAATTATAAAAATTAAAACATTTATATAAAGTGGGTGATTTTCAGGTTCTGTAACTCTCATAATATTTGTAATATATATGTATACATATATAAACTTTTCCATTCCTTCTTTGTTATGAACTCACACCCGAGTAAGCTGTTAATTAAGTATAATAAGTAATTCTTCTTCTGTGTAGCGGGTTGACATTTATAAAATGTGGAAAATCCCTGAAGGTCACTGTTGGAGATTTTCTGGGATTTTGTTAGGTTTTAAATGAATTATTTACAAAACCCGATGATGTTTTGACCTTTTTCTTTATTTATATTCGTGTAGGCTTGTACGAATTATTCTACACTTAACTTTTATATTCTCCATGTAAAGTTTATTATTCCATGTGTACAAAAGAAAGCCTTCGTAACCTTTTAAAGTATATAGTAAGGTATAGTATTGATTAATATTAAAGTTAGAATGAAGCTGAATTTAAGTATAAACATTATTATATTTTAAATCTGAGTAATTAAACGCCACACCTTGTTTAAAGATACATATTATCATATACGTAACACATATAACCCAACACAGCATATAAACACCACAACACACAGTGACTTTCATTTGTACATCTAATCTCATCGCGAAGTGTTTCAAGCTCAATTCAATTGAATTTTGGTCAAACTCTAACGAACCAAAACTGAATTTCATATTAACCGAAAGTCGTGGAATTTTAAATGCACCGAAAATTGTAATGTACATCCGAAGCATATGTGCACGTGAAACATAATAATAAGCGCGGTAATTATTAATTAAATCACAATCCATTTATACAAATACTTAAAAGATCGATATTGCGTACGTATATCGGAACGAATGGCGTCTAAGGAAATATGCACATATGTACAAATTTGCGGCTTTTTATTCAAAATGCTTTTTATATAAGCACTCCGGTGGAATTAAGTATAGACCCTGCTAATGTCAGTGTTAACAAAGTTAAATCATTATGAATATAGAGGCCAACTAAATAATTATCGGCCGCAATTATTTAAATTTATAAAAATTTTGTATAAAAACAAAAATGTGTGCTTGTTTATATCTATTGTACGTATAAGAGAAACAACACACCAGGATAAGCTTAATTAGTGTGCACATATTATTTAGGTATTCGCATACATTTTCATATGATTTCGTTTCGACATTCTTCCTGAGCTTATTTAATGCTTGTTTTAAATCAACAATAATAACTGATTTTGTGTCATTATCTTATATAAGTGCGTACGTAAACGACAAATGTTGTAAATGTACACACATGCGGGCAATTTATACATAAATATAATTCGCTTATGACCCATATGGTATGCAACTAATTACTAATCAACGCTGCCAAGATTTATTCCAATTATAAGCGTTATAGAGAGTAATTCGGCATTTATATATGTAGATACGTATGCAGCAGGTGTTTATAGGTTTATGATGTGTGCTTATATTTGAGGGTGTGTGTGTATATATACAAGAGAGTGTTAACGAAATGCTGGAACCAATTGAGAGGGAAATCTGCATAATAACTTTAACCACATGATTCAAAATGATTACAACGCACACGCACATGCACAATATCATAGAATAGTAGATAATTATAATAGCGTTGTGTAAGTGTAAGCAAGGTATACGAATATATGTATATTTATATGTATATTTCTAAATACCTAAATTCACATTAGGAGCATTACCAGCATTATCCTGTAAAATATTTGAAAAGCTTCCACTAAACCAACAGTGTATCACAAAATTTACGCACCCACACAATAAAAGTACATCCGAACACTACTACTAGTCACTGATTTCGTTCGATTCGTTGAAATTTTCATCTACTCACTCATTATCTAAAAATTTAATAAAAACACCCGCGATTGATTATTTATAACGAAATTTCATTTAACAAAAGCGTCACATGCATATTTAAATAACTCAAACTAACTACTAAGGGTTGCCATTAACATAAACATGAGCTAAAAATATTCTAAAATGGAAATTTTTCAAAAAATCAATGTATATGTAGATGTACACACTTAGGTGGTTTGTATTTTTAATAAACGATGCGTGGCATAAACATATTAAAGAATTTTTCTTTACATTCGCATGCAATTATTTTTACATCAATTTATTATTTATTAAAATTTCGTTTTCGTTACATATTTATTAGTGCTAGATATAAAAGTACAACCGAGTACATGACTTTTATTGAGTTTACTGATTCTGCTAAGCATAGTATTGGATTAAAAAATATCTGCCTTTACGTCTCATATAAAAAAATTTAATTTCTCGAAAGTGTTAGAAGTATAAGTTGGCAGAGCAACATATATAAAATTGAAATTTGCTATATTTGTGTTATTGTATGAATTCCATCAAATTTTATTTCTAAGAACACGAGTTATTATATATCAGACATGGCCGTCGCTTAAATAAAACAAGATTGTGGGTGGTAATCGACCTCGAGGTGAAATACTATTCATTCACATTCGTAAAATGTAAAAAAGGTAGTATGTATAAATGTGTAGAGTAACTCAGAAAAGTAAAGTTTTTTTACTTGGTATGAGTAACATCGCCGTTTTACTATTGTGTTGTGTTGTCCAGAAACGTCCATTATTCAAAACAAAACACTAAACTTTCACTACAACAATAAAGTTAACCGAGTACATAAAAATGTCTTTACAACGATTTCATGTTTCATATAAATCATAAAGAGAAACATGCAACATGATCAAAAGTCTATTAATAGTGAGTTTGGGGAAACCAAAAATAAGAAAAATCCAAAAAAATGTACGTTTGTGTCGATGTTGTGCGCAGTGATAGTAATGTTAGAGAAAAAAGTTGATGATTTTCACATCATCTAAAGTCATAAATATCCAATTGCAAGCGATTTGTTAAAAATCCTCTAAAAATGTTTGTAACTCATAGATGCACAACGCACACCTATACATACACAGTCAACAATCGCTTTTAAGGCATTTACGAAAAAACGAAACACAAAATATGACATCTACAGCAGCAATAACTCATACGTATGTACATGTAAATAAATATATGAATGTGGCTTTGATGTAGTTTGGCTTAGAGTTAACACATATGCGCATATATACACACATGTACACACACAAAGAGGGATTGCAAATAATATCTAAATAAACATTTACACATACAACCCATTTTGTACATGTACATAAATTTGTTTTTGCACAACCATTTGATCCTAACTTGATAAGCGGAAATAAGATATATGAAATGGCTATAAATCTAACCATTCACATGCACGCTTGTGAATCCACAGCCAAATCGAAAGTCTCTTAAGTTGTTGTTCAAAAAATAAGCAAACAAAAGTGTATCAAAATATTGTACACCAGATTTCAGAGTCAATTTATATGCGAAATTATAGATGTTTATATGTACATACTTAGTGCATGCATGTTCTAAAAAAAGGCAATTTCGTTGTAATGCAGGCTAGAGCTGTTTCTCAAACAATTTCCGATAGGAGACTTATAATGTAATAGCAAAATATTTTGAATCCCAAACAAAATAACGAAACGAAAATAAACTTTTAGTGTAAACAATATTGCAACCCATGGAATAGATTTGTGTTGCAACAACAACGTAAAAAGTTTTGCGTATATGAAGGATTTCCTTTTTTTTATGGCTAACACACGCTTTTGAATAATAAATGTTTAAAGTTTTTCATCTCAAAGTGGATAAAAACATAAATGAAAATAAAAATATGTATATGCACAAGTGCAAATGAAACATATATAAAATTGTATTTTAGCGACACCGACTGTTGCACACACTCTAAATTTTTGAGGAAGCTCTGGTTTTTTATAATTGCGTCATAATTGACTATTAAAACATGTTTTACATATCAACTCAAAGGTCAAAAACTGAACTAAGAACACTTCTTCGTAATGATTTTAATTGATTGAAATGATAAAAAATAGATAACTTTAAATTTATATGGAACACACATTTATAAAAACCTAACATGTGCTTTTAAACGTGTAGGATATAAAAACAAACAACAATAATAATTTTTTTTTGTCCAAATTACAAGAATAACTCTTGTTTTTTAGTCAGTTGATTATATATAATGCATTTGAAACTTTTGCGTACGCATACCCATACATACATACAAAAGTTTTGTTGGAAAAATTTAAATTAAATCCACGGCCTAAAAAAGTTAGTCTTTATCACTCATACAATGCTTACTAAATAGCCAACCAAATGCTGAGTTCATGGATATGTATACAATAACACAGTGTTGTTGCATCAGCACAAGTATGGTGTTTATTGAAACTCTTCTGCTACCCCGTCCATTTACAATGGTTTGTATAAATTTTATATAAAATTCCATATAGCCTTAGTTAGTATTGTTAAAAATCTCTCATGGCTTGAATGCAGCAAACAGTTTGTTTTTGTATTGGGGTCAACACAGCCGCAGAGTATCGTGAAAGTCATGTTATCATACAATAACGTTGACGTATAAATTTCAACTTTAGCCAAATACATTTTCATGCAATAACAGCAACAACACCAACAACAACAAATATTACTGCATACCAGTAACATACAACAGCAAAAATAATGGCCGAAGTAGAAACAGAAACCAGCAGGAGGCTGGACATTGTCACTTGTGTTATGTGAACTGGTTATATAATGAAGACATAACTGCTTTATAGCTATGTTCAGCAATTATAACAACCTACTATTGTATTTGGATATTTAGACAAATAGGACGGATGCGAAATTCTTAATTATGTAGAGAAAATTTCAATTTACTTCACGCATATGCTTAAAATGATTTTTGCCAATATCAGTAACAGTCCGAATACCAACACTTCTGAAAAGCATTTCACACATTCATTTTCTCTAAAACGGGAGTTGGATCACGAGCCACTTGTTTAATATTTCATATCACATTCTGTATCATAAAAATTGGCACCATCCTAATAAGAGGAATACGCATTCACTTGAAGTCTAAAATTACATACTTACATAAATAAAGTATTTTGCTTTAGTATACAATGCAGATAAATTTTACGTTTTTCGCCCAATTTCACTTTGTATGCAAACTAGCAATAATTTAAATGCTCAACGCATCTTCCAATTTACCTCAACTCAACACTTACGCTCATACAACCTTTTCCACACTTTTCTATAATAACTTTACATACGCCAGTCTTCACCTCGTATCCCTATTTAGCAAGAGGATGGAATTCAAGTTTATATTGTGTTATACATAAATTCAAATTGTGCTGATGAAAATACAACAGAAGCAAAAAAAGAAGGCAAACAAGCTATAGGTTTATAGTAACATTAAGATTCGTGATGGCTGGTCATAGCACACAAGCACACACATACATATATCCAAACATAAATTAAAATGGAAATATTTATACAATACCTGCATCTATATATATGATCCATAGAATGGATCTCTCATAGAATGGATCTCTCGTTGAGTGCGGTTGTCAAGTGTGCGAACGGAGTGAAATTAATATTGTGAAATTGTATTTGTTTTGCTATCATAAGTTTAACAGATCATATAAGCAATCAATTTCCTTTACTCAAATAAAGAATAACTTAAAATAAAACAAAACTAAATTAAAATAAACTTAAAATTTAATAATTTAGCTTACATTTTAAAAAATAGCAACAAAACTATATTAGTACAGTTATCGTTATATACTTGAGAGTACACTGACCTCTCATTTATTATTATATACTATAAATATAATAATATATATACATACAACGGTTTCTCTCTTAATAATTTTACACCCATAATACTTGTATACATTTATACTCGACAATTGCCACTTCGGTGGCTCAGTGTGTGGTGCCTCTGACTACTAACTTTGCTGTTGAAGGTTCAAACCTCGGTGCCGTCTGAAAAATCAGTTTGTCATGGAGAGTGATGCAGACCCCTTCAAAAAGTCATCCAAACTACTAAGATCTCCCTCAAAGCAGGCGGAGAAGAAAAATACCCTTGCGGCCAAATTGTACAATGGGAGTAGCAGCAATATAGAGAGAGCGTCCAGTAATCCTGAACTATGTGCCTCCATATCCAACAAATTGAATGATGCTACTACAGTGACAAAGGAGATGAGTGTTCGTGCCCAGGCAAAAGGAATCACCACAAAATCCATCAGCAGCTGTACTTCTACTGCCTTGAAAAAAGACAACAGCAAAAAAACACCTATTCAAACTGGCATCGATCGTTATATCAACATTAAAAGGAAAACTTCCTCACCGATAGAAAACTCACCAAAAATCTCTAAAACGAACGAAAAGCAGCACCCTACATCTAATCAACAACAGGCTTCAACTTCTAACAGATTTGCACTACTCGCTGATAAAGATGATGACAAAGGTGACGATGAAAATGCGGTAGCAGTGATTGAACACAGGCCTCCACCTATATATCTGCGGGAAACTATGACAAATAACCTTGTAAACGCGCTCGCCCAGTTAGTGGGTAAAAATCAATTTCATGTAACTGGAATTCGTAGAGGGGCAATCGCGGAAGTGAGAGTTCAATTCTATACTGAAAAAAACTTCAAGCTTGGCATCCAACACTTTGAAAAATCGAATAAGAGTTATTACACCCACCAACTCAAAAGTGAAAGAGGACTTATAGTAGTCATTAGAGGAATTGAGAGCGCAGTACCAGCCGAGGACATCAAGGAAGCCCTGGAACATGAAGGATATGGGGTAAAGGCTGTCATGAACATATTCAATAGGGAGAAAATACCACAACCGCTGTTCAAAGTTGAATTACAATATGATAACAAGAAAACCACCCAGCACCCGATCTACAATTTAAGGTACCTACTCCACCGCAAAATAACAGTGGAAACACCGCATAAACGAACAAACCCTCCGCAGTGTTATAACTGTCAGGAATACGGGCACACGAGGTCGTATTGTAGATTACCTTCTGTCTGTGTTATCTGTGGTGGACTGCACAAATCTGCGGAATGCAATGATCCTAGCTCTCGAAAATGTGGAAACTGTGGTGGGAACCACTCGGCTAACTATCGAGGATGCCCCATATTTCAAAAACTTAAGTCTAGGCCAACTAACTCTTCTGCACCAATTTCCAGCCAACATAATGCGCCTACCACTCCACACCTGGCTCCTAAGCATACAACCACCAAAAACTCCATAGTCAATCCAAATGTCACATATGCCGACACTCTACGTATTGCTCAAAATAACAGAACAGAAACTCAGTCAACCATACAGCACCCACACACTGGCTCGAACTTAGAAAACACTATCTCAACGCTGGTCCAGCATATGCAAACGTTTATGACAAATATGCAAAACATGATGCAAGAAATGCTCAGGAACCAGACCACTATGCTACAGATGATGATGAATAGCAGACCATGATTTGCCACCTATCAACCAAAACCAGTGGAACCTTTTTAAGTAACTCTTTATCAATACTTTTTAATTTTTCGCCTAGTCATAAGCTTATTATTAATATTATTATAAGCGTAATATTTTCCATAGTTTACAATCATAATTTCTCTCTTAGTCTTTACTGCAAATTCGCCTTTTATAATGTTTGTTTTACAATTAGACCATGGCCATGACTACAGGTGACGTTACACACACTATGATTAGAGTCCTAACTAAGCAACATACTGGTATTCATATTTGTCATCTGAATGCCCAAAGCTTACGTAACAAAATAGACGAATTGCGACACATTTTTGAGAATTCTGATATGCACGTTATATGCGTGTCTGAGACGTGGTTCATGCCTGTTGAACTTAGTTCCCTCTTCAGCCTACATGGTTATACGCTTTTTCGAGCTGACCGGTATAATCATGCTGGTGGTGTTGCCGTTTATATAAAAAGCCATTTGCACTGCTCCTTGGTATGCAAGTCTAGTCCTGACAGTCCTATTGAGTACATTTTTATTAACATTAGTAGGGGACACAACAAGCTTTTGGTGGGTTGTGTATACCGACCTCACCGTAGTACCGATTTTACTGAGCTTGTGATGACAATCGGGGATATTAGTATCGGTTATCCCGATGTAATCATTAGCGGAGATTTTAACAGCAACCTTCTGCTAGATAACAGCTTTATTGACGAAATGAATATGCTCGGTCTTCTCTCCGTTAATACGTCTAATCCGACTCATTACACTGCTCATACTTCTACCGTCCTTGACCTATTTCTTGTCAACAATATAAATAAGGTCCTCCTGTATGATCAGCTAAACGCTGCAAATTTTTCTAATCACGACCTGATCCTCATGACCTATAATTTTCAACTGCAAAATGCTCACATTAACCATGCCTATAGAGATTTTAAGGGTGTGGTTATTAACGAACTTGAATGTGCAGCAAACCAGGTTGATTGGAGTGAGGTCATGTGCTTACCGGACAGCGAATCAAAAATACTTTGGTTCAATCACAATATCCGGTCACTGTACGATACCTACGTCCCTCTAAAAATTTCCACCGCAAATTCGCGTAAACGTCCTTGGTTCAGCAACTACATTCAGCGACTAATGCTAGCCAGGGATGAGGCCTATAGCGCATGGAAGCGTACGCGTGCACCTGAACATAATGAT
The DNA here is from genome assembly GCA_963978525.1 of Ornithomya fringillina. Classification (NCBI taxonomy): domain Eukaryota; kingdom Metazoa; phylum Arthropoda; class Insecta; order Diptera; family Hippoboscidae; genus Ornithomya; species Ornithomya fringillina. The sequence continues at coordinate 35,448,616 of OZ021691.1, read as the reverse complement.
TCATTCAAGCACCTACGCAGAAAGGTTTCTTACGCTATCAGGCGTGCGAAAATTGCGTATTATGGATCTAAGTTTGCTTCTGCTGCTAGCACAGCGCAGAAATGGTCCATGATCAGGGAAATTGGTATCAACAGGAACACTGCCTCAACTCCCGTAAAACTGGACGTTAACGCAATTAATGAAAAATTTGTAAGCATACCAGGGAGTATCCCAGATGTTTCTCTGTATTTGGGGATGGAATCTGAATTTGGTTTTAGCTCTCTTAAATTTGATTGCGTGAGTGAGGCTGAGGTGCTTGAGTGCATTATAGACTCTAAGTCGAATGCTATTGGTCTAGATGATATTGATCCTAGATTCATCAAATTGGTTCTCCCCACTGTTTTAAAGTGTATTACATCGATTTTTAATGACATAATCATGCGTTCGACTTTTCCGAACTGCTGGAAATTAGCAAAAATTATACCTATCCCGAAATCCAATGGTGATCTTAGACCAATAGCAATTCTTCCGTTTCTGTCTAAAGTGTTTGAAAAAATCATAAAAACACAAATTTGTAACTATGTCCGCATCAACTCTTTATTGGTTGATTTTCAGTCTGGCTTTCGGAAAAATAGATCGTGCACCACCACATTAATTGATGTGACCGAAAGCATTAGGGGCGAATTGGACAATAATGACATGTCATTCCTTGTGTTGCTTGACCATTCCAAAGCGTTTGATACAGTTGACCATGCTTTACTAACCACTAAGCTTAAGAAGTTATTTAACTTCGACTCCACATCCGCTCAGTTGGTGGAAACATTTCTCACCAACAGGTATCAAAGAGTATTTGCAAATAATACTCTCTCCGACTCACTCCTAATTAGGCGTGGGGTTCCTCAGGGATCTGTTCTGGGTCCACTACTCTTTTCATTATATGTTAACGATCTGCCTAACTGTCTTAAGTGGTGTCAAGTACATATGTACGCGGATGATGTACAGATCTGGACTAGTGGACCCCCAGATCACATCATTGATACGGCCACCAAAATTAATGAAGATCTGTCTAATATAGCTAACTGGGCCTCCTCCAATGGTTTGTCTTTGAACCCTGTTAAAACCAAGTGCCTTGCGTTTTACAAAAGGGTAGACTTGAGGAATGTTAAAATCCGCTTATTAGGGACGGACGTTGAGATAGTTGATACCGCAAAAAACCTTGGAATGACATTTAGTAGAACGCTTACATGGGAGAACCATATTAACAAGAACATTGGACAAGTATACGGAATGTTAAGATCACTCGGGCACCTGCAGTGGCTCACGCCGTTAAATATTAGGAAATTACTCGCCAAAGCTTACTTGTTTCCTAAACTCTTACATGGGTGTGAGCTATTCGCCGGCTGTGATTCCGTTTCCAAGCAGAAATTACAAAAGGCTAGCAATTCTATAATACGGTACGTATTTGGGTTGAGGAGGTACGACCACGTCTCTAGTTATACGATATCTTTGTTATCGGTCACTTTGGAGGACCTGCTTAAATGCAGATCACTTTGTTTACTGCATAAAATTGTGACCCAGCAGGACCCCGGTTATTTATTTAACAGACTAGAATTCTCAATGTCAAACCGTAATCACAACATTAAACCCATCCGACATAATTCCCTCATGTCTGAACGTAACTTTTTTGTTTTTGCAATCCGTTTGTGGAACGCTCTCCCTGTCCGGCTACAGACCATACAAAATGCTAGTCGTTTTAAGAGAGAGATTATGCTGCACCTTGCACAAAGTTATGCAAGCGATCGATAGTTTGTAACATTATTTTTATTTTTGTTGATTGTTTTTCTATTTGTTCTAAATTGTTAAACTCTTGTTTTCATTGCTGTGTTAAATAGTTTTTCTTTTTACTTTCTATCAGGTGCACTCTCCCTACTCATATAAGCTCCGAGCTGGAGAGTGGGGAGGCATCAATGTATGTATGTAATTATACTGCCTCTTATAATGAAATAAATAAATGAAATGAAATGAACTCGTACAACGCATCCCATCGTATGATGAATTTGCATTTAAATCGAAAGGACTTTAGAACTTTAGTTGTTTTTACGTACATTATATACAAGTACAATACAATAAAACAACAACTCTTTCTGCTTTGTTCCGTTCCGTTCTGTTCTATTTGTTTTAAGTGTAACATTTTATGTATTGTTCTGCTTTGTTTTGTCCTTTGGTCAATGGGCTTTTGTTTGAATCTTCCATTCACATCCTAAATGCTTGATCCTTTTCATATTGTGTTCGTTTAGTTTACACTTGTATATAGCTGCATGAAACTTTTGCTCTTTCTCTCTCTCTCTCTCTCTCTCTATATCCTTACCTGTTTTTCCTTGCAAGGTGAGATGCTTTTAAATAATACATTAGTTAGAGTTTTCTTCAAAATGATTGGATGTATGCTCCGGTCTGATGCAGTTACTCTATGTTCCAATCCAATAAAACTGGTCCAAAGTAAATCTTTGTATTAAATTTCATCATAAGATATCAAAAATTTCGATCTTGATTGCGAAATATAGGTGGACGATAGGATGGAGAGACTAACGAACTAAGTTTGACTTAGTGACTATCTTAAATATTCAAATTTGGCGTGGAAAATAACTCACTAGTAGAATTCTATGCCAAATGAGATTTTTATAAATTGTGGGCGTGACGTTTTTGAACCACTCCCATTATATTAAATATCGACCGATGTCAATTTTAACTTATTGCTAATAAATAGATTTTTATCAAATACTTAATAAAGACATCTTCACACTTTCTTATTTTAACCAAAGGTGATATATTTAAATGAATAACGTGTGTGTGTATGTGCATAACACTTTTGGCAAGGACACAAAAATTTCGAAAAGCTCCAAAGTATTGAAATAAACTGTTGCCTGGCCCAAGCAGGTCTTGTATAATTATTTCTAATATAAGCTTTATGCGTATGTGTGTGTGTGCGTGCTCAACAAGCATACCTCTCCCCAATAAAAGTGTACGAAATAAGGAATATTTTTCCCACAACAATAACACATTCTATAAATTGCTTAGGATGGGGAGCATAAACATTTAGGGGTGGCTTGGTTGTGTGTATGTCATAGTTGCTTGCTGCTTGCGAGAGAGGCTTAATAAAACACATCAAATTTCATATTCAAAATGGTATTTTACATGTCCGGCATAATTTATACTTGACGCGGTAACATTGGAGCTGGTTATTCTACTCATTCTTTGTTGTTGGTGCAGGGGTGGTGCTATATAAATACACTATTATGAATTCACAAAGGCAAAGACGAACAACACAGAACTAGATGTGTTGCCTTAGAAAAGCAGCAAGCACAGAGGTGTAGCAACCTCTACTAATGCGATATTTTTTTGGGAGAAGGAAGGTAAACAAAATATTACACGAATATTAAACATGCACTATATTGTCTTTTGTCTCTTGTTCTTCTTCTCATTTATTTAAATATTTTTCGACCACTATTGGCTTTATGAAAATAAATTTCATTTTAACAGAAGGTATTCATACTTTTATGTTTATATACTATGCAGACATTGTGCGCCCCAACAATAACAACCTTAATGTATGAAATAAATTTAAAACTATGCCTAAAGCCTATATTGGAGTGGAGAAAAAACCATACACACCTTGATTGGTAACAATACCCAAAGAGCCCCACTTAAGTAAACATGAATTTTATACGTATGCATAAACACCTAGCTGTACAGCACTCTTCTAAAGTGACAAGTCAAACAAGTCAAAATAAATTACATAGTTTGCTTAACATATATTTTATTTTATTTATTTTAAGCGAAAAGTAGTAGTTCGTTTATTTCATTTGTAACAAATTTTGTATAATAAATGAAGTGAATACGACTTTTTATTACGATTCTCTAAACTTTTCTTCGAATAGTAACAATCCAGACAATGAATTTTCTATGCCATTTAAATTAAGGTGAACAATAAAAAATTGTCTGTTGCATTGCTTTGCTGCGGCCATATTGGTTATTTGTGCTGAAGGTGTATAAAAAATTACATTGTGGAGCATACAGAAAGCTCTCCTTCTCCTTACAAAATCCACCATATAAGCGGCTGTTAAACGACCACATGATATTTTTCATCGCGGAGAGTAAAAGTTTGGGTTCATTGTGCATATACACGTACATGTTACCTTGTCACCCATTGGAAAGGCATTATGCCATGATCTGTACTCCTTTTGTGTGTACTTTTTGCTGTACGTGTTCTCTATGAATTTATGAATATAAATAAATTTATTCATTTATATACATGCTCGAACGTACACATATTTTTTGTGTCCTTATTTAACTAGGCTTTGTTAAAAAAAGTTCTTGTTTATTTTTGGATCGCAAACAATCGGTTGAATTTTTCCTTTTCATGAACTTTTAAAATAATTGTAATAAACTCTTAATAGATATATTGCATAACAGTTCCTTTTAGCAAAAGTGGTTTGTTTTGTTAGTTTAATCCATGTGTAGTACAAAAAACTTTCAATATATCTGGATAGGTGCACATCTTTATATATTTAATTCATTTTATTTTTACTACGTGTGGGTCTCATATTGAAACCGTTTTAATAAATTAAATTCAATTTTGGAATATTAATGAATGAAAGAATGAGAGGATGATGGAATGTGATCACGTTTATATTGATGCATGAAAATCATTTTATATGCAAATCCCTACCAATACAAAAGTCAGCAAAAATAACATCAACATCAACTCAATTCATCTCTTTTCAATTCAGTTTAGTTTAACTATAATAACAGCAGCAACAATAACCGCCCATAGCGACTGAGCTGCAGTTCAGCAAGACTCTAGCAGAGGATAACGCATCATTTCATATACTTAGCTGATATAATGTTGTTTGCCCACAATAACTATTTGTACATACATATATGTATGTAGTTGGATGTATGCGTATATATACCCAAACAACCAACCAACAGTGACTGGCAATCAAAGCAGATTAAAATATGATTTGACAGATCAAACTATTATATATGTATGTAAGTGTGTGTATGTACATTTGGGTACACATACTGTATAAGCAAAGTATTGTAGTAATTTACCGCTACACACGGTATGTGTACATTGTACAATCTTGTGTTCTCGTTTACTTTCGCATAAATACACATGTACGCAAACCCATTTAATATGTGCATACATAATCCATGCATATGCAAATATTTATGTGAGTGCTTTGGCCATAACAAACGTACACACGCAAAGCAGATTTATATGTGTAGGTGTATGTGTTCATTTATCAACACAACCGCTACAACATAGTCGCAGTTATTGTTATATTTGTTGTATTGGTCGCCTCTCTATAATCTTTATCGTATGTGTACATATATCTGTTTGCCTGTGTTTCAATACTTACTTGTTTGCATATCATTTGCTTATCATTCGTATAATTCTACACTTCATTGCTTTTTATAAAAATTGTCATATATTGAATTTTTTATTTACCCACGTGTGCATATTTGGCTACTTTTTATTCTATTTAATGCTTGCTTACCTTTCAAGTCCTATTATTTTTTATACAGTTATGAATTCAATATAAAAATTGCTGACAGGTGATCATTTAGTTTCAGAGTAATTTTTTTCTTTATTTTAATATAATCATAATAATCGAGCACACATATGATGAAGGTTTTAGTCATAATTATAATTAAAAAAAGGACAAATTAAAGGAAATGTTGAAACCCGACCACTTACTATCCTTAAACTGATTCTGGTTTTGAAGCAAATAGTTTAAAAATATCAAAAATCTTCCGACGTATTCCAGGCATGTGTCTTAGACAGGATTAGTTTGGTGAAAAATAGTTAATTGGGTTAATAATTGTCTGTGCCAAATTGAAACCCGATCGGACCAGCATTTTGCAAATGGTAATATTAAGCATATAAAGATTAACAAGATGAGTAAAAATCACGCACATAAACCCCAAGTACCTGATACCAATTGTAGGGTATTTACAGCTTTATAACTGAAATTGTGCACATATGTATGAATAAATATTATTTTATCACTCATACGCCATGAGGCTTAATGAGAATATTTCACAAATGAAAATATTAAAAATTAATTATAAAAAATTGCCCATTTGTGCACAATTCAGCTTAAAATTGGGAGATAAAGTTGTGCAGTTTTAAATAACAAAAATAAAGAAATCGGTTTTATTGTTAAAATCAATATGATTTCATTTTATGATTTTTTTATATTCGTATTACAAATAAATCCTCATCTGTGCGTCTGTTTTAGATATTCAATTTCATTTTTAACAAATTTCATGTTTTACGCATCCACAGACACACACTATCACACACCCATCCACTATACTTATGTGTAGTGATGCGGAAATAAAGTTAACTCAAGAGAGTAGCGAAAAGCCATTTTGGAAAAAGGTGCCAAATCGTAATTTACATGGATTTTGCTTCGATACCTGAAGAATTGAATTGAAATCCACAGCAAAGCTACCGCTAATGTATTGTAGATTATGTTGAAATCCTCATTTTGATCCCCTGCCTAAAGTCATTTTGCTCTCTTTGCTCTTCTCTCCACTTTGTTCTAAATTCCAAGTTTATTTTTGGATGTAGGTTCGAGTATGTTTATAAGTTGCACAATATAAGGGATTCGTTAAAGTGTGTAAGTATAAATGTGCGTGCGAATATGTGTGTACGTAGTTTCTGGATAAAAAAGAGAATTTTTCTTTATGTTTGTTATTGCTAACAAGCATTTGCACACATGTTGCTGCAGCATCTCCGTATATATTCCTTATTACATTTTAGCAATTTATGATTATTGGAATATGTGTGCGTGCCTGTACGGTTGTTACGTGTGTGTGTGTTAACTCTCAAAGTATAATAACTTTTTTATTATGATTATTTCATGGTTTTATTGTATATTTATTTGTAATTGGCTTTATTTGTTCTATATAAAGCATAGGTAAGTAGGAAGGTTGAACTCTAGGAAACATACGAAGTAAAAATAATTTATATATATGCTTCTCTTATGTACGTGCTATTAGGTGCTTTGTAATATGTTCATTAAATATTTGAATCAAATTAGTATATAAAAATTCTATTTTATAAACTAATTTTACGTTATATTTGTATGTATAACCAAATATTTTGCATATTGTATATAATTTTATACCATTTATATTATATATAATACCTAAAGGTTTTCGTAAATACCAACTAAAGATAGTAAATCTCCTTGTTAAGAACTGAAAAAGATTGTAGTCATAAGTAAGTTTTTTCTACATTGTTTTTCACTAATACTAATACTTGGTCTGATTTGAATATAATTTCTCATATGTAATAATTTTTCGAAGAATATAGACAATCACATACGCACTTTTATATGTGTCTTAAAACAATAAAAATACTTGGATGCACTTAACATATAAAAATCATCATTATTGTGGTACAAGGAAAGAAACAAGAAATGTTGATTATAAAAGGCTCAACATTTCTTGGACATTTGTTAGTTCTAAATATATTAGTGCATATTTTGATGTAATTTCGTGACTCCAAAATGTATCATAAAGTGAAGTTAAAATGATGCTGATATTGGTGAAACATTTAATATAAAATCTTCGCCCAATATTTTAATAAAATAAACTAATTGGGAACTATATTCTACCTCAAAGCTTTCAATTTGATTCTTATTCTTTTTTAAATGAATAAAGTTTTTGTCCATCCTTTTGCCTTAATTTTAGTAATTCTTAATAGAATTTTGGCCGCATAAATCCATCTGTATACATTTGTTTATAGCCACCATCATAATTGATAATTAAACCCCCTAGCGGGATTTGGTGCAAACCATAAAATGCATAAAATAAAAAGTCCCCACACATCCGCAAATATTTTGATTTAATTTCAACTTTAAATGAGAAAATAAAAATAAAATTTTAAAATTTTATAATCAGTGGCTCAGTGTATCCATACATATATAATTTTCCACATAAATAAATCTTCGTTTTAATTTAATGTATTGTTGGATACTTCATTCCTAATAAAATACTTTTTATGTGTGTACGTCGTCGTTGGTAAACGACAAAGTCTCAACTTTATGTGTATATAGTGAAGCACATATTTATGTATATCGTTTTTTGAAGTAAATAGAAAACAATTTCATTGTCATTGTTTAAATAAAATATGTCACGACGTCTAATGTCGTCTATGCGAGACATTTATATAATACAATGTCTTTCAAAGTGACTGACTGTAACTGTGGTACTATATACTTGGTGGCCATAAACTTAAGTCACCCCTACCACAGTTAATTATTGAAATGAACCATTCAAACGTAAGCTAACCTAACGTTACCAAGGATTTCATTCAATCCTCGATAAAATATAAACTCAGCTCTTTTTATTGTGTTCTTGGTTTGTGTATTTTTCGTTCATTTTCCTATTCCGTCTTACAAGTTAAAGATTCAGAGCACCGGCAGCATTATTGCTATCTATGGTTAGGTGCTATTTGTAATAGCTTGTCTACGTAGAGTAGAGTTGATGTGTGCTTCTTTATGTGTTGCATGTTGTATAAATATTTGTTTATTTTAAAGTGTCTTTTATGATTTGTATACGGTTTTGTATATTTTAAATAAAAAACCTTAATTAAATGTATACGTAGAAGTATTTACTTGAAGTAATTATTTACAGTATTTATACATAGTTTTCTTTGATACAACATCTACAATATTCATTATACCTTCCCTAGTATAAAATAAGGGTTGTACTAAGTTTGTCACCTCGTTAGAAAGGAAGATCAGCATCAAGATTTTAGTCGATCTAAGCATGTGCGTCCATGTGTCTGTGTATTGCTGGCACTCTCACCGTCGAAAGTTTTGAAATATCGAATTGAAATTTTGTACAGCCATTTTTTGTTTCCGTATGCTGATTTCTATTTCAATTGGATATTAATGGTCTGTCGTTTAAAAAAATTATTTATCATGCACAAAAATTAACCTATGAAGAGGAAATTTGGTGTGCATGTATATATTTGATACATAAACTAATAGAGGATTAACTGCCACAACCTAAAATTCCTGTAAAATTTCATTTCCATTGATTAAGGAAGAATTTTTGTTCACTTTTACAAAAAGCTTTTCCATTTAAAGTTAAACAAATGGAATAAAAACACATATCCTCCTAATCCTCTATACTCGCTTTCCTACAAATATTATCGTATTTCTTTTCTCGTTTGTTATTGTTACATAAAAGTCATGAATTTTTCTAGTGTTAAATTATTACGAAAATAAAACCATTTTCCTACGCAGTAGGCTAATAAAATTGCTACTAATAAACTTCTAAAACAGCGGGAGGACAACTTTACTAACCCTTTGACTTTCAAATGGCACATATAGGGTGACACAATTTATCCTTAAGTCTTTCCTTTATTACATATAATGCGTTAATAGAAATCTAGAAATGAAGAACAGGCTAAGGGTAACAACTAAGTTGAAGGATGAAAATATAAATTTTAATAAAAAGAAGTGAACAACTGCTAAAGCAAAAGACAATATCAAATATTATAATATTTATATTATAATTTATTAAAAGAAATGATGAAAACGTGCACGCATTGTATATATGGAAAAAGATCAAGACCCTGAAATAAAAATATTGGCAAAGAAAGTATACACTCTACCCAAATCGCAGCGGTATATCTGATGTTGCTCAAAAGTAAAGCGACAATAAAACAGTTTTATCACACAGAATTTCGCTTCTTGGCGGCCTTTTATAAACAATATTAAAATTTTATTATAACGAACCTTTGATTTTCTTGAAAGAACAATTTAAATGGTCATCACCATGTGTAGGCAATGTTTTCGTGAAGAGACGATAATGGTGGTGTTTTTCTTCCGCACAATATATTAGCCTTAGCCTCTGTACTGATAATGACAATTACGCCGCGTGATAAATAGATTTATATGAAGGGAAAAGCAGAGAAGGCCGGGAGAGGCAGGTAGGTGGGTATGCATATAAATGCGACATAATTTCATTGTAATGAATAAATTGATGGATCGACCTGTACGTTGGTATATATATAAAACGTTTTTGAATAATAAATTGATACAATTATATATACACACACCTACATACAGCTTAAGAGCACGTTTCACTTTGTGCTATATCTTTTCATTTATGTATTTACACACTTGGTGTCCTTTCTGAATGTGAGCCATGATGAACTTTTATTTTTGTTGTTGTTGTCGTCATCATCATTCATAATGAATGGATATGCATGTGTTTGTTATTTTGCGGTGAAAATAAATTACAATTTGATTTTGTTCTTGTTCTCTTCTTCTTTTTTAATTTGTTCAATATGTCATTCTCGGTCTCTCGGTTTGTGTGCGTATTGCTGCTGTCCAATGACCAGAGTAATTCATTATAATAAAACCATCATCAATAATATTACAGTTTTTGTTGGCAATTGATATTTATTTTATTATAATTATTAAATGTGATATATTGGAGTACGAAGAGAGCCCATTATGGTGGCTATGCACATGACGATGCGGTTACACTTAAATGACAGTTCATTGTTTATTTACTTTTTGATATTTGTGTAAAGAAGGATTTTCCTGTAGAGGAGGTTTCATTTAACTTGATAAATTAAAATTAATTAATGGTGTAATACCCACACACAGGTAAATATATAATATAACGTATAAATACATGTTTCAAATTGAAATGAAAAATGTCCGCTTTCGTACGATACACTTGTAAATTGTGGCCGCGTCAAACGCACCATCGCATCTCTTTTAATGACTATTGATCGAATTCTTTATTACAAATTTTATTGTATTGTGTAAGCTTTTAAGTTGTCTTACCGCGACCATTTTTAACTTATCGTTGGATATATGGAATATATATTAATACATATGTAGAAAGGTTCAGTATAATATTTCAAAACTCATTATTGCTAGTGAATCGATTTTAACTCAGAGTAGTGTTCATAACTAAAATATTTCAATTCAAACAACATAATTATTTAAAAAGTTGTGCATTTTGTTGTATACGTTTAAGTTTTTCTCGCAATTTCAAAAATTTCACTTATACACTACATAACGTACATAAGTTTAAGTAGCAAACAATAAAACAAAAAAATGTATTCAACTCAATTTACAATGGCTATAAAATTTTTACTTATGTTTCTCAAGTATGCACACTTCAAATTTTTCAAAGGACAAGTAACAACACGGTAATAAATGATAAGGATATAAGACACTGACAATACGCCATTACGTTGCATTTATGGAGAAGAGAAAAACACTATTAGTGATTGAGGAGAAAAGGTCATCATTTGTAAAAGGGTTGTAAATGTAATGAAGATGTTGTAAATAAGTATAAATGTGAGTTGAAAACAAGGATTGGGAAGGGAAGAAGCTTTTAAAGTTGTATTACAAAATCATTTGATTTCTGCCGTTGTTATATGTTAAGAATTATAAAATGGTGGGCATTAATTTATCATATAAAAACGTAGGATATATTTAGCAATTGTTCTCACATAGTATACAAATGGAATAAGTTTGGAAGAGGAGTACATATATACGAGTTCATAAACTAAAGCAACTTAGTAACTATAAACTTTATATCATTTTACGAGTTTAGCCTTAATACTTAATAAGTGGACATTGTAGCGTTGTATTAACCCTTAAGTTCTCTAAAAAGTTGTTCATTTAGAAAAACCCTACATGACTCTGAATTCAATTTGTAAATTTATTCGTAATACATGGATTATTAAAGTACGTAATAAGGTACCTGCACGACAAAGATTTGTGTATATGAGTGTATATGACTCAGGAAGAGTTACTTAGCAATCGGCTAGGGAGTTTATTTAGAACTTCTAGTAATCTTTTTAATTCTTCTTTCACTCTTCACCTTCACCTTTACTCACTTACCGCTGCTTTTCCGCCTGAACAACGTTCCACTTTGCTGCTATTCCGAATTCTTCAATATTTGAATAAATAAATTCCAACATCATATATAATTCTAAAATTTTTCGTTAAATTTTTATTGTGTTTTCATTTCGTTTTACTTTAAATTTCAGTGTATTCAATGTATTTTTGGTTTGTTTTTTGTTGAAGTTTCTTACAAACTATTGTACTTTTACAATTTTTGTTTATAGCAATCGTGGGTACATATTGTAGATATAAGTATGTACGACTGTTGATTTTTATATACAATATACACTCATATGAAATTACTTTTGCATGTTATTAACTATGTATTCAATAAACGACTAGACAATTTCTTTTTTTTTTTTGGGAGGGGGGAGGACTGCCCTACATTGCATTTTAAACAAAATGCATTTGCGTATGTTCTGTTTAAGCCTAAAAATGCACAAGTGTCTTTTTTTCCATATTTATTCGTAATGACTATTTCGTTTGGTTATTAGAGTGAAAATATTTTAGTGACAGAGAGAGGGAGAGATACTATGGAATATATTTTACGGTAGCTAAATGTTGCAATCGGGAAAAATCATGAAAATGTTGACTCAAAACGAAATAATGCTTTGGAAGTGTGTTTTTTGGGGTCTTTGTTATAAAAAAAATTTGAAAGTTCTTAATTTTTATTTACATTTTACAATAAAAATTTATATTCATTTTAATACTTATTATGTTATTATGTTACATTATACTTATTATGGTTATCAATTAAATCAATTAATTCAATTGCAACATAACTTGTTAGTTATTAATATTATTTCGTTATTTTTACTACAATATTGTGTATTGTGTGCAGTTTACTCTTATTTTTATTTTATTTCACATTTTTTATGTTCAACTGTTTTAAATTTTTTCAATAAATAATTACACTTATTTTTTATTACATTCAAAATATCATCATTATTTTATAGATTCAAAATGTGTTTTTACTAATTATTATTATATACTTCCATTATTATTATATATGTAGTTTAAAAAACTTTAATCATTTTTATTATTACACTTTTTTTATTTTCATTAATTTTCAATCATATGATGTTCTACATTTTACATTATTTTATTGATTACTTTTACATTAATTATTTTTGATAAAATTTTTTTATTTTCGAATATACTTAAAATATTTTAATTCATCAAAATAATTATTTTAATAATATGTGTGTCATAAAAATTTAACATTTATGATTTTAATTTTTTTAAATATGTACATTTTATTCCATATAAAATAATTATTGTTCTGTTATTTTTCTGCTTTTCTTAATAATTTCAATAATTATTTTTTACCAAAAGAAAGCATTCTTTAAAAAAACACACACGTGCTTTCTTATTGTATAATAATAACAGTTATGTAGTTGTAATTTTTTGATATTTGTTTTGTTTTTATACCATCCACATTATAAATTGGCTTCAGGGATTCCGGAAGGTTTATATATTTTGATTAGCATCAAAATCTGAATCGATTTAGTTATGCTCATGTGTCTTGTTGTTTATAATGGAGTCTTTTACTAAAATAGGATGAACCTATTATATTTACAAACATACAAACATAACCATAAAATTGATATTTAATTAAAATAAATATTTATAAATTTTATTTTACCGCATCTATGAAAGTGTTGAAAATGGACCAGACCAAATTTAAAAAAAAAAGGATATTTAAAGTTTGCTACGCTCACAGATTACACGTAAATGTGGATGGAATCCATGATTTGGCCTTAAGCCAAATATAACGATTTTTACTTGTTCTAATGTATTTTCATTTTCCATCATATTAACCGTGTCGATAATAATGGTGAGACCAGAGAGATAATTAGTCGATAATGTCCTCTTCGTTGTCGTCACCGCCGTCAGTATTACCATTTGAGCCCATTAAACCGTTTGAATTGACACCAACATCATTCGTCTGACCATCACTATGCATATCCGACACGTGATGGTGATTGTTGCTGTTGTTGTTGTGATGTGATGACGGCGATTTCGTATCACCAGCTGAACCATGAACATCCATTAACAAATTATTATTGAGCAGTGAATGATTGTTGCTATTATGGAAATTATGCAGATTAGAACCAAGATTAACACCGCCACTACTTGTGCTATTATGTAAACTATTTCCTCCACTGCCTCCACCCGAAAAATGATGTAAATGATGTTGGTGTTGATTGAGCAAAGCGCCCAAGGCGTTTTCTCAGACAACATCTGTCACCCCAGTGTACTGGCAAGCCGATAAACCAGTTGAATTAGATCTGGAGACTGGTGATGGTGCAGAGTAGGGACTAGCAAAGCCGGTCGTATGCTGTTTGGCTTTCAAACGTAACGTAGCAATACTTGATGACATGCTCGATGTCATGCAGGGTTCAGGTGCGGCGCGATACATATATGGATTGGTTGGAGTTGTATACGGACAAGGTGCTGCCCCCACATTCGTATTACTTAACGTACTACCCATAGTACCCGGTAACATTGTATTATTCATGCTAACCGACACACCACTTGCACCCGTATTAAAACAATTCACCGAATTCTGATGATGATTAGTCGTCACCATTGAGCCCAAAGGATTGACAGGCCATGGAAAAGGTTTGGTACCCAATGGGGAGGGCACTTTTGTCCAATTATTGTAAGTATATGATGAATATAAGGAGTCGTCTGCGAATGGTTGCATGAATTGTGTACCAAAACCAGATTTAAAGTCAGCGGCTGCTACAGCAGCATTCATAGCATTACGTTCACGCTTACGCCACTTGGCACGGCGATTTTTAAACCATACCTAGAATTGATAAACAACATAAGGTGATAATTAAAGGGAAACTTACAATAAAACAAGTGAGACAGCTAATACACTTAGACTTTAATCACTTTATTTAGAATACAATATTATATATGAAAGAGTACGAAAGTAACCAAATCTCATTAATAAATATCAAAAATTGATTCAGATGGACAGGGGAACGTGTTTCAGTCTATTAATATTTTGGTTCTGAAGGGATCCATAATTAATTAAAGTGGGTATAGAAATTCCCGTGTGTGATATACAAACACTACATATCCTTCTACCAGTTTGTGGTGTACGAGATAAAGATTAAGATAGATTTTATATTTTCGATTTTCAATCACATTTTTATCGTGATTTTCCAGGACACATATACAGAAGAGATTTCCTTTCCAAAACTCACAAACAGGCCACCTTCCTCAATAAAAGCCTTTGAGTTCTTTGTTGTTTTGTGTGTGTGTGTGTGTATGTGTGTGTGTGTGTGTGTATTCCCAGTTTTTGTTTGAAAAATTGTTATAACCTCCATGATAAATATTATCCCATATCTTAAGACTCTAGAGTATACAGTACTTAGTGATGATAAAAATAAAATGAAGAAGAAGGAAAAAGTAAAGTTGAGTTTGCTGCCCCCCCACATATTGTATAATACAACATCAACAACAAGAAATAAAATAAAAGGGGGATTTATTATAAAAATACGCATGTGCAGTGATTATTGAACCAGTGAAGCACTCTTTTAGGGGTAGCGCGGAATAGAGGAACCAGAAAGAAAGAGAGACAGATGCGGAGAGAATGGCAACTTTTCTAGTACATGCTTACAATTTCAATTGTTGTTATTTGTTGTTGTGGCTGTTGTTAAATTTTTATTCTATTTTAATGCCATTCGCCCAACACAAATAACAATAAATATACACCCACTTTCATGCACATACACCTACGTACACATATGTATATAAATCGTTATAAACTTAAATTGATGTCTGAGTGCTGCTGCTACATGGTACATACTCGTACAACATGTACTCGTTCTCGTACTTGCCGTTCCCGGTTGCCGTATGTAATAATAATAATGGCAAAACCCTAAATGAAAGTTAAGCCACCCCCACAATACAATAATAGCTTGCTTTACATACAAACGTAATCAAGTTCCTGTTTTTTTTCAATGCATTTTTTTGTTATAAATGTGTTTCTTTCTGTCTGCGTATGTTTTTGTTTGTTTTGTGTATGGATATAAATCAAAATTTTATTTGCCCAGAAAATAACAAAAAAAAAAAAAAGAACTGCTACAAAAATAAAAATGAAGTTACATAAAATGGAAAAATTATTACGGTTTCATTTAATTTATTATAACAGTTTACTACGTTTGCTTCTACGGTTGAATGTTTACTTTGCCTCCCACGAACATATGACATATAAAAACTGGTTAGAGGTCGAATGGAATATATACCACACATATGTATATATTGCGAACGAGATTCATTGATGAACTTTAATGAAAATACATTAAAAGCAACTTAATAATGTTGGAGAAAAGTTTTTATATTTGGTAAATTTAGAAATCAATGTTTTACCTTAAAATAATTTGCAGAATGAGGTCACCACGCTCCAAAATTATTTTTTAAATTCACTTATTTTGTTTTCTTATAATAAATTTATTGTAGAATACTGCCTTTAATACTTCCCGTAATTTAAATAAAAATCTTAAACCAAAAAAAAGCCTGTAATATTGATATTTTTGTAAAAATACTGTAAAAAAATTTTAGCCGCGTCATCGATCTTGTCAAGTGTCATTTTCACGTATCATTGGCTAACTTAAGCATAGATGAATTTGAGTAAACCTTCGCATTGATAGAAGATGAAAAATTGATGAGTCCTATAACTGTATAAATAATAGCAACAACAACAATAGGACGTACAGAAGGATATAAAAAAAGAACAGCAATATGACAACATGAAGAGTTGACTCTTAAATGGGTTTTGATGAAAGCAAACGATGATGGCGTTTTTTTGTGCTTACAATAGAAAACAATTTTTAAGGTAACGGCTCATCAGATAGCTTAGAAAAGAAAAAAAAAAGTATGACAGTATCTTTTTAATGGAGGAGGGCATACTAAATTTGTAGTGCCATTTGCAAAACGAAAGGGGAGGCGTTAGACACGCTACAAAGTATATATATTTTTAATCAGCATTAAAATCTGTGTGTGGTGATTTATAACTGGTCATGACACATTTAATATGAGAAATCGGTTGAGAGTTCTTCCCACAATCACCAAAAAATAAATACTTTCAACGCCACACCCACTGTTTGTATATACATGTACAGGGTGCTTAAGATTTGGCGTAAGTTAAATTTAATTTTTCTCCTAGTTTCCTATTGTACTGGTCTCCCATCAGATTTGATCGATGACAGACGAAATGTAATTTATTGTAAATTTTTTTCTTTTTTAGGTAATGGCATGTAAGAGGCAGCGATCGTTAGGTATATCTTTGCTTCTGTTTTCAAAACAAACGTCAACAATTAATGACTAATTATTTAATAAAGACTTTTAAGTAGTAATAGGGTATAGTATTTATTAACGCCCGTCTTAAAATTTGTGTACATTAGGAATGGCGCGAAAGACCTCTGGTGAGTGATAAATGGTTCTAAAGACTTGAATCAAATAATTTGAAATCTTATCAACGATTTCAAACTATATTTCAGTGAAAATCCAAGTTAGCATTGTTCGAGAATACTATAAAACCTGTGCTAATAAACTATTGATGACATGCCATTTAATGGTTGATTTAGTTTTCTGTATACGTATATACACCGCCGTCAAAAAGTCTAATGAAATTATTCCTAACTATAGACGCGTGCTGTCCTTTAGTTATGCTTGCTGCACATTACCCAACATTCACTAAATTGACTTTTAATTACAAGTCACTAGCGCGTTAATAAACCCAATGTTACAGTGAGACACACGCATAGACAAAGAGCTCAATTTTTCATTGTATAGTTTGCGACACAATTGAAACTTATTTACTGATTTTTCTACATGTAGGTTCTTCTGTGTATTGTATTGTGACAATAAATTTCATACCCACTGTTGTATAGCTGGTGATTTAAAAACATAGAATTTAACATTTGTATTACAGCCTTGCACATGCTTGTTGTTAGTTGTTGCATTGAGAGTTTATTTTTAATTCTTCCTTTATGTCGATATGAAAGGGTGGTTATTTACACATTTTAAGTGTAAAATTGTCATTTTTACGGTTATATGAAAAACCAACATAAATTATGTAAAGCTAACTACTGTTTAGAAATGGTAAGGACTAAGCATTTACCTACAAAATGCTTGGCTTAGGTGTTGTGGGAAATTATTTAATAAAAAGAACGTGTGAAACAAATTAGTTTATTTCCAAAAAGACAACCATAGACTACTTTCCCAGTTTGATAGATTTGCAGATTATTTAGATTATTTCAAAAATGACCAAACTGTTATATTCAATAACTATTATTAATAATCTGTGGTTAAGTAGGTAACATTTTCAGCCGTAAGAATAACTTTTACTGTAATGAAAAAATTGGAAAAATTTGAAAAAATTTCCCCTTAGACTTGCTGACTCAATTGTTTAAAATTTTTATGGTGGTCTTTACATCACATTTTCAATATTTAGAACAGGGCTTGTGTACATTTTGTATTATAATAACTAAATTCAATTTAAAAGCTTTTAAAAATAAAATTCAATATTTTTAAATAAGCTTTTCTCTCTTTAGAATTCACTATATGTGTAAAATATGTCGCTGCGCAATACTATTTCGTTTCATTTTCTGTGCCATTGGTTATAACCAAATATTTATTCGTCATTGTTATTCAATACTCCCGCAACAACCATTAATGGCTGATTTTATGGATTTTTAAAAGAGCCACAGACAGCATATTCAATGGACGGTCATCTAACCTAAAGAGTATTGCACCTTAACACACGGCTACAAAGGTGAATAGTCCACCACTTCGTGTGGTGTTAAACGTACTCACAGCGACCATTAAATGGTTATTTCATTCATTTCGTTCTTAATCCTTTTTTTCTTTTGTATCACCCTAGTAAAAAGAGTAAATGGTGGCTTGGGGTACTTTAGAGGCCAATCATGATATCTTCGGTCTGTAGTGACACAGAGAAGTGAAGAACATAGTAAAAGGAGTTCCAATTCATTTGCAAAGACATAAAACGCTAAGATTTCCATTAATACTGATTTATTATAATTTTGGTTTTTAATAAATAATGAATTTTTCAGCTCCATTAAAATCATTTTCCATTTTCATTGTCTGTACAAATTTTTTAACAAATTATCATCAAAAAATATAAAAACACTCCGAGGGCCTATAAAATATTTTATCATTACCCTTCTCCATTACCTTCCGCACTTTATTGTAACTTGATTGCAATATAAAAAACCAGACATAGAAAGGACACGTTTTTTATTCGCTTCGCATAAGGGGTCCTTATATAAAAATAGATGACAAAAGAAAAGAACACCTCAAACACATGATGTTTGTATAAAATAATCCTTTTGTATAAATTGTGTTAAATTTTATTGCCGTTTTCCTCTCCTCATAGTAAGTAGTAAGATAGGTACACATACAATAGGAAATCTTTTGACTTTATAAAATCAGACAAATAAACAAACGATTCCACACAGATCAACCCCCTGTTTCAGTGATTGAGGATCATTAATTTCCATGTGGTTTCTAATTCATTAAATTGTAAGTAACTGCTGTTGCTCTTGCTGCTGCTAGTGCTAGAGTTGCTTCTTTTAATTCAGTTTATGCTACATGAGGGTAATTTTGAGTCCGCATTATGCGCGACCCCTTAATGGTGACATGAATAATAATAAAATGTGTAATTCGGGTAGTGTTTGTGTGAGTGTATGACCCAGACTTGGTGACAAATTATATGAAATTGTTTAGCATTTATATTAGATGCCATTCATTTATTAAACATTTGCAAACCATCAATTTTATGATTACACTGTGATACAAAACAACAACAACAAGAAAACCCATAGAGAAGGGCAAAGCAAGGAACATTAGGAAGGAAGTAAAAACGGAAAGAGGCTTAATTTAGTGCAAACTCAATGGCAAAGGGGGAAATATTGAAAGATGGTTTTAATGTTATTGTTGTTTTGCAACTTTTTGAATATGAGACTGTAAAATATGTTTTTATACACCCCACGTAAGACGGGAAGTACGCTAAATTTGTCATTCAAGATGTGCCTATCAGAAGAAGGCATTCGAGATCGTATTAATTCATATTAAACATATCAAGTGGTTATTTAAAATGAGCAAAATCGATCGACAACCACGGCACAATTGGCAAAAATCACTCGGAAAAAGTGAAATTCGCTAAATATATATCATATAGCTTATCCATCAAATATGCAAAATGGCGGTGTGGTCAAACATCAGACTAAAGTTACGAAAACCTTTATTTCGTTCAACTTTCGACCGATACCTTAGCAAATGCTTTGTGGTATTATTGTAAACACATTACTCTCACACTTCACTCATACATGTAAAGGGTGTCTAGGTTTTGGCCTAAGCCAAACATAATGTTTTTGCTCATTATTTCATAGTGTTCTCTACGCGACTTTATACTCGCGTTAGTGGCGAGAGATTATTAGGTTTATCGCTTTAATTTCAACTACGAGAAGGAGGTATTGGAAACCTAAGTGGAAAAAAGTGGCTTCAAGTGGCAAAAAATGTTGAGGTACATTAGGTAAAAAGAAAAAAATTATGTAACAGATTTTTTGTAATTTAGAGGCCTCGTACCGTTAAATCCGCTACTGTCCATAGCCCAAGTACTGTTAATTAACTCTGTCTCACAAAACAGTACATAATTAACTATTACACTTAAATTGATTGGAGAATTAATAATATTACAAACTTATTTAAGGGTCATTCAAAATTCTGAATTTTTTTCTAGGCTTTTGCAGTCAATCGATGCAAATATTACTCGCAGCACATGTTCAATTTGACATAATTTCTCAACATCAACTATGAAAGAGCACTTGTTCCTTAGCAGTTCTTTTATTTCAACACAAATTTTTCACGTTCACACAAATAATAACAATAGCAATAATAATAATGATGATGATGCCACTGAATCTAATGTTAAATGCTTTTTAAATATGTTGTATTGTGCAAGTCAAGTGCAATTTTTATTGTTGTCGGAGTTAGAGAAAACAGAAAGAGAGACAAGAACCCTGCCTACAAAGTTTTGTTTATGAAAATGTGAACATGTGCACGCTAACGACAAATTACCCTCAATTTGCATTAAAAATCCATGAAATTATAATCTTCAATGAATTTGTCATCATGAACCACCTAAAACAAAGAAATGGGAACTTTAACTTTATACAACTTTTAGCACAAATGTCAAACTTTTATTTTTGAAATAGTTTTATTCGTTTTTCTTTAAACTAATTGCATTTTTATTACAAAGAAAAGTGTCATCTTCCAATCACTTGGGACACGGAGAGGGAAGGTTAAAAAGTTTTGCAAAAGTAGAAATGATTTTTTAAAAATAATGCTGAATTGTTTATTGATTGATTGATGATATCTTGAAAAATTTTATGACGCTTTGATGATTGACGTTTTTATTGTAACGCAACTATTAGGTATTATGCTCGTTCATTCTCAGTCAACTGATCGCAAATAACCTCTTAATGAATACTTGATGTGATTATAAATGAATTTATTGAGATAATAATAATGTCATATTGAATAACTCAATAGTGCAAGGAATTCATGAAAATAATTAAAGATTTACATGAAAAAAATATTGAAACAAATGTTAAGCTAGCTTCTCCTTAAAAATCTACGCCAGCAATTATTAACAATATATTATTCTATATGTACAACACAGTGTCATGTTTTTCGAATTTGTTTCTTTCGTTCATTGCAAATAGCAGTAATACAGTCAATTGGTGGTATTTAAGTTAAATATATGGTAACAATAACGTTTAAATCGCCAAAACAGTGGTAAAAACTGTAGGCACAATCACATTATAAAAATATCCCCCAAGCCTCATCCCCAAAGAGCGACAAAAAGATAGAATGACAGAGATTCGCCTGGATGTTGTGTGTGGTATGTGGAGAAAAACCACTGAACTACACTGGATACTAAAACATGGACATGGTGTTGAAATTTATGGCAACTTTACAAAATGGCGCAACAGTACAATTGTTGTTGTCATTATTGCTTGTTATTATACACTCGTCCCAAAAACAAAAATTACAACTGCAATGCGCGAAACTTTCACAACGCTACAGGCAAATTTACAACATAACGTTTATACCACAGCTTTGTACGTGTGCAGACAATGCTCGAAATAAATTTTTGTGAAAAAAATTTATGTAGAGACCACAAATAAACCGCAATAACCAACAACAACAAAAAACCTGAAATAATGGCAATTTAAGCTTAGCGCAGTGTATGTGTTGGGTAGTGTGAAATATACACAGAAGAGATGGCTTGCATTAAAAAGTGGTGGTGGAAGACTTTGGGAGAGGGGAGAAAATAATGGTGGGTAAGAGGTTGGGGTATTGGAAAATAAAAACTGAAAATTTACGAGTTTTTACGTAACGAACATAACCCAACAAAACAACCGAGTCAACCAGCCAGCCAACAAATAAATTTCAATGAAAATCAGAATTAATGGATTAAAGGGAGTTTTTTATTTTCAACTTTTTTTTTATTCAACTTACTCGTACGCGTGCTTCCGTTAAATTTGTCCACATGGCGATTTCTTCACGCGTCGACATGTCCGGATAACGATTGCGACTGAAGGTATGTTCCAATTCTTGCAGTTGCTGTGACGTAAAATGGGTTCGTTGGCGTCTTTGACGTTTATTTTTCTTATCATTCTTCGGTTCATCGTTTGCGGTCGTTGTCATGGGTTCATCATGACCCGAATTTGATATATTTTCCGTTTTGATGGTTGTTTCATTCACCGAACGATTTCCTACAATATGTTATAAATATATATTTAAGTAATTGTCTTTATGCATTTATTTGTAAATATGTATATGGTTCTAATGCTTGTGTGCGCGTAAAATGCATTGTTTACATGGTGGACTGTAATAAATTGTAAAAACAAAAACAAACGTGTGTAATCTTTTTATTAGTTTTCACTTATTTCAATAAAACGGTAGATTGTGGCTTTTATTGTACACATATTTACATATATAAAGATAATAAAATGATAAATCTATTGTAATTTGCTGTTGCTACTTCATTTCTATTGCTTTTTGTAAACACTAGATATATAGATAGCCCTACACTCGCTGTAGAGTGCATATGGGAGTTTCGTTATCTTGATTTGCAGACTAATTGACGGTTGAGGGCGCCTATAACAAAATAATAAATATTTATTTTTAATAATGTTTGCTGAAATTCTCTAAGTAACTGTTGGAAGGTGTACCGATAAGTAGACAAGATTCTTCCACATGTAATCGATTGAGTGAAATCAAATAGTGGCGCTTCTGATTATTTTTTTGATGGAACCGACAACAATAACGCGTTACACATTTATCTAATGTGTATATATCTATCTGTAGTTAATGTGATAAGATTATGTGGTTTTTGTTTAATTTTCTTGAAAAATATATAATAAATAATCAATCAATTTAAAATATATTGCATCATCATAAATCAAAAGGACTTTTGTATTCAATGTGCAAATTTGAGAGGTTTGCAATATTTTGAAAAACGTTTCTAGATAACAAGAACTTACTATTCTTTATATTTTAAGACCTAAAAAAGAGTATAAAAATAATGTCAATAAAATTTTCAATTCAATGGGGTGTAAAATTTAGTAGTTGCGCGTCAGATGGCCGATTAAGTCCTTGTTTCATTGGGCGAACTTTGGATCAAATTAAGAGTCAGTCAATCAATGCTCTTTAACCTTATGATTATGTATATCGAACTTTAGACCTATAAGATTCATACTATTCATAGCTATTTTTCAATTCTTCTTACTATAAGGCGAAGAATAAAAGCAAGGAGGTAGAAGGAAGAAAGAAAATTCTACTCACCATCTTTACGATCGCGATTTCGATTCGTCAGCGCCGATGTTGTTGATGAATTTGTTTGAAAATTGTTTAAATGCGCACTCTCCAAACCATTAGCAACTGCCGCCATTGAACTATGGCTATCACGGAAATCAGTTTCAGCCCAAACTGAAAAGAATAAACCAGTTGTAGAAAAACGAAAAAACAAAGAAATAGAAATTTACAAAGACAATTAACGCTTTACGTAGTACTGTAGTATTGTATTGAATAAATTTGATTTTTCAATTCAAACATTCTGTGATTTTGAAAATAATATCAATTTCTTTTATAAATCTCTTTAACAAATCTTCTATTGTGTGCACTTAATATGATATGATTGGTATATATTGGAGTAGGTGTGTAGTAGACACGAGTTCCTCGTGTAATATAGTGGCTCTTGTGTAGGCAAAGAGGAGCTACTTAAAATGCTATTAAATGGATCATAAAAGGATTTATGAGCATTTACGCGCTCGTTGTGTGATTATAATGGCTATATAACACGTTCGCTTCCAACATGTACACGCCATTACTGCACATTTCCAATATTATCCAGCAGCCATAAAAGGAGAGGCAAGACCGGTTAACACAATAATAACACTTTCATAGTCTCAATGGAGTGCAAGATATTTAAAAACATATACACAACTTCTTCTTCTTCTTCTTCTTCTTCCTCTTTCTCCTCTAAAATCTATTATGAATGTTGAGAAACTAAAAATAAAACAAACATCTTTTTTATTATTATTGCATTAAGCGCAGAAGAGGTACAAGGAGTTGTGCAAGTAATTTCTAGCATAACGTTAATGCCAATGAAAGGCGGCACTTGTTCTCCGTGCTTGCTTTTATTAAGTTAATTAAATGTTCAAACATTTATCATTTTATTAAGCTATAAACAATGTTTTATTAATTAATTTCATTACGGACAATGCTAAAATTAATATGCAGGCGTCTCTGTCGTGTACAAAAATTATTTCTTATTACTCGGCTATGTGTTTCATTTTTAAACATTTTGTAATAAGTAATAATCATTTACGGCAAGATGGAGCATATTTTAAATATATTTACTGGAAAATTCTTACAAATTGTTGTTATATTTATATACGGACTGTGTTGTGGAGGGAGACAAAGTAGACTTTACATAAATCACTTCATATGACATCTTGTACGTGTAAGAGGAATAGTTCGTATTATGCATTCATTAATATCATGCATCGGTTTCAAATTTATGCCCACTTTTGTTTTCTTTTAAAATGTAATGTTTCGTAATATTGTATATACATGTGTACGGTATGCAGTTTTATATTTCTTATACAGAGGTGCAAAGCTTAAATGAAACATATTGTAAACGAACGAACAATTAGTATAAATTGAAACCCACCCAAAAAATGGAAATTAAATTTGAAATTGTGTTTGGTACAAACAGAAGGAGACCCACAAAATTCTTCATCATATCAAAATTTGGGGATATGTCCCTCCATGTGTCCGTCTACTATGAGAATGCTCGTGTTCGTAAGTTTTGAGATACTGAATTGAAATTGGGTAAAAATATTTCTATTAGTCTGTCTTGTGGATGCCTATACCAGAAATAAACATTCACTTAACGTATCAGTTCAATCGGTAGAATTTGACAATTCGAATATCGAATATTATTTCATCTTATATCGCAATTAGAAGCATACATAAGATGCTTTTTATCAAGCCGTATGTATGATGTAAAAACACGAAAGATATTTTTCGATAAGATTAAAATGCTTAAATAAAGAACCAAGGTAATAAAATTAAAAAAGAAATAATGTAATTAGAAAATTTATTTAAATATTTACTAACAAACAAAAAGAAATTTCATCTTCAACATTAACTTTATAACATAAGCCAGGACACGACAAGATAAGATGTTTCATTTGTTATCATAAGCAAAAGTTTCAGTGTTTTTCATAACACAAATGTATACGTTAGTTGAATATTTACATAAACTATTAAGTGTTAATGGCACACGGTTTATATGACATCAAGTGCTGAAGGTACCGCATTCTATTAACATGATGACAGATGATAACAAAAAGTGAACTAAATATTTGATCATATAAGAAAAACAGTTTGTAGAAATTATCTTAAAAAAGTTAAACAAATTTAGGTTTTTTGTTGACATACTCAGTTTGGAAATAGTGGAACGAATGGATGAATATGTAAATAACTTTAAAATAAATAAATACAATGAATTAAAATGACACGGTTGGGCAAGAACGTCTTACAATAATTACTCACTATATTGTACATATGTATGCATGGCTTTACAGTTTGATGAGGTAGTCTAAGTTTTGTCTTTCTACAATATTTGCTGCACCTAAAGGAAGGTTTTGAAATATATTTCCAAATCGGATACGACATACATACCATAGATATTTCTGTTCGCGCACATTTCGACGTTCAAAATCGCAAAATTTAAGATATGGCGATTTTATTTTGTACAAGCATTTCTTAACCCTATTTAAATGGATCAACAAAACTGTTTCGACGTAAAGTCATCTCATATAGTTCAAACTATAGAATAAGAGCGATTTTCAGTCATTATTTAGATTTTCATTTATATATCATTTGATTACAAAATGCGATGGATGTACAGTTCCAAGTATCTGCAACCGTTCAGAAAACTCAAGCAAGGGGACACACGCATTTATTTCGTCTGTTTTTGATTATTACGAGTACCTAGCTTAATTGTAGAGACTGTAAAAGTGACAAAATAAAAAGCAATAAAAAACTCTTCTGTTCAGTTATCTAAATTGAATCACTTTAATATTTAGTTTTTTCCTAATTAAAATAAAACCTAATTAAAAATTTTTCCTAACCATCTAACCCAATAAAATGAATTTAGGAGTCTTCTTATCAATAAATTTTATTCAGAGACACATTATTAGGACAGAGGCTTTTGGCCTTTGTGGTATGAGGAGGTTGTCACATCAAACGAAAACTTTCACTATATACGTGATATAACTATAGAAGATGTAATCGCACAAATGTAGTGTGAAATTAAAAATATAACAACAAATCATTAAAATTCAACCACAATCATTTCAGTGTCATTGCTAAAACGCTGCTCATATGTTGTCGCTTTCTTCTTCTGCCAAAGAACCCAAAGCACCATTTTAACCCTTTGTCTGTTTTCGTTAAGATTAATATGACATATGAGTTTGGTGAAGGAAGGTCTCCCTTCGATTTTCTGCACAAGTGAAAACAGTTTTTCCTAATAAATGGTCAAAATACTAAAACTGAGTGACAAAAGGTGAAAAGGAAAAAATTATATTTATGACCAGCAAAACGTTTGCCAATAAAATGAAAATAGGAAAAACTCCTACTAGCTTACATACACATTGTGCATACACAAATCTCGGCGTATGTTTTAATAGAAAATTGTAAAATCATCGTAATGGTTGGCAAAAAAGAAGTAAACATTGTCAGGTATATAGCTGTCAAAACGTTAAATTAAACTCTCCGCTAGAGGAAGAATATATGTAAGAGAAATATCACACATCTGTCCAATTTTTGACAATCAATACCAAAAAAAAAACAAATAAAGAAATGAGAGCAATGTGAACCAACACCAAATGGTTATTGTCTGGTTTCAAATTCTACTGTTTACATATTGTGCGGTTTGCTAGACCCACAAACAGTTACTTGGACTGCAACTACAGTTTTATATGCACAGGCCTCTGTATTGACAGTAGCTCAATGGAAGGACAAAAGAAATTGAATTTATGAGTTTTTCTAAAGAAATCTTCGTCAGGATTATACATATGTTCGATTTATAGTTGGTGTTGTACAATTTTTTCTGTGTTGCATTCTCTAACTCTCGTTGCTCTTTCTCACTTGAGTTGTATAAGAGGCAGGCGTGTGTCACCAACCTTATCTTTAGGTGACCATGGTAAGGCATTGTGTGGTTGTGTACGTTTGCCTGACAAATAGTCACAATATTTATAGATATTCAATGTATGGTATATGAAATGTTTATTTTTGTTTGTTTTATTTTATTTTGTTTTTGTATTCAATAGTAAACAATGACATTGAAATTTATACTTTGGTTATTGTTGCTCTTTTTTCGCCACATCCTTTGAGTCTGCAATTTCTCATTTACAAAAGTCCTAAAGTCAATGCGGATAATAGTGTGATTGAGGATTTCTGGTGATATTTTTTTCGTCTTTTTGATTTCGTTTCGATGATTAATAGTTTTCACACCCCTATGCCTTTAATAAACATTAGTTGACTTCTGTTTTCTTTGGAGGGTTACGACTTCTACTCGTATTTGTTTGTCTTTGATTTGATTTCTGTTTTCTTTTTTTTTCACCGAGGGTTATATTATGCATTTTGGTTTTAGAATGAAAAAAATGGGCGGTAAGATTTTTTTGTATTCTAAAACACACGCCCGTAAAACATATTTATTGGTGTAATGCCCTCTAATGCTTAATAATCTGATTGTTTGACAAGTCGACCAAATTGTTAGAACTGACTCTGGCGTTGGACGGATTGCATATGTTTAAAATATTATACCTTGCGCTTCGTTGATAATTTATGATTTTTAATAAATTTGACATGAAATGATTTTAAAACGTTTTGTGAAAGCACACAAACCAAACAGTAGGGGTTTTTTTGTAAAACAATCAAATGAGTATAAAGGCGTACTTTTATATTAAAGTTTTCTTTGGGAAAACTTACGGTGACATTTTAAAAGTGGATGAAGAAAAATAAATATTAAAGTATTCGAAGGTAAGGTATTCGAAAAATTAAACTGTTACGCATTCTCGCAAGGCTTAACTGTTGTGCAAAAATTTATGCTTCAACAAATTACTCGTAAACAGTAATTTAAATGAATGGAAATGAATTTATTCTCTAATATAATCCATATAAAAATTAAGTCCAACTGTTATCACCTAAGAGTCATAAAGTCCTGTTAGTATGTTTTATGAATTGGATAATAAAAAAATAAGTATATATCGCATAAAAGAAGAAGATATCAAAAGTAAAGCAGAGAAATAACACATGAATATTTTGACCACCTGTTAAAGTGAACAAGTGAATCACAATTCCATCCATGACAAGATGATGGTTTAAGCATAAGTAATAATAAAATAAGAACCCAAGACAAACCACATAAATGACATGACATGACAATATAATGAGCTAACACCCATTAGATGAATAGTGCGGAAGACAGACGTACAATATGGCAATGAAACGAAACTAAGAGACGAGAGCAAATCACAGCAGCAACAACAACATGAATGAAGACCCAATTGTTGAAATGACACAAAATAATAGAAAGAAAACTGAAAAAAGCGAAATGGTTAAAAGAAAAACTCATTAATTTCTAGTCATAGGATAACACAATCGAACATTTAGTGAAGAGAAGCAGAAGAAGAAGCAAAAACCTTTTTTTGTTTCTTTTTGTAGAAAAATTATAGTAATGTGAATATTTATATGTATGGGTGGCAAGTGCCACATTTGAATTTTGTTTATTTTCTCTTTCTCTCTCGTTATTTTACTATTGCAACTGTATACCACTACTATTGTACTGTTGTATAAACGAACAACACCACCAATCAATTTCATTTAACCCTAACACATTAAAGATAATCTCTTAACGGTTCAAAGACATTTTGGTAAATTGTTAAACAAACAATATATACATATGTACTGAATAAATCAAAGTATTGATATATTGGAAATGTATGAAAGGGCAGAATCAACTACATGATGCATATTTTTATTATCTATAAAAGCAAATTATTATTTTTATCTACACACAACTGTAGTAGGGAAAATTTACTCAAAATATAATTCAACCAAGAATTACGTAGAATAAGTTTTCCGAATATATTCACAGGGAAACTCAATTTCTTTTCTGTTGTCTATCTCTTGCTGTATTTAGCTTCTTTTATCAAATGATGTAACTAAACTAATTATACTATAAATTGTAAAAGAAAGTAGTGTAGAGTATAAATGGAATCGACTATAACATCTGCACTTGATTAAATATATTGTACACTCACACATGAGGTATATAACGTTCAGATGGTTCGCTTATCTCATAAATTTTGATCTAATTCTTTGCTTTTCTATTTTGTTTTCTTTGGCTTAACTAACGTTGCAATTTGTTAAGCGTTGACAATAATGCTATCATTGAGTAATAATAAATGGCCAAATGAACAATTAGTGATTATCTCTGGTGTGTTGATAAATACAATATTTAAAGAATTCAGCGCAGTTCTGTAACATGTAGTTACTATAATGGGAAGCCCCAACACATTAGTTTAGAGTTTTACTTCTTATTTTGCTAAATGAATTCCAAATCATGATTTAGGTTTTGAAGTGCAGCAAAATATTTCCCATATCTATAACTGTCGGTGCAGAAACCCATGATTGCAGTATTAAAGAACTTGTATAAGTCTACCAAGAAAAATCTGTACCCAAAATACGAAATAGCGAAAAGAGCAATTCACTTTATTATTTCATTTTGAGTTTTTTCATCGTTTCTCTTATTCTAATATAATCCAAATGTGCCTCTTGTTTATTTTATACTATATAAAGGTTATATCACAAGTAAATTATTTTCATCCTTAATCCATTTCTATATAATTTTTTCAACTATTTTCGTCCCTAACACATATTTATGATCATGTTGTTACCTTAACGCTCACTAGTGGATTTTTATTATGGTGCATATGTTCAAGGTTATCTAAACACTTTTATTGAAATAGTGAATTCAATTTCTACATGAGCAAAGGACAAAGTTGTAAATGTAAAAGACTCGGAAGTGGATTGCATTTGCATTTGAAATGAAGAAAAAAACATCATGATAAATATATTCACATATAATTGGGAGATTCTTTAAAATTTTATTTAAATTTACACTGGAATACAATTTAGAACTTCATATATGTACACTTACATAGCAAAACATTTTTCAAATAGTATGCTTGTGCGCCCAACAAACTTATAATAAGCAAAATAGCAAGGACCCTTTAAACATGGGAGCGGAGGGAGATGAGGAGATGCATACATAGAGAGAAGAACGAATACCAGGTGACTTCTACAAATTAGAACACATATCGAAAATTTAATAGATTTTCTAACAAGGTATAAAATTTATGCGTTATAGTCATGTACACTTTGTACGGTACATGTGAGCGTTGCTTTATACAAACAAACACATTTATACACATCTCAAAAATATAAATGCGTAGTGTAATGTCTGGGTATTTACATGTTCGTTGGTGTTGATATTCTCACATGATTTGCGTACGTGTAGCATCTCTGTTTCCCCCTTTCTTTCTTTCAATCTCGCTCTGAACACGATAACTACCACTGACTGGTGCTGTGTTTATTGAGTTTTGTTGTCGCGTTGTTGTCGTTATGTTCGCACTCAGGTGTGTTGTTTTGTTGTCGGTTAACAAATATGATACCAGCAGCAGTTAAAAACAGTTACACTTACACTAGAGGTGTTGCTGTTATTTGTAATGCAGTTCAGTTTATTTGTATACGAGTATCGTATATGCTTGTTGTTACTGTAACTGTTGTGTGGTATTTTTTTAATGTTTTGTATTATTTTTGATAATGTTGAAATAATGGTTTTGCAACGTGTTCAAATGGTGGCCAATTGGGATTTCAATTATTATCGTGAACAATTTTAAACACTTACAATGCACACACACAAAAGGATAATATGTTTATTCAATTTTTGGGTAAAAGACTTTTTAACGTTACTTCTTTCTCTTTTATTGTAATTCTACATTTCTATAGCCCACTCTTCCATACTTTCAATACTCTACACTGCTTGTGCTAAATAACGGCCGATTCAAGTTATGCGAGTACGTCTGTCCATAATTTCATCCTTTTTCAGACAGATGAATATTTTCAGTAATTTTAACGAAATTCGCACAAACCTGCATTATAATTATAGAAAATATTTCTCCAAGAAGGGTTAGCAAGTCAGCTGGGCCCATCACAACATTTTGACTTGTTAGAAAAAACGAAACATTTTTATATCTTTTTACGGATTTTTACGTTACACATAAACTTTTAATTGTTATCTGTGAAAAGAATAAATAACAAGACATTATACCCCATTCAACCTACCTAACGCACACAACCATAACGTTTAAAGCGGGCTGTCACGTTAAACTCAATTGTATGTTTTGTACTTTAAATAATTTGAATTATGTTGTCAGCAGCTGTGTGTGGTGTGTTGTACAAATGGCATGCGACGCAATATTGTCACCATCACCACCACTACTATACACCATCATTATCATTATTAGCTATATAATCACTACTGAGAACCCACAACTTTTACATGCAGCCAGCAAGCAGTACAGTATTTTGTGAAGCATTTTATTATGCTCTGGTAGCAGTGCTTCAATAATTACTTAAGCAATAAAGGGACACGTTGTCATTTATATTTTTATTGTTATTTTATAACATTTTAGTGAATTTTTAATTATATTTACCAAATATATTTTAAGGTGACAACAAATACAATAAATACATAAGAAAAATATTCCAATGTCAAGTGATTTGTTTTCAAGTTAATTTTCTTTGACGTTGTAGGAATTAATTTATGAATTATTTAAAACCAAGTCGCGTTAGTTTAAAGAAAAGAAAAGAAATAACAACAACAATAACTCATGAGAGTTAAAAAATGTACACAAAGCAAACAACTCTTTTGTCAAATGAATCACACAAACAACCGAAAAACTTTTTCCCTCTAGCTTTCCCCCTATGAATGCCTCTTGCACGCTCCTTGATGATTGAAATCATGTGCTTGTAATCAAAAAAAGACACACACGCACACAAAAGCAATTTCAATAACTTGTCAGAGATTGTGACATGATGATGATCTAAATGTTATGTGTTATGTAATCATATAATAATATAATACAACAATAATAATAACAACAACGACACTAAGTGGAGTTAAAGTGTTTCCGTTTTAATAAGATTACATATCCTACACTACTCCCTCGCACAAATTATATCAAAGGCCGAACGTATGTTCACTATCACAGTATACGCGTATGGATGTGACCCTTACAAAGACGCGTCACTTCAATTCCCAAAACAATTTGTTAAACAAACTCAAACAGTCAGGGACTCTTACCCCAAAAAAGAATTAAACAAAATAGAACAACGACAGCAATCAAAAGGCCAGTGATGTGCACTTGATGTTGATGCCGATACTTTTGATGCCGCAGAGAATATATTGTATATATCGGTGGCATATCAAATTTCCTTTGTACACACCCAGATAATACCAACGCACGCTTACGCATACGCTTCTTCCTCCTCCAATTGTACCCGGTTTCAGCTTTTCCTCTTTTATAGTATTGTGTTGTATAACTCGGCTGTAGTGTAATTGAAGTGTCAAACAGCGAAATTACAAAAACGCTTTAACTTTCTCTCTGTCAGCCTTTGTATTTCTACCATCACCATACCCAGGACATATTAGAATATTTCTACGTTCACAAACGAAAATTTTATGCGAGAGGGGTGTTCAATTAGCTGTAACATTATTCAATACACAAACAAACTTATGCTTACAGGAAATTTGTTTAATACACCGCTGCACCCACTACTGCGTACACTGTGTGTTTTGGTATTCCGTAATGATTACACTATAATCATATTACATAATGTGTGTGTATGTGGGTGCATGGGATGCTGGAATTTCGGGTACTATTCATCTAATCAGTTATTTTCTACTAATATGTATGATGCGTGAAACATGAAGAGACAATATATTAAAGATGTGGAAAAGTGATGTTCCACCCATATCGCCGCATATGTTTCATACGAGGAAGTTTCCCTCGCCCATCGCATTGTATCGTAGTTGTTTGGCGGATATTTACAAAAATTTTGACATTTTTTATTTATTTTATTGCAAGTTATGCAACAACTTATAAATTATCAATGTGCGTACACACAAGCATGATTTGTTATTTTTTTTCTATTTACAGTACATTTACAAGGATAAACAAAAAGATCTTTTGTTGGAAAAACTATATCATTTTTGACTATTCATGGGAAATCGGAACAGCTGTTGACACATTTTGTTACAAATTTATTAATTTTTTTTATTGCTGATGTTGTAATGTTGAGATTAAGATAAATTATCTTGTAATATCTCCAAGGCCAGTCTCACATTAAATACTTACTTCTCAATTTTTCCAATGGCTCATGTTTGGGAGTATGAGACGGCACCACAGAATGGTGCGGATGTTGACCGTAACCGGTGACTAAATCTTGATTGGTGCCATGATGCAGATGACTTAAACTGCCAATGGGCATTAAACTGGAAATGGCGGGTGAAATGCTAATCGTTGAACTAGAATCATGAAGACTGTGATGATTATGTAAATGATCATTGCCACCACCACCGACGGAGGTGTTGCTGCCACCATTTACTGTTGAACTGCCAGTACTGCCGCTGCTTAGAGCCGTACTGGTGGTAGTGGCACTCTCAGCTGAACCGGATGAACCTGTACCAGCCGCTGTACCTGCACTCACCAAGTCCTGTAGACATAAACCTGTTGATTCGGCGGACATAGCTTCTAAACCATTTAAAGCACCACCAATGCCAATACCTCCAACACCACCACCACCGCCGCCACCATTACCTGGTGTAATTGTATTACCAACTATACCAAGACCGCCACCAGCAACACTACCGCTACTGGTGCGGTCCATACCCAAGTAAGTGGGAAAAATGGTGCTGAAACCTTGCGCCACAGCCTGATGTGATTGATGATGAGGATGCAGTGTGTGCGGCTGCTGATGATGGTGAGGATGGAGTGGCGGCAGATGATGGTCTCTACCAGAGAACTTCGTCGTAACGACGTCCTTGAAATGTTGCAAAAATGTGGTAGTCGTGGTGAGGCCGGTATCGTACACAATGGAAAATTAGAAAATCAACAACGATTCAATTGTCTATAAATAGGCCCAGTAGCGTTGGTACAAAGAGTCTGTAAATAAAGTTAAATAAAAGTTTAGTCTTTTTTCTTTTATATTCAGAAATGAAGGTTAATTTTTAAAAGACTTCCAAAAATTTATAATATGTTTAAATTTGAAATATGTTAAATGCGTCATTAGGAGTGGTTGAATATATTTAATAAATTTTAATAATAAAACTTCTTCCAAAGCAGAACCTTTCATGAGGTGAATGCGAATATCTCATAAAGCGGGACTTCGTAACAAGGACACAAACTTAAGCTATAGTTGTCTTAAATATGAAAAATATCGTCAATCTAAAATGTGGATGTCCATGTTTAATGAATCACTAACGAAACTAATGTGAAATCTTTCTTCTTCCATTTGAAGTTCAATACCTTTTAATGAAATGTAAAATTGACGGCGTAAAGTTTAATTTTTTCGGTTTCCTCAACAAAATTCGCGCAGATGGGTGTTGTTACGCAATATAAAATAACACGTATAACTGTTTTATATGAAACATATTCTTAAGGTCTTTTATCTTTTTCTTGTTGTTAAGTCTTCCCATCGCCTCAAACAAATAATGTCTTGATAAAGATAATTCCGTACAGACCCACTCTGTCACAAAATTATACACGTTTTCTCATTTGCATGATTTCTTATCTGAGTAAATATTTAAGTAATCGTAAAGCCGTAAAACATTGTAGCCTCTAAAATAAAAGAACATATGGAAAAGGAAATCTTGATAGGTTACAGTTATATAATTGACTTAAAGTTTGATGGAAAACAAAAAATAAATATAAAATTAAAGTAAAAACCTTGCACTAAATTAATTGAGCGCTAGAGTATTATATAAATTTACTGACACTCTAAATGACAGTTGGAAATAACTGCTTTAAACTTAAAACGAGCAGTATTTTTGACTCTCAAAAAATTTTTTTTCTAATAATTGTTTTAATTTTTCTTCCGCTTTTTGTTTTGTATCCCCACCCAAATAAGTTACCAAAATAGTTATTTCGTTTGTAACGGCGCGAAAGAGGCCTCAGAGGCCTACAAAGATGAGCAACAAAATATGAGGCGATCTGAACATGACTACGCTTTGAGTTGAAATTTTAAAAGTGTACTTTACTGTTTAATCTTATAAACAACCACACAATTTTTGTAAAATGGAGGCATGGCCCGTATATTTGATGTTGCGAATTGTCATTTAACAAAATTTCTGATAATTAAATGAAATTTCATGGTTGTAGACGCTATTTCGCTCTGCTTTTTCCATTTTAAATGGAAAACCTCCTACTTGGATTAAAAATCTTAGCACATGGCTACAATGAAACTTTCAAAAATCAATATGTTAAACACAAGTAAACAAAGGCATGTTCAGCTGAGACCAAATTTTGAATACCCTATATCTAAACACCAAAGCTCCCAAAGAGTAGTGTATATGCCAATACAGGTTCTGTACTTTATAAGTTGTTCGGAAAATTCTTTAACAAATTGAACTTTTTCAGTTTTTTGCACTGTGGGGGTAACTGTTATATACTGATATAAATATTACTGCTCACCTTCTTTTCTTTGTATTGTTATTAATTAATTAATTTAATCCACTTGAACATGGGTAATTATATATAAAGAGTAAGTGTGAAAAATATTTCAAATGTCTATCTTCAAAAAATTGCCTTAAAGCTTATTTTCATTAAAATTCCGGTAAAATTCTTCCAACGATTTTAGCCGACGGTCACGTATTGTGGTAGCATTAAATCAATCAATCACACGCAATTAATATAAACTACACATACACGAGTGGATTTTTTTAGTTATTTTAAAATTGTTATTGTGTTTTTTTTTAAATCCTTCTCTATTTCGATTATCACAGAGAATTAGGTGAATGTCAACAAAATTATTGCGTAATAAATAATTCACTTGTTCTATTTATTTATTTTTTATTTCAGTTTTTGTTTATTACTATACACGCAGACACCGAGGATTTTCGTTTGAAATTAATTTTCATTAAAAATAATTTTAATCGCCCCGTTGACAAATCGCACAAATCGCTTTTTAATGTTAGTATTTAAATAGGATTAGCTGGGATTTTTACCAATTTATTTTGATTTGCTATTGTTGTTAGTATTGCTGTTGGTGTTTTTTGTTAATATTGTTGGTGGCTCATGAAATCACACTTTCACTTTTTTTATTCAATTCAACTTAAAATGTTTATAAACACCTCACTTTTTTTAGTTTTGCTGCTCAGTTAATTTTTGTATAATTTAGTTATTGACATACCGCGCCATTCCATGCCAAATGAGACCAGGCTGCATAAATAAAGAGCAAAGCTATGCTTTGAATATTAGTGTGGTGAATGGATGTGCGTGTCGGTCGTCTGCTTATAATCGATTTAGTGCTTTTCAAATCCGCGACGGCTTTAACGTTTTAATAATTTAATCCACTAGGTAATTAGAGAGACGAGCGACCCGTTATGTGGCATACAATAAACAGTCTAAATATACTAAGCAACAAGGCGCGTATAGTTGGACTTTAAAGTTTTTACGATGAAGGTAAATAATCAACTGTTGTTGTTGAGGTTTTGTGTTTGGGTAATCAGGCTAGAAAACGAGTGGCGCGCATATAATGAACACTGAAGCGAGCGAATACACGAAAACATTTATTTTTGTTAGTTTGTTCGTTTGTAATGCCATAGCACCTAATAAGTAGAAGTGGTTATTGTGCGACAACACTAGACGAGTATCAGTAAACGAATGATAAGGTTAAGTAAAGCAAAGTAAAGTAAAGCAGCACAAAACGGAAAACGGAAACGGTAACGCTTCCAGAGAATGCTGTGATTGTGTGGCTTTTGTTTCGTTTGGTTGTTTGTTTGTCGGATAGTGTACCACACCAACAACTGCCATTTAATGAAATTAGGGCGGTTTATTATGTGTACTTTATATGCTATGTACAAATGTCATTATTGCTTTATAAACAAACGTAGCTGTTATATAAGTGCAACAAAGACACCATGATTTCTCGTTTGTGTGATATATTGTATGAACTATAATATAAATAGTCTTTCTCTTTCTCTAACCCAAACACCATATACTAATAAGTACACCATTCCCCCAACAACAAAACACCGTGTATAACGAAAACGTGACTTAAAAATGCTTTAGCAAAAGTATAACTGAATGGAAAACTTAGAAATGTAGAAATAAATGGTACGTACTCTCGGCAATAGAAAAAAGGAAGAAATTTATCTCTGAACAACACAGTACACAGTTAGAGTACTATAACAATAAACGAGTACACAATGCCCGATTATATGTTTACGAACATTAAACAGAGAGAATAAGATGTGTGTGTGTGTGTGCAATTATTAGATGTAAAAAAGTAACGAGTTCTGCATGGTATAACATTAGCTAGAAAGAGGGAGAAAGAGTGAGAGTAACAGTGTGTCTACGTTCTCTCTGAGGTGCAACGCAGCTCTTCGTTTAATAAAAGGCACAACCCTAATAAAACGTTTGCACGTACAGTATGATTTATTATATAGTTAACTCTTTCTTACTCTCGTACATTTGCAATGCCCCCATATTAAGCTACTGTTGTTGGATTGTACTTCTGGTGACTGCCGTCTGTTCTTAGTTTTGCGGCCATATTTGTCTTTTAGATTTTATTTCTTTCTCTTCTTCTTTCTTCATGTACAATACAATTTATTCTTCATTTTTGTAATTTTTCTCCTTGCTTCCCTGTACAATAGTTGGAATTTTTGAAGAAAATATTCTGCGTTAGGTATCTCTGTGGGTTTGTGTGTATATTTATTTTAAATTTAGAAAAATGTGTTTTGTGTTGGTTAATTTTTTCCCAAAACATACGCCAAAGGGAAACACGCTTGATGTATACATATAGAGGAATGTTCAGTTGTCTTTGGTAACTTGGTAATCTGTTCTAACAATTTTTTTTCGTATTTTTGCTTGCTCATTTTTACTGGGTGTCAAGGGCGTTTTGTTATCCCATATTATTATTGTTATTATTTTTGCTCAGAATACTGTACAGATAGGATTGCCGTTGTTGTTGCAGACTGTCCTTTGTGTATACATATTATATAAACATGTAGGTTTTTTATAAACACAAGAAGCGTTATTTTATATACTCTTATTGGTTAACATTATAAGAATCATGTTGTATCATCATTACCATCATGATGATTATTAACGTAATGAGGAGTATTATTATAATTGTATAATGTTGAGACTAAACCATTTGTCTTTTCTGTCCTTTGCCTTTTAAAATATATACGTTATAAAGGGAATAAAAACGCAATTTCGGTTTTTTAGAAATAACTGAAAAGGTTATCGCTTTGTCTTTACCTTTCACCTTTTACTTATTATTTATATATATGTACATATATAGAGTTTTATATATTATATAAAAGGCTGATGTTTGATTTGATTTTTTTTTTCAATTTTTTACCTCCGTTACTGTTTATCTTAAATGAAGTCTTCTTCTGTTTTAAATAAAATTTTCTTATTATAACTAAAGTTTTCATTTCTTGGTGTTGCTTTCATATCATTTAAATGTGCATCTTTCTTTCATTGTACTCTGCGCAAATAATGAAGCTTATAATTAAAAGGTGTGCATATATTTTTGATCAGTTTGTTTGTCCCTTGTGTGAGCAATCTTATATGAAATTTAGTAGAAACTCGTAAAGATCAAATATCAGTTTCGTATTATAAAAGTAGGGTGTCTGAAAGTGGCCAAAATCAAATAATAATAGCGCCACCCATTTCACAAAAAAATCTTCTTGTTTTATGCTACAATGCAATTTTTAAAAATTATATATCTGCCACGCCCACATTATTTTAAAAGGAAAGCAAAATTGATCCTGACATAAACTCTTTACTTGTTTTTTTAAATATATATTTTCTTATTCTTTCTTTCTTTCATTTATTTATGTGTTTAAGTTTGTGATTTATTCTTAAGAGAATAAGGGAAGCTACAGGGAAAAATTGATTAAAATTCACAACATCACTCAGTTAGAGTTGATATTTTTCTTATCTTTTATTATTACTGTACTTTTGTGTTTATAAACGTGCAGTATACGGTCTTTTTCCTTTTATATATAATATATATACAGCAATATATCCTCTCTTATTTACTGCGTATAAATGATTTATTCTAAAATTTCTATGTAGGTATTGTGATATTTATTGTTTTACTGTTGTGTTTGAGTTATTAGTTTAGAGATGTGTTTTTTATGAATTTTAATAAATTTTAAAATAATCGTAAAAGAATATGTGAAAATTTAAACAAGAAGAAAAATTTTTAAGTTTCCATGATATGCATGCTTTCGGCAACAAAACAACATTTGCCCTATGAACGCATAAAATCTGCCGCAAATACTTGCGCTAATTCGCAAATGTGTGTATAAACGCTAACATTGATACTTTACCTGGGATTTTTGGTGTATTTTGGTAAACTGTTGTTACATTAGGGTTTTGGGACTAATAGAATGCAAAAAATGGTTTTTGCAAAACACTCTAATCCTGCTGTATGCACACACAACAATGTTGTTTGTAAAACGAACCACCAGACCAATTACAAATAGTTAAAAATATGCGTTTTCCCCAAATGTTCGTTGTATGCACATGAGATATGCAACAACACCGTTGTTTACCGTAAGAGGAGACTAGAAATACATATATATGTATATGCACAGCGACACAATGAAATTTCGCAAAATAAAGTCAAAAGGCTGCCAGTTTGTTACCATGCAATATAGCTTAGAAGATTCAAAAATATGATGGAAAAAATTTGAGTTTTGTACTAACTTTTAAGAGAAAAATATATATTGCATGACTACCTCCTTAACATACTGATGTAGGATAGGCGTATGCAACGAATTTTTTGTTCACTTCAAGTCGAACTTCATTTTTCAAACATGTCGATTTAGCTATTTTGAAAGTCATATTTCTCATAATTTTCCAAATTTTCTTGTTATTGAAAAATGAGCAGCCGTATATTTAAGCATTTTCTCCCCTGTCGCCAAATCACAGTACGATGGACAATTTTATTCAATTTTAAGCAAAAGAGCTGCATCTGCAACATTTGAATTCTTTCCACCTTTATTTAAACACATCGCATAAACAAAACATTCTACCATGCAGTCATTCCTTTAAAGCTTTTAAATTAAATGTCAAGACAAATATATAAAAGGAAAATGGAAAATATATAAAAAAAATTATTTCAATTGCATAAAAAACAAAAAGGAAAACTGTTATAATACATACGTATATATATACAAAAGGATTAAGCAGAAAACATAAAGGAAAAGAAAGAGGTAGAAGGGAGAAAAGCAATGTCAACCAGGACAACCTGCTTAAGCTGGTAGCATACACAGAATCCACCATTACTTTCTTACTGCATATAACCTTATGTAACACAGAATGAATAAAACTAATATTTAGTTATTTTATATATACACATAACGTACGCTTATACATATATTCTTTGATCTCTGTATGTGTATGGTTTAAAAAAACTGCAACTGTTTGTAAAGAGATGTATTTTTAGTTTATTGACTTCTTCTTCTTGGGAAAAGTGCTTTTTACAGAGATTTTATCCTGTTTTTAGCAATAAACAACAATAACAAAAATAAGAGCAGTAGCAATAGCAATGTTATATTGATAATCCACATACACCATTACAAATAATGCCCTTTTTATATACTTCAACATGCAATAAGTTATTGAAAAAATAACACAATTATTAAACAACACATAATTGTTTAATATTTGGTAAGTACTTGACAAAAACGAATGAAAATAGAGATTTTAATGTATTTAATTTAATAAAAATGTATTAGAATCAAAATCTAAATCGATTCAGTCTGTCCGACTGCCTATCCTAACCTATTTAATCAATCTACAGATCACATTTTTTTAAGATGGTAGTTTTATGAATATAAGCAGAGTTAACTTAATGCATAAATTCAAATTGAAATTTTCTATTCTAATCGTCTTGTGTCTCTGTTTTAATTCTTAAATAAATGCATAATTTAAATAAAAAGCCATTCATTATGTGCGTGTAGTGGATATTTGTGACTTCAAAGAAAACCATATTTTTGTAAAATTATTGTTTTGAAACTTTTTACTACCCCACGACCGCTTCTATTGCATTTGAATTGTATTCCTTCCTTTCATACATATATGCATGCTCACATACGTATGCGTGTGTGTGTGTGTGTGTGTGTGTTATTAATCTTCACATAATCCTTGAACACGACGAAATGAAATATGGCATCAGTTGTCAGTTAGAGACAGACACACACAGCCATACCCAGAGACAGAGAGAGAGAGAGAAGGGGATAGAATACGAAGAGCAAAACTTTAGATAGAAATATTTAAATTTATATAGAAAATACCAAAGACTTGGTACATTACCCACCAAAACGGGGGAGAGTTTTGAATAATGTTTAAGAAAATCTATAAATTGTAAGACTTTCTATGGTTGCCTTTAATGTTTAATGATTTGGGGTTTTTCATTGAAAAAATGTATAATTTCTTAAATGAGATGAAATACTTTGTTTCAGTTGGAATTAAGATAGAATCAGGTTTTTTAGACATCCTGCATATATGTATAAGAAACGTACCCGTGGGCACAGCTTGTGTACAAGAGGACGTTCTTTTAATTGCTGTTATTAGGTTAAGCTGCTACCTCTTTTCAACTCACCTATTTATAGGGTTTATATGATTAAAAACAGTTTTATGGTTGTTTTGTCTGCTTTTTACAAAACTTTCCATTTCGTTTATAAATCTTGCTGCCCTTAAAAATTAAGCTTATTTAAATAGCACCCAAAAGGAAAATGAAAAAACCCTCAAAACTACCTTCCTCTCTCTCTCTCTCTCTCTCTCTCTCTCTCTTTATTCTGTCATGTGACAGAAATA
Source organism: Ornithomya fringillina (assembly GCA_963978525.1). NCBI lineage: Eukaryota > Metazoa > Arthropoda > Insecta > Diptera > Hippoboscidae > Ornithomya > Ornithomya fringillina. The sequence continues at coordinate 35,405,865 of OZ021691.1, read as the reverse complement.
CTAATTAATAAATTACACTAAAAGTTGAATTCAACCCACCATCAACCAGAAAAAAAAACACCACAAATTAATGAAAATAAAGTAAAAAAATCAACCAGGCAAATATTCTTCAATCGCACCAACAATTAAAAACAAAGCACTGCTCAATGGTTATAATGTTGTAACAACAATAACAAGAGCACCTCTAATAGAGCAGAAAAAATAGTATCATAATATCGATTTAAATTAATTTTTGTTAGAAGGATGCTCAAGCGAAAATCCCCCATTACCGTAAAGTACTTGTAACCAAGTCTCTTCGGTGTCATGAAAAAATGGTGTTGCACTTAACGTGTACATTTGAAATATGTATGTACTCGTTCATATAACAATATGGTGTGTACGAAATGAAGAGCACACCGTTCGGTCTGGTGGCGAGAACAAATAATAAGAATAAAACAAATGAGTAAAAAGTTTTAAATTTGGCTTAAGTCAAACCATATACACCACTGACCTTGGTACTAAATAGAAGTAACTAAAATGTCACATTAAGATACAAAACGTACAAGAGTACAAAGTAGAAAAGTGTGAGTTAATAAAAATTAGTTCTAAAACATTCACCTGGGAAGTTCATTAGTACCAGTACTAATAAAGAAGTATTAGAAGTATTCAAATTATTGTTGTTCCACGAACTTCAAAGCTCTGAAAAAGTGCACATGCCGTTTCCCTTAAGTAGTTGTGTGTATAAAAAACATTCATAACATTATATGTTATGTGTATAGATATACGTATATACTTACATATACAGGGAAATGCACGTTCGTGAAAACGGTAGAGACCTGTTAAATAAAAAAGTGAAAATAAAACAAAAATGATATAAAAATTGTTCGGTAAACATAACGCGCGTCGTGACATTCTCTCCTTGTTTGATGTACAGCAAAGCAAACAAATTAAAATTGCCAGAGAGTGGAAGCCAACACTAAATGAAGAATTTTTTTTTAATTTTTTTCAAGTTTTTTATTTTCGATCTATGTGCATTTCGCGAAACATTAATAAAAAACTAAAAGCAAAGAAAAAAAGGTTAAAAGTGTAGGAGAAAAAATTTTAGAACTTCCAAAATAAACATTAAAGACAATTATGTACAAATATTTTTTTGTTTTATTCAAAAGAAATACATTTTACTACAATAACAACAACAAAAAAGCGTACGTTTCTTAAATAAAATCAAAATCGTTCAATTATCCGGGAAATGTATCACATAGAGTTCATTTAACAAATATTTTACCTACGGCCTGTGGAGCGATTGTCCAAGAAAAGGAAACACTTGAAACATTCGTTACTCGTTTGTTTTTGCAATAGAACTCCACCCATAAATCATGCCATTATGGTCGTGATGGGAGGAGTGTCGGCTTACTTACTTACTTAATTGTGTGAGTTGTAGAGAAATTATATCCGTTTCATTTCCACTACAATCCTGCGCATAATCTTACGTACGGCATGAAATAATACATATTTCAAGCAAAACAATTTCCCCGTTTTTTGGTATTGTGTGCAATACATGAACAATAAAAATGTCTGTGGTTTGTTGTTGTTGTTATTATGTTCTTTTACCCCTATATTTATTCTATTTTCCTTTATTTAACCTTTATCTGCTCTTGTGCTTTTCATAAAATTCTTTCGATGGGTACATCGCCGTTTTATGATAACAGACCAAAAACAAATGTTTTGGGACAATTGGAGAGAAGAAGACGAATTTTATAATGCCGTCATATACAATAGATAAAACAATTACATACTCTTGTTTTAATGCAATATTTTATCTATACATATGTATGAATGTATGCTTAAGAAAGAGAGTTAATTTAAATTGTGTTTCATGATTTATGAAAGTTTCTGTTACATTTATAAGTTATTATAACTGTTATAGACAAAGAACTTGCGATTTCTTGCTCAATTTCAATACAAAACTCTGAACGGCTCCATCAGCATTAAAAAAATACATTAAAAATGGACGTTTTGTCCATTTACTTGTGGTCAAGTGATCAAAACATTTTATCATTAAATCCGTTTCATTTATTAACGACTTAATAAAATATCATAAAACAAAAAAAAAAGATTGATAACAATCAAAGTTATGACAGGAGCAAATAGTATTAGCGCCAAAAGTGTTTTTATCTCTAAAAACACAATAATGCTACAAAGTGTTAACTATGAAATGTTGTTGTTGCCATTGGCTAAAGAATATTTATAGAAAACGTCATAATTTAAGATTAAAAAAATGAAAACAATTTGTGGCAATTTTTGACATACCATTAAGTATTCAGAATTACAATACATTCAATTATCATTATATTAAAAAACACTGGGCAATGAGTTAGATAGACTGTCAGACATTTTATGAAAGTATTCAGTGGAACATCGGGTATTAGGTGAATCCGACTTGTAAGTAAGTGCACGCCTCGATATCAAGCTTAAACAGACGTCACAACACTACAAATATTGAAACGAACACAAGTAGTAATAATTACTCACACAATTAAATGCAACCACATTCATATGAACTCATTTTCTTTATATGAAGTGTAAACAATTTTTGTTGAGGACCTTAACCTTTCACTGACTATAGAGCAATATATATATAATATTTACCTATTTTAAAATGTCTTGTATTCTTTTATATAATATTGACACATGCACATATAAGGTAACGCTCTTTCTATAATTTTATATCAAACACAACCATATCTTCTTCATACGGAAAAGTCATAAAGAGTATAAATAAATATTGAACAACAACATTATAAGCGTTGCTTTCTGGGGTGTAAGTATGTGTGCATATATGCTTTTGTATGTACGTGCAAACATATATAGAAAAGTTTACCAATTTTATGGCCCTATGACAGCAATGATAAGAATGCATAAGCACATGTGAATACTTTATAAACGCATGTAGTTTTTATTGCCTCCCAACCACCTAATGATGTGGTGGTGTAGTGGAACAGAACTTGTTGTACACGAATGACATTAAAATACAACAACTGCTACAACATATGGCGTACATACATATATTGCTTTGTTACCATTGCTATTAGCAGTGCTTTGTAACAGGCACACACCGTGTGGTACGACCACTGGAGTAGAATGTGTGCATTTGAAAACTGATCAACCCCAACATTGACTTTACAAGTGAAAAAAATATAAAATATTACTCGTATGTTTATTTGTGTTAGTTATCAAAGTTAATTATACCAAAAGTTTGACTCTCCAAACTAATTACCAATCACTCAAAGTCTACGCTAATTATAATATTTGTAGGTTACATTTTGAAATTGTGCTCTATGCATTCGTTAGGGAGTGATATCTCTGTTTAAACATTGTATTGCAACTGTTTTTGTTGTTGTTATTATTATTATTACTACATATACGTGATAGTTAAGCTCATGCTTTAGTTATAAAGCTGTTCGGCTTAGCAAGTTTATAAAACTTGAGCGTTTAATTGTAACGAATGCAAAAAGTTAAGATCTCTTGTAATAATTTTTATTATGTACTATTGTTGTTGTTTCTGTTTGTTTGTTTGATTATTTTCCATTACAATTAAAATTTTGAATGTTTAGAATCAATTAATGGACCGGCACAAACGCATTGCCGCCGCAATAACTTAAACATAAAATAAAATAAAATAAAACTAAATTAAATTAAATAAATTTTGTAACATATTTTATTAAAATAATGTTATTTTTATATATTTCGAACAACAATGAAAACTACCTTTAGCGAAACAGACTCACGTCACGTGTTGCTGTTTCACAGTTGCTCATCACGCCTCTTTAACTTACTTATTCATAATTTATTTTGTATATCACAAACATGCGTCTGATGGTGGTGGCTAAGTAGTTCTAATGTTTATTTATTTATTTCATATTATTTTTGCACACGTTTTTGTACACAATCTCCCATGCTCTTCTTTTCATGGGTAATAAATTATTTTGATTTTGTTTTATATTTATCTCTGCGACCTAAAAAGTACTTAAACTTCTGCATGCAATAGAACCTAAAGAAGCGTACATTTTACAATTTAGAGGATGCATTAATTTGTATAACTTTCATATATAAAATTACAGTTTTTTTGAATTTTATGCTAGAAATTACATTTAAAACATATTATGTATGTATTGTTCATAAGTTGCAGGAACATGTCAGGTTGTTTGCGTTAAGAAAAGGAGACAGAGGAGAAGGGGGAAAGGCAGTCTCTAAAGCTTCTTTCTATGTAGACGCTACAAATGTTTTGACAAAATGATGGTGGATATTAAAATGTTTTCAATTCATTCAATATTTCTGCAACGGCTTTATAGTTTATTAGATAGACACGATGTTCTAACTAATCATGGATACTTTCAAAAAAACATCACTCTCGCCTTAAAATAAATACAATTCATTTAAGGGATCTTCCAGCTATGTTAATACATTAAGTAAAATAGGAAAACATTTTAAAAATGTTTACTTTTCAATCCAAAAAGAATCAAGTTGAATTAAATTATTGGTATTTGTCCAATTAAACGCTGGGACGCCTTAATATTGTTCTTGTAGGCATGATTTATACACTTGCCGGTGCATAAATACAATTCTATTTGTTCAATTTTCCACTTTATTAAACCAACACTAAAATATTTCCGTGGTAATATTGTCAGCGGGTGTTGGTGGAAGCATCAACGCTGTGGTCACGTGACCAACGGAGGCAATTGTTTCACACAGATTGAAATTTTTCTCTCCGTCACTCCTCATGTTACATTCCGACCATTCGACACGTGTTAGCTGTCGCCTAATGTCAACGCCGTATCATCCCTTCAGTGTGCCTATACGTGCCATAGTGCACAAACCAAGTGAGTAAAGGAGTCTGTCAACCAACCAACTTCGAACTTCTATGTAAGAAGCAATAGAACAAAACATAAACGCGTTCTAGTGTGTCATCATGTGCAAATATTTTCATTTCGTGTTATTCATGGATGTGTACCGATGAGAAATATTCTTAGATGTACAACTATGCATACTCGTCAAAGTCGCTGTTTATTTGTCTTGATTGGGTTGTTCCATTCAGTTTGCCACACTTGCCACACAAAATCAATTTTGTACAGCAATCTAAGCATGCACTAATAACGAACAAACGCACATGCACAAATATCGCATCATTTGAAAATCAAACATTAAATGCTAACGAATGTGTCATCTTTTCCGTGTTGTTGGTATAACTCGGTCGGTTATGAAAGTTGTTATTGTTGCTTGTATTTTTCTCGTTGTTTTAAGTCACGTGTCGTATTGTGCGTATGCCTTTTCCATTTAGGTAGCTAATCTATCAAATAATGCCAAAGACACAGACACAAACTCCTACTTGCATTCCACTTGATGTAGACATTGTTCGTTTTGTTGTTCTTTTTTTATATACAATTATTTATGCAATGATTTCGTGCAGTTTTTGATTTATTTTTATACCCTTTTGTACACTATAGCACCTGTAGTCTATTAAATGGAAATGGAACAAATCCTGTACCCAAGATACCGACTAAATACTAAATCGGTTGCTGGAAACTGAATGGCAAACTTGACAGAATTTTAGATATATTCGGAGAGGTCAGGGATAAATAGGAAAAATATTTCCTGTTGGATACCATGCGTTACAGAAATCATTCGAGAATAGCCCGAATTGAATGAAACTCTTTGTTGGTTACTTTTAACACAACTTACTACAAGTCGTTATCTCTCCTTAATATTTATTCGCTTGATATGATTTTATCTAAAGTACATTCAAGTTGCCTACTCATTAATATCAGGTACTTGACTTTGATAGAAATTTTTCCCATAAAAATAGTTGAAATTTAAAAATATTTACATTTATAAATTCGTGTAAAAACAAACAATTCTTGGTATGGTTTTTAAGATTAATATCAATAAATCACTTCATACGTTTTAGTATTTTTTCCATAAACCCATTTACCGGAATCGGTTATTATTTTACCAATTATTCCATATGCTCTTCTTGGTAAAGTGTTGTTGTTTTTTTAAATGAACGGCACACGTTTGTTAAACAAACACTTATGTAATTACAGGCTTATGTTGCCCACACACTCCAATCATTTCCGACACTTTCCAACAAAAATCTGAAATGTATACAGATATCTAGTCACCCTCCTTTTGAAATACATATAAACAATATAGAGTGGTGTTGTTATACGTTAACAAAGAATTAAAAAACAAAGTTTTGTTAATCTTAGTAAAAGCGATGCGCTGACACAATAATTTTTTTTATTTTACACAAGTTTGAGTTGGATTGACATCAAAGTACCTACAATGGAATGTTATTTGATTTAACTTTTTATACTCTCCACATAACGTGAGGGCGTAAGTCCATAAGTTCATTTGAAAAAAAAGGTATGTTGGATAATAGAAATATAATATGAACCTTGTACGTAAATGCCATTAGAGTGACACTTTAGGTATCATTGGCAGCAATCAATATTATGAAAAAAATGTGCCTACTTTTAGAACGAAAAGTATCGCAACAATCTTAATACGGTATCTGCGATATTAACCACTTATCTACATAAAATAATATAGCCTACTGTTAGGATGTACTCTCAACTGCAGCGCACACATTCATACTAACTTTGTATCATGTGCGCAAATAAATATTTTTCAAAGCAATAAAAGCATTTATATCGAAAACAGGCAATAAAAGAGTCACTCCTTATATGACAATACCATATAAGATGTGACTCTTTTTTTGCCTGTGTGCAATATGTCGTCGAGTATTTAAGAATAATAATTTAATTTATTAAAGGGGGTCCTAATCTAAATGTACATTCTATTATATATTAATATGATATAAAAACAACGGATAAGATCATATATAATTTGGCTTGTTTCATAAAACAAAGTAGAAGAAAAACAAAACTGGCAAACAGTGGCTGTTTCACCCACGTCGTGTTATTTTCACACGTAAGCCATCTTTCGGCCTGAGTATTAGTTCACTTAATAGTGTTAGATCTTCACGTCTATCTATGGCCTCGATTTTGTACTTTCTCAATACTGTTGATATAACGGCCTTCTCCTCCAATATAGCAAACTTCTGACCAATGCAATTACGCGGGCCAGCACTAAACGGTATATAAGCGAAGGGATGACGACCCATGCAATTTTCGGGTAGAAAATTATCAGGATTGAATTGTTCGGGTTTGGGAAATACACGAGGATTACGATGCAGCATATAAGTCATAATAAGGGCGGTAGTACCAGCAGGTATTAAATAATCACCTGTAAAAAATTAATAATTTTTAATGTTTAGTTAATATGTGTAGAAGGTGTAAGTTACCAATTTGTACATCTTCATTTATGGATCGACCCATCATAGGTACTGATGGAAAAAGTCTTAAAGCATCCTTGATACAATACTCCAAATAACGCATATTCATTAGATTTTTCATGGTGGCCGGTGTGTCACGATCCTCACCAAATATTGTTTCCAACTCTTCCACCACTCGTTGCTGATATTCAGGATGGCAACCCAATAAAAATAGAGTCCACGATATGGCAGCTGATGTGGTGTCATGACCTTCAAACATAAATGTGTCCACTTCTTCTCTTATATCATCGTTCGAGAGCTGAGTACCATCTTTCGAATACTCAATCAACAAATCCAAAAATGCCAAACGCTTCTTTTTACCCAAATCATCGTAAGCATCCGCCTTATTACCCGGCACATTGTTATTAAGCAAATTGTCCCTCAATTCGGCCTTACGTTCTCGTATCACTTTATTGGAGAAGCTGTGCAAAATATTTAGATAGTTGCGATGACGTTCGTAATCTTTAGTTAAACGAAATATCGCATCAAAATGTAGCCAAAGTTTTGCTTGACGACTTTGTACAATTTCACCCACGCTATGATGGGGAAAAAGAATAGGAAAGTTCAGCTTACTTTATATAGTCTATTAAAAGCAATTACTCTACTTTCTTACATTGCTTTGAAATTATTCATATTTCTGCTTACTCACCCATATACGGCTTTAACATAATCCGATTCACTATTACTCTGAGCATGTATATTACGACCCATAGCAGTTTCTAAATAACGGTTTCTAAAGTTATTTCAAGGAACAGGGAAATATTTACAAGTACAAAACCCTCACCACATACAATATCCAAAGTGCACAAGGTAACATACGGAAATATATTAAAGGCTGTTGAACCGATCTCTTGCTCCAATTTACGCGTGAGTATAATACTTTGCTCATTAAAAACATCAATGAAATCATCCAATATTTTGAAATGAAAAGCTGGTGTTAAAATCTTTCGAAGAGGAATGTGCGATAATCAGATTAAATTTGTAACCATTTTTTGTTACACTCTTCAGTTATTGCTCATTATCAATTGACTACACAACTACTACCAACCTTTCTTCTTGAGTGCCATTTTCGTCCAGAGCTGGTCAACAAACCAGTACCCAACCAAGGTCTTAAATAATCATAATCATGACTTTTATCAATAAATTTTGGGCTATTAAGTATAGGCTGCGAAATTATGTACAAAAAAAATTCATTTTAAAAATCATAAAACATTATAATAAATTATGTTACCTCCACTGTTTCAGGATCGAATAGCAAAATGTAGGGCGAATTGCCTTGCCATATTTTATTGAAACCAATGCGATTGCCCCAAAGCTTTTGCGAGCCCGTAATACGAGCAAATAACTCTGTGGAAAAAAATCATTTATGTGTGCATGGTAAACTCATAAAATTTAAATACAAAACGTAGCATTGTATAGTTCGTAACATTATTCACAATTAATTTACAGCTTGAGAATGTTTAGTACCTTTTAAACATAACACGCACCGTTTATCTTTCTTTCAATTAACATTTTACTAAAATATATTCTTCTCAATTAGCACCAGACAAACTTTAATAAATGTGAGATGAAAAGAAGCCGCCACCTACTAATGATGGGAACGTAGCTTTAACCTTGGCAATAACATTTTTTTCTACTTAAAGAAAAAACTACTTACAACGCATTGTTTGCACGTGTAAACAACTACTTAAGATAACAAGTGGCCAAATGTATTTAAAAATTATGATAATGTTAAGGTTAACCTTACACCAAAACCAAACAAAAGTAAAGTCAGTACTTGCAACATTTCTTAAAGATTATAAACAATGAATAATTGAAAGTAATTTATCACATATTGACTGAGTGAGTGCATAAAAAAGAAGTTAAAACTCCAATGTATGATTGTGTACAATGTGTTGGCAGCTTCTCAAGGTAACTGATGTGTGTGGCTCGTCATAATTTTGATTTTGTGTTATTAACAACAGATATAAAATAAACACCAACAACTCCCGAATTCTGTTTGATGTTTGCTTGTTTGTCGTATCAATCGTTTATAGAGTTATTCATGAAATAATACAAGCAGACATATTTTCTTAATACTTTATAAATTTCATGTGTTGGTATATATTTTTTTTAATTAATTCATTTTAGCAGACTATTATAAACCTTCTCGTTAGTTTTTATTACTGATCATATTTTTAAAGATATATTTTGTTGAGCACTGATGAACCATATCAACCAAATCGGTAATAATTTCTTAATGTGTAGTAATTTGTGTAAATTCCGTATACGTTGTCAAGGCCGTTTGTTGGTAAACAATTGACTATAGGCGAAAATTTAAATAAAAATGTCAATCTTTTGGAAGTAAAAGAGATTGCCCAACATTATGTGAATAACATAAAGAGGCTTAAAACAAACCTAATAATACTGCAAACAGGTGTAAAGTTTCACCTTGGTCAACTTGGGCAGCAAAATTGTTAAATATGAAGCAAATAAAATCGCTTGACGCCCAGTAATGTGATCTGAATCATATTTGTTTAACAATTTGTAACCACAACCCTCAGTACAGAATTTACATTTTATTTATTGCAAGTCCCAGATATTTTCAGTTAATAATAATTACTTCTCAGACGTTTTTATTTATATATTTTTTATATTATTAGTGATAACAAGACATAAATTGCTATAAAAGTCACACAAGTGCAACCAATTGTATAATTGGTATAATTACTTGATGATAATTTGTTTGTAAAACATTAATCGTAAAAAACTTATTGTCCAAAAAAATTACGAAAAGCACCTCAATGAAACTCGGCGCAACCAACCATTACTGATTACAACATAATGATTAAGATAATAAACACAATAATTTTTTCGCGTTATATTCTTCTTATTGTATAAACCATAGAAGGCAGACGGTCTAAGATGTAGAAATGTTTTCCTCTGTCTAAGTCATCTAGCTTGAAAAACAAGTGTAGTTCTCTAGATAACACATTATAGTTTGAAACGATTCATTTGTACATTAATTAATTCATTTTTTAAATGTTTTAAACATAATTCGCTTATGATACAATATGTATTCTACTCCAAGCAACTTTGAAACCTAATATTGTAGGCACACGTTCAGCACTAATTGTGGAGGAAACATGATTCTTTAAATGCTTATTTTTCTGCAGTTTTCTGCCAAGTTATCCAACGCATACATATTTGATATCATCAGCATTTATTTTTGCATATTTATTCATACAAGGTTAAAATAGAAAGTCAATGCACTCTGCAAACACACGCACATTGATAGATGGGGAAATAAAGGGAAAACCATTTGTTAACAATCTAAACCACATCAACAATGATGATAAAAGTTTTTGTACTACTATTCTGCCAAGTGACTGTTAGAGTGACTGACATTCTTTACAGTCTCCACATGAATGACGACAGAGTTGTTGAGTTTCTGATCAGTATCAAAATCTAAATCGATCTAGACATTTGCATCTGGGTGTCTGTCCAATGTTAGTACTATCACGATTGTGATATTTACGGGTATTTAAGATTCGTGCAGATTTAGTTTTTCTACTTCTTTTGTTTTGTTTATATTATGCTGTGAGCCCAAGCGTAATGGTTGGTAATGACTTACAATATTTTAATAAACATTTGTGTGATTGAGTCAGTGCGTATGTGTGGTAACATTAAGCGGTATATGGGTTGGTGCGGTGTAATTATAAATTACAAAAATAAAATTTATTTAGTAAAGAACTTAACTAAAGTTTAAATCTCTTAAATATATCATGCGGTTAACTAAGGTTAAACTTTATATTTTTTTGGTGAACCTCCGATGTAACTGATTTTTTACACGATTTTGGAATAAAATAATTTTGATATATAAACTAAATATAACATTTTAATGAAATGTATTAGAACATATTCTTCAATATATATAATAGAATAAAAACATAAAGAATTTCACAACCATGATACAACCAACTAAACCCAACGTATATGAAACAAGTTTTCCAAAAACGAAAAATTGCACCACTACCAGTTTTGATAGTTTTGTGGTTTTCGGTTATGCTATAAAATAAAAATAGAAAAGAATCGAATCAAAAACAAGCCTTTATAAATAAACAAGCACACACTGCATTATTACCAGCTATGTTTAGAGCAGGCATATATCCAACATCGTCGTGCATTTAAAAAAGAAACAACAAACAAAGAAAAACACCTTCAATATTAAAACTTGATTCGATTCATAATCGAAAATCAAATGTCAAAGCCAAAAGAGTGGGCCATTAAGGCAAATCTTAAAATCGCAACAATTCGCCGCTAATAACCAAATGTGAAGGAAGCAGTAAGAATGCAAATCTTTTTAATTTGTATCTTTGTGCGTGTGTGAGCGCTGTTCTGCCATGTGCTACGTTATGCACATATGCTATTCTCATAACAAACATACTGAGGAGTCTACTGGATAGAAGTTGTTCGTAATACGTGTTTCGCCTGCTCTATGTTTGGATTGATTAAGTGTATAATTATAATACTGAGAACATTTTTGCCTTATACTTCACATATGATTTAATGAAAGAAAATATCAATAATCGAAACATTTCAATAAAGCATGGAATGTTTTACGCGTATGATAATGCATTAAATTCCATTCCATGGTAGAAAGAGAACTTAATTCGGTTAAAGCAAACCTTAAATACTCTTTACATTTTATTTTCCTCTCCAGCCACTTTCGTCTTAGTAGAGTTTTGATCGCTTCTGCTATTAAAAATTACTTTTTCCATATACTACTATTGCCTTAAATTTCTCAAATAGAATAGAAAGCCGCACGGAAGGTCAGAGATTATTATACACTAACTACTTATTATTGGTAATGCTAAGCATATGTTTATAATACAATTTCCTCCAACAAAAAACTAAACAATTAATTCATTGTTCATTTATGACCCAAGACCAATTATCATTAAACTTTAGTTACCTCATTCAAATTAGGTACAGAAGTAATTATAGAAAGGGTTCAATTTATTTGACACGAATAATTCAATTTTTTTAAAAAGTGTTCTCATTGCTTAGGTTATCCTTAAGAATTTGAAGGAAGTGAAAAGTACTCCCTTTTATATAATTCCATATTCTGGTATTAATGTCCTTGAGCCTTGAATATCTCTATCTGCTAAAGTTTTAATAGAAGCAATTCTTCATATAAGTAATTAGTAAACGGACAGAAGTACAAAAACTGCACAAGTCATGCTTACAGCATAATTTTTGTAATTTGTTTTGCTTTAAACAAAAAATAAATTGAAAAATTGTGCTAATGACATTTGTGGCATCTTGTTCTAAACACATACATACACAACTTGAAGTTCACTTCGCTTGCTTATCGAAAAAGAAGTGAAGGCTATCAAGTTTCTAAAACACACATAATTTTACATCGAATACATTCTTACACTCAAACATAATTCAACCAGACCAAATTTTGTATGAAATTTAAGCAAAAACAACATTTTCTCATAAACATACAAACATTTAATAAACGTCGCGGGAAATGAGGGCGTTTTGATTGTAAGTAAAAATCTACTATTGTAATAATAAACTAATCACTATTTATCAATTTTGAATAAAAATATTAAAAGAACGTTTATAAATTTGTAGCCCTGAAGGGTGTGCATCAATTGTGGACGAAGCAGTACCCGTTTCCTTTCTTTGATTGACTCTGATTTTAGTAATGTGAGCAAAAACACATATATTTACTTGCGGTAGTTGGAAATGGAATAATAAACTTGGTAAACCTTCCACTATGATGCCCTTGACTTGATACCTGTACAGTTTTTTGTTAGTGCATTAAAAATCGCAAATGTTTGTATTAAAAAATTGAGGTAGTATATAAATTCATGGGTTAGGCGATGATGGACAAGCATCATTAGCAACCACTGTGTTATTATAAAAGACATTTCATATAATTTATGTAAATTAAATGAACAATAAATTTTAAATCTATTCCGCAGTACCTGACTAATGAATAAATGAATTTAAAACAACAACGAAATCTCGGATATAACCAAATGAAGTATGAAAGGGTAATAGCGCCAAGCGACTCATTCATAAAAATTCTTTAAAAAAACTGACCTCCCTTACTAAATACATTGAATTTAAAAGAGAAGAAGCCACAGTTTTTCACAATGAATTAACATTATTATTATTAATCAACACTAATTGTATATATTTTTTTTTTGTTATTATTATTTACCGTCGTGATCTACATTTGTTTCGATAGCATTGCCTAGAAAGGGCAATGAAGAAGGACCTGGTATTTTTTCGATCAAGCGTACCAAGCGAGCGCGACGTTTGTTGTAAATAATTAGGAATAAAATTATAGCAGCAGTTAAGAAAACGGTTATTGGAGAATGACCGGATATAAACGTCACCGTTTTCGAAAGTAAAACACTTTCCGCCATAAGATTTGTAATAATTTTAGAAGAGGCCATGATTGTTTACAGGTGAAAAATTACATCAACACATACACACTCAATACGTTGAATTATTTAACAAAGGCTGTTTGATTTTATATTTTCCGTTTTTCTTTTTCCAATTATTATAATTATAATTTCACGAAACGCTGTTGCGATACCAGTGGTCGTTTATAGACTAACGCTAACTTGACTATTGCATAAATCATTTAATAGGCAATGGTAATTCAAAGGAGATTGGAAAAGAAGCAGAAAATCGTTGTTAAATAAACTTAACTCTAACACAGCAACACACCATTCTGATCGACGCCAGAGTTTAACTTTTATGCACATTTATCGAATTACAAAAACAAAGTATTAACGCGAGTGTGCCCCCACTTTAACATCAATCAACACCAACACCAACACCAATGCCAAAGCTCAAACAACTTATTAAATGACACTGAAAGAGAAAGAGAGACCGGCTCCGGATATTGCAACTGTTTGTACGCTGTTACAACTAACAACGAACTATTTTTGTGTTTGGCATTTAATGTCATTAACTTATTTATTATTTTTCTTATACTCTATACTGAAAAGTGTCTAAGACTACAATTTTAAAATTTACGACCATAAGAGCGTCAACATCTCTCATCGATGGAGATCGATTTAGTTTTTAGTACAGATCAAGAATAAATATACTTTATAGAGTGTCTGCCGCCTTCTCCTGGCTGTTGCAAACGGAATGCTCAACTATTCTGTTGAGCAGGGTCTTTTAGAGCCTCAGTTTTTATTAGCAAAACTTTTTAATAGCAAAACACTTTTATACTGATTAAAAAAGAAGAAGTTTGTTAAATATATCCGAACCTTGTTCAAAATTATTTTGAAATCAATCAAAAGTCTATTTCTTCCTAATAAGCGACAATAAAAACAACAAAAAATAAAATGCGGAAATAAACATGACCTTTATGCGGTAAGAGGAGATAGAAAACAATTATAAAAAATGTTTCTTAATGAAGAAATATTTAAGAAAAACATACAACCAAAACCCGTAAAGTGCTTAAAAAAACAAAACGGTATTGGTACCAAAAATAAAAACCACGAGAAACGCCAAGGCAAGCGACAAAAATGACACTAAAATAATACTTTATTAAATTTTAAAATTATTTAACGTTCAGGGAACAACACTGATTTTGAAATGTATCACAATACGTCGGGACGGCGCGTACGCCATTCCCGGCTATCAAAAATTACACGCACGAGTTACTCGCATTAGGAATAATCGCGGAGGTCAACCCAACCGGCGGTGCAATGGCCAAGTCTCTCTCCGGGGGAACCGCCTTCATGATCACGGTAACCCCTACGCCAGGTAAGTATGATTTTCACAGATCGCTATCAATTATTTAAGAATTGTTTTGTATAAACTCGATGGGAATTATTTTGTGAAGGCACTGAGCAATATTATACAGAAGAATGTTTTGTATAGATTTTACTAACACGAGAAGTGGTGGTTGTTTTATTTGTAAATACAAAAGTATGTACAAGTAATTTTAGATACATGTCAAGCCATAATTGTTATTGTTGCTGTTTTGTAAGGTTTAGGTATTAGAGTTTGCAAAAGAGGTTGTCACATCTTTTTGTTTTTTACTTAACTGCAACAACTTAATTCGTTGCTATAGCAAAGCATGTATGTGTGTGTACAATTAAAAGCCATTCTTCTTGTATATCATTGTTACTTTACTATAATTTAAACTTATTTGAAATATGGATCGAATTATTGATATATAATGCAATTCATACATACATGGATGTCCAATATTGTGCTCCCTAATCGTTCATAGAACAAACATATAAGCGACTGCAGTGAATTGAAAACATATAAAAAGTTGAAACAGAGAAGTTGAAGGAATTGTAACTAATGCGCTCACTGTATTGTCCAAGAAATTTCGCATCAAACTCTGTGCGCTTTTGCACTGAGGTGAATTTTTTCATTTTATATAACTGAAAATAAACTCACAGTATTTCCTACAAATATGATTAATTGAAAATAAAGATTGTTATTAAATTAATTTGCAAAAAAAAAAAATAAATGATACAACATTATTGTTATAACAATAACAATTATCTGCTCTTATGTTATACATGGATTTCGTGTATGTGTGTTTGTGTTACAAACCTCTCGGCACTTGGTGGCAACAAAAACAAAATAATCAAATAATTGTCTATAGCAGTGATGGCAAACCTATGACCCACGCGGCAAACACTGACGTACATCGTATTTCTTCCTTGTGTCGGAGAACATGTATGTATGAATGTGACAGTTGGTCACAAATTTGACGAATATGTATATTCGTTGCATCGTAGAATGGGAATATGTAGCAGAAATGTACACCACGCCGGCTGTGCTGTAATTCATGGTATCACCTCATTTACATCTATTAACTACTTTTGAAAATACTTGGGTCACTTTTCAAAGATTCGCCATCTCTGGTCTATATAAATGAATGATGAGTACGTAAATAATAATAATTTTAATTGAACAATACATTTACAATTTGTTAATTTTTGTTAAGTTACACGTTGATTTATTTTGGCTTCACTGAGTTTATTTATTTTTATTTTCCGATATTATTGTCGCACTTGTGTTTCTTTACAAGATCTTAAACAATCGTTGTTTAACAATGACTCTCATAATTTAAATAATTTTTTAGAAGAATTAGAATAGTGTAAAAAATAATTGATCTCAGTAATGTGGAGAGTTTCATTTATTATATAAAATTATTTAACTAAAATATAAAATAAATAATCTTTGTGACCTTAACAAATGTAATGACCAGCAGCAGTGGATAGAATTATTTTATGCAAATTTTTTTTATTACAGTTGATTACCTTCGATTGCAATTTGATAATTTGGAAAATCGGTTAGCAATCAGCAAAACCTAATTGCAACGACTCACTTAAATTATCGCCCGCTATTGAACAACTGAATAGTGTGTATTTATACGATTTGTCTTTTATGAACTTTATAAATGTTCAATAAAATGGATTAAAAAAATCTTTTTTGAATTTATTAATACATTTATTTGCATGATTTTAAAACTAAAAATCTAAAACAAATTTTTATTTTTTCTACTTTAATTCACTTTTAACCAATTCACGTTGGTGTATCAAGTTTATTCACACCACAGGCAATTGGTTCGTTGGTGTACCACTACGGCCAATTCACAAAATTGCTTCTCCACCGTGAATAGTGTATTTATATATTGTGAATTGTTTGCCTGATTATTCATTTTTTGATGCATTCGTGAACAAACCGTCGTTGAAGAAAAGTTACATTGCAATTAGCAAATAAAGAAAAAATTATCTCATAAAGTATAAATTCTATCCAATATTTTAATTCGTTGAGTTAATAGAAGAGAAAAATAGCAATACTTAAAAAACATTTTCTTCAAAATGAAATATTATACAATAGGGCTGCAGGCCTTTATTGTTCTAGTAGCTGTGGTTGGTAAGTGCCGAAATAAAGTAAAATGACAGTGTGTGTGAGGGTGTAGTTCATGAGAAAACCAATTTGCGTTTTATTTATTAAACAATTCGGCGTATACAAAAAATGTTCATAGCAACTATTTTCTTTTATATTATATTATAGTTTTGGCGAATACATCTACTCTACATTACAAGGACAATGAACAACGTTTATTGGGTGCAAAGCAATGCACTTGGGGCCCGACCTATTGGTGTCACAATATAACGTAAGTTTCTTATAATATTAGATTTTTCTGAAATAAATGATCTATGTGAAGGCAGTCTTATGCATATGCAGTTGAGGTAGAAATTTTCCAGAAGCGTATAAGTATAGAGCGAGAAATACGCGATTAAGAGGCAGTAAATATGGCATAAGATAACAGACAATGAAAATAGAAGACTTTGTTTTTGGCTGTGTTGTGGACTAAAAATACTATGTACAGTTGTTTGAGATTTTGGTTTTGCAAGAAATATAACGTGTAATTAATTACTCGAATTTGAAAGATTGTTAGAAACCAGCTGATAATGTGCGATAGATGGAGAAAAACTATTCGGCATACCATTGTTGTTTTTGTTATTATTATTATTGTTTGTTTTGTAAATCGTTATTGTTGAGCAATCATTTTATTAGATAAAGGGGAATATTGAGGTACAAAGAAAAAAAGAAAAAAACAGCCTGCATTGATACAACAGACTATATTGCACTTATAAATAAACTGGGTGTGTGTGTGCGTGTGGTTAACTTTTCTAGACTGTTAAATTATATAAATTTAATACGTTTTCGTGCATTGTTTTTAAATAAGCTGTTGTTTTATATCATACATGGGGAAATTTTTCACTTTTGTTTTCCTTTATCGGTCTTTCTATTCTTATTTGTTTTAATTAAGTTAAGTTTTTACGTTTTTTGTTGCAGTATTAATCACGCTTAGTGTGACTAATGCCAATAAAAAATGCACAAAATATTGAAGTAAGCAAATTATAAGCTTTGAAAATTGTTTTTTTTATTAGATTAAATTCGATTTCTTAATTTGTTGGATAATTGGGAATTGTTTGTTGCCAATTTAACCGATTAGTTTTGTATAATTCTTATACTAAACATTCAAATAATAATCAAATGTTGTGCTAGTAAATCAAAAATATGTTTAAACGATAAACTTTTCAACATAAACAAACATAAATGCTTCATCAGAGTAATAAATTAAAGCGACCATTACTAATTAGGGGTTACAGCAGTGCATGATTCATTCTTCTTCGATAGTTTAAATTCAAACTTAAATTTTTTTTTATTTAGGTTACAAATCAAGCCGGTCTGTTGTATAATTTATATCTTCTGTCTACTCATTAATTGTTCATATGTTTTTATGCTTTACTAATAAAACCGCATTTGGTTTAAAGGATAAAATTACTTAGAGTTCAAAGTCTAAACTATAAAAAAACGTATTGGAAGGTAATTGACCATTACAGCATATTAGAAAATTTTAATAATCACTATTACTTACATAGTCCAGGCTTAAAAAGATTGAGAAAAAAGAAAAGAAGTATTGTCCAAGGTTCAACTCCATTGGTTCAATTCCCGTATGCATTATCAATATGTTTCATTTTGATACTTTTTTTATCAATGAATTCTTTTTGTAACTAAAAAAAAAGTTTGTTCAGATAACGTTGTTCTGTTGAATGAATGTTTGTTTTTTAAAATGTTTCACAAAGAAATGCAAAAATTATAAATAAATTGAACCACCAGAAAATCATACAGCACCACACCTACACACATATATATATATATATAATAATATCTGGAAGTTAAACTTAGTCGCTCAGCGGCCTTTATCAATTACTGAAGAACATTTCAAAATATGTTCATGAGTTCAAACGGAAAAGACATCTACTTTGAATGGCATTTTGTCCCATACGTGATTTCTAAAACGATTCGTTTTTGCTTTAAAGTAATGCCAAGGGTTGCAATGCCGTACCTCACTGTATTCAAACTGCTTGGTTAAATCGTGAAGTACCAACCGACAATGATTCCGTTTGTCAGATTTGTAAGGATATGGTTACTCAGGCAAGGGATCAATTACGCAGCAATGAAACAATGGATGAGTTGAAACAAGTTTTCGAAGGCTCCTGCAATTTAATACCATTGACGGTGGTGAAGAAAGAATGCTGTAAATTAGCCGATGATTTTGTACCTGAACTAGTTGAGACTTTATCATCTGAAATGAATCCCGATGTAAGTTAACTAAATAAACACATTGTTTTTATAAAAATATATGAAAAATTTTTTATAATTTCAGCAAGTTTGTACGGTGGCTGGTTTGTGTAACAATGAGGAAATTGATAAGCTGTTGCTGAAATATTATAGCGGCGCTTTGGAGGACACTCTCAAAGAAGATGATGAGGGAGTTGTTCCTGTTACAACTGAAACTGAAACTAAAACAGAAACCCACGATGTCGAGAAGCCATCACAAAAGCCGCTATTAAGTTGTTCCAATTGCTTTAGTTTAAGCAATTTAATGATACAAAAATTCCATGCCAACAATCGTGACGATATCTTGGAAAATATCCTTTATATATGTGGTGAGCTGTCAACCTTTACGGACGCTTGTGCTAACATTGTATTGACTTATTTCAACGATATTTACGAACATGTTGATGCAATTTTGACACAGGGTGGTATGTGTCACATGTCGGGAGTTTGTGCTCACAAATATCATCAACATCCTGATGATCCTAAAGAAGAAGAACATTCTATTGATTTGTTGGCGAACAGCAATGATGACGTACCGTGTGAATTGTGCCAACAATTAGTGCAACATTTGCGAGACTTGTTAGTGGCAAACACTACCGAAGACGAATTTAAGCAAGTTTTGCAAGGTTTATGCAATCAAACCAAAAGCTTCCGTCAGGAGTGCCTTGGCCTTGTGGACCAATACTATAATGTAATTTATAATACTTTGGTAAATGGTTTAAATGCTCAAGGGGCTTGTTTAATGATTGGCATTTGTCCGAGACCATCACAAGGTAAACAAAATAAAGATCTTATGTTCCTGCTGCCTGCTTTGGCACCGGCTGAAATCAAAGTTTCTATAATGCCCAAACAGCGGCAAATGTTGGGAGCTCATGAACCGAAATTCACCCAAGAGGAGCTGAAAGCCATGACTTTGCCCATTGACAAATTGATGGGTGCCTCTAATCCGGGACTGTTGGTAGAAAATGGAGAAATGTGCACCCTGTGTGAATATATTTTACATTTCATACAACAAACATTAGCGACACCGGCCGAAGCGGAACAAATCAAACAAACGGTCACCACTGTATGTCACAAATTACCTCAAAGTGTGGCCGCTCAATGCGATGATTTCGTTGATGAGTATGGCGATGCCGTTATAGCTTTGCTTATACAAGGACTCGATCCCAGACAAGTGTGCCCGAAAATGCAAATGTGTCCCTACAAACAAAAGCACAATAACGATGTAGAAGTTTTTGCTCCGCATGAAATTGAAAGTGACGATGAAACCGATAAACCGACTTGTCCCCTATGCTTGTTTGCCGTAGAACAGGCTCAAGTGAAAATCAAAGATAATAAATCTAAGGTGAGTTAGAAACCTTAATTGTCTTATGAAATTTCTTTTCCAATTTCTTATATTTTAATTAGCTAAATATTGAAAAAGTGTTACAAGAATTATGCGGTCACTTGCCCGAACAATTGAAAGACGAGTGCAACGATTTCATACAAACTTATTCTTCTGAATTAATCGATAAATTGATCTCTGATTTCAAACCTCAAGATATTTGTGTGGATTTGAAATTATGTCCCAAGAATCCGAAAAACTATTTCAATGAAATAGGCTGGGAAAGTGATGAGGATAGTGACGATGACATTGGTGAGTTTGTAGAAAAAAGAGAAAAAAACATTATAATAAAATTTATATATTTCTAGACTCTAATAAAGTAATAGAGGATATAGGTCAATCCCCCGTAGATTTGGCGTTCCATTTGAACAATGAAGGATCTGGTCCCAATTGTATTTTATGTGAGGAAATGATTAAAATTGCTGAAAAGCGCATAAACAAACGCACCAGCAAGGTATTGAATACGTTATAGTAATAAATTGTATAATAAGTAATTTGGGGAGAAATTATGTCTTCTTTTTTGAAAACTCTAGGAGGATATTAAAAAGGCTTTGGAAAAAGGTTGCGAGAAATTACGGCAAAACTTGCGACCAAAATGTCATAATTATGTGGACAAATATGGTGATAAAATTGCTTCACTACTGCAAAGAGAAATGGAACCTAAAGTAATTTGTGTTGAATTGGGTTTATGTTTATTCAGTGAACAGGAGGATTGTAAGTGGGATTTCATATTATAATTTCCTACACTCTTACATCCACTTTTTGAATTTTTCTAGTGGACATTGATGAAGCACTAAAATACGACGTCATTGCTATGCCCAGTAATGATCGTTTAACTGGTAAAGATGATGAATTCTTTCATACAGTGGAAGAGGCTTCTTCCGATAATTTACAAGACCCTCCCAGTTGTGTATTGTGTGAATTTATTATGACTAAACTGGAAATGGAATTGAAAAACAAAACTGAACAAGATGATATTAGAAATGCTATTGAAAATATTTGCCATCATATGCCCAAAACAGTATCAAAGAGCTGTACCAAATTTATAGACCAATATGCTGAGACGATTTTAAATTTGGTTACCAATATGTCACCATCTGAGGTTTGCAAAGCTATGAAATTATGCATGGATGGCATTAAATTTGATGAAGCTTTTATCACCAATGAAATTATTGAGTGTGGTGTGTGTCATGGGGCAACGATGGTATTACTGCCTTTTATCAAAGAACGTCGCAATCATGAAGAGATCTCAGTCGTTGATATGCTTGATGTGGCATGTGAAAATTTACCACCTAAATACCATGAAATGGTGAGTTGGGTGTTATTTTATATACGTCCTTAAAATCGTAGGTCAAGATCTCTCCAAAAATGTGATACATATTTAAGTACATTGAAATACATAGATAGCAATTAAAAGTAGAAATCTCGAATGATGATTATGTGTTTTCGCGTACTGTGTTATATGCATAAAAGTAATTTTTTTACTATAACAACCCTGTTGTATTAAAATTAGCATTTCATAATATTTTTTTAATAATTTCCTTCCTAAAGTGCTCCGATTTGATTCGTATATACGGCAAAAGCATTATTAATTTGTCGGATCATCATGATACCAATATTTGTGCTGAAATTGGCAAATGTTTCCACAATGAACGTTCTTCATTGGCTTTTGCAAGAATTACAGGTAAAGTGTAGCATAATCAACTCTTTTTCCCCGATAAATGATTTCTTTTACTTCTTTTTAGCCTAAAATTTCGACCTAAATGAACCATATTAGTAATAAAAAAAGGCACCAGATGGGATGAAAACGAAGGGAAAGGCTGGTGTATGCTTAATGAGCGAAAATGAAATTGTGATGTTGTATATTTTTTAAATTCACACACACCCCGCATATAGATGCTCCTTAATTTTTTTACAATTCACTTAAATACACGCAAAATTATATTTCTTGTAGATATTTCCCCGAAAAGTATGTGTGTTTTGTATTTAAGGCAAGAGTGATTTGTTTACAGTTTTGTATTGAAGAAATTTATGAATATTTTTTACTTTTTTGTTTGAGTTTTCTTTACCATCATAATTATCATTATTATTGAAATAAAAAAAATTGTGTAAAAGTTTCCTTAATATTCTGTGTTTTTGGATTTGCTTTGCGCGACGTAATGTTTGAGGATACCTTACTTATTATTAAAACGGATTATATGCATAAACGTAAGCCATTGCTTCTTCATCTCTTGAGGCGTGGTTTTCAAATCAAGGGGAGCCGTAAAATGTTGTTTACTCCGGAATTGGCGGCAGAATTTTACAAAGATCAAGCTGATAATCCCTGCTTTATGATGTTTGTTATAATGTTGTCAAAAGGTAATACAGAAGCCTTCATTTTAGACAAAGAAAATGCTGTCGAAGATCTATTGAATACAATGGTTTGTTATTTGTAAGTATGACTTGGGCTGAGAAGGAAAATATTTTATTGTTTAGCTAAATATTCTAGTGGTACCTCTGTAGAAATGGATCGCAATGTTCACGTTACACGGTGCGCTACTAAAGTTCAACGTGAGATAAGTTTCATATTCCCAAATTGTAAGTAAATAAAAACACACACGAATTCTTATTAACGTTTTGAACTGCTTCTTCATTTCAGATATATACGAACCAATATTATGTCCAGATCAATTGAAATTTTGTACCAACAATCCCATTATAAAGCCACTATTCGATGAATTGTATGACATTGTTAATGTACCAGAAAGGGAACCAAATAAAAGCTGGAAGAGAAAGTTGGCCGAATTCTTTGAACGTACTAATCGTACCCTACCCCATGTATCCAATATGTGTACGCGTAAACCTTGTCCGCATTTACAAGAACAAGCGCAACAAACCATAGAAAGTTCCTTTAAACACTACAGAGATGGTCATGCCGCCAGTGGATCAGGTTCCTTTCGTAGTGGTGATCTGTCTTATACGACAGCGGGTTCATCTTTGAATGTGAGCAGCTCATCTTGTTTGTCTTGCTCTAAGTTTGGTAGCGGAGATGTGTGTATACAACAGGAGCGACGGCCAGCGCCATTGGTAGATCTGATTAAAGCTAAGACAGCACCTTTAACGCTTAGTCCACCAGCTTCGGATCGTGAAGATAAAGGCGGAGAAGAATGCGATGAGAAACAAGAGAAAGAATGGTTTGACAAGGAACTTTTTGACGTAGAAGAGGAGGAAGCTGAACAAATTATAGGAACTCTCCCAGAAGATATATCTCAAACAAAAATAGAAAGTAAAGAAATAGAATCCAATGAATCTCTTAAACCGACGCTTTCAAGTGAAGAATTTGAAGATAATCCATCCGAAAGGAATGAAACTGCTGAAAATGTGGCAGTAAGTGAAGTTCCAGAGACTGTTGAAGATATGGGTGAGGTACCAGCTGCAGAAAAAACTTCACCTCCAGAAGAGCAAGTCGC
Organism: Ornithomya fringillina; assembly: GCA_963978525.1. NCBI lineage: Eukaryota > Metazoa > Arthropoda > Insecta > Diptera > Hippoboscidae > Ornithomya > Ornithomya fringillina. The sequence goes on along the minus strand of OZ021691.1, from coordinate 35,381,474 downwards.
TCCTATCCAAAGTGAACCTGAAGAGACCCCTGAGACGAAACCTATTAAAGAAGAAATTGAAATAACTACTGCTGAAGCAGCTCCACCTGTGGAAGAACCTGAACAAAATGAACCAGTGCAAGCACAACCAATAAAAGAAGAAGTCACAGAAGAAGTAGCAGAAGAAGTAAAAGCAGAAGTAAAGGCAGAACCTGCTGAAGACACCACACCAGAACCTGCTGGTGACACTGTAGAAGCACCACCACCTGAAGCCTAATTTTTACATTTGCGCATGTTTGTATAAATATTTTTGATTGTTTGTTTGGATCTTCATATTTTATAAATCATTTGATATAAATATATATCACCCAGATAGAAAAAGCACCTTTACGTGAATTGATATCTAAAAGCGTACAATTTTTAAAAGCAAGTTTCTGTGCATTTTTGTATTTCAATATAAACCAAGTTCCACCTTAAAGTTAGGTCTTTCCTTTATGTTAATTTTTTATCTCTTAAAGTATAAACTGAGAAGAAAATGCACTGCTTTTCACTGGGACGCGTCATCAATTTAAAGCAAAAACTTGTTGCTATTAGATATTTAAACTTCGTATAGAGGGTCCCGCAATAAAAGGCAAAAGAAAGTTTAAGGGAGCAAATAACTGCAAAAGAAACTCTCAACTAATTTTTAAATGATGAATTTAATAAATTCAATTCATTAATAAAAGGCGTCAATTTAATGAAATGCTGGAAAATATGTCAACCAAATAAAGACTTCCTGAGCTACCAAGCGCAAACGCGGAACTACTCAGAAGAGAAATTATTAATGGAGAGTGTCACTAACCCATTGAGTAGAGAGGATGGGAGATTGTATGTGTGTGTGATGCTGCACACAGTAAATTGCAATATGTTTGATTGGCAAAGTGCAGTAGCAGCGGCAGCAATATATGAAGCGGCGTTAGCAGCAGCGTTCGGCGTTTTTTAAGCGCAATGTTAAATGTCAAGCGTACAACACGGTATCAGTTGAGACCCATATTCCAGCACAAATTAATGACTTGTCAAATGTGTGTCGCATATTAATAAACCGACTTTTGTTTTCAGTGTAACAGTACACATAAGAGTGATTGAAAAAAAAAAATAAATCCAGAAGAGTTCCGTAATCCACGTAAAAAGCACATACAATAAAAAATCGTATCAAATAATGGAAGTAAAATAATCCTAAAGAAATATTATTCAATAAATAAGAATAGCAATGAAATGAAATGCCAATGGTTTCAAAGAAGAACAAAAAACATATAAAAATTGTAATAAAATGAATATGACTAAAATGTATAACGAAAGAAATGTGTCAAGTATGAAATTTGTCTAATGGTGGCTACAATTAGCAACAAGTGAAGCCAATGGGATTTAAACAATATTACAATGTACCAGAATATACAATGTCAATGTAGAGATTTTGTGGAAAATTTATTGTCAGTATCGAGTGCATTATTGATTTTTCCCACCAAGGCTGCAAAATGGTCAGTGTAATTTTCCGCACCTTGTTTGTGCCGGATTTTCCGCGAAAATTCTTCTGTATGTAGATTTTTCCACCGTTGTTTTTTTTTCACATATAAGGGGTGCATATGTATGTATGTAAATGTTTCATTTTAATTTTGAATGGGTTACTCTCTTTATTGTTTCTCTCTGGTTCTACCTCTCTCAATGTTTCGGAATTATTTATCAAATTAAACATTAAATAATATTAAGGGCATTATTATTTTTATAAAACAATATAAATACTTTTTATTAAGTTACGATTTATTGTTATTCAACTTGTTCTCACAATGTTTGCTAAAGTTGAGTCTTTTTTTTGATAGAAGAGGAAGCATATAGTTAACGGTAATGTTAGATGTGTTTGATGTTCTAATTTTTGGGGGAAGGATTGATATTTTTTTTATTCAGGAGAAAATTAAATACTACAATTGTGTGTTCTCTCTCTCTCTCTCCCTCTTTGGTTTTCTAATTTTTCAATTAAACTACAATTAGTTCCTTTTTGGATACAAAGCAAAAAATTGCTTTTCACGTTTAATATGATTACAAAAATTACTCCAATAAATGTAAATTAATCGTAAAATAATCGCAATCATGTAATAATAAAAATATTTACAAGAGCAAATTATATAACAACAATAACACAAACACCGCTCGGCCGGAAGTAATAAGTACAACAATAGAAATTAATAGTTATGTTGAGTACCGGCAATCAACAGCAACAACAACAACAACAGCATCAGCATCATACACAACAAACTCAGCAGCAGCAGCCGCAACAACAAACACAATTGCTTCATCATACAGCTCAACAACAACAGCAACAACAACAATCATCATCAACAACAATAACTACGACAACGTCACAGCAACGCCACCTAATCAACTTTCAAACGCATCATTATGATGCCAATTTAAATTTTGCCACATTCGCCGAATTATGTCGCTTGTGTTCGATACGTAATGGTCCCGCCAAAATACATTTGTTCGAAAAAGAAGCCGAACAACGTAATTTAATGTACAAATTGCGTTTATTAATGCCAGTGAATGTAAGTTGGATTTATGCGTATAAAATTAATATTTCAAATCGGACATAATCATTCCTTTTACGCCGAGTCAAATACAAAATAAAAATTCTTTAGAGCTATAAAATTTAGATAACTTTTACCATCTGTCTGACATTAATAAAGTCTTAAAGTGAGTGCTAATAGGTTGATTTTGGAACTGCTATAATGTTAAATATCTGTATGATTTACATGTTTGTATGTTTTGTCTTTTTTTAGATTGCCAAAGAGGACTTTCTACCCAAAAATATATGTGAACGTTGTGTACAAAAAGTAGAAGGTTTGTATGAGTGGCGCCAGGCCAGCATACAAAATGAAAATATTTTAAGAAATTATGCGGATTCGATGAGAGCAGTTACCGCCACAATCAACTTCCAGGTAAGTATCAAGAAGTTCTTTGAAATAAACCGTTTACAGTTTACGTTCAACTGTTTTATCACTTTTTTTGTTATGATTATATGCAAAAGTGAAACTGAAGCAAGAGACCAAACTTAACCGCCAAAATGTTTCATTTCCACTCATTCATTATTTATTATTACGCTTCTGCGTCCAATGAGTACTTAATACTCACTGCTGTGACTGTTCTCTTTTATATAACAAAAACCTAAAGCATTCACGGCTTCTTATCCTTAGCAAATAAAACAACAATTCTCTATTTTGTTTATATTGCTTTGGGGGTGCTTTTTATCACAGCACAATTTTAAAATTCATTTAAAACATTCAAAATATTGAGAGCTTTTTTATATTATATAGAACATCGAGAGTCATCCGTGTCTCATTAAAATTTCGTTTACATTATAATTTCTCATCAACTTTTTACTCTTGGAAGGAACAAAAAAAAAAACAACCAAAAAGAACAAGTGAAAAAGAAAGTTCTATGCGACATTGCAATATCCTACAACTCTTGGTTGCACCATTTATGCTATAATTAGTTTAAATGAATCAGTAGGGCATTGTCTTATAAATTCTCCAGGAGAGCGTTTATTCTAGGGATTCAAATTATTGGACGGACACAAGATAGGCGGATATGTTGAAATCTATTCGAATTTTAATTGTGAACCGATCGTATTGATTATTTAAGTAGGTGCGATATATGCCGTTTAGGAGTTGCATACGCACAAATACAACATACCCTTGCACCACTGTTGTAGGGTAGGATATAAACATCTATTCGATAAATATTTTTATATCAGTTATGTTTAATGTATGCGTTATGTGGAGTTCGGTACGAAATACGAATTATCGTTTGCTACACTGTTACAGACTTAATTGTCTTCATTATTATCGGACAGCAACAAACAGAAATGAGTGATAAATCAGTTGCATTGGATATATACTAATAAAAGGTACTCGAAGAAGAACGTTTGGTTTTTTAGTGATTCCCTAATTATTCTTAAAGCATACTTTGAGGATGATAAGTATGAAAAAAGGATTTTTTTCTAATATATAAAATTTTATTTGCACATTACAGAATGTTTATATACATTTTTCATATACATATAAATTTATTTGAAGTTATTAAGTGTATGGGAAAATAGAGGTGTAGAGAAAAGCATCGAAAAGAGAGTGTAAATGGCCAAGTGCTTGGTGTATACGCTTATAGAAAATCGATTAATTACATTTGATTTTATATGGCATGTGTACGTTTGTGCAAAATAAATTGGACTATTTCGAGTGTGGAGTGGAATTCATATACAAGAATGTGTCTAATTTATTTTTCGGTTTTAGTCAAAGTGATTTTTATTGCGTTTTTAAACCACTCATGTTAAAAAAGAATGTTTTATAAAAAGGATTGTTCTTGTGTTTTGTAAATATTTAAAAGTTGGAAAGTGAAAAACTGTGAAAACTGCCGCTGGGCAAAAGTGATTGAAGAAGACAAAATATATATAAATCTTAAATAATTTGTTTTGAAAAGTTTAGGAAAAGCTTATGGATATCCTGTATAAGGAGGTATCCAAAAATGGATCGGCCAAATACATTTCCAACAGTGACCGTTCTTGTCACAAAAAATCTTCCTGTGAGAAATATCATATAAAAATATCACTACGACCCGTATATTGATATTGAGACATTACATTCAGAGAGACAGGCATAGTTCCATGTATTCAGGTATTGATAGGTGTAATTAAAGGTGGGTTTGGCATATGTCGCTTAATTATCAACACACTTGTAGAAACAAAATAAGGATACAAATCTTTAAAAAATTTTAGTATATGGGTGTCAAAACGTTTGCGATGCTCAAATTTTTTTTGAATCAACATCGAAAGAATTGATCTAACTATGTCCGTTGGTATGAAATGTTCTTTAAATTTATATAGTAGAGAAGATGTATTGTATCCTTGAGAATTTTTTATATATAAATTGAAATTGAAAGAGGCAAATTTCCATGCTATTAAAAGCCTACAAAAAAACACTACAGTTTAAGGTTATGTTATGGATATTGTTTAAAATGCACCCTTGATATTCACCATTTTCGGCCATTAAAACCGGCACATAATACAACAATTTATATGGTATGTGTATTGAAGAATATATAAATAGGAAAAAAGAGTCCTCTCCTTGCTGGTTTTGTGGGTGGAAATTGATTTTACCGAAGAAATTGCGCGTAAAGAATGTTTATGAAAATAGAAAATCAACATGAAACTCAATAAGAAGAAGCAATACAAGTTACTTGAACCGATTCTCGAAAAGCCATCAGTTTGAGAGTCCTTTATAATGAGAGATGAGTCTCAAGTTTTTAAGTTTTATACAAAGACTGGGAGAGTTTATGTGTACCGTGCATTCTAGCGGTAAAAGTATTTTGACATTGACTTTCTCTCTCTCTCTCTCTCTTTCTCTCAAGGAATGTCACAAAGTTAATGTGGAGAGTAAACCATTAAAACATTCAGTGAGTTTGAAATGATGAGTTAAATTTATAATTAATAATATGCAAACCAGGGACTCATAAATATGTCTCCGGCACAAACGTACAAATTGTAAAACAAATAGGCAGGGTATACGGTGTATAGCCAGGGTGCAAGAAAATAAAATCATTTGCTTCCAATATATAATATAAACATTTTTGAACCTTGCTAATGGTATCATATGTTATACTTCGTTTGGCTCATACTTATAACCGAAATTTTTAAATAGTAAAGAAGATATGAGATATTTAATATTAACTTTATAATTTTTTTATCTAGGACGGTACAGTTAATATGGACAAGATGACGGTGGCGCAAAAAAACGCATACCTCGAAGCTCATATGGCCGTACAACAGCAAATGGCGCAGGCGGCTATACAATTTAAACAGCAACAGCAACAAACATCTAATACAAATCAACAACAACAACAACAACAACAAAGTTCACCCAACAATAATAATAATACAAATACACAACAGCAGCAACAGCATCAGCAGCAGCAGCAGCAACAACAACAACAACAGCAGCAGCAACAACAGTTGCAACAACATTATGCCAGTACCATAAAAGTACCACAAATAAGTTCCTCCAGTTCAGCCGGTAACGATAGCACTTTTACGGTACCCGACGATGTGGGTATGGGCTTCGAAGGTGGTGTTCGGGTGCTACAAAGTCTGGGCAGTTGGTCATCGGACAATGTCACCTATAATATACCTAAACCGAATTTAATACCATTTACAGAACCATACGTTGAAGGTGGTTCTATGCATCCGGCCAGTCGTCTAAAAGCATTACAGCAAGTCCAACAGGCCTCCTCCGGTGTACGAAAAACCAACCCATCAAAAAGTGCGTTAATATAAAAGTTTGCACTGGTTGACGACTTGCAATACCTTACTTTTGTTGAATTTTTTTAGATACCAATAAAGCCTTTGAATGCACCGTTTGTGGCAAAGGTTTGGCTCGTAAGGATAAACTCACCATACACATGCGCATTCATACCGGCGAGAAGCCGTATATTTGTGAAGTATAACATTTTATAAACAAAACAAAACGTACAAACAAAAACTGATTTAGAAAATTCTTTTAAATTTTACCTAGGTGTGCAATAAAGCTTTTGCTCGACGCGACAAACTCGTCATCCACATGAATAAATTCAAACATGTGACGCCCACAAATATAGCTCCGTTAGGGAAACGTCTTAATAATTTGGTGAAGAAAAAAGAACCAGAACCGGAAGATAATAAACAAAATTTGGAATTGCAATTGCAACAACAAGCGGTCCAAGTTGCCACACAAAATATTATCGTCCAAACGGCCGGCGTTCAGCACAATACAGCACAAGCAACAGCTATACCCGGCATCATAATACCGCATCATCATCAACAACAATTGTCGTGGACTTGTGAATTGTGCGGTCGTATGTTTTCAAGTCGGGACGAGTGGACATTACACGCCAAAAGCCATCTGGAGGTGAGAAAATGTCGGTTAATTGCAATATTTTCTTAATATGATTGGAAAATCTCAGCTAAATATTTTGAAATGTCTTAGTACGTTGAGAGTGTTTCGAGGACCATTTTTAATGATACTAATTAATAATACTTGGCGTATCTTTTTTTTTATTCTTAGCAAATTTTAATTTAGTAAAATATCTGTGTGGGAATTGTACTTAGAGAAATCTTTTCTGAATATTTTTTGTAACCTTAAAAGGTAAATTCAAATTTTATTGCTCTTGTTGCAGTATTGACACCAGCAGGAACCAAATACCGAACAAACCAACAAAACGGCCAACAAAACTACGGTTATCACCGGTCAGGGTGACTTCACATTGGAGAGGACAAATTTAAATGCCAATAATAACAATAATAACAATAGCAATAATAACAACAACAATACCCGTAATGTTCACACTACTGGTGGTGGTGGTGGTGGCGAAGATACATTGCAGCGCAAAGAGAAAATCATTATACAGAATCAAATGTTTATAAATGTACAGCAACAACAGCAGCAGCAGCAGCAGCAGCAACAGGTTCAACAGCAAACGACTGCAGTAATACAGGCGAACCAGCAGCAGCAACAACAGCAGCATCAACAACATGTGGTAAAAAGAGCACTCAAGAAACTAACACAACCACCGGCCATATTTAGTACAACAACTACAACAGCTAATGATAATATCACCAACAATATTAATCATATTAACAGCAGTAATATTGGCAGTACTTGTGTTAGTGTCAGCAATTAAACAATAATAACGATAACAGCAAAACAATTACATAAATAATAACAAAAACAACAACATCTTTCACATACAAACACTTAAAATGGAATACTGTTATATACCAACATCCAATCCACTACAACACTACAACTTATGAACAATTTAAGTGATGGCACAAGTACTCTTAAAATGATATTATCTTCTTTTTCCTCCGATTTTTCTAATAGATTGCCAACTTCATTGCCAATTCACCGACAGCCGCCACTTATGTACAAGCTCAATTGAATAATATAAATGGTTTAACAATACCAGCTGCTACCGAACAACAATTAGCAACTGTCAGCGGTCTTCCCATAGTAACGTACAACGGTAATCAGTATTGCGTTATAACACATACAGGTGATGTGGCAGCAGCCATTGAAAAACAGGAATTACTGCAAGTGACCACCGATAAAGAGGGCAAAACGAACTTTTTACTAATGTCACCGACAGTGCAAATGCCAAATCCGAATGGTACCGGGAATCATTGAACACAATTTCATCACCATTTCAAAAAAGGCTTTCGAGGGAGGTTACAAAGGACCTATGTAGGACCTAAAGTGTGGAAATTTAAATAAGGAAAGATGTCAATGAACACACCGATCAAGTAGTATTTATTAGCACTTGAAACGTTCTTATCTACATATTGTATTCCGAAGTGTAACATCGCCATTCTTCTTATTTCTGCTTTTATCTATTAGATGTTTTTCCGGTAAATTCTTTTATCTGTCGATGTGATTGTCGGTACATGAGAGTGTGAAGTGTAAAAAGTAAAAGTATCTTTCAATTATTTAAATCAAAGTTTCTTTGTGAAACAATGTATACGAAAGTCGTAAAAAGCAGTATTTTTCAATCTTTAAATTCCTACATTCCTATTTCTATTAACAATTTCAATATAAATATGCATAAGTAAGATGAAATCTCCCTCTTAATGAGCGACGTACATATGTAAATAGAAAACAAAAAACTGTTTCATCTTTTTAAAAATCAAAATGCTATGAAAAATAAGGTAAATAAAAGAATGAACGAAAAAAAAATTAATAGTAATTGAGATAATATTGGAAGATGTTCAAAAACACACACTTAATAATACTACTCAAAGACATAAAACACACTTTAAATAAAAACATGACTTAATTTAAGGTAGATTTTTCAAAACAAAACAAAACAAAACAAAACAAAAAACACTCACATATCTCATATATAGAATTGTATAAAAAACCAAATAGAGTCTTAATTATTATCTTTAATAAACCATGTGCAATTTATTGTTAATTTTTCACATACATTCACAATTTCTCCCATAAAACGCTACATAAGCTTACCATTTTATTCTGTATAACAGGTACAATGAGTTCTCGACTTAAAGTATAATTTGTCCGGTATGTACTTTATAGAAATATTTCAATCAATAATTGATTTGTAAAAGGTGAAAATTCAATTTGAAAAAATCTTTTAAAGATGGAGTAAAACTTATCTTGATGTTTGTATGTGATGATATGTCTCATAAAAATACATAAAAAATTTTTCCCATCTACCTATGTAAGGCAGCCATATTTGTACACATATGAAAAACTTACATAATAGAAGTTTTAATATTACATTGAATTGTAAGCAACTAATTGTAATAAATGTTACGCAAAGATGAAAAATTCTTCATAATAAATGAGATTTAATAAAATTTATTAAAACATTATGGTAATTCACATATTTCAAATTAAAACTAATTATCTATGCCTAATATCCATTAAAGGTAAAGTCATAGACATCCCAGGGCGCTTTGCAAGAATTATTACCTAAAAAGACAAAAGCACATATATACATTATATAATTGGAAAATGGCGACATTCTAAATTTTTTTAAGGGTAAGAAATATTTTTTAGTTGATTGTTAGTTGGTTTTATTTTCTAAGTCTTAATACATAGTAGGAATAAATGTATTATAACATACAAATTAAGTTGAAATTAAAATTTTTACGTTTGCTTACACTTTGCTATAAGTTGTACTTACTTGAAAGTAAAACTTTTACTTTTTTCACGCTTGCTTTATTTCTCGATCTTTTACCTCCATTGTGCGCTTTGAAATGCTCCGAAATCATTTAACTGATGTTTAATTTATTGCATTTGAGTTTATATAATTTAATTGTAATTTAAATTTATACCACATAATTCTTTAGTATCAAACGCGATACCTTTTACAAGCAAAGCAAGTGCTTGAAATAAAGTAAGAAATAAAAGTGAAAAATTCTTAAGCGCGTTGTGCTATTGTTGCCAAAGTTTACGAAACAAACCGAAACTATTTGAACAAAAAACAACGGAGCGGAACAAATGCAATCGAAATAGAACGCACAGATATGCGCAGCGTTCTATTTCGATTGCATTAGATTATAATATTATATTGTACATTTAATTAGATTTTCATGTTAATTAAAAAGAATTGTTTACTTCAATCAGCACCAATTTGATATTTTAATGCACGATAAATTACATTGCATATAAAATTTAAAAAAATCATACAATATCAAAAAGTACAAAAAAACTTTGTGGATAAATCATAAAAAATATGTCATGACATTTTTGCAATTGGATACGATATAAAATCATTTAGGATAAAAACCAAAAAAAGTATTCTGTTTGTAAAAGTTCTATTTTAAGCTCTAGTTTTTCATAGATCAGCTTTTTACAGCTTGTATTAACAATGCACATTGAAAAATTGTTCTGTTTTATTGACGGTATAGATTGAATTTTTTCTAAAAGTTAAGATTGTTGTTTTATTGCACGTTTTACTACCAAGTTCATACAAAGCACTGAAAAATGCCAAATTTGATATACAGGTAAATAATATAACAAGTGGGTGTTTTAATAAGTATGTACTTAAAAAACCTGTAACACTCTTTTATATGTAACCGTATTATTTATATTAAATGATTCCGAAGAGTAGCGGCAGCAGGCATTGAAAGCAGCGGAGACATTAATATGCGCATTACACCCATACACAAACACAACCATTATAAATATTGTTAAAATATATGTACACTCAAGGTGTCGGTAAGTAAATTCACGTTCAAATTTACATGCATAGCTAGCCTTTTTGCATATTCGGGTAATAAGTTCAGGCAAGCTGCCCGCCTATATATGAAAGATCACTCAGATAAAAAACCTACATTCATGAGTGTTTCGTTATTCTGGCAGCAATATGATACCATTGTCTTGCAGTGTTTGTAATGGTTTTTGTTGTTACTTTTTCATATGAATTAATAATTTTATTTAACGTTTTGTGGGTGTAGGTTGGAGGTCTACCGAATTATCGGCTGTAACTGCGCCATCATGAAAATACAAACTGCTGCGCAAATGTTTAAGATTCTTTGTTGTCTTTGTTGTTGCAATGGTGCATATTGGTGAGATATGCTGCTGCTGCACTACAGTTGTCGTTGTTGCTGTTATTGATGCAGGTGATGTTAGCAAGCTGTTGGACTGTTTATCCACCTCCGTGTGAGTATAGTTTTTTCCTTTTTGTAAGCGGAAATTATCCAAATTGTTATTGTTGGTGTTATTATTATTATTATTATTGTAGATGTAACAACTATTCGTTGATGGCCATTTCGCAACACCTCGTTTCAGTTCATGTTTAACTTTATAAGGCAAGGTGGGAAACATGTCATAGTAGTTAAGTTGTTGCTTATTATATGGGCTGTAATTGTGGTAGCCTAAGGGAGCTGGCACTGCTGGTAGTAGTGTTGGCAGCGTTTGTAATTGTGGATATGGTTGTGATGGTAAATATCCGTTCATTATATTGGGTTGGCTGTGTCTGAAAGTGTTGGTTCTTAAATTATATCTAGATGGCAACAACAACATAACATAATCATTACCATCATCAGCCCAAGAATTATCCCTCGGGTAAGCGGGTGGTATGCGTTTGTAACGTAAGGGATTGCGCAAACTCATTTGACTCAAACGTTCCTCCACTTCATCATCATAATTTGGATAATCTGAATAGTAATGCGTTTGGGGTATTCTTCTTCTAGGGTTTCTCTGCTCATATCTTCCCAACGCACCATCTACATAGTCGTAGCCATCATAACGCCCGTACTCAGTAGGCCTTTGTCTTTCACGGTATCTTCTTCTGTCAAAATCTCTTTCTGGTGAGTGGTGACTTTTATAAATAACTGATGCAGCCCTCCGAGGTTGTGGTTCCACCAATTCTACATCTCGTTCTTTGCTATTCCTTTTCAAAATTACATCCTTGCAAGTATTTTCAACATCATTGTTTAACGGTTTCCTCAGCTTGTCCTCCTTTTGTTGAATTCTTGTTAACAGCATTTGGTCCTCATTCGATAACTGTGGCATTTTAGAATTGTTATTAATTTTATTTTGATCCTTTTCTTCACTCAAACCCCTTACATCATTCTTAACTTGCAGTTTGGGACTGTTCTTCGTATTCAACTCCACGTCGCGTTTATCATTTTTATCCATTTTAGGTTTTCGCAGATTGTTACGTTGTTGCGTTTGAGAATCTTGGGGATCGTAATCATAAAAAGCAATTTTCGAAGCATATGTCTGCTGTTTCTTAGCTGCTGCATAGTTTTCCTCTACCGCACTGTCGGGTAATGTCATTTCGGTGGCGTTAGGCTTTTCAGCTATTTCCGTTCTCAAAGATTTCTGATTCCTTAATAAAGTTTTTCTGTTGTTGGGTGTATTTTTATTTTCGCTCAAATTATCGTAGAACTGAATGGAGGATTTCGCAAATTCACGATGAAATCTTTGTTTTGTATCAATTTCATCTTCATTTATTGAAACTTGTTGTTGTTGTTGTAATTTAGGTCGTTCACTTTCGGATAAGACACTGTTTCTACGCTTCAATTTACTTTCAACCGCCGAATCGATTTTTGAATCGTCTGGCCAAAATATATGCGATTCTAAACGATTTTGCTGAGCATTTCCACCCCGATCCATCATTCTAGGCGGTAAGCCTGTAAAAAATTTTCCATTAATCATTATCCCCGTTCTTACAATGAATTCTTAAGCGTTTCGATAACTATTCCGTGTGAAATGAAAAGCTCAACTAACACTGTTCAGCGACTTTTATAAGATTTAACTTGTTGTTGGCTCAGAAAAAAAATTATTGTAATTTTTTTTTTGTGCGAACTGGTGTCGTAGGTGTTCAAACACCGATCACGATATTCAGCCACATTCAATACAAGGGGAGCAGGTGATTTGTTGTATTTTTAATGCAATTTGTTGTTATTGTATTGTTTGCCATTATGTCAGCATTGGCGAGTAAGTAAGCAGTGACTGAGTTGAATTGATGGTGGATTTGATTTGTTAGGCGACGTAGATAAATTATGAATCTGTGAATAGTTTATAATCATCAGCTAACACAGTTAACTAAATACGCACATACAAATAAATATCTCGACATGTGATGTATTTTTTATTTGTAATACATTTTGTAAGAGACATGAAAGACTTTTTTAAAAATAAATATTTATAAGATTTCAAAAAGAGACGATTGGAATTTTTGTTCTCTGTTAAATGGCTCTCACATATGGTACGAATTTAGTATGAAATTAATTCAGTCTCTTACTAAATTAGTTTCACAATTCTGGCCAACGTTGTAAATCATCATCAACAAATACTTGTTTTATGATCGTATACAGCACAGAGTTTTTTCTACTTTTATGGTATTTACAAGACACAAATGACCTTTCTTAACATTGTAGTTTGTAGCTTTAATGCTGGTATCGTTGACTTTTAACAAAATTCATGTCATTTTAAAATGTTTAAATTAAGCTTTAATAAATGATCAAGTAATTTATCACTAAAGTGTTTGAAAATGTTACTGCTGCAGACTTAAGTGCATTTGAAGCTTGCACCAAAAAATATATTTGCAAATTGGAGGCGTGTCCGTTATGTTTGCAGCATATCGACGGATGTAATAAATATAAACATGTGTACTGGATTCACATTTTGCTATGACCATTCTGCTGTCCACTTTGGGTAGGGGTCAGTACACCTACCTATTTACCCTTCCTATTCAACGTACTAAAAATGGGTGTAATCGTGTAACAGGTGTTTCAACAATTCTTAAATCTATATTTTTCACTTTTTGGGAAGTAACTGTTTTTATCCGTTATTTGTTATTATTTGTTTATTCATATATACGAAACACAAACACCAATTAATTAATTCATTCATTACCCATCTGTCACCGTTAATGTGCAAACAGATGTTGCTAAATGGTTAGCAAGTCATTTATTATTATTCAGCTCATGGCAAACAATTGGGTAAAAAACAAAAACAAAAACGAAACAACATTTCAAATATTTGTCAGCCATTTATTGAACTACAAAATAAAAAGAAACGAGTTTGAACGAAATAAAATCAAAGCCGGCTAAAGAAAAATGATCCAAAAAGCACCAATGTTTATACCAGTACAGTAGAGAAAAACGTAAGCAGCTAGCTAGCCATCTAAGCAAGCAAGTAGTCAGTTAGTCTGTCAGTCACATGTGCAATTTGTTGTGAAAAACTGTGCATTTGTTTATGGAAAACTTGTTAGCTTTATTTATACATTGTACACGCAGCCAGCCTAGGCCGCACCACATCAGACCTGTATTTATATATTGTATTAAAAATCATTGCAGAGGATGGTGTAATATGCTTAAGTGTTGCATTGAAAGTGAAGTTCAGGTTCAATTTCAGGAAATGCATACATTTTAAGGCGCACAGATGCAAACACACATTGAAAAAGAAAATTACGCACAGCTACGTATACAATGACATTTTATTCAAATAAATACATGAAATTTACATACACATGCACAATATTGTGTTGCATTGCTATGGCAGGTATTGGAATAGGTTGAAAGAAGTGGATTTACTGGCTTCGCACTCCGGATGTTTTAACGATTGTTGGTGTTGTTGATGAAATGAATTGTTTTGCATGAATAGATAGCCGTATTATACATATTTAATCGTTATCAAACAAAGATAAACTTTATCACCATTACAATCTAAGAGTAACCCATAATATGATATATTTATGTGCGCTTATAAGCTCCATCCAGGGTGTCATAAAAATCAACAATTATAGGTCATGAGAGTACGGATTGAATGTGACAGACATGATAGAAATATTAATAAAAGAGTTACTCATAGACATACAATTAAAATGGATAATCTTCCGATGTATTGAATAATATAAAATTGGTTATCGTAGATATTTTCGTGCTACAATTAAGTTACGTAGCATATTATGCCGTAAATTTTCCATATTATTACTTAATTCTATGCCTTCTGTGGTGAACTTTTGTAAATATCAGAAGAAAATTTTTAACTGTATTTATAAGAATCGAAATATGATTCGATTTAGCAATGTACGTGTGTCTGCTTAAACTTTAAGGTATCACATGGAGCTGAACACACATTCTCATTTCTGCTTTCCTATTTAAAATATTTAAAAGCAATTGAGGGGATCGAGATTGACATGTACAACTGTATCCAGAGCAGTCTGTCCAATATTTAGCCCAAGCTATATATAGCTTTTTTACTTATTTCTTCAATAATTTAATCAAACAATTCGCATAATTTATTTGTTGGAAATGCTTTTGGATTTTCCACATATCAGTGAAAACTGACATAACCGCTGTTACTGGTTGGGATGTGTGATGCGGTGTGTTGTTTGGTGGTATAAATAACTAAGAAAAAGAAAATTTATTTCCAACAAAACATACAAACAAATAAACAAACATTTGTTTGTAATTGTAATTTGTTATAATCATCCGATCATTTTGTACGTCGTGTAATTATTTCCTGAAAGAGTTTTTTTTTTAGATTTTCTTTCATAAGAGTGGAGTCAACTTTGACCGTGCAAAGTGAAAATTTAACCTTAAATTACAATGTGTATGTTGATTAGATTTATAGATAAGTTGAACTCTTGTTATTAACTATAATAATTGGTAATTATTATTGCTTGTGATTGTGAACCACAACGATCAAAAAGCCTAATTTCGTCTAAGCAAACTGGCCAAACGAAGAACTTTTCAATAAATTATTATTCAACCTGAACGCTTCTAATTTCACTTCATTTAACATTACCTAACCAGCATACAAATTGCTAATTATTGTATTATCCCACTTATAAGTTGATGGGCTTCAGTGCAAACAGAAATTGTAACATTGTAATAAATTGTAATGTTTCCTTCCATTCATTCAATTATGTGTTATAATGTCAAGTGAAATTATGAAATGCCGGATGAATAAAGATATAATAAGTTGTTGTAACGCCAACATTACACTAATTTATAGTAAGTATGAACTTATATTTTATGCAGATTAGCGTATAAAAAGGCAAATTACAATACAACGCAAACGTTGTTACCATTGCACACATTTTCTCTTTCATTTGGTTTTTTATTATTGCAATGAATTTTCATTATTTTATAATAAGTGTAAACGCTTATAACACAATTTTTATAATAATAATGTTTTTACACAATACACACAATGGAACACAACACGGCTGATCATAACAATGAACCCATATTATGGGGGGTGCGACAAATGGAAATAGAAGAGTGTATTATATCGAAGAATAATAATAGCAACAATAATAATAAAAACAACAACAACAACAGTAAATAATAATAATAATAATCATCAAATGTTTTACATTATCATGTAATTGCACTTGGTCATCGATTCAATTGGAAAAGCTGGAGTAACTGCTGCTGCTGTTGCTGTTGCTACCATTGGTTACATTTCCAGTTGAAGTCTTGGTTACAAAATATTTTATATACAAATGATTAGCTAAGTGCAGAAAAAAGTGAGAAAAAGAAAGAGTAAAGAAATGGCAAGACAACTTATTTAAAAAAGAAAATAAAAAAAAGTAACTCTATGTAGAAATAAATTCCATGGAGTTTGGAGGCTTATGAGGAAGTTTGCATAAAACCACTGCATTCGCGGCAAAAGTGTTCAGTTTCAGTTTGTTAAGGCGCCTGTTGCCACCATCATCACATTACCGTATCAAACTAAATATCGCTCGATATCGAAAAAGACACAACATTTTTATATACATACAACAAATATTACCAAATAGCAACAACAATACAATACGATAGAAAATAAGAAAAATAATGTTATTGCACTTCGCCATAGTCATCGTTTACTTGTGCAACAGCAATATGAATATGTTGCATTAATACATTATCAGTGTTTAGTGTGTGCGGTCGGTTTGGAATAACTTGGAATAAACAAAAAAAATATTTAATTTAGTTATTGATATCAAATTTGCATAAAACCGATTATACAACAATATGAAAATTTTGGTGAATGTAAGTAAATGTCTATCGTTATTTCAGTTTCATAAGCGAAGAGAAAGAAAAAGATATGAAAAATAAAATCTAAACGTATATCACACTACGTAGTCATGGTCCGATAGGATTTCTTTATTATTATCGGAACATTTATTGGTTTACGTTGTTACGAAAAACTTTAAAGAAATTCATTTGCAATACAACATAATGTAGTACAAAACCCAGCTTCATTCACATGTCTCTTGAGCAAGTTATTTTTTTTTTCAAAGGTCGGCGCTTTAGAGAAAACTCTTATAAGTGCAAGCCCGAGCTGATCTTATCCTCCCAACGGAAATTTAATTTAGTGCATTTATTCCCGCAAGTGTGATAAGAAGTGAAGGATACTCATAAAATGGTAGTAATTCTACATTTTTATACCTCACGCAATACTTAAAACGCGACTTCAAAGCGAGGGCTGTGGAGTTACAGAAGAAACTATAATTTTTTGTATCGCAGGCGCGCCCATAACATACAAAAAGTCCTATCCAATCTAAAATTCCATCATTCAGGTGATATCTAACATAATGTAGTAGCAGCGTTTGTACCAAGAGCAATTGTATATGTCACACCCGCAGTTTATGTGTAAACGGAAATGCCAAATACAGTTATAGAACTGAATCATTCAACCCATTAAATATGGTGAGCAATGCGTAGGTTTGTGTAAGTTTGTTTAACTCTTGAGCAAAGTTAGAGCATTTGTCACATTCCAAAGGTAACTTTTAAGAAGTCTGAACTACAGAGACTTACATTGTCGATTCTGATATAATATGAAGGTAAGGCATGGGAGAGGATATTAATATTTCTATAGTTTCGTGTTTAATGTTTTTTCAGTTACATATGTAATCATATTTATCTTTGTTGTATCATTTTCCTACCATACATACACTTATAAAGTAATAATAAACTTCGTTTTGTTTAATTTGAGTAAATATGCGAATTTATATATTATATGAAACATACATACAAGTTACTTTGCTGCTGCTTCCTAGCAACATTATCAGACATTGAACTTGTGAATGCGAAACGAAATATTTGAACAAGTTTTAAAATATTTACCAAGTGATTTCCATACTCTAGGAAATTAGTCATTATGACCATAATTAATATTTAAAAACAACCAAATATGGGTAAAAACAACACACAAATATTCACATCATTTGTGTGTTTATATGGAAATGCTTTCTTTAAATGTTGTAAACCAATAATTGGATTTTTCACAACTTTGTAGTTTTTTATTATGCTGTATTTGGAGGATGTTATGGCACAGTCACAGATAAGGCAAGCGGCACAGCCAACCTCCTACAGCCATATGTATTTTACTTCCGGTCATGGTCCCAAATTAACAAAAACTGCAACGAAAGTCTTTCATCCCAATGGTGGTCTACGATCATTATATCAAGATTTCGATCAGCATCAGCATCGCCAACAGGATATGCAACCGGAAGAGAGTACACGAGTTCAAGCAACACCGAAATTCACGACGAAGCAATCTTATAAACAATTATATGAGTCGGTAAGTTTTAACTACAGATATAATAAGAAGCGACTTCACTTTTTTTCTGGGGTCATTTTGTACATGAACAGGAAGAGGATGTATCCGAGGAACACTACAAATCTATTGAAGATTATTCAGAAGAGTCTCCCAACTCCTTTCACTACAAGGAGAACGATAGTCGCGGTTATACTATAGGTACACAAATCCGAGTACATCATCCCGACATACCAGCACCAAAGAAGATATTCTCCGACAAAGCAATAAAAGGGAAAACGAATAAATTCGCAACCTATGACGATTTCAGTCATGAGTTTCATGATTTGGAAACGCCTTATGTATTGCCCCCCTCGAAGAAACATAAATTCAGTGAGTTCTATAAACCTGAAGTAATTCGTGTTATAGCGCCACCAAAGGTTCAATCGCATCCAGTGCATTTTACCGCTCTTTCCAGTAATGGTGGTTACAATGTATATGAAAGTGATAATGAATTCTTGCCCAGTGATGATTTGAAGGAAAGTTTACGACAGCAATTCAAAACGGTTGCATCTAAAAAACAAATTGAAAAATATTTAGAAGATCAAGAAAAAATGCTGGATGAAGCATTGAAATGGCAAATATTACATAATCCCAAATATAAGGAGCTCGCCAAACTGGTTGAAAAAGAACCGTACGCGAAACTGGGAGAAAAGGAATTCTTTGGGAAGGCTTCGCACTATAATCACGAGATAGAGTCACATCAGAGACCGCCACCGCATTTTCACAAGAAACCGCCACAACCACCATTCAATAATCGTTCACGTCGCCGACCTGCCGGTGGTTTTAAACATACAGCCAAACCAAAAATTAGACCTATGTTGGTCAAACCGAATCGCAAATACCGTCAAGCTATTGTTATTGAAGTCTAATGTCTATGGAGAATTTGAGTTTGAAGTATTTTTTTTAAATAAGTATTTATTTACTGTTCTTCTAGTTGGTGATACATACGAGTTTTAAAAAATTATTTATATTATTTTTAAAATATTAGTTATAAACCTCATGGGTCCAAGTTTTGTTGTTATTTTAAAGCTACAATAAATTACTTTTTATTTTGTGTAAGCCCCAAAGTATTTCGATTAAATACATTTCAATTTTGATATGAATCTTATGCATTAATATTATTGTGTTGACAAAAATCGGTTCTAATAATAGGTCAAGTATGAAAAAAAAAATTCAAAATTATTAGCGTAACATTTCCGCTTCTAATGCGGGTGGTTGTAGATTCGATTCCAATGGAGCGTAAAACTGCGGGACTTGGAGTCTCCGCAAAAATGCAAGTTTTATAAGTTATGCTTTTTAATGACGAGCATTTCTTTCGCATGATTATCTCTATATAGCAAAATAAACATTTATCGATTGTTTTCTATAATTAATAGATAAGGATTGCGTTGAAAGTTGGAATGTGTGTGTGTGGAAATGAAATTTTACTATATTTGGCGCTTTTATTGGTTTTAAAATCTTTTTTAAAGAGTTTGAAAACCAATGCTGCCTTTGCACAATTGTTGTTTAATTTTATTTAAAGCATACGTTTGAGCATAGTGCAATTTCAAAAAAATAAATCCGCATACTTTTAGGGATACTAATATATACATACTTCAAAAATTAACCCTTTCGGTATTGATGAGAATGTGCGTTCCAACAAACATTTGAATAAGATATTTAACTGTACAGTTATCGAATGTAAAAATTAGATTCTGGACTTGAAACAGTTCAAACGAATTTAAATAAAAATCGTAAAAATCCCATCTTGAGTGGAAGGCATAAAAAGAGTTGACCTTGACTGGAGATGTAATTCAGACACTGAGATTACGCAGGTTAGTTAAGCGGATAATGAGATAAATAAAAATAACTTCACGCGGTAGTTAAGTGTGAGTCAATTAATTGAACAAATGATAGACATGTTAATAGAAAAAGTAGTTTATATGGTTGTTTATTGTGGTACGCAAGCATTCATACGGAATATGAATATAATTGTAATTTATTGTACGCGAGTAAAGCCGGTCTCAAATGCAAAAAAACTTTTCTATTTTGTTCAAGCAGTAGCTAGTAAATTTTCTTCATAATAGGTAGTAGTAAATAACTTTTTCCTAATAATTACAATTACAGTAAATATTTATCATACTAATAATAGTATTTATTAATAATTTTATGCTCAAACCATTTGCCTTGAAACATGTTTTACTAACCATACAATTTTATACCATAATGTATGGGTGTATGTAGACAATTGTTATAAACACGTAGTTAGCGGTATTTTATGTTTTTCATTTGTCCTGAGCTACAAGTCTAGGAGTGGACTTTGTGGTATGTTATCATTGTGAAAAGCTCTAAAAATCTATTATATGCTTGAGTGCTGTTCTATGTAAAACAGGTTGGCTTATGTGGTTATTGAATTATTGTATGTATATGTGTAAACGTAGTATAATTTTTCTTACTGTTGGGGAATTTCCTTAATCATTTTAAACCTTAATGCTGCGGTTTTGATTAAAATTTGATATCATTCTATTTTTATGAAATTTTAATAATAATTGTTGTTTATTTTTGTTATTATAATATTGAGGTTGAAGTTTTTCGAGTAAATATTCACTAATTGAACTCAATATGTGGTATTCAAAAGATATTAATTTGAATTTTTAATATTAGGAAATCAATGTTAATTTCGACTGATAATATGCTCAATTCAACCACTTATCCAATTAAAAAATGTTAATTGTATAAATTCAAACAGATATAACAAAAAACGAAAAAATGCTTTGCGTGAATTATTTGTAATAATTAATAAGACTACATAATAATAAAATTTCTCCGGCCTTGTGTTGTTTACTGATAATACGGATAAGAAAATTCACACTACTTTTTCATTTTACAGTAGCAGTGATGTACATACGAGTACAAACCATATTCTACAAACTTGATTTTTAAAATATTTTTACTTGGGACTATTCGATTCAAGGCAATTACACCTTAAGCGGATGAAGGAATAAAAAAAGTGAACTTCCAACTGCCGCTTCCTTACCCACAATACATTTTAATCATTTCACTTTTTTTTTGCTTCTCTATATCATTCTCAATAACGTTTTTATTGTTGTTTATATATATTAGCACACACATTAAATATACTATTATTATTGCTAAGGTTTAGGAATATATTTAATACAAAAATCGCATGTTGCGCACGTATGTATTAGAGACAATATTATAATTATTTATTTTGACAATTATGTATTGATAAAGAACACTGTTGCAACAATTTTTCTATTATTTTGGATATCACAAGAATACATTTACAATCAAATGAGAAAAAGTGAAGAGAGAAAAAGAAGAGAAATGAATGTCATAAAAAGATAGTGATCTAGTATAAACGGCAGTGCTGGTGTAATGGCGAGAATAAAATTAGAAAATGAGGAAATCACGAAGTAATATCTGAGAGAAAGATATGTGTGAAATATAAAGCACCTAGGTGGTTTTTAAACGCTCCATTTTACCTTCATTCTATCCTACAATTTAAAAAGAAAAATACTTAATCTATCACTCTCTAATAGAAACCCCAAAAAGAAATCAAAAATTCCAAATTCGCATAAAGAAACATTGAAATATTTAAGCTTTGTTAAAACTATAAGTGAAACCATCCGGAGTACGATTCAGTGACAATTTACCGGGCGGTGAGAAGCGATGAGGATTGGGAGTGGTAGGTTGATATTGGTATTGAGGCTGTGGTGCTGGATTATAGGCAGGTTGAGGGGCGGGATTATAGGCGGGTTGTGGGGCAGGATTATAGGCGGGTTGTGGGGCAGGATTGTAGGCAGGCGCAGGATTGTAAGCTGGTTGTGGTGGCGCGGGTTGTGGGCGATATTGTGGCTGTGAGTAGCTTTGTCCTTGTTGACCAAAGCCGGGATCATTGTAACGTGGATCGTAGGAGCCATCATCATAGTCATTGCTGCGGAATGCTGCACCACCTGATGGTTGGTATTGAGGTTGGGGTGCATAGCCTGGTTGAGGTACTGGTTGGGGCGGTGCTGGTGGCGCTACTGGCAAATGATCACCCTGAGCTTGGAAACTGTGCAATAGAATCAAAATTTGATAATTTTTACATTAGCACAAGTTTTTCCTTAACTTGGTTTATATAATTGTGTGTTTTCATTATTTTAGCTGAATAACATTTCTAACAAGACCAAAATTTAAATTATGCGGTCGGGCAAACTAAATTGTTACCATTATTATGACAACTATTATGTAAAAACCACAAACTATTGCAAAAGTTATTACACAATTAATGATCACTTGCTTAAAATATCACAAAATATTATATTTTATAAAAAATTTGACGTTAAAACCTAGGCATACCCCAGCTTTCCGGCAGTGTATGAAATGGTTCTTCTTTGACCGGTGGGATCTACATAACTGTAGCTGCCATGACGGGTGCCATCTGCATCGGTCTCCTCTTTAAAATTAATGCCATCTTCTTGTGTGTAGGCGGCACCAAATTTTCCATCACCTGAGAGATAACGCTGCTCACTAATAATGGCAGCAGTTTTAGGATCACGATTGTAATGCTGACCGGCTGTTAAAGCTACCAGCGTTGTTACGATTAACTGTAATAAATATTAGTGGGATAGTAGAATCCCATATAAAATATAAGAATATTTTGAATTGAACTTAGTGGTAGGGACTAATCTATATCCTACCAACCATGCCCATAACACCTACACTTTATACTTTAGAATTGTTAATTTGCAATCAACTCTTGTGGTTTAAATGATAGAGGTGCTTACTTTTCTTAAGAATGGGTTCACGTATGCACATTTATTAAGTACGCTTGCACACGCAATAATTTTACTCTGCGAAAACATTTAATAACTTAAGAAAGAATTTTAACAAACTCTAATATAAGTATATTTTTCAACATACTTGTTTTTAATTTGTGATAATTTTTTCTGTTATAAATGTTCAACTGATAGGCTCATCGGTTACATTAACTTTCATAATTATGGTGGGCTAACATCGTAACTCATCTCTATTTCTAAGTGGTCTAAACATTTGTACTTTTAAAGAATATTATGATTGAAACATTTCATTACAACAATCCTTTGAAGCATAAATAACAGAAAGGGAAGAAAACTCCTACGAGTGCTTTGATAAAGTTAAAGTTAAAATATCCGCTTTAATAAAGGCTCCTGGTTCGTAACTGTATGCTTTGCAGGAGTGGCTGGCGGGGACAGATTGATATGAATTATAAAATTTAAACCCGTTAAATAGGTTAAATAAATTTTATTATTATTAAAACATTATTCGATCAATGTATTGAAATTTGTTACGTATTATTATTGTTGAAGATGAATTTTGTAAACTATTTTATAATATTCTTATAATTTAAACGAAATTTATTCCACATTCTACGCATTGAACAAAAAAAATTTAATCTATGATGTCGTTCGCTTAAAAAAATCATTCTAAACATTTCCTAAAATGTTTGTTCTTAAATTATTTGAATAATAATTCATTCACTCACAAAGCGAATCATTATGCTCTTAAAAGAATTTCGTGGCTGCGACAAGCGTGTAAACTGCTGATGTAATACAAAGCCTTTACGTTATATACGCAACTAGTTTTTGCGTTATTTATTTTTGCTTCAACGTTAACCGATAGCGTGATAGAAGGGATTTGAGAGAAACCGATGGCCACAAACAATTTAAATAAACTGCCTTCCGCAGTGACATGACTCTGACTTTTATAGCAAACGTGGATAACAATACAAAAAACCTTGGTCAAGACGGTAGTAGTCGAAGTCATTCCAGTCAGTCAGTTTTAATCCATAATACAATGCTTTGCTCTGAAGTTAAAAAAAAATATAAAAATTGATTCAATAGACAGAGTCACCCTCACCTCTCTGATCCAGTACATGTGAGACTGGGTGAGTCTGACATTGTGTTGGTGTTGGTAATAGAATGGTAGAATTGCCACACACAGATAATCAATTCAAGTAAATGTGGAGCTACACTTTACGAGAGCAAGTGCGCAGAGTACAAATGAATTGATTGTATTGTATAAATAAATAAAGATGTAGAAAAAACGTTATATTCAACCAGACCACAGAAAATTGGAATATAAATAAATACAAACATATATATATAACGATATGAAAATATATTGTACACAAAGAAGAAGAAAAAGGAGAAAAAATTAAATAAGCTATGTCAAGTATTTCAATATCTTGTTAAGCGCTAACAAACACTAACACTACGTAACCGTTACCGCTAAAAGCATGAAAATATGAAATGAACTGAAACGTTTACTTAAAAAATTCATATACAAATTATTTTACTTTAAGGTGGGGAGCACTGCACAGTAACTGAATAGACAAGAAATAATTGTTATTGCTGTTGTCGGTGTTGTTAATGTTCTCCCCAAGTGTACATGATCTGTTTCAAAGCAGTTTTTTCTTCTTCTTCTTCATCTTCATCTTCTTCTTCTTATTTACATTATTGTAATATTTTACAGTTAAAGCTTAGTGGAGGTTGGTATGACTTATTAATAATTTGTTGTTGCCAAATGTTTTTCTCTGTTGGAATATATACGATACAAAGTGAACTTGTTTTAATACAAGTTATGAGTAATAAGTAAATTGAATGTAATTAAAATTAATTAAAATAAAAAACAAACAACAAATGAACATTTTGCAAAAGATTCAACTTCGACCACATAACACCTTTCTACACTTTTCTTATGTTTATATGATTTGAAAAAAAAAAATTGTTTTTTCAGCAGATATTTTTTGAAAATGAATAATTTTTATTTTAATACTAGTGTCATCAAGGGAAATGCTTACACTGCTACACTTCCATTCTCTTATTATTTATAATATATTGAATTAAAAACATTTGGTTAAACTTAAACGTATTATAAATAGTGTAGAGTAACGGTCATAGAAAAAACTTTATAACCAAGAATAAAACAAACGATTCATGTACAAAAATATATTTCTTTTTATGAGTACAATATCAACAATGTTACGCTTTCAAAATTTGATTATGTACCAAAAGCATTTTTGGCAAATCATTGTGTACATTATTGCACAATTATACAAGTTATAAAAAAAATCAAATATATTTTGTTTTGTTAGAAATTATTAATGGTTTTGACTTCTGATGACCTCAACCTTCACTGCGTTTTGACTCTAAGTGAATGGTTTAATAATGAAATACCTAAAGATTACTAACTTTTAATTATTTTATTATGTTTATGTGAAAAATTACTTTTTATTTGATTTATTTTAATTTAAAAAAATTAACTCGAAGAAGATAGAATTAGAGTTCTAATCCGAATTATACATCATGCAATATTTTTTATAATGTCAACCTCTACAATATGAAATTTCTTAATCGAGATAAGTTTGAATTTTATAATTAGTACTGTCATCATAAACAACACACATTAAAAAACAGCGCAATTGCATAGAAGAAAAAAATTTTGAAATTCCATAAAAATATCTTAATTACTAACATGACTTTAATTTTTTATATATCTTATAGAATAATTACATATGTTACAATATGTTGAAGCTAATAAGTTTGAAGGTGGAGATCGCAAAAGCAAAATTCGTGTATTTTGCGTTTTTATACGAAAGACTTAAGCAAAAAACTTGATTTGATTTGTGCTCTTACAAGATTGAAAAGAAAAATTTACCAAAGATAACACCCACTGATGTAACAAACGTATTGAATTAAAATTAAATTTTATGCAAGTGCAACATATACAACAATAATAACAATAACAATAACAATAACAATAACAATAACGACAACAATAAGTGAAGCAAACATATAAAAATAACCGAAAATCATGTAAAGTTAAGCAAAAAAATTTGATTTAAAAGTCAAATCAAAACACTTAAGAAAACAGGTACAACTAAGGCGCCAGTCAGTCAACTCTCTGTTGACTTTTAGCTGCTGCGGGAAAAATCTAAAATTTTTGTTGTTTATAAAATTATCTACAAAACGTAACAAAAGCCCTAAAAGTATGATGATGAAATATTGTTGTTGATTTTTATACAGATAATAAATTGTTTGGTGTGGTTTCGTTAAAACGTCGCTTTTTTGTAAGTATCATATAAGGTCTGCATGCAGATCTAAACATTATTATACAAAGTTACATTTTCTGTGTGTGCTTAATGTTATGTTGTGTGTTAGTTAACTATTAACACCCACCACTTGACAACTAATTTTTTTCAAACCAATATATGTGACGTATAATCATACACAACGACACATTAACCAATATTATTTTTATATAAATTTTTTATTGTAACTGTTACATATCCATACACTATATTTTATTGCGGCACATGGTGTGCAATTGTAATAATTTCAATAACGCGTTAATAGATTTGTCGTATATCGATGTATTGTAAAGGAAGAAAAAATAGACCACAAACCACACCTTAATTAGAAGGGAGTCAAACAATTATTCCCCTCCAACATAGTCGTTTACTTATACGGCACGAATTATTTGTATCGGAAATTAAGTTATGACAATAAACGCTTTGTCCAACTGGTCTTTCTGGTCAGTGGTTTTAACTGAATTTGTTTTGTATAATAATTTTTGTTTCTGCAAATATTTGTACGTATTGAAATTATTAAAGGAAATTAATTTTTTTCCAAAAATATACTGCAAGGTTAAAATTATTTAATTTGATAGCATACAAAATTATGATCAATAACTATATAATGCATTCTGCATGTAAATCATAGAAGCCAAAGGTTAAATGTTGTCTAACAAAAACTTGAATACTTCTTAACTGGAGAAAACTAACTTATAAATACCAAACTCCAAGATTCCTTGTAAGTGTATAGGTGTTCTCAACTTTAGTGCAAGACATTTTTTAAACTATTGTACTCGTTAAATTTGAAGGTTCCAGCGGGCATGCCTTAGAATTGTAAAACTACCACAACATTGTCATACAATTATCACATATCGCATATCCATTAAATATACTTACAATCATATATACTCCAGCAAACATTGCGATTCAACTTGAACCCATAAATGGAAAAATTGCTTCATTTCAATATAATGATTGTTGGAAATTAACATGTATGTAAATGTGTGATATATTATAAAAACCTATTATGAGATTTACTTCTTTTGTATAATTTGAAGTGGTCATTACCAACTGGTGTTAATTTATGTGGAATTAGAAATAAAAGAACATGACTGCGTTAAAATGACGCAATCAAAGCGTCATATTTCTTGTATTAATATGTAAACAAGCATTTTGTCATTTTGAAGTCATTTAGTGGATGATTTGTTTGGTGGTTGATGGCAAACAATTGCTTAAGGGAATGATAGACAAAATTGTTAAAAATATTTATAAAAAAGAAACAACAAGAAAACATATGACTTTCAATATATAAGTTGAACTGAACTTATAGTTATTCCACCCAATGAGTTAGTACGATAAAGTCACTGTAATTTTTCCACTTTATAATTTACAACATTTTAGCACGCCGTCAACATGTTGTTGATCTTGTTGTTTACGCATTTTCAATGAATAAATACACTACACAAAGAATTTTTTTGAAACTATCTAATATCCGCATTATTCAAATTTCATAAAATAACGTCATTTCATGTGCTTTTAATATAAAAATCAATTTTTTAATCTACGTTTGAAGTCAATTTTTTTCCTCTAACAGGTTTTCATATGCAATCGCTTCATTTATTGAGTTCATTGATATTGACCTTCCATCGATTATAACATGATGTGAGAGGAAATTTATGCTTAGTGAATTGTTGGTTGAGTGAAATGCATCATAAGTATTTTATTAGAACATTTCTGTAATTGAAGTATTTAATTGTGATGGTTGTTTATTGCAAAATGAAATCCTTACCAACAGAAAAACATCGGATCGTCAAGAACTTATCTGTAAATGTGGAATGTTATTCCGTTGTGAGTGTAATATCTTTCTTTTCATTTAAAGCTTTAGCCGCTTTTATATTCTTTAAAAATTCTTAAAGATCACACAATGGCGGCTAATCGATGTATAAAAGTTGGGCAAAATTTTTATATTACTTCGTTTGTTTGAAAGTTTATTTACAAGTCTTCCTTCCTTCCACCGTGCAATATAAAGAAAGTGTAGTCAACCGCAAAAAATATCGCGAGTATCATATTAAGCAAATTTGTAACATATGAAAAAGTGGCATAATTGCTTAAAAACTTGTAGGACACGCGTGTTGAGGATTAATGTGGTCGTTTCTCTTCATTTCAGATCATATTGATGCAATAATATTATATAAGTTCCAAATATAATACTTTCAACATTCAAATAATTTGTATCCTTCCTTCTTTCCATATTTGGAAAATGTCATGTTTGCAGCCATTTTAGCACAAAGCAGTAGGTGTCCGCATAAAAATGTAATCCTTTCACCAGAATTAGCACACCTACTCATATTACAATGCAACGTTTACAAAATGCGTTGCAGTAAGATAAATGTCCTTCAACATTATACTTATGTAACAAATGGATAAATTTTGTAATCAACAAAAGCAAAAAGAAACTTTACCAATTAGTAAAAGTTGTCTATGGGTTTAAATGGTCAGGGAATAATATTTCGTATTTACATATATTTTCATAGTATTGTACATGAGGGTAGTATTCTACTACTGTACGACCATATTTATTTATATTTTAGTGATAAAATTCATAAGCATTATTCGGCTGACGATAACTTTTTGTCTCCATTAAAAATAAAGTATGTATAAAAAGGAAGGAAGGAAAAAAGCTAATATTTTTATATCTCCCCATACAATCTACACACTTTGATCTGACAAAGATTTGCAAGTTAATTACAACACAACAACTTACCAGATAATGAGACATTTCATTATTTGATATAAAATACAAGAGCAACAATAATAATAATGATTATTACAACATCGTTCATTTTATTAAAAGAAGACAATCATCGCATTAACATATTAGATTGGCAAATATGGTATACTTTTCGAATTTTGGGTGGGTTTGAATGCATGAATGTCAGAAATGTGTATAAAATATACTCGTGCAAAATATAAGAAGAGTATGTGGGTGTATATCTCCTATATATCACAAAAATGGGAACCTGTAGTTCTTAAAGTGTATATATACAAAAAATAAAATTCAATTACAAAATTATTTTAGCCAAGTAGGACGCATGAAAGTTTGCTGTTTTCTGCCAATATAAACCTTATGGTTTAGGCATTCTCTCGACATCACAAAAAAAAAAAAAAAAACAAGATAGAAAAGTTCGGTTAAGACCGAAGCTTAAATACCCTCCACCTTTTGTAATTCTCTAAAAAATAAGCTCCTATTGCCATATTTATGTGTATGACTGTTTCATGTACTTACGCAAATAGTGTTTTTTTTTTATTATAGGCGTTTGCGTTATTCAATCACGCCCATTTTTGGCACAGTGTTGGATAACGATACCCTTTATATATATACCAAATTTGAACTTGATAGACATAGTATTGTGCGATATATAATTTTTTAAAGATAAAATTTTTTCGAGGTATGATGAGATTTTCGTTTATTGTGGGCGTGTCTCTTTACCCATTTTGCCCAATTTCAATACGGAACAGCGAAATTGAACTAAGAATACGTATGCAAAGTTTCAATTTGATATCTCAAAAATTACGACCGTGAGAGTGCCAACAACAGACGGACACACGGACACACGGACACACGGACGGACATGTCTCAAACGATTTCTCTTTTCATGCTGATTAAGAATATATATGGTTTGTGGGGTCTCCGACGCTTCCTTCGATGTGTTGTAAACGGATGATCAAAATGAATATACCCTCTTCCCTAAGGTGGAGGGTATAAAAACGTTTGCTGTTTTATGTCTTGTACTTCAACAATATACTTTATCTACAATTCTTCGCTGATATTAACACCACAAAATATTTCTTTTTGGTTACATACCAATCGGTTCAGACCCTAATTATGTCTATCTGTCAGTCCTTCCACTTGGTCTCCGTCTATGTAGATTTGTGCGCAAGGTTTTGGTCACACTCTTCAAGGTATTTCGATGAAATTTGGTATAAGAGCGTGCATGAACCTAAATGCCTACTCTATTGAAAATGGTTTTAATTGGATTATTTTTTGACGCCTCCATAATGCTCTTATTTGAAATTAGAAAGTATAGACTTCTCTTCTATATAATGCTTTTACATGAAGTGACTTTACTATGACAATACCTAGCGTTTCCTAATACAACTAAATAAATATAGTACAATTTGTGGAATTAAGCGGTGTAGGATATTAAATGGTCGAGTATAACTGACATTTTTATGTTATGTTATGTTGATGTTTTTTCATGACACAAATTCCTTTAAATCTTGTTCAATTAAATTGACTTTAAGGTCAATATCAATGAAACTTATGCTTGGAGTAGTCAACCGGTTGCGTAAGAAAACTTTAAAAAGATTGGTTAACCAGCTAATAAACGTGAATTTTACATTACACACTTACAGTATGTAATGACTTTAATTTATTATTTGAATAATGCGGAAAATAGTGTACAATGCATGCGTAATAAACAACATTACAGTACACATAATATTCTACTAAATAACTTGAATATAATGAAAATATAATCTCTTATTTGTTGCACGTATTTTAATGTAGTGGGACTGTGTAAATGAGGTCCAGTTGAGGCAAGTTGTATTGTCACTTATTTAAATAAAATTATAAAAAAAAAGGTTGTTCCAAAATAAAAATAGCGCGAAATAATTTTCAAATATTTATTTATTTTTTGAAACATGCATTACAGGAAATGAAAAACCGTTAAACTAGTTTTTTTTTATCATTGGATAACTTATAATTTCTTCTCTTGATAATATTGTATTATAACGTCGTAGGATAATTAGAGGAAACAGTGACAGTGGCAATAGCAATAAATAGAATCAACAGGAAACGACTAAAAAATCAGGTCGATATGAGATAAAATGTTACTCAATTAAAGTCGAACTTGTAAGTACCTACACTGGTTTTGTTTTATATTAATTTTTGTATATTTTAAGCGTTGCCAACATCATCGCAAACTTCATACACTCTATAGCACAAGTACAGTAGAATATAGAATCACATATTGTTACCCAGGAAATGAGTCATTATATATCTTTCTGCCAAAACAAAATGAGCTCCTTTTTTCGTTTATATGAAAAAATGCGCAATTCGTATGAGAGGAACACATACAAAGACTTCAAAATGTAAAGCGTCAAATGAAAAGGACATTCAAATAAACAACAATCGTACATAAATACAATAGAATGCCAAGCAATTTGATATCAGCATTATATATAATAATAAAATTGTCAGCGGTAATGTTAAGTAACAGAGAGAAGAGGGGGAATAAGCGTTTCGACTCTGACAAGCCAGAAAGTTGAGCAACTTTTATTGGCACTAAACGCCTAACGTATGCATGCCTGCTTACCTTATACTTTTTTGTGTGTTTGGATGTTGTTTTTTCCAGCACTGCACGTGCACATACGTTAAGAGCACTTTTTAACATAATAATAAAAGACGCACAAATGAATAGATGGATTTCTTGAATATTTTTGAATAGTTTGCTGTTAACCTGATATCCTTGTCTTTATATGTACTTCCTTTGTATGTGCTGCTATGTTTTACATTACGTTCTTACTCCAAAGCACCAGTAAAGGAAATAAGTGATGAAGTCGTTGCTTTTAATTTCGTTTGAGCATATTGTTATCATTCTGAAGGTTTTTTTTTATAAAAATTTATTTTAATAAGGCTTGAAAAATATAATCGTTGAAGAATTATTCATAATACACTTGTGTATACTAAAACTCCTTTTAGCATTTTTCAAATGTTTTGTTTTATTTAGATTTGTGTGCTTCGAAAAATTGACGGGATAATATAACTTAAGGACTTTTGAGTGTTCGGTTTTTGTTTTTCCCTTAAAATAAACAAAAGAATTTTTGTGAGACAATCGCACAATTTTTTAGTTTATGCACAAAATTATCAATGGACATTTACAACGATTGTCTATGGAGTCATTTTACCATCCGTTTTAGGATGGTATTGCTATTGTCTTTGAAAAAGTATTCGGCTTCTAACTTGAATTTCATACGTAATGGTGTTGTTATACGTTGACATATAGGTTTTGTAAAAAATTGCAGTTATGTAAAATTGCATAAACTTAAAAGATTTCCTATATCTGATATTTGCATCATATTATATTTCAGTTACATTAGTTACATTCACACCTCTCTTCTTTATGCGTAATGTTGTTGTCATTTACATTGACAAGATTTTCGTTAGAGATTGCAACACATGTTGTATTTTAATAAAATATTCGTTGCATAGAAATATTTATAGATAAGATATATTCAAATAGGGATGGTATGCATGGGAATATATAGAAAAAAATGTGCACATCAAAATAATATGCAGGATGGGCCAGCAGATATACCCAGATCGACTCTAAATAATTTTACACTCATTCGGCTAATGCTAAACAATCCGAAAGAAAGAAGTCTTTTTCTAGAACGGGCCATTTAAATCATGTAAGAAATAGCTCTTTATTCGTTAAATATTACGGCAGTAAAGGTAAAGAAAAAAATAATTCTCTTCACCAATGAACAGAAAACAACCCTTCAGATTAACATTAATACGAGTACATAAATTTATACGTCTTTAATATGAAAATTGAAACTGAATGGAGGGGAGAAAACGAGTGAGTGTACGTAAGTGCACACGAAGTGGTAAAGACCTGTTGAAACGCCTCACGTTTATTATACACACATATTATTTTACCTTTTTATTTCATGTATGTATAACTGCATGAATGCATAAAGGACATTTGATCATATTTTTGTTGTGTTGTTGTATACGGTTGTTCATTTTGCTCTTCTCTTTATCCAAAAAGGCGTGTAGACTATCCCACGAAAGGTACGGTATGTGTGTATAATTTGTTAATATAGCATTTCGCTGATTTTGTTCATTTGCACAATGTGATCACTCAACAAGTAGGTTGGGTGTACAATGATTTCCGAAACATTATTTTCTAAGTTTAGTGGAGTTTATATATGTATATATTTACGTAAGGGTGCAATTCTCTTCTCCGTTTAATATTTCCTTAAATTTCAAAGCATAAGGAGTGAGCAATACGTCAGCATAGTTATTTCAATATGTTGAGATGTCAATTTTTGAATATTGCAATAAGTGCGTAGATATTATAAATATATTCCGTAAAAAAATAAATTATTTAACTGTAAGAATACATAAAGCTTGAAGGTTTAAACCAAAGAGCTAAGAGTCCTTTTCATATAAAAATGGCATTTATTTGTCGACTAAGATTTGAAATCTCACTTTCGATAATTTTCGTTAATTTCATAATAATTGGTGGAGATTATCATTAGGGAGATGTTGTACATTGTACCTAAAAAAAAAAACGTTACGTTAGATATTGCTTAAGAGTCAAAGTTAATACTTGCACCCAATGCACCTTTTCAGATATGGCTACTCCTAGAAAAAGCCAATGATTAAAAAACAATGTTATTGAATTTAATAAAAATGGTTTTATTGCTCTTGAAGTTATGACTGCAATCGAAAAAACTCAACTCGCATAGCCGTGTGAGTGTAACTTTTCAGCTCTCCTCGTTACGTATTTCTTTTTCGATGTCTATAAAAGTAAGGACACCTTTTAAATCGTCCGGTTCAATAACGTGATTTATGCGATCGTATACGATAGCATCTAATCCCAAAGCTTTTAATTTTCGGCGCATTCCTTCATTTCGGTTTTCGTGACCCCAGGTTATAAACCTGAGACCTTTCTGTTGTGTTAATATTATATCTTTGGAATTTTGCAAAACAGTTGATACAATTGCTCCAATACCAAAAAACTCCATGGAATGAGCAAATAAAGTGGCCATTAATATATTTTTGCCCCGAGGATCACGGAACTTCTCACCTTTCGCTAAATATATAACTGGGAAAGTATTTTGCTTAAGTTGAAGCATGGAACAGACGTCAGCACTAAAACTCGATAATATAATCTTTCTTTTGCCCGCTTGTGATATTAACACATACAATATGGCGTCCACGAACTCGTTCATATCATAGTTATCCATAAAGCCGTGCTCAAGATTGCCATTCTCCAACTGAATGGGCCATTTGATGTCAATATTAAATAAAATACTCTTTGGTACTTCCCTAAGGATTTTCTTCAGTGTCTTGAAAGGTTGGTTTAACGAACTACTCACAACACACACCTGTGAACGTGACTCTATATCAGGCTCGTAAACTTTTGTCATTTCTAATTGAGTACTAGTGAACTGCCTGATTGGTATTGTAGTGAAGCCACATTTATCTTGTTTACTATGTCTAAGTACTTCTGTAGCTTCAGGTTTCGTCAAAGGTAACCGAAATACGTCATATTCCTCGATATCAACGCCTTCAAAAGGTGGTATTTTGAGTACAAAATCATGGTGAATTATAGGAATTTTGTCTTTGCTTAACTGTACATCAAACTCCAATATATCGGCACCATGTTCTGCAGCCAACTTAAAAGATCGCAAAGTGTTTTCTCTCACAATGTCATTATCGAACCAAAAACTTTTACCACATCCGCGATGTGCGACATGCCAAGGCGTTACTTTCTCGAACCAATTGCGTTCTATTGCCTCTTCAGCTTTAAACTGAGAATGGAAGAGTGGATGAATCACAATATAATCAAATTTCATCGAACCAATGGATCGATGTTTTGAAGCACACATTATGGCTACTTTGAGGGAACCATGGGATCCTTTTAATTGTTCCGGCATGACGTACATATAACCAAAATGGTATGGTGGAATATCTGGGTCTGCCTTTAGAGGATAGTTGTACAAATTAATTATGTAAGCAGTTCTCTCAAAATTACCCAATAATAAATTAAACAATAATATATCTTCTGAACTACATGGTGTACCATACTTGGGCTGATAATGGAAATGGTCTTCACCATGTTTCAAACAAGCCACCTCGCAAAATGCAAAATCCGATAAACTTTCCCTTCCATCAGTGCGCAATTCCTGTGACGCTACTTTGGGACTTAAATTATTTTCACACACGTCCTTTTCTTTTACTCGCATAGGGGTTATTTTCACATAGAGCAATGATGATTTACAACGAACTCCCAGGACAATGGGGGAATTAAAAATCTTAAATTGTACTGCTGTAATGAAGTGATTAATCCACCCACGCTGTACTCGATAAACGTTATTTACATAACCAAATACATTCTTATCATCTTGTCCTAAAATCTCCTGTTTGCGTAGAATGCATCTGGGAGGCATGTGAGTTTCCCAAAATCGCACTATTTTTCGACCCTTGTCATCTACGGCTACTACCAAATATCGATAAAAAATGTCCAATTGGCGAGGTAGGATTATTTTTTTTGCCCAGATGTAATCTTCATGTTTTTCCAATATTACGCAACGTTCAATCTTCCAATTACCAAGTACATCAATATTGCCTACCACAGCAAGTCTCTCATTTGAGCACAATTTTTCCTCGAATTTAGCGGAGAATTTATACTCAATATCTGGCAGAGGGGTGCTGGACTCTGAAGACGGAAAAAAAATGTCACTTGATGCTGAAAGTTTATCGTGACATAAAATCTCTTCGTCGGCGAAAAACCATCGCTGCATTTTAGCGCTGTGTATGCAGAGCAGTTTTTCAAAATATAGTCCCAAACTACCAAATTATATTATTATTAAAATATAAAATGAAAATTTGACGTGAAAGTGTTTTCAAAAAATTTTTTATATAGAGATGGTATAAAAAATGACACAAGATTTAAACTTGTCAGAATTTAGAAGGACGGAGAGAATAAAAGATAAATATTTCACATAAAAAATGCTTCAGGACTGCCCCTATAACTTGTAAGCATAAATTTATTTCAATTATCTAAGCTGGTGGGCATAAGCGGTATGGATGATATCTTAGCATATTATGCGGGATTTGACAACCCAATTGACACCAACAGATTAACAAAGTGTTGAGTGAGAATAAAGGTAACAAACAATGTAAGATGTATAATTCTGATTAATTTCATTTAATACTCTGCACAATAAAAGTGTATTCCAGTTAACACAAGGTGTTGCGCGCTGGTTGAATACTAGAATATCAACAATTTTCCTGTGAAAGAATTGAGTTGAATATGATTTGCAAAACGAAAATGTATAAGGGGATTATTTCTGTATTACAGAGAGTTTTGTGAATGTGTGTTTTTACTGAATCAACTTTTTTGACTTTAACAATTTCCGGTGTTTATTTGCAGTTTATTTCCTTTGTTATGAGTTTTTTTACAAGTCATTCTTCATATTTCTAAACATATTCATATACATTGAGTAGAAGCTAAAAGATCAATTAAATGGTCACTTTTATAAAATTTATTATTAGAGATATAGTCTGAGAATCTATGCACTTTGATTTATAGTAATTTTTGCAAAGGTTCCCCAACTTACAAAAAACAAAAAAAATCCTTATAATTGATAATTTATAGGCGAACAGGTTCATTAACCTCTTGCTTGTTAGGAATTATTAGGAAATCATTGAGAAAGTTATGCCAAACGAACGATTGTATTTTATTCACTGATTTGGGATAATCTTTAACAAATTAAATGCACTTCACTCAATCAACCAAGGATCAATTACATCATAAGTGCTCTAATTAATTGAATTTAGATCAAATTCGGATGCGTCAGGTACATAAAAAGAAAAAATTATTTTCCTTTTCTTTTATAAAAGGATTGCATTATCCTGATACAAAACAATAAAGTGAATGAAAAGAAAATAAATATCCACTAAAGAAGGAAAACTATGAAGGTGTACCTATAAATGGAATCCTTAAAAATACTAAAATGTACAAATCAAGTTAAAATTTTTTATTAATCTTAAATCGGATCTTAAGGAAGGTAAGAAAGTCCAGAAAGCCTGGTCTCTACTATGTATCCCCTAACGCTTATAACTTCTGCAACGAATTCACCGTAAAACCAAATATTGTAATTTTTCAAAGATTCTTCGAAAAACGTTAGAATATTTATTTACCAATTATCTTAAAATTTGTTTGTGATTCTTATAAAATACTACCTAATGCTTTGGTGTTATCTTAGAAAGTAATCATTCACAACAGTTTCTCAAGGCGGTTCGACTGCGATAGCGTTGCAGAGTAAACCCTCAGATTTAAAGTCTATATTGTTTTATAGAGTACACAGATTTTTATAATAATTTTCGGAAGGAACTTTTTCTATGAATTTTTAAAAATTAAGCATTGTTGGATAATTTTTCCATACAATCTCTTTTTTGTGCACTTCATACGAGGAAATCTTGATATAATATAAAAATCCTTTCAAATAATTATTAATAATAGAAAAATATGAGGGTGTATGGATTTTCTAACAATTTTCCCTCGTTCTAATTAAATGTTAGGTATTTGTTTGGTTTGAACAACTTGTACGAAAGAGTTATATGGTTTGCTTTATGTCAAATATTTCTTTCTAATAAGGACCCTCATTATTCATATATAGGTTCAGTCATGCATGACAAGCACATACATATATCACATATAGGCAGACTTATGGGGAAAGCTATTGTTTAAATGAACCGAATGAATTCAGTTTAATGTATGTTATCAAGATTATATTTCATCAACCTGATGATGGTTCCCTTTTTTAACTATGTATTGTACTAAAAAAAGAAGCCTTTAAAAGAATCCTGTCAATATGTTTATTTGTTAACAATTCAAATTCATTTATAAGTATTTAGGTAAGCATTAATTCATTTAAATAATCTTTGTTATATGATTACAGAGATTGCTCTTGATAATTTTTTGCATAAGAATTCTGAAAATGAATTTTTATATTTAACATTAAAAATTGTTAAAATAGATGATAATCGAAGTTGTACATGACATTTTGTAAACAACATTTTCGTTGACAAGTTTGTAAAATTCATTCGGATCTAATTTCTGTAAAATCGTCTAAATGATGTGAAAAGAACGGTTTGGGTTTGATGAGCTTTAAATGTTTAATAAAACCCATAATTTCCCATCGAATCTTATTTTTTCTAAGACCATCCACGATTGAATCAAAATGATCTCCGTTCATATTACGCTTACATACTTAAGTAACATTAAAAGTAAGAATTCTCAAATAGAAGTATATGGACAGAGCGAGTCAGAGAGGCACACAAAAGAGAGCACAGACTAAATCTTCTGAACCTCTCTTGTAAACATCTGAATAGGAGAAAAATAACAGCAAATAAACAAACATGATGAAACTCCATAACTCGGTATTCGGTAACAACGATGGAGGACAACGTTGTTTGTTGAGATTTGCGATATTAACAATGGTTGAAATAAGAAAAACAACAACAATTAAGGATCTACATGTACTACAAAACAGGTTCAACCCTGACTTAATGATTTATTTTATAATACTCTGAACGGTAAGGAAGGAGATAGAACTACACAGACCTCTAACCCCTAAAACGGCACTAAAAAAATCAACCAATGACGCAGAGCACTAAACACAAATAATGAGCTACATAAGGGATGATCAATAATTCTAGTTGCCTGCTGTGTAATCCTTATAAGTTAGAAACATTTGAACATCCTTTCAACATAATCATTTCAAATTTCATAACGAGAAGTTCAACGGATACCGAACTTAGATAGTAAAAAATAAAAAGTGCTCCTTTAAATAATTTATGAAAAGAAAACGATCACATTTGTTAAGATACTTTTAACAAGTGATCTCTTAAGTTTTCCAAACAAAAAAAACCTTCATAAACATGAACAAAATGCAATCCCGCGAAGATTCTCCTGAGATATTAGAAGTTATGGATTCAAAATATAATTCTGTTAAATTATCGCCGCCTTCCTCCAGTAAGTGTTTAATCATCCTATGAAGATTATAATTAAAATTAAAAAAATACAGAGAATCGAAAATTTAAGTAAATCAATAAAAAAAACTAATATAAAAATTGTGGGCGTGGCAAATACCTTATAATGTCTCTATATAGTATATGTCATACGTATATACTTTTACGTTGGATTTACAAAAAAAAAAGTTTATAGGCAACAAAGGACGTGTAGATAAATACGTTTTACAATTATTGAATGAAAGTTTTCAGTTTTTTTATCAATTCCACCTTAATACCCAAATATTTACATCTTGTATGATTTTTTGTTATTTTCCAGGTCGCATTCTTTACCACGTACCTTGTAGAGTGTGCCGTGATCATAGCTCTGGAAAACACTACGGTATTTATGCTTGCGACGGTTGCGCAGGATTTTTCAAACGATCTATACGGCGATCGCGGCAATACGTATGCAAATCGCAGAAACCTGGCCTTTGTACGGTGGACAAAACGCATCGTAATCAATGCCGTGCCTGTAGGTTGCGAAAGTGTTTTGAAGTAGGCATGAACCGGGATGCTGTACAACATGAACGTGGCCCACGAAACTCCACATTGCGGCGGCATATGGCCATGTATAAAGATGCCATGATTGGGGTCGCTCCACCAAGTCAAATACCGACGGAAATTTTAATGAACAGTCCCACTCTAACGGGATTTCGTGGAGTACCAGGCATGCCGTTATCACATCAGTTACCGTTAAACAGTGCTTTTCAACCTCCGGCGGTTTTAGATTTGTCCGTACCCCGTGTAACGCACCCATCCCTGTCGGCACCTCATCCAGCCTTTTATGGTGCTACAGCTGCATATTTTAACGCCTTAGCATATCGTGGATTACCTCCTACACCTCCATTAATGGGTACACATATTAAGGAGGTAACTGCAGAACTTCTTTTCACAAATGTCAAGTGGATAAAAAGTGTTCAGCCTTTTACCGAATTACCATTTGCGGATCAACTACTATTACTGGAAGAATCTTGGAAGGAGCTATTGATATTAGCTATGGCTCAACATATTATGCCCCTGAATTTCACACAACTATTGATTGTTTACGAAGTGGAAAATAGTAGCCGACCTGATATGATTGCATTGGTGTGTCGTGAAATTCATGCCTTCCAAGATGTTCTCAATCAGATGTATCATCTTAGACTTGATGTCAATGAATACGACTGCTTAAGAGCTTTGACATTATTCCGAAAACCCATTACATCGGCTGCTGCCAATGAAGATGCGGCGAATACTTCAATTAGTGCAGGTGACAGTCCGCATTCAAATAGTTCCGCCAATGAGACATCACGCGGTCTAAGTGAAACTAACAAAGTGACAAAATTATATGACGAAAACTTCAACGCTTTAATTGCTTACACAGCCAGAACACATACTAATGAACCGTTACGTTTGCAAACTATAATGTCCGTAATGGTGCAGATGGGAAAAGTGTCTGCCTTGGCCATCGAAGAATTATTCTTTCGTCAGACGATCCGTGGAATGAGTATAGTGCGTTTGATATCGGATATGTACAGTAAGCGGCAAATTTAAAATTCGAGCCGCGCAGTTTTTAATTGCACAGTAGAGAGTAACTCTTTATCTCTCTCTCAAAATTGTGATAATAGTCCAGATGTACCTAATGTACTGTAGTTACCTTTACTATATAATAATATTATAAATACCATATATATTTAAGAAAGGACAAATTTATTTATGCACAAACACAAAATAGAATATTACATATATAGTACGCAGTACTTACGGATATTCCCCTTAATTCTAAGTGCCTTTTATAAATTTTTTAAATTAATTAAAAAATCTCTATTAAATTATTAATTTTAAAAAATGAGAAATAAATTTTATTAATCATTTATTTAATACAATGATATGTGTTAGAGAAATTACATATTTTATACAAGAATATTTCATATTTACTTTTTTAATATGAAACTAATCTAATGAAAAGCCGCAAGAGGCATGGCACGCTCAAAGTGAACGATACATGTAGAGGTGTTTCAGATTTGGCCTAAGAAATTGAACTTGCTGTTTTGTTCAGGTTTAAATGGACCGTCTTTCTAACAAATTATTGTTGAAATAAAAATCCAAATATCA
Source organism: Ornithomya fringillina (assembly GCA_963978525.1). Lineage (NCBI taxonomy): Eukaryota > Metazoa > Arthropoda > Insecta > Diptera > Hippoboscidae > Ornithomya > Ornithomya fringillina. The sequence goes on along the minus strand of OZ021691.1, from coordinate 35,339,791 downwards.
CTCCTGGCTAAACAACAGATACGAATACAATTTTGAAGCAGCTGTTAATATTGTAGTGCACAAAAAAATCGCGCCTGTGATTTGATTTAAAACTAATTATATGTAAGGCAATAAAAGACAACACGGAATTAAAATTAACATAACATTTATGCATCACTTACCGTCAAAACTGGATTAAATCAACACCAAAAGCATTGCCATCTTCTCATAGTATAAATATGTATGTAGTTTAGGCAGACAGAGGATAGTCACGTTTGGGAACTATTTGTATAAATGGAGGAATAAGTTAAAAAGCAGAAATTCACTTTAGTGACTTTAGCAAAGGATTCAAAATGCACACACAACCCCTAAACGCTATCTGCTAAATTGAAAAAACTTAACGTTATTATAAAACGTCGACATTACAGTTCACTCAATAGAATCAAAATCTAAAGCAACAAAAAAGGAGTGATCCCAAAAAACGAATTAAAGAAAATCTAAACTGGTTGAATAAACGCACAACAAAGGATAGCAAGGATCTAAATTAAACAGAAAATAGGACATAATCTCTCTAAATATACATACATATAACAGTAGTGCGGAACTAGACAAAGCGAAATTGCAAACTAGAGAAAGACTTAAATAAATAAACGTTGCAAAGGATAACAATGGAACTATTGTGATAACCTAGAAGATTCATATCTTAATTTTTATGAGCAAAAAATAATTTCTACATGTAGTTATACAGACGTGCCTAGATGGTCCATTGAGACGAATATGATTCACGTTACACATGCTTTTGGAGCCTTCGAAGTATATTAGATCCTACCTTTAATGGAACATTTCTTATTGAGAAGGAACAAAATTAAGTCATGGTTTATATTTTGAGACTTACATTGAGTATAGAAATTGAGAGAGAGGATAGGAAATAAAGGGAACAGTGCTTCTTGATGGAAAAAGTTCAGATTGTAAGTGATTCCCTAGGTGAATAATATCATTGTGTGTAGGAATGTGAGTAGTTTTACAACAAATGAGTGATATCCTTTACAAAGGTGTGTATATATTGGGGGAGTTAGACAAGCTGCCGTCACTTATAAACACAAAAGCCTTTTGCTAAATATCACTAAGCTTCGTATCCTTGATACAAATGAGATGCAAATATTTCTTAAAAATTCTTATTGATATATTCTCGCATTTGATTTAAATATTTCTCTTCATCAGTAGTTATTTAATGTTTGGAATTTTTTAATTCTTTTGTTCCTCCTGTCTGTTATTTAGGTATACACACATTTTTTTTTAAACAGAGCATGCATTTGTGAATTCTCTTTCAGAGTTGAGCCTTTTTAAGTCCTAATAGCTCTTTATTATCTCCGTTTAGACTTTTAATAGACTCAGAGCTCACAGTGTGGCATGTTTATCCCTTTTTAATAACCATAGGCCATCATTCACACAAAATAATGAACACACAGCTTACAGCGGAAAGCATTGATAGTGGTGGAATAACTTTTAAATTTTTTGTTCAAATCCGTGTTCATTCGTGTTATGTTTGTTTTTTTGGGTGGTATACTCACCTTATCAAAACGTTTATAACATCCAAAAAATACTAGTGACCCTACATATTCTTGATCAGCATGAAATTCCAAACTGATTGAGTTATATCTGTATAATTAACTTGAAACAATTCTCTACCTTTAGTTTTAAACTACAAAGAGAAACTATATAGTAACCTTGCTTTGGTTAAATAACATAGAACCAAAAGTATTTAGACACTAATCCATGTATTTTATTTGCTAGTAAGCTGGCTAAAAGTTGCAATATTTTTTCGGTGACTTTCTTTTAAGTGACAAAGGATGAAAGGCTGAACAATACTTTTGGCTTAAAGGCATTTTCAATGTTTTTACAAGCAATTGATAATAATATCCACATATTCTATTCTGTTCTAAAAACTACAAAGATTAACATAAGCGTATTAATTGTGTTCCTTTAACTTTATGGCCAACAAGTATTTTGGCCCATTAAAAACCAACCTTTTCTGTGAAAAATTCATTATGAGTTGCAGCAAAAACAGTCTTATGACGAATATATGAAAACATGTTATCTGAAAACCATTTTATAGATCATTTCGCCGCCAATATGAATATAAAGTATAGTTCATGCTCAGCAGACAACACCATAGGTTTCTGCGACTTTAGTTTAGCACTCTGAAATACAGTTGACTTAAGCCACAAAATAGTACAAACTACTTATCAATTGTCTGCAGACCACAACGAATTGTATTAAGATGGTGAAATTAGAATAAAACGAAGCCTTAATCCCTTATTAACTAAGTTGGGCAGCTTAAAGAGGTGTTAAGTCCTTAGCATTCATAATATCTACAAATAATCACGTATACACCCACTTTTTGATTGTCTAAAACATATTTGAACTCTACAAACTTAGGTTAAGGAAGAAGTATTAACGCATTCTAAGCATTTCGATAACATTAACAAATTTTCGGGGAATAATAACGCAATGTGGAATATTCGTAGAAGAACACACACGAAGCCATTTCATGGTGGTCTTTATACGAAATAAAAAGCTACTGAAGTTTAACCCTCAGTTAAAGCTCAGATGACACTTTCTTGGTATTCAAAGGACACTCTGTTGTGATTATAGCACAAGTCTTACTATTAAGTTTCTTAAACATTAAGATATTTAGAATAATTTCTTCTATTGTACGATACAAAGGAATAACTTAGGTCCTGACACTTGCATTATTATGCGGGCACTTGAAAGACGCATAATTCTTTATAAAATAAAAAATTTTGTGGTAAGGTATGCAACATCTTGATTATCATCGAAAACGGCAACAATTTAATACTCATAAGTGAATGCTTCTTCAATATTAACTCACTGAAACTGATCAATGTTGATCATGTTTTCTAGACTGATTTCTCTCACCTCTAGGAGGTCCACTTATAACACACCATCACTGTCATGTATCACAGGCAACAGTGTGAATAATTGCAGTGGTGGTTGCGGCAGTAATAAGAAGTCTCAAAAATTGTAACAACAATTACACGAGACACGATTTGTAAAGATTTATTCATTTGAGACTTGAAGGTTTCTTCAAGTATACAATGACAAATTGACGAGGGAAGGAAGCCTTCCCATTCAAACAGAGGATAAGTAGTTGACAATGAAAAACAAAAAAATGTCCCCAAACACAAAAAATAATACATCGTAATAGCACAGAGCTTGTTCGTTTATAATAGAAGTTTTTACTTAAATATTTAAAAGTTAGAAAAGTTTATGTATAAGTATATGTCTAACGCGATTTGTATTTCATGTTAATTTGCAGCACCTGAAAAAATTACCCAGACTTGCTGATTTCCATAAATTAAATCAATCCGCATGGAACTCAAAGGCGAATGGCAACAATCTGAAAAACAGTAACAAATTTCAAGATCACTTGAGAAAAATTGCAACAATTGCGGCTGGAGCAGAGGGGATCACAATACTATTTAAGTGTTAATCAAAAATTTGTAGAGTGCAAATATTATTAATAGAGGTTGTGGTGGTATTGTGGTTATATGAAACCAGACCAGCACTTGTGCACATGCAAACAGTGAAATAATCAACAAACAATAGCGAAATTATGAAAAATATTATTTCAACCCCTCTGTGCTTATGCGGATCGCTCTGTGGTAATATAAAAACAATTTCGCTCAATATCCTGGGAGCGCGTTTGAGCTTAAAACTTTTGCGCAGAACATAATTTGAAAATGAAAAGCGATAAGTGGCCACTTTTCATTAAGGACGTGTCCTGCCAGCCTCTGTATATTAAATCCAACACACTAGTTCAGCAATCAATAATTTGTAACATTTCATTGTGTGTTATTTTTGTGGTGGACAAACTGTTTTGTACGCTTATGATGTGTGAACCGCAAAGCTTTTTGTCAAAGTCGATTTGTTACAAATTCAAGTGTTTGCTTGCTTGCCCTGAAGGCTTTGTGCTCTTAATTTTATTTGCCCTTATCCAGCATTGTTGTTTCAGCTATTATCGACTGGGCTACATACTCTGCTATAGTTGAAAATTTTTCCCAATGCTGTGGAATTTTTTGGTTGTTTATTCACATATGTTTTAGTTGGTTTCTCGATGAGTATTTGTATGTAACCCCAATCACCTAAAGAGGGATGATTGTTACATATTTCTTCTGCAAATCTGCTCGTATTATGACATATGGTATCAATAAATTCACCGCTAATGTTGGTAATATTCCGTCTGTTGCAACCTATGTGACTTGTTTAATAGTTGCAGAATTGCGACCTTTTATTTTTTCTACTCTTACCGATTGATGATGCTTGCCTTGGTAACTACAACGGTTAGTGCTTTTCTAGCTGACATTCGCACGACACTTTAGAAGTTCTCTAGACTAGCATTTAACTGATATTTGATGAAAGTTTTTAACGTGAGTGTTTTGTTTTTGTCCAAAAATTCCCAAGCATTTTGATCAGATGCGACGTAATTGACAAGAATATTTGTGTATGGCTACATGCTATTTTTATAATAATTGTAATGTTAAAACGGGTCGTACATGTCACCTGCACCTGTCGAGTTTATTCAACCGGGGGTTAGGAAATTATAAACTTTGTATTAGTAAGTGAGGGCGTATAAGTAACAGTTTCATACAGCGATACTTTGAAACACACGTCCGAACACAAATAGGTTATGAAACGACAATTTAGAAACCGAATAAAAAAATTTACCTCTGGCTCGTATGTATATGTTTTTTACGCAATTTCTATTTATTTACTGTAAAAATATCATTAATGTGGCAGCTGTTTGCAAGATAAATTGACGTTGTTGACATTGAAAATTTGTCATTAAATGAACATTAAATGATTGACACAAATCCAATTCAGTGAAGGATTTTTATTGTTGTTCTTTATATGTAAGAAAACGGATAATCAAGTTAAGCGTATCCTACTGAATGCATTAACGTCGTCTTCAGAACCAGATTAATGAGCTAAATAAATGCAATAAAATAGTAAATAATTGTATCGCTTCGGTTGTAAAAGAACTGTAAACCGACGGCATTTTTTGTTGTCTATAATTACGCAAGAGAACTGTTAATATATCCTGCTTCGAAGTGATGCTTACGTAAATTTCTTCATGCTTTTATTCATTCATGTTTTTCACTTTCCAATTTCCAGTCAAATAGCGCAGAAAAATATAAAAATAAATACACTTCATGTCCTAGAGATGTTTCCCCAAAACACAACTCAACATATTATTCCTCTACTTAACCCTTATGTTTACAACAAGTACATGTGCCGTATTTTTGGGCTTATACTGCCAGAGGCAAATAAAATTTAATACGCATAAAACGGCTTTCGATAACACATCATAGAAATATAGTTCATTTCGTTCAAACTACATGAGTAAGATAAAAATTGGTACATATTTTTAACAATATTATAATTCGATTTTAAGATCTGGTTGGCATAACTGTTGGTGAAATTTTTTTTAAGGTCTTTCAAGAAATTTAAAAAATCTGAGCAGACTCTGTTGTAACAACATAGGTTAAAGATATTGGCAAAAACAAATAATGGCTTAAATGGTTTCTTTTTTGTTGTTCTCCTTTTGTCACTACTTGTATTATTATTAGGATTATTAGCCATAGGCTTTGAAGACAAAACAAAAAGTATTTTATGTGTGGCTTCATCAATTTGTATTCCCTTAAAGGCAAAATATTTCGTATTGGCATTCGTATTTTAGTTTGATTTTTGCCAACATGGAACATATTTTTAAAATTTTGGATTTATATAACGTCATTGGTTATGCGTTTTTCTTTAAGATCATTCTCTGGAGTATAATACAAAAAGAAAGAATATATTATATAATCAATGGTACTGTTTAACATAGAAGAAAAATTTAAACAAAGAGTTTAGTGAGAATAGCCATGACCAAGTAACCCTATTAATTAAAATTTGAGTAAGCACCGTACATTTACCTTTTACATATTTGTTTATATTGTTTATGTCTCTACTTTCAATATTCACTTCATATTTAGCATACAAAGAATCAGTGATAGGGTGACCGTACAGTCTTTATAAGGCCTCCACCTAGTTCTGGATTGTGGAATGATTGAATTGTTTAGAACAATGTGTTTGGCTGACAGGCTTATATGTTGCAATGTGTTTACTTTGTTGTTAAGCTGTTGTTGTACACTACAATTAAAGGGTCTTTAGAAGTAAATTGGTTTTAATTATTATAAGGTTTTCAATTTTAAATAAACAACAAGAAGTAAAATACAATAACGAACCACCGATGAGTGAAACGGAAGCGAACATCTGTTGCCAAATACCAAAGATGAGTTCGTTAACAATTTAAAGAGAGTTTATGAAAGTATGCAAACATAATAGAAACAATACAAGTCAACTAAAGTCTATTTAAAACGGTAAAATTCATTCATCTCCAAAACTTTCGAATACCATAAAGTTATGATAGTTATGAACCCGATTTAGTTAAACTTAAGTAAGAATCAGCACATGAGGTGAACAATTTTGAGCGTACAATATGCAGAGTGCAATATTCTATGTATGTATGTATTGTACAATAAAATCATCTATGAAAATTCTCGTATTGTCCCACTCGCAATCAAAAACAGATGTCCAGTTATGTAGCCGTACAACAAATAAAAGAAGAACAATCTTGATAAGCAGTAATTTGACAGCAATTTGTCCGACGGCCAATTTTTACAATTCCGGTCATGAGAATATTAAACGTAATTAGGTTGCTGTGCGTTGTTATGTACGACAACCGCCTTCATCAAATACTTCAACGTAATGAGGCTTAACGCGTAAGATCATCTCTTCCAAAATTTGTGTATGAATCACACGACAACTTTTCCGTTTCTGCCACATCGTAATCACCCACTTCGCATGTAAAATAACAACAATAAAATCACTGCTGTCTCTCTCTAATCCAAAGCTACGGGCAAATACAGTTGTTCATAACATTGATCATAATTAAATCGAGGTATAGCATATGAGTTTGTGAGTGTGTGTGTGAGAAGGATATTTTGAAGTATCTGTGGTATGATTAAGGCGTTTTGTTTATTGTTGGATATATAAAAAATTAGAATTGAAAGCTGTGCAAACGACCCTTTTTCGCTGCCTACATGCAATACATAAAAAAATTATAATAATAATAATAACGGTTGTTTTCGACTTTGGCAATTGTGTCACCCAGAGGCCATACACAAAGCTGACAAGCCAAACCAAGTCGAGTCAGTGCCGCTTAACGAATTCTGCCAGTTTTGATTGTCGCCATGCACCACTTATTCTTTGTTGTGTGTGTGCATGTATATACCTATATGTACTTATAATCCCCCGTCTAACGTTAAACGTTTACTTTGTTTTACTTTTTGTCGATTACCACCACCAAAAATCCAATAAACGCCATTTCTTAACGCACAGAACACATGCACACGTACATGTGAAGGCATATTTGAACTATTGTTGTTATCATGCAAAATAATATATATTAAGTATTCTTTATTTTTTTGTCAACAAGAGTACTTGAGAGAATTTTTCCATTTCCCAGGCGCAACCGTACGCCAAGCACCAGAATCGCTAATCTTTTTGGTAAATAACATTTTTACATCAGCTCTGGCTTTTATATGCATACAATTTTTTGATAATGTTGATAATAATGGTGACGGGATAAGTCAGCCAACTAACTAGATGACTGTGCCTTCGTTTGGGTTTAGCGAAAATCAGCGTGTAACATTTTTTTGTTATTATCGCGGGACTAGTAAAGTTTTTCCTCAACTAAATCCCTTCAATGTGACAAATGTTTGGTTAGTATTGTTCAACGATGTATCTTTAATATTTTAATTGAGTTTCATTTGAGGCATATGTAGAATTGAAGTTCAATGGAAGGTAATCTTCATTCTGTAAAGAATCTCTCGAAATTTGAATTTTACTGGCATATACTAGATTTTTTGTTGTTAAAACTTCTAATAATTATTCGTTTTGGGCTCTAAACCAAAAAAGTTGTAACCTTAACTTTACGATTTTCGAAATCATTGCAAATGCATTCAAAATTCGTCCCAAAAATTAGACACTGAATTATTTCAAATAGACAAAATCATTATTTATCTTGCCTTTTATATATGTACGTATAGCTCTACTGGCTTTTACGACAGGAGATTATCTCCTTTTTTTGTTTTAATAAGTCGAGTATTCGACTCAATTATTTCAGCTGCTAAATTTCCAGTAACGAATTCAAAGACTTCACTGAGAGTCAACTGGGGTACAAAGAGGAATAAAAACAAAATGAAATGCGAAATTATTGTGAATTTTTGAACACACAACACATGCGAGTACACACAATAGACAATTGCGATTATAAGTAATTTAAGAAGTATTCGAGCGAACACACATTCCATTCATAGTGGGAAAACTATAGCAAGATGAGTGAATCCTTGGCTATCAGGACAATGTATGTGCGAGTATATAAAAAACAAACAAGTACACATTTACGCACGCATTCAATAAAATTATCATTATCACTGTGAAAGGCAAAAGTTATTTAGGATAACAATGCCTTACTGCACACACAAATTTCTAGTTGTGCTCTCTCTCTCTCTCTCTCTGTGATATACAATATCCTGTAAACGGTTATCATCATCAATGGAAAATCAAATAAAATTGCAAAGAGAAGAAGTCAAACGGAATATCTAATAACTAGGGAAACAACATAAAATTGCTAAACTTGTTGGCTTTATATTTTATACTCACAGCACCAACAATTTAACTATATTCGTAATTCGATATGTATGCAAGGCGGTTATGGATTTAAATATTTTTTTCGATAAATGCATTTAACAGTCATTTCATTTGCTCTTTTGGCATTAAAAAAAGGTATTATTATTGGTAACTTTAATTGAGCATCTGTGAGAAAATTAAAAACCTTTCTGTTATGTTGAATATATTGTTTTTATATATGTCCTATTTTCTATATTTGGATGCAATTACACTACATAAACCTGCTCAAATAGCTCCGCACAAAAGTGTGAAAGTTGTGAATATCCAACAAGACAAATTTTTTGCGCAATTAAAAAAAATTGTCACCTTGTAATGAGAAATTTGTAACACATGAAGAAATGTCATAATTACACACAACACTGTGGGAAACATGTGAGAAACGTGTGTTGGGGATTAGAACGATTTTAGCTCTTCATTTGAAATTTCGCCAGCATTAAGAGCAGCCATTAAACATACTAAGTGACATTGGTAAGGTATGTTAGGCATTTTCTTCCTCTACTTTGTGTTTAAATGAAGCTGCGTAAAATGTTTTTTCAATTATTTTCAACCATTTTTCAAAAACCAGCAGGTGTCCGCATCACTTGGATGTGCTCTTTTCAACCCGAATGGCAAATCACATCTAACTAAATAAATAAGGGAGACAAATACTTTTTAACATTCATTACAAATGCTATTTCACAAATCGGAAATACTCATTACTCCAATACACAAATAGTGGGCACGGCAAGTAGTTGATTGCGCCTTGTAACAGTATAATACGTATCAACTTATACGTTAGATTCTGCATAAAAAGGTTTCTAGTAAATTGTGGGCGCCCACTTTTGATACATATTTGAGGCCATGAGAGATTTTTGTCGATTGCGGGCGTGATACTCTGCCGATTTTTCCCACTTTAAATAGAAGTCTAAACACAGACACCAGAAATGTTTGTCTAAAATTTCAGGTAAAGTATGCGTTTTATATTATCTAACCTCTTAATTCTGCACTAATTGTAAATTGTGGGTGTGTCCATTTTTTCACTTCGCTAAATATCAAATTGGTATCTTTGAAATTCGTCTTTTGTAGATGTGAGTGATTTTTGTCCATTGTCTTAATATCCTATAGCATACTAAAACTTCAAGTACCTAATCGTAGTGTTTTCGGGGTTAAATGGTCAGGGAATAATAGTTTGCTTTATATTTTCATTTGTGCAGAAAGTAAGGGTAGCTGTTCTAGATACGTGTTGGCTTCTTCTTTGGGGGACGACCATTACATTTATTTCATCTAGCTTAGCGATAAAATTCATAAGTATTATTACGCTAATGATAACTTTTTGTGTGCGTTAATAATAAAGTGAAAGATTTGCCTTTACTTTCAGTAATATCTACATTAATAGATTCTGCCTTTTTGATTTCCGAGGCGTTTGTCTGATGTAATATGCGGCACCCTTTAGCTGCAAAAAAAACTGCTTTTTTCACTTCACCCCATAAAATCTTTATGTAACTATTGTACTCTTCTTCAGCAGAGATTTGCAAGTTAATCATAACACAACAACATACCAGATAATGAGGGATTTCATCATCAGTTAATATAAAATACAACAGCAACAACAATAACAGTAATAAGAACGGCGATGACATTATTAACAAAAGAAGACAAAATACAGGAAAGTGCATTACATGTCAGAAAAGGCGTTTTGTTGTTGTAGTAGATTTTGTTAAGGTTATTTTATTCAGGGGTGAGTTACGGAAAGGCAATAAACTACAATATGTTGAGAAGGGAGGAAAAATATTTTATATTAAGTCATGAATAAGGGTCGAGTAAAATATTGAGACTCTGTTAAAATGTGATGAGTTTTTACGGGGTTTATTGTTGATTTAAGGCAGAGAGGTTTCATAATTATAAATAAAAGTCTTCTTAGAGTTCAATATTTCGGCATTTGTTCTATTGATAAATTTTAAGTTTCCATAATTTCAAGTAAATGGAAATCAAACAATTCAGAATTTAATAACGGATGTGCTTGGATATGTAATTACTTAAGTGCAAAACATTCTAGTATGGTGTGCTATTAAAAAGTATCATCTAGCCATCTAACAAAGCGGGAATCAGTGGCCAGATACAACTTTCTAAATTGGAATACCATAGAGCAAATTTAGTAAATAAAGCAATAGTCTCTTGAGTCCTTAGACTATGTCACAAAACATTCACCTCACTATGGTTATATATATTTTTCATTTTTCACAGGTTTATAATTATCTTACATACGCTCAATTAAAGTTATACTTATCTGTCGATTCGTTTCATATTACTATACATAACATTTCTCTCCCTGCCTCCATTAAATATACATAACAATGACTTTTCATGACATTCGCAATCAACAATAAACGAATCGACTGTTAAATACATTTCTCGAAATAATTCTTTAAATCCATATCGAATTACGAATACAGTTGAGTTGTATTGTGTTGTGAGTATAAAATATAAAGCCAACAAGTTTAGCAATTTTATGTTGTTGCTGTAGTTATTAGATATTCCGTTTGACTTCTTCTCTTTGCAATTTTATTTGATTTTACATTGATGATGATAACCGTTTACAGGATATCGTATATCACACAGAGAGAGAGAGAAAAAGAGAGCACAACCAGAAATTTGTGTGTGCAGTAAGGCATTGTTATCCTAAATAACTTTTGCCTTTCACAGTGATAATGATAATTTTTTTGAATGCGTGCATAAATGCGTGCTTGTTTATTTTTTTATACACTCGTCCTGATAGCCAAGGATTCACTCATCTTGCTATAGTTTTCCCACTATGAATGGAATGTGTGTTCGCTCGAATGCTTCTTAAATTACTTATAATCGCAATTGTCTATTGTGTGTACTCGCATGTGTTGTGTGTTTAAAAATTCACAATAATTTCGCATTTCATTTTGTTTTTATTCCTCTTTGTACCCCAGTTGACTCTCAGTGAAGTCTTTGAATTCGTTACTGGAAATTTAGCAGCTGAAATAATTGAGTCGAATACTCGACTTATTAAAACAAAAAAAGGAGATAATCTCCTGTCCTAAAAGCCAGTAGAGCTATACGTACATATATAAAAGGCAAGATAAATAATGATTTTGTCTATTTGAAATAATTCAGTGTCTAATTTTTGGGACGAATTTTGAATGCATTTGCAATGATTTCGAAAATCGTAAAGTTACAACTTTTTTGGTTTAGAGCCCAAAACGAATAATTATTAGAAGTTTTAACAACAAAAAATCTAGTATATGCCACTAAAATTCAAATTTCGAGAGATTCTTTACAGAATGAAGATTACCTTCCATTGAACTTCAATTCTACATATGGCTCAAATGAAACTCAATTAAAATATAAAGATGACGTCGTTGAACAATACTAACGAAACATTTGTCACATTGAAGGGATTTAGTTGAGGAAAAAACTGTACTAGTCCCGTGATAATAACAAAAAAATGTTACACGCTGATTTTCGCTAAACCCAAACGAAGGCACAGTCATCTGGTTAGTTGGCTGACTTATCCCGTCACCATTATTATCAACATTATCAAAAAATTGTATGCATATAAAAGCCAGAGCTTATGTAAAAATATTATTTACCAAAAAGATTAGCGATTCTGGTGCTTGGCGTACGGTTGCGCCTGGGAAATGGAAAAATTCTCTCAAGTACTCTTGTTGACAAAAAAATAAAGAATACTTAATATATATTATTTTGCATGATAACAACAATAGTTCAAATATGCCTTCACATGTACGTGTGCATGTGTTCTGTGCGTTAAGAAATGGCGTTTATTGGATTTTTGGTGGTGGTAATCGACAAAAAGTAAACGTTTAACGTTAGACGGGGGATTATAAGTACATATAGGTATATACATGCACACACACAACAAAGAATAAGTGGTGCATGGCGACAATCAAAACTGGCAGAATTCGTTAAGCGGCACTGACTCGACTTGGTTTGGCTTGTCAGCTTTGTGTATGGCCTCTGGGTGACACAATTGCCAAAGTCGAAAACAACCGTTATTATTATTATTATAATTTTTTTATGTATTGCATGTAGGCAGCGAAAAAGGGTCGTTTGCACAGCTTTCAATTCTAATTTTTTATATATCCAACAATAAACAAAACGCCTTAATCATACCACAGATACTTCAAAATATCCTTCTCACACACACACTCACAAACTCATATGCTATACCTCGATTTAATTATGATCAATGTTATGAACAACTGTATTTGCCCGTAGCTTTGGATTAGAGAGAGACAGCAGTGATTTTATTGTTGTTATTTTACATGCGAAGTGGGTGATTACGATGTGGCAGAAACGGAAAAGTTGTCGTGTGATTCATACACAAATTTTGGAAGAGATGATCTTACGCGTTAAGCCTCATTACGTTGAAGTATTTGATGAAGGCGGTTGTCGTACATAACAACGCACAGCAACCTAATTACGTTTAATATTCTCATGACCGGAATTGTAAAAATTGGCCGTCGGACAAATTGCTGTCAAATTACTGCTTATCAAGATTGTTCTTCTTTTATTTGTTGTACGGCTACATAACTGGACATCTGTTTTTGATTGCGAGTGGGACAATACGAGAATTTTCATAGATGATTTTATTGTACAATACATACATACATAGAATATTGCACTCTGCATATTGTACGCTCAAAATTGTTCACCTCATGTGCTGATTCTTACTTAAGTTTAACTAAATCGGGTTCATAACTATCATAACTTTATGGTATTCGAAAGTTTTGGAGATGAATGAATTTTACCGTTTTAAATAGACTTTAGTTGACTTGTATTGTTTCTTTTATGTTTGCATACTTTCATAAACTCTCTTTAAATTGTTAACGAACTCATCTTTGGTATTTGGCAACAGATGTTCGCTTCCGTTTCACTCATCGGTGGTTCGTTATTGTATTTTACTTCTTGTTGTTTATTTAAAATTGAAAACCTTATAATAATTAAAACCAATTTACTTCTAAAGACCCTTTAATTGTAGTGTACAACAACAGCTTAACAACAAAGTAAACACATTGCAACATATAAGCCTGTCAGCCAAACACATTGTTCTAAACAATTCAATCATTCCACAATCCAGAATTACGTGGAGGCCTTATAAAGACTGTACAGTCACCTTATGTCATTTATGGGCCTTCTCCTTATTGCCGATGAGCAATAATAAAACTCTTACTTTTGAAACTTTCGCCATTATGATGAGATTTTTGTTAAATTCTAGGTCACAGGACTTAAAGTGTCTGCGAATATTAACTATAAATGCGTTATAATTACCAAACTAAGGTTGCAATCTTACCGTACAGAAACTAATTATTAAACAAGCCACAGAGAGTGTAACAGATTAAATATTAGCAACAGTAGCCGAAATCATATTTAAAAATGCGAGCAATATTGCAGAAGAAAAATATAGCAATCATCCCTCTTTAAACGATTGCATACTCATCGAGCTATCAAATAATACATGTGAGTAAATTATCAAAAAATTCCACTGCATTAGAAAAGAGTTTTGTAACTAAAATACACAACAACAACAATGTCAGATAAGGGCAAATAAAATTAGGGCAAGCAAGCAAACATTTGAAATTGTAACAAGTCGACTTAAACAAAAAGCTTTGCGGCTCACACATAACACATAAGCCTACAAAGTAATTTGTCCACCAGACAAGTAACACACAATGAAATGATACAAATTATTGATTGCTGATTACAATAGTTTTGCAATATTTCAATAGTGTTAGTGTTTATATGCGCGAACATCAAGGCTTAGGTTTAACGACAAGTCCTTAATCGAAGAGCCCACTTATCGTTTTCCATCACAAAGGAAAGAGAATTATTTTCTGTGTAAAAGTTTTAAGCTTTTACGTGCTCCCGGGATTTTAAGCGAAATTGTATTCTTTGATATCACCAAGCGCAGAAGGGTTGAAATTCAATTTTTCATAATTTCGCTATTGTTTGATGATTATTCCACTGTTTGCATGTGTGAGCACCCGTCGGGTTTTATGTAACCACAATACCACCAACTTTTTTTCGGAATATTTGCACTCTAAATAGTTTTGATTAATACTTCAACTGGCTGCGATCCTCTCTACTTCAGCCACTGCGTTGCTTTTTTATTACAATCGATCGTATGAAAAATGTACGAAAAAATAAAAAAAAATTGTTGCAGATTTTTTCAAGTGATCTTGAAATTTGTTACTGTTTATTGTTACAGTTTGTTGCCATTTGCCTCTGATTTCCATGCGGATTTATTTAATTTATGGAAATCAGCAACAGCAAATTCGGGTAACTTTTTCAGGTGCTGCAAATAAAAAAGAAACTGACGTGATGTCTATGTAGAGGTTTTAAAGCATTGAAGATATAAAGAGAAACAACAATTGTTACTTTGTCTAATGTTTGACAGCGAACAAAATCGTTGCTTTGGATTATTGCTATATATGTATGTACGAACATGGAGGAGAACATTTTTTGTGTTTCATTGTCACCACTCATCCTCGGGTCAATTGAAAGGCTTCCTTCTTTGTCAATATGTCACTGTGTACTTGAAGTAATCTTCAAATCTCTAATGAATCAATCTTTATAAAAAATTTCTTCTTTATTGTTACTCTTATTACTCATGTTAAATAGTCTGCGCTACAACCACCATTATCATTTTTCCTACTGTTGCCTATAATACCTAAGAGTACATAATAGTTTGTTATGAGTGGACCTCCTAGAGGTGAGAAAAACCACATAAGGAAACGTGAATTTCATCAATTTTTCAAGTGCCAACGAGAGATTAATATTCATGGAGTATTCACTTATAAGGATTCAATTGTTGCATTTTCAATGAATAACCAAAATGCCACAAAATTATGTATTTTATAAAAAGTTGCGCGTCTTCCAAGTGCCCGTATATTAATGCAAGACTTAAGGATTAAGTTGTTCCCTTGTACCGCACAGGAAGCGAGGTAAAGATCTTCACTCATGACAGAGCGTCTTTTGAATTTCGAGTAAGTGCCGTATGCTCTTTCAAAGCTTTTTAATACTTATAAGGACCACCATGAAATTTGTTCGTGTGGGTTCTTCCACGACTACTGCATACTCTGTATTCTTTGAAAACTTATTAATGTTATAACATAACAAGTAAGAAACCAAATCTTAAATACCCCCCACATCTACAATAGTGGGCGTGGCAAATATATATATTATGCCTTTTAATAGTGTATGAATTACGCATTAGCTTGCAAATATAGTTTTACGATGTGTACTTTTTTTGTAACTTGTGGGTAAATAAATAATGCGACGTGTATGTATTGCACAGTTTACGGAGTTACGGCGACAGAAACCATTAAAAAGAATTGTGCCCAGACAACATAAAACTGCCGCAGCATAAGTGACGGCAGAAATATTCAGACACTCTACGAATCTATTCCGTGAATATTTGCAGCTGCTCTAAAAACAAATGGTGGCCCAAGACCTTATTAATAAATAAATATTATATATATATATATATGTCAGGTGTTCATATTATTTGGTCCATTTCCTGTAATTAACAATAATTATGGATAAATTTAATACACTTACCTGATACTTGATTTTTGTATTGTATTATCTAAATACTTTATTGTATTTAGACGACTCTGGTTGTACTACGTAAACACATTGATATGGATATGTGTACGTGCGTTTGACTTTTACGAACGGAAACGAATTTTCACGAGCTAGTGAAAAAATGTTGAAAGTTTACACACAAATTTTAATTTTTAAGCACCTATATATTTGTATGTAAATGCATTGATGCTTTATTAAACTTTATTGAACATTAAAGAATTAACTTTTATATTATTAATACCATTTTTTATAAGGAAATTTAATTATTATAGATCACTGAACAAACACAAACACATTTTTTCACAAACATTTCCTTGAACAAAAAATTACCCACTTCCTTTTCTCTGATCTTTGTAAATTATCAGTTAATAAATATACTTTGAATTGTATTAAACACTTTTTTAGTAGTTTAACTTTCATATAATTTAATTATTTTACACATCTCTTTATTATTTCATAATTATTTTTACGTAAAAGACACTTTTAAAGGAACGATTAACAAGAACTGAAAAGAAAACGAATTCACCGAACTTAACAGGTGGGAAAGAAATAAGGTCCAATCTCTCCAATATCAAAATAGAGCAAATGTGCGTTAATGAAGTGTTCACAATGAAACATTTGACAAATTGGTTTGAATGATCCTTTATTACTACTCTTACACCTGTTTCGCTATTGCTATTAATTCGTTGTTTCTTTTCAGTTCTTGTTAATTGGTCGCGCCGGTTGAAATGTGGCAAAAATTAAAATATTCCTCAAAGTAATAGAAAAAGAAATTATTAAATAATTAAAATATATTCATTGGCACAAATATAAAAGTGTTCAATATATTTCATCGCATATTAATTCAATTTTATTGCTGCTGCTTATATTAAGATTGTAAAGGAAATAAATATGTTCAAGGAAATAGTTATGAAAGTGCAAAATGTGCCGGTACGTTCGTTTTAACTAAATTCCTTTAAAAAAAGTAATAAATTATATTAATAATATAAAAAACGTGATATATAATGTTAAATAAACTAAAATATTATGAAATAAATTGTTCAAAAAAGTGAAAATTTTATGTATGCCGTGAAAAAATTCTCATTAGTTCGTGAATGTTCGTTAAACTCGTTACATATATATCATTATAAATCATTATCGTGTTTGGTAAAAAAGTTACTTTTTTTTAAAAGTATTGTACGCGAGTGCGCGAGTGTATTAAATAGCTAGGAACACTGCATTTAAAATGAAGACTTTATCTCGGTTTCGGTTTATTGTATGTATTTATAAATGTGATTTGATGGCAACTCGCGTTATTAGAGTGAAGGTAATTTTCACTTTTTTTAATTTTTTATATAACTATGAAATTTGTATGTAATATTTTACACTTTTTATTTTAATCACTTTCAAACAATTTTATGTGAAAATTTTTCGATTGTGGGCATGACCACGACAGTAACATAATCTAAAAGGTACAAAATACTACACCAGATAGCACAATATAAAAATGAATAAAAATGATTTTTCGTAAAGTGTATTATAATCCGCAAACTTAGATTTAGAGTTCTCATATGACTTGAACAATAAAAAAGTGGGTGTATACGTGATTATATGAGCACTGAGCACTTAAGCAACCAACTTAGTTAACAAAGGATTAAGGCTTCGGTATATATCAATTTTATCCTCTTTATACAAGTCTCCGTGGTCTGAGGGCAATTTTCCAAGTAGTTTGTACCATTTTGTAACTTGATTCAAATGTAACCCAGACTGGTTAAATAAAGTCGCGTAAGTCCTAACATAATCTCGATTACCTGAACATCAGGCACCTGCCCGCTGAGTGTTCTCATTTCATTCTACTTATTAAGCAAGTTCAATGGCTTCCAGCTAACTAATCTTTTCATGAGACAAGGGTCACAACCAACTGTTGTGTTGTCGTTTAACAATTACCAACTAAACAGAAAATTTTCACAGTAAATGGTCTTTAATGGGCCAGATTATTTGCTGGCCACAAGCACAGTGAGGTTTTGTGATCTGCACATTATTATCAATTGCTTACAAAAACATTGAAAATGTCTTTAAACCAAAAGTATTGTTTAGATTTTCATCTTCTACGGTTAATAGAAAGTCACAGAAAAAATTGTGAAATTTTTAGCCAGCTTACTAACTCCTAAAATATAGGAATTAGGACCTAAGTAGTTATAGCAAGGCCACTATAGATTTTTATAGCAAGAATTAGGAATTAAGGAATCATTCAAGTCATTCATACAAATGGTTTACTTTTCCCTCTAATCTTTTTATTGTTCAATTTTTATTATAAAATATACATTTTTATTGTGCAACTTATATATAAACGTCTAACTTCGTGATGGTTCGCGATGTTTCTAGGAAAATATTTGTGATGATATCAGATTGGGGATAAAGTGGAGTATCACGATTGCTAAACAGTGTTACTTTGGACTAACTTAACAATTTAATCGTCGTCCGTCCGTTGTGTAAATAATAAATAAACTAAAACTACCAAAACTTTGCTTAGCATTTTTGTAAAACATTTCTTAAAATATAATATAAATAATGTAATACCATGTTTCCAATTACAGATAGTTGTGGTAGCTGCACCAACTGACCTTGAAATTTTCAAATGTTATGTTGGTGTTCCTGTCCCTTTAAACTTTATACTATTTGTTCTACACAGCACGAAGAACACCCTTTAACTCTTTAACCCTTTATCTGAAAGTAAAACAGAACAACTTATAGTTATCTAAAACAATAAGTTACACACTACACTTGGTTTAAATTGAGTTATTTTATTTGCTTTACCACATAGAGATCTGAATACAATGCATTGCAGTCGTTTGTATTTCATTAAAACACAAGTTCACCAAAATGGACTTGTTTTTAAAACAATGTTAAATTTATATACTGGGTCGGAAATTCCCTAAAAATTAGGCGGCGTCATCATTCTGCATAATATTTACCTGGAATTTTGTTTTATAAACTTCCACATACACGTAATGCTATGAAAGGTTGGCATCGAATTGATGGTCAACGTAGATGACATGACATTACGGTTTTTATACACATGCTTCATTTAGTAAAAAGTTTCGTTTGAACTATAGTTTTAAACATCAATATTTGTTCATTATTGACTAAGTGTGAGAACTTTTATAAATACATGAAATTTGTACTATAGTATTTACATTAAGCTCAAAATTTACGTAACAGTCTAATTACTGCTACGTAAACAGCCTTTTCATTCATGTGTGAAATTTTAGCCTATAAAATGAAGCACATATGCCATAACATTTCCAAAATCATGTCATTTTAGTAAACGTTGAAGGTAATAAAAGTGTAGCGAAATGTGTTCATGTTTCATTATGAATCCTAATGACTGAGTATGGGAAAAATTTATTAAAATTATGATGATGTTTTTACGCCAACAGGTAAGCGTGTAGAAGTTTGATGTCGTCGCCTCGCTTGTATTTTATTTGAAGGAAATTCCCAAATTGATACAAATTTTACTCTGCCCGCTACGACTTGCAGAAGTTTGTTTATAAATTATATTAAGAACGGTTTGCAAACATTGATAATTAATATATTCGATTTAAGACGAATCATAAACACCTTCCAACTTAACACATTTTCACAGAACTTAAAATCGTTAAGGATGCACCAAGCCAACTTATTGATTGATACAGGGAGAAGTATACATATTCGTTTTTTACAGATCGGTTTCTGTAGATCTAACGCAATTCGTTTCAAACTAAAGGTAGTTCTACTGTTATTGTTTTCGACAAATGTTTTGAAACGGTTAAGATGTTTTATTACATTTTATGAGTCCATACTTATAAGTACAAATAACAGTACAATGAAAAATTTCTCTTGTGGAAATTTTATTTCACAGTCACTTTATGACTACCGCATGCATGTAAAATTTCTACAGGTAGAGTATTCATGTACTAAAGTGTAATAATTGTTGTACTTATGTTTGAAAACAAATTATTACGAATAATTACTTTAGATATCTTTAAAGAAGATTTTCCAAGAATAATAACGATACCATCATTATATCTGGGAAAAATTCCAAATATTTATGCCTATACCCAACACTACTAAGTCATCAAACGACATCGAACAGAGACTCTTTTCTCAATACATATTGGAAGTACAAGTATCATTCTTCAAATTTGGAGTCACCTCCACATTATCCCATTTTAAGTAGGCCAGCAAAAATTAATCGCATCTGTACTAAATTGAATGTTTCCACAACAGATTCATGGACCCATCAAGGCATAGATAGGAACGTTGTAATAATAATTCAAAAGATTTAATTGCAACAATTCTTGGTACGAAGATTTTTCTTCGATTAGTAGTTTTTATTATATCTTAGTGGATGAAATTGATCATTTAAGCAAAAATTACAAAAAACATTATTTATTCAATTTATTATAATTTTCAAAGTACAATACATATAATACATGCACGTATATACACATGTATCCTTACGCCCGTGCTAGCTATGTTGTGTACCTAGCGTATATTTAATGTATTCTAATATCATGTCAAAGGTTTATGAGAAGTGTATGGGAGTGGCTTTTAATCTTTGTGCAAAACATAAAAAACCGAAAAACCAAGAGAGTGAGTTGGAAGAGAGAGATATGACTGCACGGCCAGGTATATGAGATTACAATGTTTACATACAAAATCACAACATAATCTATTCAATAACTGTACCACAGAGAGGAGAACTGAAGAAGCAACCTAACTTATTGTTGACGCCTATGACGTTGGCGATGGCAACAACAACATTAAAGGACTTTTACACCAACACGCTAAATTTCACCTTTAGGTTTGTGACTTAAGAATATTCAAGACAGAGACGGAACTACATTGTCCTCTAAAAAGATATTAAAAAATAAAAATAAAACCGAAAATAAAATAATAACTAGAGAAAGGAAAAGTACGCAAATTGTTGTTAAACATTAAGAAGACGATCAGTCGACTGTTTTTGTATAAATAGAAGGACACTTTTAAATATTTTAATATAATCGCCTCAATTTTCAATTTGTACAGTTCTAAAGAAAAGTGAAAGTTATAGTTAAAGTTATTAAAAATATTTCTAATAAATAATTATTACTTCAGTGACGAAAAAGAAAAAAAAAATGGAAGTGGAAATGAATGCTCAATCTCGTGAGGACACCACTGGTAAGATATCTCACTATAAACTTATCACTCAATAACTTTAATATTGTGTACATACATATACAGGTCGTATCCTCTACGACGTACCATGTGAAGTGTGTCAAGACCATAGTTCGGGGAAGCACTACGGTATTTATGCTTGCGACGGTTGTGCTGGGTTTTTCAAGCGTTCTATACGCCACACACGCCAATATGACTGCAAGGGATTGGATCCTGGCCAATGTATAATAGACAGACGCCATCGCAACCAATGCCGTGCCTGTCGTCTACGCAAATGCTTAGAAGCGGGAATGAATCGCGATGCGGTTCAGCACGAACGTGGTCCTCGGATTTCCACATTACGACATCAACTGGCTTCTAATATGGGGGCTGCGGCGTCAATGTCTATACCGGTATTCAATGCATTGCCCGCAATGCCGCTAAGTTCCAATCAAACAGGTCTTTTAGGTACGGCATTCCAGCCGACATGGCATTTTCCGACATCAAGCATCATGCAACCGACTTTGTCGCAATTTCATCCGGCTTTTTATAGTAGTTCAACACCTCATTTGAACGCGTTAGCTTATCACGGTTCCCCGAGCACATCCTCATCAATTGTCAAGCATATAAAAGAAGTTACGGCTGAACTTGTGTATAAAAATGTGACCTGGGTAAAAGGTGTGCGCTTATTTGGAGAGCTACCGTTTCCTGATCAAATGCAATTATTGGAGGACTCTTGGAAAGATCTGCTTCTATTGGGTATGGCTCAATGTTTAATGCCAATAAACTTCACCCAATTGCTAATTGTATATGAGACGGAAAATAGCAACCACCCTGAAATGATTGCTGTAGTAGGTCGTGAAATTCATGCCATGCAAGATGTACTGAATCAATTATACCGTCTTGGCATGGATGTCCATGAATACGAATATCTTAGAGCTATGGCCATATTCCGCAAATCATCAGCAGCAACATTTAGTGATGAAGAATGCACTAACAGGTGTAATAGCGAGGAAAGTAGTCCTAACACGAGCTCCAATAATTCCGACAACGACGTACGCTGCATTATTGAGAGCATGAAAGTAAGCTCTCTACATGACGAGAACTTCACCGGTTTGATTGCATACGTAGGCAGGACTTATCCACATCAACCGTTACGGTTTCAAACAATAATGTCTATAATGGTCCATGTGGGTAAAGTTTCCGCCACCGCCATTGAAGAAGTGTTTTTCCGCAAGGACATTGGTGAGGCGAGCATAGTACGAGCCATCTCAAGCATGTACAGAGAGCGCTAATAATCGATTTTGTATATTATGAAACCATTTTTAACTCTACCATGTTTTAAGTTTTCAATATTGTCTACATAGTATATAGTAATGTTTTTAAGTGTTATGAAGCAAATGAATTGCACTTTTTTGGTTTTTTTCCTGAAATGAATTACAATAAAGTTTTGTTTTTATATTTTTGTTAAGCGAAAATGTTCTCGTTTTAATTTTATACTTCCCTCTCTAGCTTAATCATTACATTATTAATATTGTGAAATATAAGCAGGATCAACATTGCACCCAGAAAACGGGGAATGGATGTTTAAGTGTTTTTTTAAATATTTTTCCATTTTTCTTAAAAAAAAGATTTTTATTTTAAGAGTTATATTAAAACCACATCGATAATTATTTAAGATATTCTGCATACAAGGATATATTTACGCCTTGTACTAATTTGTACTCATTCGTATTACAAGTATATTTAGTGCGTTTCGCGCATAAGAGTTTAAACGTATATATAAACATTTAGGATTTTACTTAATCTTATTATTCTTGGGAAACTTTTTGTAAGCATAGTACACACACACACACACAAAGAGTTATCAAAACTAATTATAGTTAATAATTTGTATTCAAACATAACAAACTTAATAATTACTCATTGCTACATGAATACTCTACCTGAGCAAATGTTACATGCTCGTGGTAGCCATAAAGTGCTTGTGAATAAAAATTTCCTCTTGAAAAATGTTTCATTGTTCAAAGGTACCTTTTACAAAAACATTTACGCTATTTGTACTCATAATTATTGCTTATAGTGGGTAATAAAACCTTTACTTTTACGACCTATCCGTTCCAAAACCTTTGTCGAAAACATAACCAACATTGCAAAGTAGGCATCTTCTTAAAGTTATAGAAATCACTCTTTTAAATCTCAATTAATTAGAAATTCTTTGAGCGAAGCCTTGCAAAGTATTTAAGATTCGTCGAAAGTCTAATATATTGATTATCAATGTTTGCAAACAGTTCTTAATATAATTTATACATAAAATTCTTTAAGTGGTACCAGGCAGAGTAAAATTTGCATAAATTTGGGAATTTACCTAAAAAAAGCATTAGCGAGGCGTAAAAACATCATCATGTTGTTAAAATTTTTTCCTATACTCAGTCATTGGGACTCATAAAAGTTATACATTTCGCTTACTTTTACTACCTTCAACATTTCCTGCACTTACATTTTATGATTTTGGAAATGTTATGACATATGTTTTCATTTTTATTATATTATTTACTAGGCTAAGTTTTCATACAGACTCAAAGTTAGAAGCCACATGGATCCTTGCATGTGAGAAAAATTACACTGTTACGTAAATTTTGAGCTTAAATTTTTGTATAAAATTTGTAAATAGTACAATGTGTGCATGGTACAAATTTTATATATTCGTAAATGTTCTCACACTCAGTCAATAATATACAAATTTTGATGTTTAAAACTATAGTTCAAACGAAACTTTTCACATGCATGTGCACAAAAATTCACGTTATCATGTCATCTGCGTTGACCATCAATTCGATGCCAACCTTTCATAGCATCACGTGTATGTGCAAGTTCATAAAACAAAATTCCCATGCACATAGCTCTCTAACAAAATGAGCAATCACCCACCTTTGTTGGTCATTAGTCAAAGGCTGGATAGTAGTAGTAATGATGATTCCCTCTTAATTGAATAAAACATTATCTTAAGCACACAGGGATGAAAGCTTTCAATCATTAAATGCAGAGGTGTATTTAGATTTTAGAATAGTTGACACCCCCTCTTTATTTCAATATAAAACTGTTAAGTACGCAAACGTGTATTTCATTGTTCAATTTCTCAAATCATTAGTGATTCATGAAATCGAATGGAAACATAATTCGTGCATGCAGTAAATTACATATATAACAATTTAGCACCGCATATGTATAACAGCAAGATTCCCACGCAAAAGTAGATCACCTATGACGACTTTACTTAATTAATATCCACAGCATATTATACTTGAGTACATTAATAATAACTGTATTGTTTTGAACTCACTGACCTGTAAAAATTTATCATAATAATTGAGCGAAGTAATTTAATAATAAATGAGAACAAATTCGGTACATTTCTTGTAATTTTTATTATTACTTCACTTAAATTAAGTTTAAAATTGTAGTTTGTATTTAATTTTTCTTTAATTTAATTTTAAATTCTATAATTTAAACTCATATTCTTTGTATTCAAAAATTATACAATGTAGGTACCAATTCAGTTAATTGTTGATAAACCTATTTCACTTAAAGTACACTTTTATAGTTTTCTTGTTTTCATTAAACGTTTATTTACCCTCCATTGAAACTACATATTCTGAATTGTTCTACACCATCACAACGTCACTGGATGAGAATAAAAACACTTGTTTTTATCATGTACCTGACGAATCCGAATTTGATCCAAATTTGTGTATTACAACATGTGTAGTGTAATTGATTCTTTATTGGTTTAGTGAAGTTCATATAATTGAATTTTTCATGTTAAAGGTTATCCCAGATCAAAATCATTTGTTCACTCCTTCTCTCTTCGCTAAATTTGTAATGTGTACGATTTCAATGGGTTTCCCGGCAAGGCTTTCACAATGATTTTATTATTTTAGTTTTTTATTACTCTTGAGTGAAAGGTTAATGAACCGGTTCTCTCATAAATAGTTTATATGAACTATTTTTCCCTAATTAAAGCAATTTTTTTCTCTAAATTAGATTGCAGACTTCAGCTCCAATATTTATAAAAAATTTTCTACTTCTATAATTTCAACTTATTGTATATAAAATTATTAAGAAATTTTTATAATGACTCGTGAAAAACTCATAACAAATGAAATCAACTGAATACAATACCGGAAATTGTGATTAGAGATTATTAAAGTCAACAATGTTCAAAAAAGTTAATTCACTCAAAGTGCATCTACTTCAAAATATTGTTTTTTTTTTTTGCAAATCATAATCAACTCAACTATGTATTCAAGCAGCACACAACACCTTGTGTTAACTGGAACACACTTTTATTGTGAAGAGTATTAAATGAAATTAATCAGAATTATACATCTCACATTGTTTGTTATCTTTATTCTCACTCAACACTTTGTTAATCTGTTGGTGTCAATTGTGTTGTCAACGCCCGCATTATGTGGTTAAATATCATCAAAGGAATTTTTAACTTATTTTGGTCAAAAGAATATAAAGAATAAACTAAAAATATAACGAACAACAAAATAAGGGCTGACATGGTTCAATCGAAGTGTTCTTAATTATAAAGAAATGTTGGAGACTCTTTTTAATGATAAAATGCGTTGTAGAATTGAATAGAAATACATTGCATATCTCACATCAACTCTATTTGTATGGTTTTGCCTATTTTTAGTAGTAACGTACCGACACGGACTACAAGGTGTTTGAATTAAATTTCTGCTTAATTTATTTCAAAGCATTTCAACGCAGTCGGAGACACATGAAAATTTTTAAATCGATTCAGATTTTAATGCTATTCAAGATTTTATATATTATATAATTTGAGACGTTCTTGAAGTTTTAATTCTAGTCTAGATCGAGGAAACTAAAACTGTCGAAACAATATTTTAGCTTAATATCTCAAAGTTTCTTCTCCAAAAGGAATACAACCCCCTTGTTTATAATAAGTATATATTACACACACTAGTCAGAGCAGATAGGAGGACACTTTTCCAGATAAAATTGAAAGCAGCGCCCTCTTGAATAAAGTTGCATGCTTAACTTAAGCCTTGAATTCTCATGAGTTTAAAAAATAACAAAGCATACAATTAGGCTGTGTTTGACAAATGCAATCAAATTTAATTATATAATGTAGCTTAGAGCCGTGGATCATAAAATCTATACGTATAATAAAAATTATTTGTTGTATGTAGATGTTGGTGTAGATTATCCTTTCATAATGTTCACATGGTCGTCGATATAAACAAGTAATAACCACTACTCTACACTACGGACAGACAGCCATTGTAAACGATAAATTCGTGCTCCTCTAACTAAACCCAAAAATGTGTGTGACTCACTTTATATGTTGGAAATATATGTCTTCTACCATTCTCGCAATATCCTCGTCGGCTATATTTTTATAGCATTATTTTTGAATAACCTTAATCGAAATCATTGAGTAACCGTTGACTTTATTTGAACATTTGTTATCTTAAAAATTGAATAATTTCATAATTTGAGTTGAACAGCTTTTATTTAAGGGAACGTACGCCTTACGCCTTTGCCAGGAATAACAACGTTGCGTTGTGATAATTTGTGCATGGTATGTACTGAATAATTGAATAATGATCTGTAATTAATATTCGCGTAATTTGTTGCTTCTTGTCAACATTTTTGTTGTGGCGAATTTTTTCGTTCTTCTGTTGCAGGTATTGGTAAAATTAACTGAAATTGTCTTCGTGGTATTTTGATTTACGATCTTCATATAGTGGAATACGCGATAGTCTTACATACAACCCCCAGAAATAATCAACAATTAAAAAGGTATTCATCACTTGCAACAATTAATTTCTTCTACGTTGAAGATTTCATTTTGGGGTCCTTTGGAGTCAAGGCAACTGGTTAAAAGTGTCAATCATGAAGCTGTTATGTCGTGGCTGGCACAAACCAGTTATAAAAGAATTATGAGAATTGTAAGATTAGCAGGCGGCCGGTGAAGGTACACAGTTGCTTGTGCTGTTAAAAAATGCATGCTGAAGCTGAAGTGTTTGAATTACTTATAATGGTGGTGTGAGTGGTGTGGTGCGTGTGCAATCGTTGTGCTTTGTAGTCGTTTGTAAATGTCATTAACACCTTAATACCTGCAAAAGTGAGATATAAGTGTACGCTGTCGAACTCTACTGCTTTTGATTGCTATCTGGTTCTTACAAGGATTTCCCCATAGTTGAATGCAGTAGACATGGTATTACCACCTCATTTGCATACATTTTATATTAGCAAGAATAACTCCCAACGGTAGTTACTTTAATTTTCATTTTTAAATGTGAATGATAACGAGACGCAACAAGTTCACCTTCTGTGCGCGTTTAAATATATCATCATGTAACATAAATATGCCACGTATTGTATTATGTATACACCCCAGTAGAGAATTAATTGCATTTATTTTTCTTATTTACACAAGAATAATTCAATTGTTACCCTCCCCGTAATGAGAATATCACGCACACCACATACAATTGCATATAAATATGAATCGTGTCGTGCACAATGTGCGAAAAACAGTTAGTGTTCCTCATTGCTTTTCTTTATCGTCATTATTGGAGGTATTGTTGTACTCTCAACTGGTGCCACACGAACAATCAGTAGGTTGTTAAATTAAGTAGTATTAGTATCGAAACCGTTGCAACGGCATTTGCGTAGGGGCCTTTTCGATCTTTGTAGCGTATAAGGGAAAATTTAAAAAAAAAAACTCTTAAACATATAATAAATACCAAGCGGGGTGTACACTGAGCAATTCCTTTTAAATTATTGTATGTGGCACGTCATGTCAGCGGTGAATGGTTACGGTTGTCGCCTTCACCATATCGTTCTCCGTTTTATTTCTTTTTTCAGAATGCATCCACATACAAGTGGTATTGCATGCATTTTTGCTTATTGAATTGATTTTAATCTTTTCTTATGTAAAAACTTTAGTTTTGCAATTTTGTTTCTTAAAATATGTTTTCTTAAACTTTACAATTGTTGTTTATACAATGTATTAAAAAAAATAATTGTTTTAATTAATTTGTATTGATTTTGTTTATAGATTAAAGAATATTTAAAAATACATCACTTAACTTGTTTCAATATACAGCGATACTAATTAAAACTTTATCTTGTTCTTTGTGATTACGTGTGTAATAATTAAACGAAAATTAAATTGTTCCCTTTCAACGTCAGTTTCGTAAAGTCTTAAAAAATTCTATCACCCCTTGAAATTTGTGCTTGCTTTTCGTTCAAATTTACCAATCCCATAATGTAAAAATGTACCTTTTAATGTAATTGAAATTTGAGAGGCCCGCGAAAATATTTACAAGAGAAACCCTCCGTTGATTTATTGTTATTTGTCATAATATATAAAATAGTCTATATCAACTACCATTAATATTGTATATTCACTTAACCACGCAAATGAAATGAAAACTCGTATAATTAAAGACAATTTTGTTATATATTATGTTATAAGTATTCATCGAATATGGTTATGTAGGCGATTTCAATAGTATACTTAGTTTATGGTGCTTAAAAGTAACTCTTTCTTTCAATACAGGTTTGTAAAAGTAGGTTTCGACACTCTTTTTCTTTTTTGTTATCTTTAATGGTCTGTTATATGATACTGTTCACTTTTGCATTTCTGTGCTATATTCTTCAATTCGGAGAATTTCATTTTATTGTAAATTGTCTGCAAAACATCTAGAAGTTAAGGAATTTTTTCCAGTCCATATAATTTTATTATTTATTGAAATGTGAAACGAGAACACGTTAATTGATGAAAGACTAAAAATAGCTTTACCTGTCATATTAAATTGATCTCCTTTCCATTATAAAAAGAGCAATAAATGATTGGTAATTTAAATTCATTTACTGGTTGGATTGTATGCTAGTGACAGTGAGTATGTTAATTTTTCTTAATTGAGCGATTATTTTAGTTATTCGATTGTTGATTTCAAGGAATTGTTGATGATGATGGATGTTTATGGATCAAAATTACTTAATTAGAGGCTGTCGACACACCACACTTAACGCCAAAGGCTGTTACATAATTTTAACCTTATTCGTGCATTGCGTCAATCATCATTTACTCGTGTCCCAATATAAATACAGCTCCTCTACCGTCCTAATTTAGTTATTATTATTTTTTAGTACCATTGTTGTGCTAATTTATTCCTTTTTGCAAAAATTGAATGATTTTTTAATGAGATTAGGTGCTTTTATTAATCGAAACAGGAGTAAAAATATACGAAATAATATTCAATTGAGTGCTGATGTTCTTTGAGCGTTTGTAATCCCTAGCAGAAAGTATCAAAGTACCCAATAAGTATATATATATATAGTCTTAATCAGTATGAAAGCCTGAACCGATTTAACTATGTCTCTCTGTTAATCTCCCGCTTGCATAAATTGAAATATCATCTAAAAACTTAGCAAAGATATTGGCTTTTCTCGGACGCAGCTCACTAAAGCAGACAAAATGGATCGAAGGATAAGACTAAAGTTAACAATAACTGAAATTTGTAACCGGTTTTAGTTGGTGTTTTACTCAACAATTGAATTATGACCACGTCCGTAAGCATTTTTGCAATCTTTGAAAGCTCTAGGATGATGAGATTAGTAAAAGTTAACGTTTTCTACTTCTTTTTATAATATTATGGGATAGTGAAGATGTCTGTGCAATATTTGTATCAGCATAATCAATTTATATTAACCAAGACTTTAAAAACGTAGTTGACACTATCAGTCTGACAAAATCGTCAACAATGCACAATGTAAAGTATTTACATAAATATGTAAATGTATTCATGTAAAATGAAGCCAGATGCATAATCTTTACATACGCATACATGTATGCATCATGCGTACGTAAGGATTCTATAAGCAGTCTAAAGTTACAGAGATCAACTTTATGTGTGAAGTCTGTCGAGGATGAATAATAAGTACATATATACGTACTGTAATTTACATTGTCTTGCACATTTGTTATATGTATAAAGCGAAACAAATAAAAAATTAAAAACAAAAATTCCACTTAAATAAAATAAAATAGAAGGAGAAGTAAAATACATTGTATTTAAAATAAATATACTGTTGCTGTTGCTGTTACTGTTGTTGACTGGTTGGCAACGGATTATTATGATTATTTTTTAATGTATTTTTAAATATATGAGTGTGTGGTTGGTTGGTGTGCTGTTGCATACAATAATCGCTGAAAACCAGATCAATTTAAAGTTCAACATTTCGACAGAATAATGAGACAGCTTAACCAAAACAAAAGCAAAAAAGAAACCAGTAAAGATGGGGGAAAAATTCATACAATATATGCGAGGACACGAAATATGAAAGAAGCAATAAACATAGCTGTTGGTATCTTTGCAAAGCATCAACACCAACACCATTATCAGCATCATCACCATCACCATATTTCGTAAGAAGCGGACTGCGAAGAGTATGAGAGAGGACAAGTAGCTTTAAATAAAAAACTGTAAAATACAGTTAACGGCATTATAAAAGGCTGGTGCCAACCCCAACCAACGGAGCAAAACAATACTAAATGCAGCACCAATGCCTCTAAGCCGCAGCCAGAATCGATTGGTATTCAGTGTGTGATGTTATGTTTCAGTTAAGTTCACGTCACAATTTCAAAAGTTCCTACAAACATTTAAATCGGTACATAATGAAGGTCGCTGTACGACCTTGCTTAAGGCTATAACATTATATTTGGCGTCGTAACGTCGTGATTTGGTGTATTTTTGTGCTTTGTGTTGTTTTATTATCATTGTTACAGTATAATGCAATGCAATATAATATACACATTCTTTAACGGTATAATATATATTATTGTACATACTTTCAAATTCTCTTTCATCACATTTGTTACCTTAACTCATATAAGCTGCCAATCATGCAGTACGAGTATAAAGAAATACAATTGATTTTTTTGGATAAATCGATAGGGTGAACCGAACCATTTTATGATTATATATCAGTAATGAAATAAGTCATTCATAAATTATGGATTTTGATTTTTGTTATTGTTAACCCACATCGCTCCCATATTAAATAAAAACTCTCTACAATAATTGAGCATGTTTGCATCAAATTTCAACCCAATGTCTATATTTTTGCGACCGTAAGCGATTCAACAACTCTCGGAATGATAAACGAGAACATATTACAGTTGGTTATCCCACAGGTTGTACAGTCAGATAAACTTTTCTCTTTTAAGCTTATACATTACTCTGCAACAATTTTTTTTTTTAATATTAAGGATTACGAATTTTCGCCATACAGACTTCCTTTTAATAGGAGGAGTCCCCATCTTGCATGTTTCCCCCAAGATTGAACCGCATGTCTTAATATTTTCTCCCAAAAGCACATTCGCCACATACAAATTGAAAGGTAGATATAATTGCAGCTTAAAAAACGATGCTGATCAAAAATGCCTCTTAAAGTTCCATAGAAAACTACTTTCTAAACTAAAAGTGTCGCAGGGTCTCAGGAGGCATGGGAGGTTTTACAAGTGATTAATGGGGCATATTGAAGCCTCCAGCACGTTGCTGTAAATGACATATTATACAATATAACCTGAAGGTTATAAAAATACATTAAATCTTTATTAAAAATCCATCTTTTTGTTGTTGTTAATTGCACAACTAGCAAAGTTTAAAGTTCGAATCAATCTCTGTTGTTTTGATTTATGTTTAATGTTTAATTGCCTGTAATGCGAACTTTTCAAATAATAAACAACTGTTTAAATTATTTTTGTTTTTTTTTATTTTTTAAATATTTTCATTTATTTATTATATTATTTAATATTGTAAAAAAAAAAAAACAATTGTGTTGTTGGTGGCTTGATATTATAGCCATATGTTGTCAATAACACGTGCTGTGGTGTGTATACCACTTACTCGTAATATTTTATTATTCTTACTACCATTCACTTAACTCTTAATTATAAACTGACTTTATACATATATATAAACAATGTGCATGAGTTGAAAAACTTTAAGTTCGTTCTAAAATTATCGCAAAATTTGAATTTTTTTCTTCAATAATATTGTTGCGCTTAAAACAAGTTAAAACATTTACAAGATAAGATCGACAAATTAAACGTGATATGGGTAATAAAGGAATAACAGACTACAATGAGAAAATGAAAATACAACTAAACACTAGACTATAATTTTGATTAGAATAAATTATTGATTTATTTCATTTTATTGTCTCTACAATAGTATGCATTGCAATAATCAAACAATTGTTTGCTAGTTGGCTTCGATTATAATCTCTGCTGTGTGTTTACGTTTACAATACTTTGACTTAAATAGTGGATTTTTGTGCTAATTATTGTAAAAGTGTTTAAAAATATATTTAATAAAATGTAATAATTTAAGTTTAAGTGAAAGGAACAATTTGTTGCTTTTCTATTCCGCATTAGCATTTAATAAAGGACATGATATAATGGCTTTCATGCCAACCAGCCAACTGAAAAATGTGTTGCAAGGGTGTTAGTAATGTTTTTGGAGGTTCTATCTACCTTACCCCCTTTCCCCAGATTCGATTTGCTTTTCGGGAGTTATAAAATGTATATGATGTCTCAACTTCAGAATTAATCGTTAAAATCTAATCAAATAAAGAACATCACTTTTTTCTTTAATATGTACAATATATTAGTTTTCGAAGTTGTTTGAGCCTGATCATCCTATTTACTCTATAATCTCATACGTTTAACAGTGATGTTGATAATCTGTATAAGGGCCCCAGTGATGATTCGCTTCAAAAATGCATTGAAACTCAAATGTCAAGTTTTGAAATTAAATCATTTCCCGTGATGGTGAATGGTCTGAAAATTTCGTAGACCATTTACAAATGACATTTTATCCAACATACTTTTACAATACAAAAAGTATCCACATTTACACATGTCTACTACGAAGCATTTCATAATTAATTTGAACAAAATAAAAATGAAAAATGAATCAACAAAAAAAAACCAAAAAGCTAAAATAATAAAATACTTAACTTAAAAATTCGACATTCGTTCGTTTACTAGTTTATGGTTTTTGTTGTTTTCTGTCTTTACATGTATAGCCGCTCAGCTTAGGTCGGCTAATGTGGTAAACACATAAATACTCAAAAACATAAGCGATTGTACAATTAAACTGGAGGCTATTCTCGCGATGTGAATATTTGTATTTCACATTAATGTTGTTGTTGTAGTATGTTTAATATACAATAATTTTCAAACATTTGCAAGAATCGTTGTAAATGCGGTATTAAGAAAAACAAACTATGTAACTAACCATGTAACAACTAAAATGTATAAATAAATTAAAATAACGATATTAAGCATTCACACACACACACTCATAATGCATTTGCACAGAAATTGAAAAAGGTATTTGTATATTTATACAAGCGCAATAAATAATAATAATTATGAAGAGTACTTAGATATGATGTTATGCGAGTAGATTAAAAATACAGAGAATATAAAAAAGAAACCTTTGGCTTGGGCCAAAATTAGGATACCGTTCACCGTGTAATGATTAAAAAAAAATTGGCAAATATTAAAAAGTAAGAATGAAGCGTTTATAAGAAATTAGCAAAAGTTGAACTCATCTAATAAAAAAATTTTCCAAGGTACTAAAATATTTATTAAGGTCTAAAGTTAATACTCCAATATAAAGATGCCAAGTAATATAAACGGGAAGGGAAGAAGGGAAGCGAAAATTTAACACAAAACTGTTATGTGTGTATGTAGTAAAATTAGTCAATCATCAGTTTGGTATTTAAGTACTAAAAATAACTTTTGAAGTACTAAATAGGAGATTTTTCAATTTTTTTTACAAATTTAAAACATTCACCCTTGTTGGCCGAATCGCAACTTTTCCCTACTATACCAAACCAATTCAACAGGCGAGTTCGAATTTCATTTCAATGCTTACTTAAGTATTACGTATTAATTATTATTAAATATTTTGAATTAAGTGAAGGGTATGGAATCACATTTCTGCTGCTGCTTCTACTGCCTAATAGTTGGGTTTACATACTACACAGCTACTCATACATTTACTCTTGTAAAAATTCACATACATATAAATAATCAACTAATGCCAACAGAAATATTTCCCATTATTACTGAGGTGAGTGGGAGTGAAAACGAAAACCATTTTTACAAGATCTACTTATGTTTTATGCTTATGGCTATAATCGTATAAATAAATATTAAGTTTAGCTAAAGTGATTACACATTAAGACTTTGATCACATTCAATTTATTTTCGTTTGTTTTATTGAGAACCAGTAATCATCTCTTTCATCATAACTTCCAAATATAGTATATAACGGTCTAGTTATTATTATAGTTTATTATAGAGTTGACAGTTTAATGAAATGATTAATGGTTAACTATTTTTTCTATTTTCATCATCATGATGAGAAGTGAAGAATATTTTCTCACATCATACCTCCAACAATAACTGGCTGTAACTGGCCAACGCTAAATAATAGTTGCTTGCCATTCAATCTTCCCTCCGTTCTATTTCAGTTTTAGAAATGTCAATAAAGCTTTTTGTATGAGACTGCGATTAATGGTTGAGTCGGCTGTGTAACGCACACCACGCAAATTGCCATCATTGTGATCAACTACACCATACTCGCCCACAATGAAACCGTCATCGGTCTTCTCCTCGACACGGTATTTACGATAATTGCGCCCCTCCACCACGTACGCCACCTTGGCATCATCTTCATTTTCATTTTCATTCTGACCATCCGCCTGACTTCCATCTCTATGCTGGCTTTGCATTGACGTTTGATAATTGTGGTTGCTTTTAAATATTGCCCCTCTGCCCTCCCCATTATCACCAAACGTTTCATCCACAACATCCACTTCATAGTCATCATAACTTTCAGGTGGAATTCCTGCGTCATTAACATCATCGTTTTGATTATGATGCACTCTGCCACGATCATTATTGTTATCATTGTTGTTGTATTGGGGTTTATAACTAGGATTGCTGCTATGCGCAACATTTATTTTGGCATTTGTGTTTCCGTCGTACGATTGTGTTAAATGCCCATGTCTTCCCGAGCCTGTTACTTGTTGCTGCGCTGTTGTATCTCTACTCCTCGCTGCATCATCATCACCATCGTCAGCAGGTTTGATATTTGTGCCAAAACGAACACGTTGTCTTATGGGTTTAAAACTGTGTCTAGTAGCTGGCGATGTAGTGGCTGTCATAACAACAACACCACCACTACCACCATTATTACCAAACTGTATACCATCTCTTTGCAAGCCATGGGCTCGTCCGTTTGTCATTACACTAACGGCCTCCTCAATTTCGTAGTTTTGTTCGGGTGTCGGTGTATAGTACTCTTCGTTGTGTGCACGTTCGGTAGTAAAATATGATAATGCTTCATTGGGCGCTGTTGTTGGATGGGAAATTTCGGCCACACATTTGACTAGATCTGTAAACACCAGATGAGACATGAAAGACATTTTCTTTAATCACTGATTTCAATGATTGTTGTACAATTCATAAAATTGACAGTTTATTAGTGTTGTTGATAATAGTAGTAGTGTATATGACGAGTAGTTGTGTTGTAATGTGATACCAAAGAATTTCAAGTAATAAATCAAATTTAACAGATCTGAAGCAACCGTAAGACTTGATGAAGTCAAACAGTGCAAGCGTAAAAAATTACAAAAGTCTGACACTGAATCAATTGCCGAGCTAACTTAAAGCTGAATGGTTTTTGAGCACTGATATCTTGAAGGGATATCGACTACGTGCACAGTCTACAATAGGTATTTGGAATTGCTTCAAACGCCAAGCCAATGCCCGCAGCACAATTGTGTATACATTAACAATAATGGTATACCTTTAGAGAGTTAATGATCTCTGACTAGAGTTAACACACAATCTGTAATCATTTTCGTACGAGTGTAAATTTGCTAAAAAATTTGTGCAAACGAATAAATTTTCTTATCGAAACGATTGTTCATTTACTTATTCAAAATGCACACGAACTACCTCACAAAGTACAATTCAGCAAAAAGGCACAACAATTATATGGTAGTGACGTTTATTGCACATGGTAAGAAGCGAATGACTGAGTAGCTGACTAGTTGACTGAATATAGCACAGACAAGTGGAGGGTTTGCTGATCGATTGAATGAAGTAGACACATAAGGTGGCAATGTACGCTTGGCTATTAACACTTGCGGTAATGTCGGTGCACAAACGTACACGTCAACATTATTATAACCTACCTTCGTTAGGCAATCTTTTGCCATTTTGGTTAGAATGTTGCTGCTGATCGCCTGTGTGAGCTGATAACGATGATGTGGAAAATAATGTAGAAACGGCCGCATCTATACAGGGATTAATAGATGTGCGTTGCTGTTGTTGCTCTTGTTGTTGTTGTGGTGGTTCTGGCGCATTAAGAAGGTCATAGGGCAATTTATCTAAATTGAAAATTATGCGACGAGGTGGTGATGTGGGTGAAGAATTTCCACCATTTGCTGACGGATAATGCCTCTGATGATTATGCTGGCCAAAGTTACGCTGCTGCTGCTGCTGCTGCTGCTGATGGTGATGATGATGATGATGATATGTGTTAAAGGGTTTAGTTGTAGTTGTTGTTGCTGTTGTTGTTGATTTTGTTGTAGTTGTTGTAGACGAAGTTGCACTATTTTGAGCTTCGCCAAAAGCAATGCGTGATACTATGGCTGGTTTTCGTGAAGAAGACGGTGTTGCCTGTGATGTTGCAGATGTTGTCGTAGCTTGGGAACTGACGCCTGCTTCATTTGAAGGTGGAGGCCAATACGTTTTGGCTGGTTCACTATAAACTTTAGCTGGTTGTGAATACACTTTTGAGGGTTCACTATAAAATTTTGATGGTTCCCCATAAATTTTGGCCGGTTCAGAATAAAACTTTTCCGCTTCTCCATACATTTTCGATGGTTCAGAGTATACCTTGGCCGGTTCTGAATAAAATTTCGATGGAACACTATACATTTTGGAAGGTTCGGAATAGAATTTGGAAGATTCAGGTTGTTGCGGCGGTGCCGGAGTACTATTACTACGGGCGGCTATAGCTTTTAAACTTTCACTAACGTTGCGGCGTGCTTCGGCAAGAATACCGGTGTGTTGCCATTTTTGCAAGTCCTGTATATTTTGTGAAATGGATGAGTATGAAATGGAACGTGATTGGGGACCATTGCCCTCTTTAGTGTCATGATATATGACTGTCTCGAATGGTAACAATTGATCATCGCCCACTGGTCCATTACCTTCTTCTGGTATTTTTGCTAATTGACTATTAAGTGTGCCATTCCTAAGTGTGTCTCGATTGCTAGTAGTAATGTTAGGTGCATTCGTTTGGGAGAAGCGCTTATTTGCAGAACGCGGTATCACAACTATTCTCTTTAAATTGGTCGAAGCACTATGTTGTGCATCCATTCCATTCAATTTACCCTCCAAGCCGCTTACTGGTTTATGATGTTTAATAATTCGTATCGGACGACGAATTCGTTGTACTTTAGAATATGGTTCAACTTCCTCAATGGATAATTCACTTTTATGTGAACGATTTATAAAATTGTCATTTGCTGTCAAATCAACTACTTTTGATTGTGGTGTGATCGTGTTGGCAATTGGTGGTTTCTTTGTAGTGGTGATTGCACGCACTTTATTTGTAGCAATGGCAATATTATGGTTAAGTTTGTCTTCAATTTTGGCAACTTGTGACTTTTCACGGTGACTCGAAGTGGACACACTTACAGCCACCACCTTAAAATCATCTAAATTTGTTGTAATATTTTTCTTTTTTCTATCTATTGGATGTTCTTTTTGTAAATCAATGTCTCTCGCCTCAGCATCTATAATGGCATCATCATTATCGTAATCTTCCAAGAAGACAATTTTACTACCCGTGGTTACCAATTTAACTACTTGTTTGTTATTGTTTCCCTCGTCTTTTTGTTGATGTGTTGGTATTAAAGCTTGATGACCATTAGAACCTTGATCCCTTAAGCTACGACTATTTAAACTTCGTTGTTCACTTAAATCATCCCCTTGTTCAAACTGAAATGTTGCACTACTGCCACTACTATCACTAGCTTGTAATTGATCGCGTTCTAGAAATAATTTAAGAAACTCATTGCCCGCAATGAGATCACTATTTGACACTGCTGCACTTTTTAACGGCTTCATCTCCCTGGTAGGTATTTGCGCCAACATCTGAAATGAATTTAAAAAAACAGACATAAAAAATAAATAAAAAAACAAATTATGGGGCGACATGATAGTTTATATTTAGAAATCCATTAAAAATTCTACGTAATCATGCTCAACTGACTTTTGACTTTTTCTTAAACATCATTATTTCATTCGCGACACAGAGGGCGGGTGTGATTGTCTTTGCTGTAATAACAAGTCTTTAGGCGGATATTGATTTATGCGTTTATTATGTAAATTGGTTCGTTCGTTTGTCTATGAGTCAATGTGAAAATATGGAGCATGACTTTGCGGTGGCTTTGAGTTAGAAAGTCAACTTCATAACTAGATGTTGATTTAATTATACGTAATACTCTTAGAATCTTCAGAACCAGCTCAAGTTGTGGACATGATTGACACTTCATTACACAATAAAGCCGTCAAGTTAATATTCTTTATTAATCTATTAAAAACTATGAGAAAATTGAAATGTTAAAACGCGTTCTAGACAAATAATAACGTCAAAATGAATCGGATTATTGCATTAAAATCAAAGAATAATTCTTCAGTACATATACGTATGTATAGTAGATCGGACATGCATATAAAAATAGGCTTTCTGGAATAAAGCACTTTCAACGCCATTCATTCTAAAGCCTTTCTTTTTAAAAGTTTTCCATTAGATTTCTTAAACGTTTCATAAGTGATCTAAATAAAACGCCTACACAAGAGTGTTGATTTTTCAATTGAAACAGTGTCATGGTTTTGCATAATTGTTGTCGCATACGTAAAACATTTGAATATAATTATATAAATATGTTGTGAGCAAATGTAGGGGAGTCAAGTGGTACGCACATCATGAATTGATTAAGAGTCTAAGTACCGCTGACACACCATTCATTTACCAAAGTTGGACAATTACTTGAATATTATATTTTTAAGGGAGCAGCCTCAGAACAGCAACTGGCAATATAGCCGGATGTGGTTTTCATTTTTATTAATTTATATAATATATGTAAGAATTCCATACATATGTGTACGTGTTCATTACATACAATAATGAACGAGTCTGTATGGATTTTTTTAAATCAATCATGCTTGGAATATGCAAATTCTTCGTTTTAGAACTGTGATGACCTTTCATTTATTACAAGAAATTGTAGCATGTTTTAATTTTGTAATTATTTAATAAATATTGTATCTAATTATTTTTATGTATAATTTTTAACATTCGCCTTTACATCCTTGACTCTATTATTATATGCATTCAAATATGCTTCTTCTTTAATTCAAGAATTTTCATTATTGGAGTCAGCCGCTTTGTTGCCTCAAAGCAAAAATCGAATGAAATAAACTACAGTGGCGGACAGAATTATTGTTGTCATCTGTTCACAACAATGGCATTGTATCACCTTCACACCTAAGTTTACATTACCACTAAAGCCATTAAATTTCAAATATTTCTCTCCCTTTATGTGCCTCTCTTTATACACTTGATACTTACAAGTAGCAAGTGCATGTCACCTGTGTGTTCTATGGACACAAAGTGAGGGGAGAATAAAAAATTAAACTCACAAGAGACCTACTTGCCATTAGGTCGAGACAATTATGTCATGTCCACTTGACAGATTAACATTGACATAAAATCACTGAAATTGTAGATAAATAATAACAATGTGTGCCTGGGGGTTTAATATGTGTGTACGTATGTAGGTGTATGTAGATATAATATGAACAAAAAAGCAGCTTATAATTAAGGTCAAATATGAATATCAAGTTACATGGAGAGCATCAAACATTTTGAACAGAAGCTAAACATTATGTTAGTTTGTAAGAATGTTGAAAATGATTACCCAACAAAATAATAATAAATGAAAAAAAGTAAAAATATTACAGTC
The DNA here is from genome assembly GCA_963978525.1 of Ornithomya fringillina. NCBI lineage: Eukaryota > Metazoa > Arthropoda > Insecta > Diptera > Hippoboscidae > Ornithomya > Ornithomya fringillina. Next base: position 35,299,048 of record OZ021691.1, on the reverse strand, counting down.
GGTTTTGTCCGACCATGTTTTACCACAAATCAGTATGAGAACAAAATTTTGTGGCGGGAAATGTTTTAAAAATCACAGGTTTAGCTATACGGCATGGGGTTTTCATATAAATATATAAGTCCATAAAGATTCGAATAAGAGTGGGGTCTCTAAATAAAGTTCGATTTGATGCATTTTCATCGCTATCATCTCTGGCACTTTTAAGAAGTGAATTGTCTAATGCTTCAAAGCATAAAACAGAGTTTTTCTCTTTTTCAATGTATCAAGTTAGAAATTTCATTAACTCGTGTGGAATGCAGTTATAACCATAACTGATCATACGACTGACTCATTTTATGGGTATAAAAAATTGTGGTTTACATTCTAAGAACACTTTAGAAACTTGTCAATTAATTAGTTTATATATTAATTACGTGAATGTGAAGTCGTACTTCGATCTATCATTATCGTACCTGCACAAAAGCGATGACACACTCAATAAATCTTATCCTTGTTTAGTTTAAGTGGTTAGTATGTATTAAAAACTTGGCATTCTAGTTCGGAGCATTAAGCTCCCAGAAAGCATCATATTAGAGGCTTTTTGGATTGATACAATTTCTTAAGTAAAAAAAAAACATTCTAGTATCTAGATTATATATAAAATCCATCAATTCATATCAAATGTTAAAAATGAAAACATAAAAACTTGAATGAATGAATAAAAACTTACTTAACAACCCTCGTATAACAACTAGTTATATAATACCAACTCCCGATTGATTTTCTTAGATTGGTATGGAATACAAACAATTGTCTGCATATACAATATATGTGTCCATATACATACGTGACTTTAATACAAAGTAATTAAATGTTTTGCAAAATAACAAAAGTAGTTAAATTAGTTCAGGTAACGTGCACGTTGTTGACACATGGCTCGTGAAACGTATCATAGTAATAGCCAGTAATAATAGTACCAGAGAAGTAGCCATTACTCCCACCGTATAAATGTAATACAAGTATATATAAATTAAAAAATAATTAGCTTACATATGTGTATGCATGCATATGAGCTGTTTAATTTGAAAGTGGGGCAAGTCCATATATTTTCATTTTCAGCGTTTTAAGGCGGTTAAAAATTTGGGTAAATCCTAGAGGATAACGTGAGGTCTCAAATAATGAAATTATTTAAAGCGCTGAAACTGTTTATTTGGTACGACGCACAGATTTTAAATTCAATCACTCTTTCACCTGAGAGAACAATAATAACGATTCGGTCTAGACCCCATATACTTTGTAAGGTCATAAAAACTATGCGGATATTTATTTAAACGGCTGACAACACCATTGAAACAAATTGTCCATGTTATTTAATCTTGTTAATAATCAACGAACGCCTACGTGCCAATCAATTCAACAATTTTTGTACAATATAAACAACAAACAAGCGCACACATTTCATAATGCGAAACAAGCCAATAACTATTGTTTATCCAAACTACGGATTACATTGATTCGTTATGAAAATCGCACAATAAGAAATACTTTTGCACGGTATTCAAATGTGTATGGTTGTTAATTTGACAACAATAACAAAAATGACAAAAACAAAGCGAAATAACAAGTGATTGGAGAAGGAAGTGTGTCATTCTTTGGCTCTTTGATTTAACATTTATCACAACGTTTGTTCAACACACTTGCAGTCAGCAAAACAGTGATTAATGATCAATTTGTGTTTTGTTTCTTTAATTTTTTTATGGATGACAGCTAATAAACGGTAGATAAACGTATATTGAGTTTTGCTATCCAATTCAGTACAAAATTATACTTTCATTACATTGAGCATCAAGCTCAATCATTTCTGACTTGACATGAATCTCAAATATTTTGTTGATTTTTTTCCCTTTGTATTAAATGTTATGAATTTATTATTAGATAATCAAATAGTAAAGTTTAAAGAAAAAAAAAAATGAAGGAATATTGTGTCATTAATTAAAAGCATGTAAGAGGGAGACTACAATCAATATACAACATATACTTATACACAATTTATGAAGAGATTTTTTGTAACGAAACAAGCAGGTTTTTCTATGGTTGTGTGTTCTCTTTCAAGGTGCGCCTTATAAAGAGCAGTAATCAATATGAAAAAAGTTTAAGGTGTAAGATATGTAATTGCCATTCTATTACTACACACTTTCAAACGACCCTCACTTTTACAAAAATTATTACATAAACACCTTCAAAAAATATTTCATTTTTATACATTCGTTCATAGAGTATGGCTGAGTAAAACATATGAGATGATTTAAACTATTATTAGAAGCAGATTCCATGCACATTCCACTTCAATTTCGCAGGTATCTGTCTTTACTACACACTTTAGTAGACTTTGAATGATAACTTATCACCGATGAATGTGATGATTTTAACTAAATGGGCTTAAGTACCTTAGAAGAGCGTCTGACCGACTTTTAAATTATTTCTACCAGCATATAATCCCGTTATAAACATACTTTTCTACTTTACAGTTTTATTTTCACTCAACAAAATACATTTTGCTTTTGGCCAATTATGGTCCACATAATAATAAATAATTTTACAAGTTAAAAATGATAAAAGTAATATTTATGTTTGCTTCAAATATGTTTGGCAATTAGATTTAAAAAAATCGAACAATTCTGCATTTCACACATTTTTAATATATTTTAAGGAAAGGTAATATTTTAATCGGTTTTTGAATGATGGTCCATAAATTGTCCAGTATGACTGGGATTATAAGGTATTCAACTTTATATCCATGACAATATTTTGTTCAAAATAGCCTTTTAAACTAGTTTCAATCTCCCTTGTATGTTCATATTTTAAACGATTAATGATTGCTCTTGTTGTTGTTTTTTCTTTCCTTTTTTAATTGCTGTCTCATAAATAAATGTAGAAATGTTAATAATAAATAGATATTAATGATGATAGCTGGCTTCTCTTTTTTCACATATGAATCTAATTTCATAAATAATAATTTTCTTGAATGAATTAAATTTTTTTCTATGCATTGATGAAACAATTCCACAATCGGCCAATTGTAGACGTATTGTCTGCTAATAAATACTTTTATAAAAGAATTTTTTTAAAAATTATTATAAAATTAAATTGTTGGCATGTAAGGAAAACAATGCAAAAAATTATACAGCCAGCTGTACACCATATATGTTTTAAAAAGCAATTAAATGCATTTCAATAACAATTGAATGAGCCAACAATAAAAACAACCATAATACGAAATGGATGAAGAACCAAAACATAGTTTACCATTTACAAGTATTTACATATGTGTATGTATTTGATTTTCATGCATTAGTTTCACACATAAATCAATAGAATTGAAAAATGAAGTTTGAAGTGTAGTTTTTTCTTGTTGCTCAATCTTCACCATCGATTTGTGAGAGGGTGTGAATTGTGTGAACATGTTCATGTAAAGCGAGTGAAATCGTTTTGCCTAATATGTGAAAGGCAACAAAAAGAACATTTTTTTAACTATTATCACGCTTACCGTACACGACTGGTATGGAGGCACCGCGGTATTATAAAGCAAAGTTTAGTCTTATTCCATTTTAACATATTATTGGTTCAAACCATCATTTTTCTCATGCGCAGTAAAGAAAATTATTTATAATAGGAATAAACCAAAATGAATCAACAGCATTACTAATATATTGTGATATATATATTTTCAAAAACCCGAAAAAAGTAAAATGTTCGATAATAAAATTGCAAATAATTATGAAATCATTGTATTACTAAAGTTTTATGAGAAGCTTACTTACCAATAGTAAAAATATCAGCTTTATGAAGCCGCAAAAGTGTGCCATAATTGTTTTTGTTGTCGTTGTTGGTTTTATTGCTGTTGCTGGTGCAGAATTTCAGTCTAATATCTCTTCCGTTCACCTGTTGGCGTTCTTCTGTCTTCTGTCTTCTCTACAAGAATATCGTTGGCGTATATACAATACGAGTATGAGTGAGTCTGTAAGTATTGTATAATACTAGCAGTCACACAGTGTTTGTGAAAATAATACTTTAGCGAGGAATTTTTCAGTGAATTTTTTATATTTTTACTAATTCGTTCAGTTACCGTTGCTTCTAGTCAGTTCTGTGAATCATCATAATGATCGCAAATGTATTGTAACCACCTCCACCTTGCAACTTGATTGTTGCAACATGTTTACCAATATTGTGCTATTGCCAATCATTAAGGTAGTGGCTGATGGTTAATGTGGTTGATTTAGCAAATTTTATCTTTTCTCCAAAAGCCACCCTTAAAAGCTTTACTTAAAAGTTGTGTTATTATTGTACTGCACAGCTGAAAAGAAAATTTTTACAAAAAAATTGTTGAATTATCAGTTAATCGACCACGTTGTATATTATGTATAATTTGCATGTATTGTACTTATTTCAATTTTTTCATATATTTTCGACAACTGAAACTGATCAACAAAGTATTTTGCGGTAATGCAAGCTCATCATCTAATTGACATACCATATTAGCAGCAGTCAAATCTGCCACATAGAACTGCTCTAACGACTACAAAGAATTCATGTTTTCAAAGTACAAAATACAGCTGTTACTGACAAACTTTGCTCCTCGCTATAATTAGTGCATTTTAATATTAAATACACTTTAAATAGCGATCTGCGTACCATAACTTAATGTGTCTGCACAACGTTTCAGCTCAATATCTCAAAATTTACGACCGTGAGGATGCCAACAACAATTTATCTGTCCGTCCGTCTTCCCGTTTATAAATGAAATTAGTTTTGTATATAGTTGTTATTAGTTATGATTTTTCCACATTATGTGTAATTCGTCTTTCAAATAAGGAGATTTTTAATACTGTTTGTTGCTTCATTTTTTGTTTTGTTTGGTGCTCTGTGTTACTGATAGTGTGAAATGCACCTTGACATTTTCTATATTTATTTCTTTAATCTTCACATTCGAGTCTTTTACATTAACTACAACAATAAATGTTATTGCTGCTGTTGTCTGCTTTGTATAGTTACATACTAGTTAATAATTCTTGTTTACAAACGTGACTAATAGAAAAACACAGCAAAACGAAATGAAAACAAAACAAAATTATTTTCTTGTTAAAACAAATTAAATCTCAATGATCAGTGCAGACCTTCATTTTCTATCTTGTTATGAGCAAGCTAAGAATAGAATCGAATTGAATTGAATTGAATTGAACAAAATAGTATAGAATAGAAACGTTCAAATCATTTGGCAGTGAGTGATTGAAATGATATGAAATAACGATTAAAAAAATGATTTTAATTACTTGGCTGTTAGAATTAATATTCTGTGGGAAAGCATAGATTTCCAAAATAAATATAATAATAAACATGATATGAATTAATAATGGATAAAAGTGGATTTAAAAAAATCGTTTTTTTTTTTTCAAATTTATATTTCCTAATAATAACATAATTTATATAACGAACTATAACTTTATTAACATTTAGTCGCAGACACAAATAAAAGGTCTCTGCATTAGTGTAATTAGCAGAAAACTTTATATGTTGCGGTCAACTTTAGTATTTTATTTATTTATGTGAGACCGCTACAAAAAAATTGGACAAGTAGAAAACTTATCAAACGCGCACATGCGTTACATGCCTTTGGTGCTTATACAATAGTCAAGTGAGCAAGTAAATGTCAGTTGGACGCAGTGACTGCTTAAGCATTTTAAACTTAAAATTTATTCTTTATATGTAAGTGAGCTTGTTATTAGAAACAACAATCCTCGTAAATGTGATTTCATACATTTTTCTCTACTTCTGTGAAACCATAAACATAAGCACACCGATTGTTATGCAACTTCTAAAAAGTTTTCGTTACAGCTAATGTAATTATGGGTAAACTTTGAATTTTTATTTGATAGTTTTCATAGATTTAACGGTAATAAACAAGTTATCGTCTTATAATCGGCTTAATTCGCCGGTTGCATTGTAATTTTGGTGGTGGCTGGGATTTGATAGCGAGTCCAAGTGCTGTGGTATTTCAAGAAAGATATATTGTCACATATTTTGACTTATAACCTAATGTACCTTTCGCATTATAGTAACCTTCATATTAAATAAGAAGTATACTAGGTTTGGTATATTGTTTGCAACATTCAGAAGGAAGTTAAAGACTACAGAGAATAATCATATATTTTCTTGATCAGCATCTGCGGACGTCTGTTTGTATGTCTATATAAATTGAGTGAAATCGGTCATGCGTATACGTTGCGTATATGTAGAAGGTATCTGACATTAGGGCTAAACCAAACATAACTCTTTTTACTTGTTTATTGAAAAGATTTTAAATGTACTAACTAAGAGAAATGACCCTGACATTTTGTAACCACTTCACCCTTTTAACCATTAGTTTATGCAGATATACATAATGTAACTTTAATATTTGAAACTGTGCTACCTACCAATAATTAATTACAAAATGGCTCTAAGTTCCCAGTTCTTATATATTCTTTTACTATATCGAAAATAATTTACCATAACATCCACAGCACTTGTAATTGTTGTAAAAAGCGTTCTTAACTTGGTATGGAATGAATTAATTGCAACACTTCTTCTGGCAAATTGCTTTCAAAATGGTGCCACTTAAGTATGACAAAACATTATCTCACGTACTCAAGGTTATTGTAACAACAATAAAAATTCAAAATTCATTTGTAAAACGCTAACTAAAATGTTTTATTATTATGGACAATGGTGATCTAAGGCGCCACACCTCACTTCACTTTTCAGTTGTACGATTTATGTAATTGCTTCGAAAAATTAATTTTTTTTAACCAAGTTTATCATCATAAATATAATATTATCGTGCTGGGTTCTGGAAGATTAATCCAATACTTTATTATTGTTTTTATTAACAACAATTGTTGTTGATGTTGTTATTGTTATGGTTCACTCATAACCATACATATTATTGTTATTGGTTAAGCACGAGTGCACACTTTACCGTTGCCGTAATAGGCTATCTATAATATGGAAAGAAGAGAGGGGGAGAGCAATAGCGAAAAGTGATCATTAAGTACTTTAGCAATCATCAGCTTTAACTATAATTCAAAGAGAATTTTATGATCTTTAAATTATATGGGATGTGATGGGTGGCGCACAATGTATTCGGACATTATGTTCCTTTAAATGGGAATAACTTCCTAACCTTATAATTTGCAACTGGTGTCTGTATCGGTTATATTCCCCAGCCCATTTGTAATTATATGAAGTTCTGGGCAATTATTGTGTTTGTGTGTGTAAGTGCCTCATAATTTATTTTCTCATGATATCGATAATTGGTTGTTGGTATATGTACATTGTGTTTAACTATACATATACACAATTTTAATAAACGAGCAACATGGTAAAGTAAAGCAACAGCCATCAACACGAGGTGGCAGCCATATAACAACAATCGAGTAAACAAACCATAAGTTATTTTGTAGCTTATTCTTTTCTTATTTCCTATAAGTGGTCATTTTGTACAATATTCTGACATTGTCCACAACTAATCATGATCAACAACAACATGAAAATTTTAATTTATTTCCGTATACTTATGTTCGATAAAAAAGGGGTCATATAAGGTATACGACGACTTGTGGCATACTGCGTGAGATCGTGCACACGTTCATTATATCAGCTTGACTTTAAAAAATTAATCCAGATTTTAAAACGTATCGTTTTTGTAAATTTACATAATGACTCCAGGGTTACTTTTTCTATTTAGAAACTAATACTTGTATTCTTTAAATATTTATCCCACGGTTGATTTTCATAAACATATTCATATATAATTCTGCTAATCACCAGCTTTATCACGCATAAGACTTAAAATAAATCTACTTAGAATTTTGAAAAAGCTTGTATTAGCATTTAGAAAAACAATAAATTTAATAAAACAAGTAAAAAATTGTGCTCGATTAAGCACAAGATTAAGTATTAGTCTGATATCACCCTTTTTTAAATATTGAAAACTAAACGAAATCTGTGAAAATCAAGGAAACTAAATTTGGCTTAGATCAAATCTTCAATACAAGAAGTGGGCGCGGCTGGTGCCTTTAATAATGAAAATGCGAATACGTATCAACTTCGACAAACGGATATGAAAATCATATATGGCGCAGAATCAACTTGTTAATTTATTACGCACACTAACAGAGGGCGTAATCAAATATCTGCCACTACTGTATATGAAAGAGTGTTTAATGTTTTAAGCCAAACAGTCCAGATTCGGATTTTTCGTTTTTTATTTCATATTTTTATGGTTATACTCATGTTAGACCTTTAGCTTACTTTTACGTAATTACTTTATTTTGTTTACTTAAGATAAATATGTATGCAACAATTTCTGTCTGGGTGGCAGCTAGACGTTGGCGATGCAGGGAACTTGATATTAACAATGTATCGAGGTTTTTCTTTGTACCACTCGAAATACTTAAACTGAACTTTCGTTATTTCTGTACTTTATTACTTTATATTGTACAGTAATAGTAAATCTGTAGAGGTGGACTTATTTTATAGTATATATAAAATAACCAAAATGGTTCAATGTAGGCAACACACACAATCTTTTTGTCTGTCTCCTACACCTTTTCAGAGTGTTGCTTTAATTGAATTGTTTGCTATCAATGTGTTGTTGTAATAATCTTTAAATATATCACAGTATATAGAAAAAGGTGTTGGCATAATTATTATTATTATTATTATTATTACTTAGCAACATACCATATTGGGTGCAATTTTATGAAAGTTGTTGGTTTAGAAGATAAATTAAATTTATTTTTCTTATTGATGTAGAGGAATTTTTTAAACTTTTTATATCAAATACTTTGTATATATACCAAGAAAATATAATATATCCAATTAAATGTCGATAAAACTGTAACTGTTTAAGAAAATAAAACAAAAACTAGAAAAACAACCACCAGAACAGCATTGGCATACCAAAGAAGTTAAACAAAAAGTGTATGATTGATGGAGAGAACAGACACACAAATGGACAATTTTGAACGCATATAGCAAATAAATGAGCCTAATAACATGTTGTACATATAGTAAAACATTATCAAACAACGTGTTGATGGTGCCGACGATCGTCGACTCGATGACTGTGACTATGATCTTGATGACAAAAAAATTAATGTTAAAAAAAAATAAGTAAGAAAACTAAATTTGGCTTAGACCAAATCTTAAATACCCTCCACATCTATAATGGTAGGCATGGTAAATATATGTATGTATGTATTACCCTCAGCTTGTAAGTCGAGATTTACGTTGAATAGGGTTTTTTTGTAAATTGTATGTGCGTATGTGTTATCTGACCACACCCATTTTTGGCACATCGATAGATGGGATAACTATAATAAGAATATACATATATCTTTGATGCTCGTTCTGGGCGTTGCAAATGTAAAGACAAACTTAGTATATACCCGGAGGGTATAAAAATTTATTCATATATAAAAGTACAAGTAGATAAGTGGACAATAAATCGATTATTAAGCATGTGTGCTTAAATCATTCATAGACAATTATTTCAAATGGTTGCAAAAATATTTAAATAACTTAATGTACTCTACGCATTAATAAAGCTTAATAGGTGAATATGTGTGTAAATAGAAAAATATCACACATCTTATCTGAAAAATGAAGCATACCCTCATGTAGGCATAACATTACAAAACCCGAATAATTATTGCGAAAATATTTCTCTATTTTATTTGCAATCATCTCTTTGCAATATTTACATATAAAAAAATTACAAAAATAACGAATGTTTATAAACAATATCATACTAATCGCTTCAGTAGGAACAGATCAAACACTTGAAAGCGGAAAATTTGTAAACAAAACCAGTTGAGTGACAGTAAAAGTTCAATATTGAAAGAGAGAGAAAAAAAAAAAAACAAACATAACAAGACAAATTTTTTGAATGCCACAATACACGTTTTATATTTTATTGAACATCTCCATAAATTTCATGTACATACATACATATATGCATAAAGCACCAGCTTAGGCAAAAACAAAACCAAAAACATTCCTTAGACATGAAACAGTCCAAGTTAATATATTCATATATTCAAGTCACAACAACAAAAACAACTACAATAACAATAAATTGCCAACTCATTCAATATTAACTTTCGCATGCCTGTGGTGACAGTGAAAAATTTACACACGAGAAATGCACGCACAAAAAAAATTTAACACCAGAAGCTTGCCGGATGATACAAGTTGACACAAATGCGTCCGTCTCTTTGCGGCTATAATTTTCTTTCATAATGAAATCAATAAATTTCATTTACTGTTATTTGTCACAACAGCAGCATCTATCTGCATACATTTTCATACAAACATATTTATATTTTGACAGATGTGATGTGTGGCTGTTTGTCAAATAGTTCCTTATCTTATGACAAATCGTATATACTACTCGTACTCACCAAAAATTTATCATTAAAATTAATTTAAAAACATTAAAAATGAAATTTCCGCCTTTTGCTCGAAATCTACAATGAGTTCAAGCGGCTTGTGGGCCATTAGCACTTGAATACAATACTTGAACCAGTTTTTATTTAATTCAATTAACAGCTATCTCGTTTACTTTTTTATCACTCTTTGCTATTTCTATCTTCATATGCTTGGCGTTTTCATTAATTATGTTCAACACGTACTTGTCCGTAATGTTTTAATTTATTTAATTATAAGGTTTTTCATTTAAATCACTAAATTCAATGTCTTTCCACCAACCAACGGTGGGCAAATGCGGCTCTTAAGCACTTATAGGAGTTGTCTCCTTAGCGCCGAAATATTTTCTCACGTTTAATTTTGTATTAATTTTTCTTAATGGCACTCTTTCTCTCTCTCTCTCTCTCTCTCAACTGTATGTAACTATGTGACACATTAAAGATTATATCACATTATCCATATTTTTAATTAAACTCTTTAACTACACTTTCAACTATGTAGTGTTATATGTTTAAATATATTATATTTTGTACATATTTTTTAGAGATTTAATTTTTTTCTGAAAAGCCGTTTAATTATTTCCATGAAATTTTAAAAGTTTTATTATCATTAACATTATCGCCGGTTATGCTGCCGTTTGTCCAGCTGTCTTGTCTACTGGCAAAGACCAACTATTAATAATTGTGTATATAGTATCTATGAGAGGAGCTAAAAAAAATGTATTTTGGAACATAATAGTTGAAAAATCAAAATAATGCCGCAAATTCCGTCACATCCGGCATTAATGTGATTGAAAAACGTTAACGCAAATAAAATAATTTCATATTAATGTGATAAGCAAAAGTTAGTTCTACCAAAAGTGTAATAGCTGAGTAAACCGTTTGCAAAAATATTAGATAAAAATTTTAGGTAGCGATGCACCGAGATTTCGGTTCAGGAGGTGGCAATCTAATTGTTAAGATAAACAAAACTTTATTTGTTTGTTTAATATTGTTGTTCTTTTGTGTTTTTTGTTTTAAGTGTACAGCTCTGTCAACACTTAATTTGTATTCTCAGTTAATTAGCAAATATTTACTTATTTTCGACTAAGGAAACCGAAACAACAGAAAAAACAAAAACTGCCGTAATACAATATTGACAGTCATTGATTTAACTGTCCATTGTTTTTGCTAGCAGCTATGTTAAGGAAAATTACAATTACCACCCGAGCGGCAATGATGTGAATGACGCGCGGATATATTAATAGTAACAAATGTAGTGTTGTTGTTGTTGTTGTTGTTGATGCTGTAAACAAAACGTTATGCTAACGATATAAAAAACTTTTCACACATAACATAACAAAATAATTATAACAACAACGACAATAACAACAGTAGTGTGAAATGTTTATGACATTGAGATTCCCATAAAATTGTTTTCAAATAAAAGAACAAAATAAAACAAAACACCCAACGGCTACTGTTGGCTAAGTAAAACAAACGAAATCTGCATGATTAAGGAATTTGTTATTGAGTGTGTGTGTGTGTCCATTTTACAATTTATGACATTGAAATTGTTAAAGTCATAAGCTTTGTGGCTCTACTCAGTGCATCCATTTATAAAAAGAGTGTGTTTAAGTGAGAGTGAGAGAGACCGAGACCCAAATGATTGCACAAAATCAATTGAAACACGCCTGTATAATAAACGTCTCACCCCGCCCCCAGTTTCTCTTAAATATTAGTTGATTATATGTTTGACGTATATAAGTAAATGTGCCCGTATATATATAAAAATAATAATAATAATAATAACAACAACAACACTTAAACCTTAGTTTATTGTTAATAATATAAATCTTTGAGAGGTTAAAGTAAAAAAAAATACAAAATAAAAAAACAATACAAATAAACATGTACGTGCAGAGAAACAAGTTTAAGACACCAACCATCAATTGAAATCTGTTTGTCGGTCTGTCTGTCTTTTTTTTTATTACTAAAGCTGCTGCTTAAACAGAATTTATTAAATAAATAAAGAAACAGGGTGAGAAAGAAAACAACAATAATAATAATAACAATAACAAAAAAAAATATGTATGCAGCAAAAACTAAGTCAAACCACAAATACCCGACAGACAGACACAGCACAGCACAGCACAGTAACGTGTTGCAATTATTATAACCATATGATTGTGTACATGTTGTTGTGAGCGCTGATAGTTTAATATGTAACGTTTTCCAAGCACACGAGCCATAAATAGCTTACTCTCTTTCCAATTAATAACTTATATGACATTATAAAGACCAAAGGCTGTACAAGAATAACATTTGCATGCACATACAAATATGTACTTATATTAAGTTTACAAAGTACTTACTAATAATTGTTAGTTACCAAGTTGACTTGTAAGTTGGAATGTTATAAATAAATATAATACAGTGTACGGTGTACAAGTACAAAGTATTTATAGATGCAATAAATTAAACGATCCACAGTTCACCCACTCTCACCCACACAATTTAGTATTGTAGGCATATGTCTTGAATTATTCTACATTACTGATGGATAGATAGTGAAAGGGTTATAATAGCAAATGGTATTAATAATATTAGAAAGGGAACTTTGTCAAGGAACCATCAAAACTCCTACAATTGGAAATATTTAGTAAAGAGACATTATTTGTTGCGCCTGTTGCATTGTTGAAGAAATAAAACTTAAAGCTTGGAAAATCAATTGTTTCTCCATTACAAGATTTATAATATTTTTTAATAATCGAAAAATTCCTTTCATTTCTCACCTTGAAATACATACATTTATGAAGTATATAAACGGACTAACACAACACAATAAACAGCATATTGAAGGTTCCTTTTACCTTTAACCCCACTATTGAAATGATTTATTCATTGGTTTTTTAAAATTAAAATTATTTCTTTACTCCGACTTTTACATCCATTACATTGTGATGAGTCATTCTTCACTCTATCCCATTATAACCCATCAACATAAATCGTACATTAAGAAAAAGCCAGCCAGCCAAATACAATACAAAAAACTCTGTCAATTATCCATTTTCAAGTGTTAATGGCAGAAGCAAAAAGTGCATTCAACGTATATATAATGATACAAACGCAGGCATATTAGGTTCACTAAAGAGGAAAATTAATGATTTCAACAAATTTGAATCTTAACCCTCCATCCTTCAACCATCTCTTCTTACCTTATTTATACACAGAATTATTTTTTTAAAGCCTTTGGATTGATTACGCTAACAAGTTACCACACTCACTGCACTTCTGCATCATCCGCGCGTAAAAGGAAAAAACAAACAAAACAAAACATAACAAAAAAAAAAACACACACACACACACAAATGAAGAAGATGTCAGCCAGCCAGAGTTTGTTGTACTAAATGTTTCTTGTATGTCAATTTTTTAAATATTTTTCAACTTTTTGTCGTGTTTTTTTTTTTTTTCGTTAATACTTTTAATAAAATATCGTTGTGTAGAGATTTTGCGGTGTTTTTTATTTTTTTTCGTTTATCCCAATTATATCTGTTTTCAATCGCTGATGTTGTTGGTATCGTTGTAGTTGTAATTGTTATTGTTAATGTTGAATTTATGGTGATTGTTTTTTTTTGAATTGTATTTTTTTTTGTTTTTTTGTTTAATATTTGCTGTTGTTTTTGATGTTGTTGTTGTTGTTGTTGTTGTTTAAAAGCAGATGTTATTATTTGAGTTGCCTTAAAAATTTCAAAACATTTTTTAAAATATTCGCAATATTAATATTTCATTATTTAAGATTAATGGATAAGAATATATTAATAAAAAAATAAATAAAATAAAATAAAATAAATTTTTTATGTATTTTTTTCGTAACCAAATTTGAACATTAGTTATACAGTTCATGTATTTAAAAGGGAACTTAATTTTATATCATACATACATATGCACTTATATGTATGGACATTTGCATTTAAATTCATTTTATTACCACACATATGTAAACTTTATACTCTCTACATAAGATGGGAGTATAATAAGCTTGTTATTCAATTTGCAACACTCAGAAGGAGACGCGAGAGCCCCTACAAAGTATATTTACTCTTAATCAGCAACAAAAATTGAGTCCATATAGACATGTATATGTGCGTGTCCGTCTGTTGCTTACACGATGGTAAATTTTGAACTATACAGCTGCTATGAAGTTGAAAGCTTTTAAATAGTAGTAACGCTCAATAAATTTACTATTTTATATCAAATGCAACGAATGGCACAACAAAACTAACATATGTACGCTTACAATTAGGAAGGAGGGTGTAACAACTGATATTTTCTTTAATTAAATTGCAACCCAAATGAACATAAATTTAGTTAGTTGGTTAGTGAACATTTGTTGTTGTTGATGTTACTTTATTCTCGCATAAATTAGTAACAAATACTTAATACTCTCACACACACTCATAAACAGCTTCATATTGGTATGCATGCATATGAACGCATGAATGCAAATAATTTTTCTATTCTTTACCAATGCCTCACCAATACTTACACAAAGCCAGCAAGCTTGTTAACAGCTTAATAGAGACAGATACATAAATAAATATGCAACAAGAAAAATACACCATCACACACTCGGAAAACATTCATTTAACTGACGAACAAACGAAACACGAAACTGTTATTTTAGATGCGAACAAGTATTTCATCAATTGAATGTATTAGTATTGTTGATATGTTTGTTATTATTGTAATTTTTTTAATATTAAGTTGAATCAACCGACGACTCCACTTTAGAATCAGACGCCACATAAAATAATAAAAAAAAAAATTTAAAAAAAACAAATATTCAAAGATTTCCACGGTCCTTAAATTTACAATATTTTCAGCTATGTGTACGTTTTGTTTATATCGAAAACAACAAACACTTGAATTATTGAATCGGATTATTATTACTTTTCAAAAAAAAAAAAAATAAAGTAAAACACTGTTAGCGAAAATAGCTTCAAAATTATATTTTAATTTTCTTGTTTTATTTTTTACACAACATTGAGGTTGACGCGCGTTCTAAATATTTTATTATTATTGTTGTTGTTGTTACTTTGAAATTAAATTGTCATTGCTTTTGTTTTTCGAGAGTGAAGTTATCTGCGGGATTGACAAGAATTTTATATTTTTCAAGCACAACTTTTTGTGTGCAAAACGTTTCACTGTTTTTGCTTAACTGAATTGTTAGCAACGACCGCAACTGATAGTGAACTCTACTCTACTGGTGCTGGTGGTGGTAGCAAAATGTTGCTACAGCTCATGTCACTCTTTTTATTTACTTACTCACCGATGCTCAAGTAAGAAGTCAGCCAGCCCGCCAGACAGCCAGCTCTGGCCAGATTTAAAGATTTTATTTTGCAGAACATAAGGCAGCATCGATAACGCAAACCAATACCAACAGCGCTCCGCTTTGTTTGACTTTGTAATTTTATAACGTTTTGTTTTTGTTATTCTTACATTTTAGAAAAACACAAAAGTGATCTCCAAGAAAACACAAAACCTGTACAAGAAGACAATGATAACAACGAGAGCAGCAACAATAATGATTTCAAAATAAAACAATGAAAAGCCTAGCAATTGTGTATTTAAAGCTCACTTAAATCGAGCTTAAACTGCAGCATCACAAATGCAAACACACTCTCACGTATATATACGTAACTGACACCCCTTTTCTAACCCACTCTTCTCTAATGTGTCTCTCGTTTTTCCCGTTTTCCTCATAAACACATTGTTTAGCTACTGTTAACATTAAAAATTCTGATAGGATCCCGAGATCCATACACCACCAACCGATGCACAGCTAAAAGACGTTTCTTCGAACTGAACTGAATGATTGACCACCGTAATAGTACACTCTTCCGACACTACTAGACTAGGTAGACTACACAACATGTGAGAAATCTCTAGCTCTGTCAAAAAAAAAAAAACCAAAAAGTATCTGAGCACAGTTACAAAAGTAACAGTACTCGTTGAATACACATTGTGTGCTACTTGAAATTATACTCATTGCAATCAAATACTTTTCATTTCATTTTATTCGCTCTTTTACAAAAATATTCTCACTTACCGAAATATTTCTTGTGTCTCACCATAATTTAATTAATTATTGTTATTGTATTAACAATACGTGCTCATAAAGAATTTTATTATATTTTAAGAGTGTGTACGAGGATGGCTTTGTAAAACATTAAGATATTGATTAGCAAAATTCAATTTGTTCACTTTTGGAGCAATAATTATGAAAAAAAAGAGCATTCATTCCATTCAAACAAAGAATATTTTTAAAATACAAAATAGACCACAATTCAATTACACGTTATCCGACCATGCCCATTTTAGTCACATCGATGGATAGGGTAATAATAAATATCAATATCAATCGAAATAAACAGTGCCAATAACTGGCAGTCATACGAACGGACTTGGCCAGATCGATTCCAATTGTGATGCAGATTAAATATATTCATTTATACTCTATATTGTTTACCTTTGCATCTTTTGACAACATGTACATACCTCCGATTTATTGAGGCACTAACGTCAATAACGTTACATTATATGCAAGGTTTAAACTCGGTTTAGTTTACGACTTACCTGCGATTAGTAAATACAAATTAGTTTTAACAATCACACTTTTCCCACGCCCACACAACGTCATCTTGAATATAAAAATATTTTTACTGTCATGGTTGATCATTGTGCATACTTTATGTATTTAAATGAATGCTTTTCCAATCAAAACGGGTTCCTACATTACGTTACAGTGGCTTTTGGATGCTTCTACAATAATAAAACAAGACTGTTTGCAACGTTGATTCTTTTTAAACTCAATGAAATCCACAAAGTGTCATAAATTATATTTTATGTATATGTTAATAGTATTTTTTGAATTATCTTATTAAACAAGCAATTTATAATTTGTCATAAAAGTAATAATTTTTTTTTGTTCAAAGGCCAAGAATTAATTACTCATCAACTGCTAAACTTCAGAAAATATGCTTTTACAAATAGTATAAACCCCGAATAATAGGCAGACAAATGGAAATATATTGTGACAAAGACTAAGCGGCAGAAATCTACTTTAAGTATATTAATTTTTTAATAAAGTATACAACAGTTATTACGCGTATACCCTCCAAATAGGAGGGGCGTATAAAACATGTATCAAATTAAATAAATTCTCCAATTGCTGCAGAACTATTAAAACAATTTGCCGCCTGCTGTTAATTTACATAAAATTTTATTACCTTACACGTGTCAATACATTAATTTCAGGCACGCACCAGTATTCAATATAAAATATCGAGTCATTCGTTTTAATTTTACGCAGCATCCCTCTTATAGGGAAACGGTGTAAAATTTATTATTACACACAAAAAAGGCCACACAGTTAAGTAAAGGAACGGTATAGGTAGATAAAAGCCGACGGGCTTGAATATCTCCTAAAAAATACTTGAGCATTAAATTTATTTTATTAACGGATTACCACCATAATGGTACATTGATTGTGTTACATGTAGAATTTGGAAGAAAGTATAAATACTCCTTTGAAACTTGTGCTATACTCTCCATCTGTCTTGTCTGTCTTCCGGGACGCCTCGCATATATTTCTTACAAACTTGTGGAAAAAATTTCTATATAATGTTAAAAATTCTTTACCAAAAGAGTTTTATGAGTTAAAATTAAAAGAAATCAATTAAAACAGTTATATGGGATATAATGGCATTATCAATAATAATGAAAACTAAAGCTCCATTGTGCGACTTTAATTAATGGGTTTACAAAAACCACGACAAAAGGCAAATGGCTCCAGTGGATTTTAATAAATACTACAACTTATATACGTATAAATATTAAGAAGAATACATTTCTCAAAATATGCCTCAAACAGGTATGAACTAAACGTGGCCCCCAATGTTTCAACGTCATATCAGCAATGGACCTAGTTTCTTCTGGCAATTGTATTATTAATTCGCAATTATTTTCCTATTTAATAAACACACCCACAATTTACAAAAAACTCAACCTAAACACTCGTACAGCAAATCTTGATTTGATAAACAACTGAAAATTTGAATTGTTTGTGTTTTATTTATACAAATACTTCTTACAACATCCCTGTTTATAATATTTAAAACACTGAAATGTATCAATTTTGTAGCATACTCTTCGGCCAAACATTTGTAATGGGATGCTGCTACAGTGCTTAAAAATAAACAACATTTTACACAAATTTATGAAAATTCTTTTATTTATTTATTGTTATTGTGTTTACATATATATTGTTTAATAGTAATAAAATTATTATTAATATATTATTTTTATATATTCGTTAACTAACAAAAAAATCAAACATGCCGCACGATTATTTATATTTCATAGCATAACTTATTAAATACACAATACTTGAATTATAATTGTTAATGTTAATGTTTTCGCATATGTGTTTCAGATATGATGGATGTGTTGAATATAAATGTTATTAATTTTTTTGCAAAAGTGCCAAAACGAACAGCCATATATATGGACAATAATTTTTGAATTATTAGGTGATATACATGTTTAGAGAATTGCTTATATAGAAACAAGAAGATAAACGGAGAAATTATATTCCTTCATTGGATAAGTAAATGATTTCCAGATAAATTAATTAATTATTTTTCTTTTATTAATCCACTCGCATGGGATTACAATTACTTAATTGTATATATGATAAATAATCATTTTGTTTCTTTGTATATTTCTAGAAAATTTTTTCTAATAACTCAATTTTTTAATAAGAGAAATAATTTTTAAGTCAGAGTAATATGTTGTATATTTTACTGTTATAATTATTTCTCAATATTCCAATATGACGACGTGTACATTTATAATTTATCTACTTTACATCGAATTTCCCTAATAGGGGGGTAAAAATATTCACATTGTTGTCCTTGTAAAGTGTTTCTAATAAACCGGAATTTATTTTTGTTTAACTAATAATTATATAATATTATTAACATTTTTATATTAATTTTTTATCAATTAATAAAATTATCACATTAACTTAAAGGAATTTTCAAGCATGTTTTTGTTATAGAAATTATTCAACAACTTATTTATCAAAATGTTATCTCGTTATATAATTGATTATTACATTTATTAATTATAAATATTTGTACAGCTAATCTAAAACTTCCAATTATCGAATTTGCCATGATGAATAATTGAACGCCTGTTGAAATCAGAAAAAAAAATGAACAAGCATTAAAAGGTCTTTAAAATGCATAAATAAGCATGCTTATTCCATATACGTATTAGTGATTTAAGCAAAATTGTTTTGTTAGTGTTGATGGGAAAGATTTGTTAAAAAAGTACAGTTTTACGGACAAATATATCTTCTATCTTAATTTTTGCGACTAAGAGAGTGATTATCTCAGAACACAGATAGACAGACATGCCTAGATCTACTTAGTAGTCAATGCTGTTTCAGAATATTTATACCTAGATGGGGTCTTCATTGCCTTCTTCAAAAAATGAATCCACTCACTCATTCTTTAGCAACAAATGGGTCCAAAAAGGACCAATCAATAATTACACCAAACCTACTAGTTTCAAATTTTACTCTCCTCTCATACACATAGTATCCCTAATATCATAATCATACTACTACATTTAAGTTTTGTGTTCTATTTCTGAGTGTGCTACTTTTTAACTCTCATTTAACTTTATAAGTAGATCGCTACTACTAAATGATGATGAAATTAAAAAAGACCATACGTTTTTGTACACATATATAGATGTTTATGTATTTAAAATAAAAAATGTTTAATACACAATAATATGCTTAAATAATTACATTTATATTTTTTATATATTTATATACAAAGTGCAACAAGAGAATTTTTACATTACGTTTAAAGTCGTTGTAAATATTGCGCGAAATAAATTTATAAAAGATATTCTACACATCATACATTTGTTCATATATGTATGTTTGAAATAATAATAATAATTATTGAACAAAGCTTTAAATAAAAGCAAAGCAAGAATAATTTATGTTGAAAACGTGTTTTGCTTTATTCATCTTCTCAGTAGAACACTCTTCGGAAGTGTATATGGAATGAAAATTGTCTTTAATGACTTGTATTAATATTTTCAACAGAGTAATGACATACATCACACAAAATGGCATGCAAAAGATATTTTGAAAAAATTTAATAACAAAGAGTTACAAAGATTAGATATAATTTATTTATGTTCTGGATAATTGATAAGAATCGCAAAGTTTTCAAATAACACAATAATAAAAAAGCTTAAAATATTAACATGGGAGAGAAAAACAGTTCAAATTATATGCATTTTACAAACAATTATTGAATAAAATATGTTTCACTGCTACTAAATATTGCAGCAACTATTCAAAAAGTACTTTCGCCATGTAGATGTACCACTGCACCACTTGAACAATAAGTTTTGGCGGACCTTCATATAACGACACTTATTAGCATTCATTAAATTTTAGTCTTGTATTATTTAATGGTGATGGTGGTAAAAGGATTACATCATACAAACAGAAAAACGTACTAAATTTGATTAAGAAATCATACCCGTCTTGCTACATTGGTTATGATGGAGTGGTGTAGGGTGGCAAATGGTCGGATTTTTCCGACTATAGATTTTTTTTTTATTTTTTTCGAAATATTTCGTTTTGTTTTGTAAACTATCTTAATACTTGTTGCACACAATTTAAACTCAAGCTCAAATCTGGTGGCGTATGGCGTAATGTTTTCTTTTTTTTTTTGCAAAGAGTGCATTTATGTAAATAACTGACAGCCCAAAACTAAAATATTTCTACTTTTGAATGTGAAACTGCACATTACAGCTGACATTTAGATTACAACTAAAACGCACATACGCCTAATGTTTTTAACACACCAGAATTTAACCCCAGAGAAAGATTTTTCAAATTTTTATAATCAGCCAACAATGACTCTTTCTATTCAAATACAAATACATACACTTCTATTCTCACTCTCTCTCCATCTATCTATCTACGTCTCTCTGTAAGTCTACAGCGCTACGGTTCTTTATAATATATATTTAGAAATCATATAGATAAACTTTAGACTTGTGTCACGCACTGTGCATATTTATCCAATTCACCCCGCAACACTTTAACGCGATCTGTTTCATCGCGCAACGCACGCACCAGTTCTTCAATTGTGCGCTGTTGATTATGCACCAGCATTTCCAATTTCTCAACACGCAATTCCAATTCATTCAAGCGTAAACCTTCCGATTTCTGTACAATGTTATTTTCATACTCATGATGATGGTGATGAGTGTTGTGTTGTGGATGTTGTGTGTGATGATGATTGTTAACGGTGTTGCCAACAGAACTAACACTACTTGGTTTACTGATGGTATTACTGACAGCCGTAGCCGTAGCAGCAGCGGCAGGTGAAGCTGATGTTGTGTAAGCATTAGAGCTGCTGCTGTTTGGTGGTTTATTACGTTGTGCAGCAATTGATGGCGATAAGCTACGATTACGTAACGATAAGCTATTTGGTCGGATGCGTATATCATCAGCATTGCCATTGTTAAGTGAAGAACTAGTGGTAGCGGTGGTTTCATTTGCAAATTTGGCGCTTAAACTTTTGCTCATGGAGTCTGCGTGAGTTTTACTGTTCGATGTTGTATAATTACTAAAACTGCTGACACTACTGTGACCGTCCATTATCAGAGATTGTTGTTGTGAAGTGCTTGCTGTTTGCATTTTGTTACCACTACTCAGGGACTGATTGTTTACCACGTTCGTGGTAGACGTTACAGGAGAACTAATAATTTTCCCATCATCACTGAACAATTTCGACGTGCGTTCAACTACACTACTTGTAGTTGTACCTGTTGTGGTTGTTGCAATTGTTGTTGTTGTTGTTGACGTTTGGTTATCAAGATTAGGTGAGGTTTTCTTCTTCACTTGAGACGCCTTCAACTCTTCCATCCAAGGCGCTTTTTTCTTTTCCCATTCACGTGGTTTAGGTTTGGCCAACAGCTCTTCGCTGGTAGAATTGTCATCGGATTTTAATTGATCATCGCTATGAGTAGCATCACTGCCGCTACCGCCACCACCACCCCCACTGCCATTAACATAAAGCGAATTATTATTACTTTCTCCCACTGTGCTGGTAGGGTTTGAGGGTAGGCGACGTTTTGGCGCCTTAACACGACCAGCCCGCATATCAGTTAATATAGTAGTGCGCTCTACTCGATCGAATTCTGTATCCTCCACAGCTATAGTTGCTGCTCGCCGCATTCCCACAATATTGGCATCAGAATTACTCGCCACAACATTACTGGGCGACATTTTACTGCTACTCAAACCGTCAGCTGCATCATGTGAGGCCGCACTAGTCAATTTGCTCTCAACACTTTTCACTTTCTGCTTCAAACCCGAAAATATGTTACCTGCCCAAAGAGAATAACGGTATTGGATAAATTTTCTATTTGCATTCCTTTCATTTACTCACCTGCCACACTGGATACGGTGGTACTTTTCTTATTGGGCACAATAGGTTTTTTACTCAATACCGGAGGTGGTGTTGTCTTGTTCTTGTCATCAACATTTTCAATACTCTTGCGTAGTTCACTAGATGCCATTATATTAGTGCTGATATTATTGCTAGTACCGTTGGTATGATATTGCTTCATATCCTGTTGCTGTACAAGCATTTGTTGTTGCTGCTTTTTTAGAGCTATACGTGCAGCAGCATCAGAAGCACTGCTTAGATCAAAATTTTTACTTTCCAATGATTTACGCTGAGCAGCTACATTGCCACTAGGCAAACCGGTCTCAGAAAGTATATCGTTTAATGAGTCCCGCGATCCGAAGCTATCTTTTCGATTAGAACTTTGTGTAGATGATGTACTGCCCGATTTTTTAATTATTGATTTGGCAGTTGCAGCAACATTACTCAAACTGGTGCTCGTCATGGAGGCAGTCGTACTCATCGTTGTCGCATGAAGATTTGACGATTTGGCAGTTCGATGTGTTTGTTGTGGTTGCGGTTGTTGGTGGCTGTTGTCATTTAAAGGTGAAACTATGACATAATAATAAAATAAATAATTTCTGTTTTTATTAACATTCAACTATGCATCTATATTCTTCAAATCGATGTCGATATTAAAGATTGAAGCCGAGTAAGTTTTCTTTGCAAAAGCATCAACTAGATTAACAAACTTATAACGTAATAATAATTAGTTGTAGTAAAAGCAATTAAAATGAATACAAAACTCACTAAAAAACATTTCAAATGTCTAGAAGTACTGATTGAAATTATTATTTAAACACCTCCAATCAACCTTTTCTTCACAAAGGTTCATATTCAAGATGATTTTAATAATTCAAGTAGCAACTTTTTTCTTTTCCAATGTTTAGATTGATGGACATACAGACACTGATTATGTATTCAGTACTAACGCTATTACAAACCTTATAAATAACTTAATATTCTTTCCTTAGATCATCGATTATTTTGGAAATATGTTCAGCATATAATACGAGTATATAATATAAATTAAAAACTGACTATAATATGTACTTGACTAAAGCTGAAATAAAACAGCAATGTAAACAAAAAACAATATAAACAAATATGGTGAGAGAAAGAAATATATAAACAGTGTAGATAAAAACTTAACCACAACTAAAAACACTAGAAAATGTTAATTGAAAACAAAATGACACAAGTTAGGCACTTGAGTTTTGCGGTTATTCCTCCTATCTAAAATATTATGATTTATATTATTAAGCAGCCTGCAAAGAGTTGCATGTTGCAACAATAAAAGCTAATTTCATTTTATAAATTTCAACTTAAAAAAACAGGCAGGCATCTACGGGTGCGTGGGCTTAATAAAGTGCAGGCTTCACAGTTTGATTTCCTTAATCGAAAAATAAATATAAAAAAACAACATCAAATGATTATTGTTTACGCACATAAACATTTCACTTAACACACTTTCTGAGTTGCGATTAATAGAAATTTTGAAATTTTTGTTTTATTTAGCAAACGCACACCATTGCACAACGCCTTACATTCATCTTTCACACACGCACTAAGCCGTTAGTGTTGTTAAACGCGAACTAAAATGTACAACCTACGAAACTCAAATTAACACCCATAATATAACCTGTAAATCAAGACACATTCAAGCACATACACATCCAAACACACTTGCCACACACACACCCAAGCACAAGAGAAATGAGAATTGACTCATCAAATTATATTACATTTGAAAATGCACAGAAATATAAGCACATGCTCGTCCACACACTCTGCACATGTGTGTATAAACAAAGCCACATATATGAATGATCATAATTAATATTCAATAGACATACTACAACGATTTTGTTGTAGTTTTAATTTCCAAGATCATTATGCTTTCATAATTTTCTTTTGCTTTGTGGTTCTTTGTTGTTGTCCAGAGAAAGAGATTTTCGTTATATTTTGATTTATAACAATTTTGAGTTTCATTTTTAGAGATACTTGTTACATTGAATCGTATGAATTATTGCACGACCTTTACAAAAAGTCTCTCAATTTGTATTTTATGAGAGTGACGTGATGGCAAGAAACGGTATATAAACAAAACAAATGGTTTCTATTCTTATTCATATGTGAGCGTCAGAGTAAAGAGACTCTGCTTCGGCGCTCTATTGACTTTTTCTTTATACAATAAATTGGAGGTTTTAGTAAATTTTCATTCTATTCGCTTAAACATATATGTCGGGACCCTGTTCTATGAATATTTGAACATTACACTTTACAGTTCAAATCAAAAGGAGGATCACAAGTTTTTATATAACTTCTGGGCGAGGGTATCTAAAACGCTCTTCGTAATTATAACGTTAACTGCAGGATTAAATATTTTTCATTTAACGTTTAAGTAATTTCGAGTTGCTACAGGGCGCACACGTTGGACTAATTATCCCAATATCATGAACAATGGGTGAATTATTCTTAAAATGATTGTTTATGAAAAATATGCTGAAGGGGAACAAACATGTTAGTTTAATAGTATTTAAAAACGTTCTTACAAACGTACGTAATGCTAAAAAAAATAAACTGCATTTACCACGAATTTCGTTATTATCTTTTTTGGTATACAAGAAATGCTTATGGAATGATTTTTAATATTATTTAATATTTAACAAAAATATACGCTGGAGTATAATTGGTTTATAGATAAGAGTGTCTGTGATAGCTGGATAAGGTTAAATCATTGGCATGTCGCTCTAAAACATGTTTATTTTTTATTTAATTGCACATACTCTGCCTTCACTTAAAGAACAATTACAAAATCATTCAAGAAAAAATACAAAAATAAATTGTCAGTTGAAAATGTCAACCCACACACTTAATGTGGAGCTGACTGATTTATTAGGCGACTTATGAACACACACAAAGCGTTTGTGTTGTGACAAAATGTTACCTAATGAAAAATGTATGTTACGGAAGGAGAGCTAAAAGTTAAACTAAAACATGTGTTTAGCGTAAACTAACGTAACTGATGAATAAATGTTATGAAACCTAATATTTTCTTAAGTATGTCTATTCGTATGTATAAAAACTTACAGTCACACATAAAATAAATGTGTTTTTTTCTTGCTTTAGCATTATTAGTTCCAATGAAATACGTGGCACAATGCGATTCCATTCAATGCAATAAATATGATAACAGGAAAATAATATATATGTAAACAATTGAGCGAGCTTACGTGAAGGTGTCGTGAATCAGGTCGAAGCTACAAAACTGTAATGGTTTGATAAAAACTTATGTAAAAATATTGCACAATATTTATTAAATATTTTCTTATGTGATATAAACAAAGTTTCTACAACTGAAAAGCATCTGAGGGGCACACTGGGCACACTGCGTATCTGGGTATTGTTAGAAACTACTTTATTACTCATTTCTCATAAAATATATGATTTTTCCAAGACCATCATCAATTACTTAGTGTTCTTTGTACATATGACAAATAATGCATAAATAGAGAACAAAAATAGAAACCAATAAACTAGTAAAAGATGAACGCAAAACAAAAGCGAGAAGGAATACAAACAAATCAACTGAACTAAAACTAAAACTACCAGTTTAACTTGTTTACGTACAAATTGTATTGATAAAGTTGGCCATACGAGCACCAAAGATTTCAATGGATGCCTTTTCCAAACTGAATTCTGTAATACACATGTATGCAATTGTTTGTTTTATAAGTTTATGTATATAGTAGCGTGTGTTAGTATTTAAATAAATATTTTTTTATATGTATGCAGTTATAGGTGTGTAATTGAATAAAACAATACAGGGTTCTTCACATGAAATGTTCGTCAATTATAATAAGAAAAAAAAATCATCTTTAACTAAATGCAAATTTTGGAGGTCGACATTTAAACAAAAATATGACTGAATTTCATTTTGCGTGTGTCCGGATGCGAAAAACTGCTTATCAACTAAAAACCTAGAGGTTTTTGACATGGTTTGCGTACCATGTCCTTGGTCTCATTTTGCTCAATTTCAATCATCATTCAAATGACGAACCCTGTATATTGTATTTACTGAAGTTAACATGTTGGGTAAGCTTTCAATAAGCAATTGTTATTGTAATGTGTGTAGATTGGTGTTGTTGTTTTTTTTTTTTTTTCATAAAAATAAATCATCATTTAAATAAGAAAAAAGAAAGAAGAAGAAATGTAAATTGTCTTTGCGTAATGATGAACTTTTGCACTTGTTGTTAATTTTAAATTAACCTAATAATTAATTTTTTTAATCATATTTCCATAAATTACAAATTTTTCCTAAAATATTTTTCAACTTCCAATTAAAAGGGTGAGTTGCTGCTATTTATAATATTTGCAACTCCATGCAAGAAGAAATAATTCTTTCAATAATTTCAGTTTTCTTGGAACGCTTTTTGTGGTTTTTCTTCTTTTAAAGCCAGCCTGGTTTCATTAGTATAACAAAAACAAACTTTCTCCATTTGTATGAAAAAAGAAAAAAATGCAAAGATTTGACGTAATTTGATTATAAACCCGGATAAATATGAGCATTGTAACCAATGATGTTTATTCATTATTTGCATCTCGCGTTTGAAACTGTTTTCTCGCCTTCAAGGCATGTAGACTGGAGAGGAGTGCGAAAAGTTTGTTTAATTATTATTACACTCACTCGAATTGTTGCTAATTTATATGAAAAGTGCGAATTAAAAAACGCTCCATTGTCCAGCTGACATTTACGAAGGAAAGCAAAAGAAATGGAAAAATTATTTCCCTTTTTCATAATAACTGATCTTTAGTCTTTCACGCCGAAATAGTTACCATTGTATTATAGTAAGAGAGGTTGTTATACAACTGATTTGCTCAGTCGCTTTATCCGCCTCTGACTAGATTGATTTAAGTAAAATGGGGCTGCGTTTATAGTTTCCTACCTTGAATGCAATCTACATCTTTTTATTACCTAAACAAATGTTTTGGTTTCTAATTTGTTGTATTTATTAAACACAAATAGCAGCAACTGTTTTGGAACAACAAAACAGGTTTGAAAAAGGAGTGAAAAAAATAAGACGCAACGGAATAAAGTCCAATTTATAAAGTTTACGCCCTCCTCCACGTTACCCAAAATGCACTTACCATCACTGGCTGGTATAAGTTTAACAAAATTATCAGGAAAAACGCCAACTTTGCCGCGCAATTCACCCTTCCACCAACCCCTATCAGGTAGTTCGGTACTATGTATAATAATAATATCGCCCACCTTTAACTCTAACTCATCATCGTTCTGTGGTGTATAGGGAAATTCTACACGACAATATTCACGTTGAGGTTTCGGTGGCAAAATTGGTGCTGCATCATCGGACAATGATGGTAATAATATGTTGCTGGTGCTGGTGCTGGTGCTGGTAGTGCTATTATGACTTGTAGCTGCCGTTGTATGATGGCTATGTTGTAAGTTATTGATTGTTGTTGTGGTTAAGGTTGAGCTAAGTAAATCTTCTTTGGAACTATGAAAACTATGACGATGAGATGATGATGATGATTTCTTTGATGATAATGATGCAGACGATGTCGTTGATGGTGCGGCTGTTTGCTCTGTTGCTATTGATGGCAATGGTGGCCGTTTGCTGGCAAATACGGGTGAAGGTTCTATGACTTTAACAAAATTGGAGGGAAAGACGCCAATTTTGTTTTTTAAACGACCACGCCACCAGCCTTCTTCAACCTTCAATAGAATGGTTATATAAAATAAAAATAAAAAAATATTTTCTTTTGAGTTTTATAATTATAAGCAAAGAAATGTTGCTTTAAATGTGAGTACTAACCTCACCCAGAAATTCAATGACATCACCCACGGCTAAAGAGAGTTCGTCATCGTTGACTTGTACATAACTATAGATAACTTTACAACGACCATTATTTGTTGCAGATTTGTCTCTACAAGTAATTGCAACAAAACAACGCCAAACAATTGAATCATTTGATGCAACGGAAGAAACGCAAAATATGTACAATTATAAAATCAAGTTAGTTGTAAGGGTGTATGTGTATGCCTTACTTACACACACACACACACACACACACACACACACACACACAAACAAATAAATAGAAAATTATATAATTGTTTAAGTTTGGGTTGTACACTCACCTTAGCACAACGGTATTATCATCATTCAGGTCAACTACACGCACAAAATTATCCGGAAACATGCCCGTTTTGTTAGTGGATTGTAGTGTACCCTCCCACCAACCGCCTGGCATTTGCTTAATGCTGTGTATAATAGCGCCTTTAACTAAATCCAGTTCATCAGGCTCCTTGGCGGTGTAATCGTACACCACAATGGCTGTAACTACAAAAGACACCCAACCACACGATTATAACAAAACAGGGAAAGATTGCTTTACATGACTATGAACACCTAAGCTACGTACTAAATGATTTCAATTATTTTTCAAAACATGTAACTTAAATGTAAATTACGCAAGAGACGAGTTCAGGCAATGAAAGACTTTTCCTTAAGTGTAAAATATTTCAATGTTATTATTCATCTAACGTCATCCAATTGGTGGTGACGTTTAAATGAAACAAATACGTCTACTAAATGTTTGAGTACACAAATCAATGAAGCCGCATTGTTTTTTCTTTTGTTTTTTGTCTTCAATTTAAAATCATCACGCTATAGCTGCAATGTATTCAATGTATGTAGAACTGAAACACGCTCTTTTCGCATCATCTTCCTTAAGTGAATGCCACGTAATTAAGTGTACAATACATTTTCCAAGCAGTTGATTATGTTAATGGACCAGGCAATGATTTATGAATATTCATAAATGCCCATAACAGCCGAAAATAAAAGCTTGAAATATTTCACAAAATGCTTATGCACATACAGGGTGGATAGCCACCATAGTAAGTTAGGGACAGCAATGTTTAACATTGGCACATGTGGTTGGCCATTTACCGCCATTTAAGGCAGAGGATCCGATCGAACCATTTTTAGAAAATCTCTCCACATACTTCCCGAATTAATTATAACATAATTTTGGTGAAGGGTGTTATTTGGTCGGCAATAACCGCCCATAACATTTTAACTAGTTTTTCGTTTTTCTTTATCTCTTTTGTGGTTGCCTGCCTGCCAACACTCTTATACGTAAAGTACAACATTTCAGTCAAGTATTTGCGTGAGATGAATGTTACGTTTTGAAGGTAAACATAACATTTTTTCCGATATTTCAAGGGTTCGTCGTTACGGCTGTAAAGCTGCGGAAAGTCTTCTGGTTGGTATTTGCCAACAATGTTTGTGAATTGTTACAGTTCACGAAACATTCAAATGATAAGACAAAACAATGCAAGGTGAACTAAGGCTTCCTACCCCTTCGAATTATTATTCATACACAAACTGCATATATGATTAAACTACACCACACTTATAAGACGATCAGTTATTAAAAAGAAAATTTTCCCAATCTGTATGTGTACATAAGTCAAAGTCAGATGTTTGCTATTTAAACCAATTATGACCATATGAGCGAAGCAGTAAATCACACAGCCTACACGAATCAAATAAAGCCACCCTCGTATCATATTTTATGTTTTCGCTTTCGTTTTCATTGAGGCTTCTTCTTCTTCTGCACTTTGCATATATGTGCAAGTGATGCGTAATGACTTTTTCAAAAATACATTTCACTGCTATTAAAACTTGTTTTGCAAACGATTTATGTTTGTGTAGAAATCTGTTTTGTTTTTTTCTTTATTTGCATTTCAAGTGCATTGAGTCAGGCACCCACTTAATGAATTTTTCGTTTTGATGTTTTATTGAAATGAAGTTTTTTCTATTTTTGCTTTTTCAGCATTTTTCATTGTTGTTGTAGATTTGTTTTGTAGTTTTATTTATAATGACTTAACAACCATATGTGAAGTATTATATGATGTTTCTATAAAAGGCTTTCTATGCAAAAAATACAACTATAACCACAAATTAGAAAATAAAAAAAGTATTCAAATCTAATTAACACTATAGTTGTACTAAAAACAAGGTCTTTGATAAACCTTGGGGTGAGTCATAGAAGGGAGAAAATATTATTTAAAAATTATTATAGCTGAACAAAAAGCTTGGGGGAGATGTTTTTTTCAATTATTAAAGCCTGGCGCCTTATCCTTCTATGCAAGTCTTTCAGCTTTTTACGTTTTACGCAATTGAGAGTTTTTTTAAAAACATTATATATTTAAAATGAACAACAAATATTTAATCAAGAAAGAAATGCAATCGAATAATATAAAAAATATTTAGCATACAAATCGAATAGCACAAAATCGTTTAGCCGCGACAAAATTGCTTAAGTAGCTAATCAAGTATTGTATTTCAAATTATAATTTCATATCCCATTAATAATATGCTCGTAAATTATTCGCTTCACTGACTTTGCAATGATTCTCCTAAAAGGTTACAAATTATGACATCATACTCTCGAAGACTGCAAAATATAATGTATTTGTTGGTAAAACTTTTAATTAAACTAATTATTATACCCTTCAGTTAGTTAACGCTTGCCATTGCTCTTGCTCTTGCTCTATGCTTTAACTATTGTCATGATAATGAACTTCTTCTACATTCGAGTCTAAAGTTAGAATTCAACTTGACCTAATGAATCGTGTTAAATGTCATAAAGACGCTATGAAATAATAAAAAAAAAAGATTATACATACACGCAACAGCGAACTTTATTAGTTTTGAAAAAAGTTATTGTAAACATTGATAATCACATGAAATCCTTCATTTTGAATGTAGTACAAAATTAACTAAGAATTTGGAAGTAAAAAAATGATGTTGATCACGTGCAATAAGTTTTTCAAATTCTTCATTATTCAACAAGTTAACAGGTGCTTACTTTGGATGCTCTGTTTGGCTACATTTTCAATTAAATTCATTATTGGATTAAGGCGTAAAATATTCGATTCGAAACACTTGCTTTCAAAGAGAAGATTTTGTGGTTGATTTGTAACGATTTGTTTGTTTTCGCACATAATCGTACAAAGAGAAAAATTCAATTATAAATATCTTGGTTGGTTTGCATTTGAATTTCTTCAATCATAACAATACCAATATCAATAATAATAGCAATGGTTTCAAATGGTTGCGGTTCCCTAAGTACAATTGCTTGTTGTTATTGTTGGTTGATAGAAAATATATAAAAATATTACCGCATTGACCCACTTTTTTGGTAAATTTTTCTTTAAACATTCAACACAAACAATGCTGTGCATTTTTTCAAATAAATTTATCTGATAAAAGTTAAGAAGAAAATCGCGTTAGGTAGATATAGAAAAAATATATATACAAGGGGGAGTTATTGTGCAACTTATTGCATGACAGCAGACGTCAGCAAAAAACTTATAAAACAAGCGAATTTTTTTTGTGTTTTCTCCCCTTTCAGCAATTGTTACTATAACCTAAGAAACTTATGGCGACAATACGTTTTTGTACTGATAAAAAAAAAATGAAAATTCAATATTTGCACACAATTCCAGTGAAATTGTAATAATAAGTGATAAAATAAACAAACAATTTATATTACTTTGATATTGTAAACATCGTAGCTACAGCCACAACGTAAGAAAAAGCAACATCGAGTAAGGTTTGATAACAATTATAGCATACGAGTATATTGATATAATCAAATAAAACTAAAGCTCTTCACTTGTTCTTAATTGCAATAATATTCATTTTTAATCTAATAATTGAAACAATTTTTAATCGAGAACCATTTCACCTACTTAGAGGAAAGCAATGCATGCAAAAAGAAATTTCAGAGAGCTCCATAAGATTCTCTTTTCTTTTGTTTATCCAACACTTTGATGCAGGAACATGACATCAATGTCAAATAATTGATGCTTGCTCTTGTTCTTGTTGCTTATGTTGCCATTACGTTATGTTGGCGCATCAAGTAGTTTCGTTAAGTATGAACATAAATCACTTGGAACCGAGCCAATAAAAACTGCATAAAATAATGTTTTTATTTATTAATAAAAAGTATACAAAAATAAACAAAAGAAACATAACAACAATAGCAATTACAAGGCATCATTTTTAATACCACATACGTATCGGGCCTATATAATTATGTTGTACGTACGTGAGTTGCGATAAAAGAAGACGCATTGGCCACTTTGCTTGCTTATTAATACTTGAGCTTATATTGTTGACACAATCGGCAACTGTTGCATGTAATCCTTGCAAAAATATGTGTACGTACATTTATCAACGAAATTTTTGTAAATTCTTGTTTATTATTTAATTAACAACTTTTTGTCATTACATAAAAACGTTAATTTTATGCTCTTGATGGTAAAATAAAAACTTTAATTAATTGATGTAATAAAAAAGTTGACGATTTTTGTGCTGGAAATATTCATTCGTTACGAAACGCTGTGTCCCACAAGTAAAAGTTTTATCCAATTATAAATTAATCAAATCTAACAGATTATACAAATGTTTCTCATAATATTCCCATAAAAATTCCAAGGTGAACGCATGTGACGAAGAAAACTTATGGAGAAGGACTTCCCAATAAAGCGCATATTGGGGCTTCCTATAGTTTTTCCACAAAAAACTTCTTCACACGCAGCCTTAGACAGTCTTCTGTCTTATTATAAAATACTTTGGGTGTACTTGATAGAAAAATTGATAAACCAATAGTTAAAGCAACTTTGGAAACGGGGCGATAAGATACGACGCCTCTATATATAAAATATTTATATTTTAGATAAGGTTGGAATATCAAATATAATTGGGTTACAATACAGTAACCGCTGTTTATATGTAGATGTAGAGAGTATTTAAGATTTGGCTGAAGCCAAACATTTTACTGCGCTTTTCCGAAAGAAGATGTCGGTAGAGGACGTACAGACAATAGTTAATAAATTAAAATATATTAGGTAGAACCTACTACAGTACTGTTTATTATGTATAAATATTAAAAATACATTTGTTTCAATTATATATGTACACACATATCATATATTTCTTTATTATTTTCTCTTCTGTATGTTTTTCTTCAAAAACAATGTAATCTTGATAACCTGATGATGAATCACTTCGGCAAACGCTTGTTGAATATTTATATATTTCACAAAGTAATTGTCACAAACATACACTCACGCATAACGCATGTATGTGGTTGTTAAGTAAATGATTGTGTTACGAAATGAAGTTGCCTGGCGTAACAACAATAACAACACCAAACCAACAACGGCAGTTGAAGCAACAAATTGTCTTGACAAACCCACCAAATATACAACACACCTTCATACATATGCGGACAAACATAACCGTCCGTAAACATTTATATGTAAATGTGTGCGTATAAACTGGTTAAAAGGCCAGTTTAGTTTTTTATTTTTTTTTCCATTTTTTATTTAAGTAATGCAAGACGATAATAAACAAACGCGAAGAAGCGGAAAATGAAGAGAAAAACAAGACTAATGAACAGTTTTACACATACTATGCACACTATGCAAGCGTATGTGTTTATGTGTGACAAACAAATGTATACACAGATGGACGGACGGACAATAACATTGGACATTGGAAGAACTCTTGTCAATTACCACAATTTATGTTTACATAGAGACATGTAACCCATATAAACAAAGACCATACAAACATATAAACATACAAACAAAGCAGCAACACAGAAAAAGTTCATTCACGTCACGGCCACCTTATGATTGGCAGCAAAGCAACAAACACGTATTTGTGTTGTTGTTAAACGTAATACACACAACATACAATACATTCTCGTTAATACAGTTAAATGCGCAACAAGCAACCAACGATTACAATAAGGGTGGAGCCCTTGGTAGAGGTCCGACAAAAGTTGTGTCAGCATATTTTTCAAATGCATAATAATTGAGTGCAGGAGACTTTATTAGGCGAGCGCATCAGTGACAGCGTGAACGTGTTGTATGTCTTCGTACGTTTACACTCCTGTAAGTGGTAGTACTTCAGGAAATGACTTGACTTTGATATGTGAGAACAACGTCTTCACCTTAGGTATGCACACACACATTATATACAAACAAAATAAATAAAACATTTTCAAATTATTTAACAACATAATGTGAACTAGAGAATAACAATTAAAATATACGTATTATACACACACATGCTATGAAGCAGTGAGGTTTTATATAAGCCTTCGAAATGTGTATTTGTATGCGTGTATTTAGTATTAGTTAGCATATATTTTTATACACTTTGAAGTTGGCGGTATGCTAACTTTGCCAACACATTTGTAAAGCATGAACGAAGCACTCAAATCAAGAAATTCCAGACCAGAATAGGTGGAAGAAGTTCTAAAAATAATCCAGCCCTATCCACTTTTAACATATTCTTGTATTAAACCAAATAAGGAATTAGTACAGAGACAAAGAGTAAGAATTGAGACATATGTGGTGTTTACATTTTCTTTAGGTGCTTTGTTACAACAAAACTATAATTTTTTTTAATTTTTTTTTTTTTAATTACCACTGTTATCATTATTTTTCAGAATCCTACAGCGAACCGAATACATACATCAAGGAATACAAAGACTAATTAAATTTGAAAGATCAGCAACAATGTTTTATTATTAAAATAACAATTGAAGCATAACGCCAAGACCTTTGCCATCGGCGTGTGATAGTGACTTTTGATAATAAACAATGCGGGCTTCATCACTCATTCTTTTTTTATACATTACAAAACTAAAGAGGATCTAAAAAAATCTCTTACAGCTTTTGTACATACTAAACAGTATTTTTCTAAACATTCCTTCAAAATTGAATCTTAACAGTTCCATTTTATTATTTTCTTACAAAAACATTTTTGCGATATAAGCGATAAAGTAATATTTTTTTACTTAACGATGACGATCCCTAAACAATTAAATATGAAATGAAAAGAAAATGAAAGAAAAAAGGCCAAGAAATATAAAAAATTGAAAACTTACCACCGCCACTTTTTGCGGCAACATCCATGACGATGAAGACAGACAACGATAGCCGGTTAATGTACACCAAGAACTAGAACCAGAAATGTGTGGCAGTTATAACAATAACAACAATAATATCCGCAAACAAAGAGTTATGAACGAAAAGGGAAAAATGAAAACACAGAACAGAATGATGAGTACAATGCACAGACCGCAGACTATATGCACTACATTAATATGTATCCGAATCGCAAAACTTTGTATATCTACCTACGTGTGTATACGCAGAAATATCCAAGAATGAATCACACGATTAAACTTCAGCATTCATAGACCGCACAATGATAAATTTTCGTTAATAAAAACAAAATAATATATAATAGTAAGTCGCCTTATCGCAAAGGCAAGCAATACACGTATGTATCTTTTTACATTTTATTTTGACCTTATTCGCGATCTTGTATGTGCAGTTTTCATTTACTTCATTTTAACTCCTATTATTACAGAACGACATACACAATTAAATTGTTGTAGTATTTGTTTCTTTTTTTTATAATATGTATCTATAATTGTCGGTGTCGATGATTTCACCACATTTTCTTAATCTGAAACCGTAAAGATTAAGAAAAACAGAAAATTATGCACGTCACGAACTTCGAAAATAAGAGGAAAGAACTCAAAAGTATATTAAACGCATTTAAACATACAGCACAGCACATTAACACACATAAACACAGATACACACGAGTTAAAAACTGGTACTTTGTGCATATGCATTTGCAACTGGCAGATATTAATTGTGTACTAAATCAATCATTTTCTATAAAAACACTTCAAGTTATATTAAATTAATGTATTTGCAATATTTTTGCATAACTCCTGCACACTCGGTTATTTCTTTATTTCATACAAGTAATAAAAGAATTGAACTTTACTTTTCACTTTATTATTGATTTTCAGAGTTTTCTTCAATACCAGCAGCAACAGTGCACGCCTTTTATTTAAACAAATCGTATAAAATCATATTAGAACAACATTGCGTTACGTTTTTATGTAAACATATTATTATTATTACTTATTAATTAATTTAAAAAGTTGAAACTTTTTCAAATAAAAATTAAATACCCGAAACGAAATTAATCTAAACACTAATGCGTCATCATGAAGAAAAACGACATATTCACAACTTTCGCATTCTGTGACTGAGCTTAAATAAGGCAAATTTTACGTTATCGTACATTAAATGCCACCACTATCATTATCGATACAAAAAATGCAAAGGAACTCAGCGACCTATGATAACGAAAGGGACAAAGCGAATATGAGTATATTAAAAACTTGTTATTGAAAATGTTGTCATGACAACATTCATATATACAATTGACAACAATTAATATTCCATTAATTGTGCCTTAATTGCTGCTGTTCTTGTTTTTTATAATTCAAATTTTTTTCAAAAAACAAAATAAAAATAGTTGAGTGATTTCCATAGAGACTCGCCAAACTTAACACTTGTTAAAGTCAAGCCTTGTAATATTTCCCTTATTTCAATTTGTTTACATTACGCAGCTGATTTCATCCAAATAAATATACTTGTTTGATTATTTGGTCGCGTCGTATTAAAAATTTTAAAATATATTTTAAAGTAATATTTAGAAAATGTTTAGTTATAATAAAATTGCATCCGTTAACATGAGTTTCTATCAATTTTGGCGTACGTGTGCCAGTAAACCCGTTCTAAAAACATATGGTCAGAAGAAAGCTTACTATGGAGACTTATTTCCAGATAAACTACTAAGTAAAAAACAAAAAATTCCGGATAGTATGTATATAGCCAATGCAGAAGTTGCTAACTTGATTGACCAATATTTGGAGCCATATTTTAAACAAAGCCCCTGCGATTGTATAGTGGAATGCAATCCCGGCATTGGTTTATTCACGCGTAAATTATTGGATCGTGAGGAGAAATTTAAAAAAATTATACTAATGGAACCGATGCCTTATTTTATTAATAATTTACAAGAACTGCACTATTTATATCCGGAAAGAGTGCAGATCAGGCAAGGGGATATAGCGAATTTGTGGAAAATGGTTTATCAAGATAAAATCGATAACGGTTCAAGAGTAACGGAACTGTTAAAAGATATGCCCAGCAGGCCGTACAATAAAGGTTCTTTCCTTCATAATATGTGTCATTATAAGTTTAATTTATAAAGAAAATCTTTAGAACCAAGCATGATATTATTTGGTGTTGTCGGCAGTTATGCGTTCTATAAAAATTTAATTCACGCTTTAATTTTTGAGACGGGCTTCTTGGCTTTGGGAAGAACTGAAATGTTTCTGATCATGCCTCCACCCATATACTTGGTAAGTTTCTTATACAAGCGAGTGAATTGGGAAATGTTTCTTAGTTTTTTATATTCCCAGCAGCATTTGACTTGTAATAAGGAATGTGGTTATATCCTCTATCGCTCAACTTCCATTCTATTTCAAATTATGTTTGAGTATCGTTTCATAGCCCGCCTACCCCGCGAACACTTTCTGCCACCACAAATGGAGTCTAAGCTAAAGAAAAGTAGCAAAATGAAAAAAGTAAGCAAAACTTAAACTAAAGACTTTCGTCAAATATGAAAAATGTGTTTATTGCAGGTAAATTCCATAAATCCTGAACATTTATATTTGGCTCGTATTATACCACGTCAAAATTTGTATGATCTCTGTCCCGCTGAAGATTTATCCGCGTTGTGGTATTTCATTAAACAAAATTGTGTCAGTCGTTGTAATCGCATTATACCGACTTTGGAGTAAGTTTGGAGTTAACTTCCCATAAATAAATGAATATTATTTCTTTCTCTCTGCTTAGAAAGTATGTTCCGGGCTGTGGTCCTAGACTTATATTGAATACTAAACCCGCTGAATCTGTACAACCTTTATACCCAGATGAGGATTTATCTAAATTGCCTGTATTTTCAATACCCTGCACAACCATGACCAATCGGGATTACTCTCCAAATATAAACATATACACACAATTTGGCGATCTGACGGCCAGTCAAATGCTGACGTTGTACCGTCAATTCCGCGAATGGCCGGAGTACAAGGACTGCACATTTTTGGCCTCCTTTGAAAACAGTATGCTAAAAATAGAAACTTCTTCGGAGGACTCTATTGAAAGTATGGTTGAACAAGTTGATATTGATTCTAATGCGGAAGTATTTGAAGAGAGTTTAGAAAACAATAGCAGCAAAAAGTGCAAAACATGATTAATTATAACATATTTATTTTTGTAAATTCATATTGTTGTTAAGTGAAAATTGAATTAAAAGGGAAAAGAACTTAGCTGTCTTTTGGCTGAGTCGTTGAACAATGGCCTTCAATAAATTTTTTACTGCCACGATTCTTACACAACAATTTAGCATCCGGCTCTTCAGCAAATCTTCGTTCAATAGATAATTTCATACAATCAACATTTAACGCATTGGGATCTACACTTAATATATATAAATCTAGATTCGAACTTTGGCACGGACCTGTTTGCCCTAATTTATAGCAGGTACCTTTTACTTTAACTTGTCCATCCACCTCACAATCATTGCGTACACATATTGGTATAGCACTAGCATTGGGCAAAATTAGGTATTCCTCGTTAGCACAGGGACCGCGACGAAATGCTGGAAAACAAGCATCACTGTCCGGATGGTAAATGGCTCCGGGTTCACAATCACAAATCCAATCATTCCTTTGATCACCGGGGTAGAGTAACTCATTGGCGCCACAACGGGCAGGCGTGTACAGTGGTAAGCGTCCCTGAAAATTTTGAATTATTCAATTTCATTCACAGCAATGTGTAATAATAAATTAGTTGCTTCTGTAAAAGATTACAAAAACCCCTCTACCGAGATAACTCTCGTAGATAATAATTTTAGGTTAGAAAACAAAGACTTTTTGTTTAGCATTGCTATTACGCATACATAATTGTTCGAATGCGTACACTATTATGATTGCAGCACTTACAGCAAGATTTATTTTATCCTTTCTTAGTTCAATGTGCATTGGAAAGGCAATCTGTGACCGGGCCATTTGAATAAAATCAATTGTAACAAAAACAATCAATTTCATTAGCATCTTCGTATTCTTCGTTTTATTCTTGTATTGTGAGTATTGAATTTGTTTTTAAAACCAACGTAGTTTCTATACCAAAAAGTTTTCTATGACTGCGGTGTCTTATTATCACGATTTTAATTAATTACAAATAATCGTGATTTTGTATTAAACTCCAAGTTAACATAAGTATGTATTATTTGTATTGTGTAATTATAAACAACAAAATGCATAAACAATAGTGACTTAAATTATTATATCAAAGGTTCTGTTCCTCTCTCGAAATTATCAATTCCTTCATTTGTATAAAAATTGAAAACCGGTTTCTGTAAGCTCTGGCATTTTACAGTACCCTTTGTTAATGTTATTACATTATTAATGTTACTTTATATGAGAAAGAAGAAGAACTATAAGAAATTCCCCTCTTAACGGATCTTATATTACAGTTTATTCAACTTTAAGAGAATTAAAACAAATCAAACAAATTTTTATTTATATTGTTTCGTGTTTTTTTAATAATGAAAATTCAAAATTACTGTTCCGGAATCCACAAGTGCAAAACTTGGCATCATTCAATCTTTTATTTGTAAGGTATTTGTACAATTAATACCTGAAAGGTAGTTTTCCTAATCACATCTTACTTAGCTACTTTTAATATATTCAGTTAAACCTGAATTTGCACGGATAAATTTGTTTAAAAATTAGTACAAAAAATAATCATTTTTCTAATTTTGAGAAATTAGTCATTTCATTTATTTTCAAGCGTTCCGCTTTGCTGTAATCACCTAAGCATCTAACCTAAAGAAACGTCAACAGTATTCGTCAATAAGTGTTTATTTCAACAGAGCATCGAAATGGAAATATTTGCAACGATTTTATTTTAACTAAAATGTTTAAAGAAATCTATAAATAGTATATATATAAAATTTAAGTATTAAATCTCGTATGTAGTTAAAAAAATTAATAAAAAATTCCCTTTAAATGTGTAAAATATTCAAATGAAAAATTCTAATATCAAGTGCGTGTGAAAAAATGATATAGGAAAACCGCAAAGCAAGTGTGAAAGAAATGAAGAAAATATTTGCTAGATTCGGTCATAATCAAAACAATTATAACTTGGAAGATAATAGATAGAATTGGATTGGTAGAAAACTACCAGAAAAAGTTGAATTAATCAGAAGGTTGAAGTTCAGCTAGTAGAACTTCATAAAGAAGCACCTGTCGCGGCAGCTATTATTTGTAATAAATTACAGCAAAAGGCGCTACTGCTCCTTTAGCAAAATGTTTAATGGTTAATAAAAACTGAAAATCATATAAAGAATATGGAATAGCAACAAAAAATGTAAAAATAGAAAGTTTAAAAGTGAATTAAATAAAAATAGAATAAAAATGTTTACGAAAAAATCACATGCGGATATTAAGAAGTCTACGGCCAAGTTGCAGGACTGCAAAAAAGATTCGGCATCACGTTTACGTCATTTACGCACCATATTGGGTAAAGATATTTCCGTTTTTATTGCACATTTTTTCAAGAATTTTAAGTACGTATTAACAAAAAATAAATATGCAAATGGTTTGTTATTGATTAAGTAAGCAAAACAGGTAACTAAACAGTGGGTGTGTGTAATCATTTAGCTATCACACAAGCAAACCATCGCCTGCGCAACAATACAAGTACACTGCCTCCGTAGGCTGCAAGCAATTAAACCAGCTGATTAAACAAACAACAGCACTAACATAAGCGCATTTGTATAAACAAACTGAAATGATTATGTACAAGTGTGTGTTTGTAGAATTATTGCTTTGCTTAATTTATGAATATATACATAAATGCATGTGTGTTTATGAATGGTGTGTATTCTTTCAATCTTAGTCTATACGCGCTGTGATATGCATGAAACTTTTAAATTCATTGTAAATGCAAACATACGTGCACGCCTATGTATGTAATTGGCGACACTCTCATTTCTTTAATGCAACTTTATAGCTAATCCTGCTGCAAATGAAATTCATTGTACTTTTTGATCATTAATTATGAACGTAAGAGTATTTGCGAAATTATTTACAGTTACAATCTCTGTTTATTTGCTTATGATAAGGTTCCATTCAGTGAGCGACATACCTTTC
Source organism: Ornithomya fringillina (assembly GCA_963978525.1). Lineage (NCBI taxonomy): Eukaryota > Metazoa > Arthropoda > Insecta > Diptera > Hippoboscidae > Ornithomya > Ornithomya fringillina. The sequence continues at coordinate 35,256,771 of OZ021691.1, read as the reverse complement.
TTTTGTTAAAGCAATCGCTAGATATGCTTACGATATAAGTTTACATAAGCATATGTTTGATGCAAAATGAAGGCATAAGCAAAGCACAAGTACATATATATGTATTATAGGGATATAGTTTACTATCTACTATTACTTTGTGCTTAATAGTTCTTCTTTTTGCCTCCTCTCTGAGATATAATAGCCCATCCATTGGACTATTTATTAATGTGTGAACTAAATGTCAATGCCTTGAGGGTGATGTAAGTGTTTAGTCCCATGTTCGTTATAAAAGTCCCTCCGAAGTTGGTTATCTCAGACTAGACTGAATTGGACTCCTGTATACTATATACGTAGCTTTTTGTGTTTATTTGTTTTGCATTTTAAATTCGTTTCAACTTTTATTTTAACCACTATTTGTATCTATAATACATTTAAGTTTACTTATGTATTGTTATTAAAATTCTATTGTTTTGTGTACTATTGTTTATGTATGTAAGTCGGCATCACATGTTGAATTTTTAGTGTTTTATTTTCATTTTAAAATTTCACAAATTTTTCAAAGCTACAAATTTGTCGCTACCTACGTATATACATGGATGTATTTACGTAGATATAATTAAAAAAAGCGTTACCCTTCTCGCAACATGGAAAATGGTGAAATTTTTTTATATAATGTATGTAACTTTCGTATATGATGTTAATTATTACTTAAAGTGCTGGTTTTCTTTTGCACATGTACACTAACCTTTCACAATTGCTCTATTGCTGATTCTTTCATATTTACATACGATAATGTTTTCTATATAATTGTGTCTTAATGTTTGTGTGTTGCTTTTCTGCCTTAAACCTGTTCATGTTAATTACATATGTATGTTTGTATGCATGTGGGTGCGTATGTAAGAGACACATATATATCCCGTAATTATTGCATTTATGTCCACAAAACTTAAAACCCTATCGGTGGTTTTCTTATTGTGTATTCTTGGTTTGTGTGTCATTCATTATTAACAGTTTACAATTGATCGGTTCGTCTTGCTTTGCTTCCTCGTTCATGCATGTGTGTGTAATAACAAACACCTATATGTGCGCTAAGTGATATTACAAGATAATAAAAAAAAGCTTAAGAAAGATAATTGGGGTCACAAATAAATGTAAAAATCTGTGGTTAATTGAGGATTTCATTTTTTAAACCCTGAATCACTAGTGCAATGTGTCGCTGATGCTGAGAACGAGGCGAGGCTCACCTTTTATTATTTAGAATCATTAAATCTGATTCGATTTAATTATGTCTGTACGTCTGTTCATACAAATTTGTGCACCACCGGTAACATATCTAATAAGCTTTTGACTTCTATAGTATTGTTCGTTTGCGGTGGGCTTTGTAGAATCGATTCAAGTTGTCCATATCACCTGCCAATGGCTAGTTTCCTCTTGGTGTGTGATGTATATAATGGTAGACATAAGCGTGTTTAGTTTGTATTGATTTGTGCATTAGCTTTTTTTGTGAAGGTACGAAAACCTGTTTGTTTTTCTTCAGGTATATCTGCCAAAATATGTTTTGATTGTGGAGTTGTTCATGCACTATGATTATAAGAGTTACGCTAATTTTTTTTTGTCCATATCAAGTGAAGAGTTATAGTTTGGTTGGTTATTAGTTTTATTGTTTATATTTAAACTTGACTTTAAATCATCCAAGTGTGGTAGAGGATTAACCAATAATAAATTTATTGTTAGAAAATTAATATTTTTATTGTGTTGTACCTGTGTTGACTTTTTAACGTGCTTACAAAAGCATTTATTTAGCGGTTAATATAACCACAATTGATTTCCATTTTATTTTCCAACCGTCAACACTGAACTCATACTCAGTTCGGCTATTTATATATTGGTGTAGCACTACATGATTGTATATTTGGTTGTGTGTTTATAATAATAAAGTTATGGTGGGTCAAGCCCAACCTCTTAATACTTCATTTCTTATTAAAAGTAACAGCGAGCAATTGTTAAACAAGTTACTTCCTGAAAAGTCTTTCAAACATTCACCCAGACTTTATTTATCCTCTACCACAGGCAAAATAGAGTACAGTTAATTATATTAAATTTACACATCACCTAACAATCATAGAAAACATTTAATCTTAAATAAATTATCCAAGTCGACCTCCACCTGATTCTACGGTAAAGACCTCATTCTCAAGGCCGCCCATTGTTTTCTTTTGATATCTCTTTCTTGGAGTATCAATATATGTAAATTATGCAAATTACAGGTGTTGTGCAACAATTTCCTGCTTAAATGTGTTTTGCATTGTAGGCCACACAACCGTATATGATTTGCTTCAATGCTTATAATTAAATGTAATCGGAAATGGTAGTCAATTGGTACTAACGAAAGCTATATCATCATTGAATATATTTCAACATTTGCAACGATTTACGGCGCTTTAACGTTTCCAAAAATGGTCAAATAAATACTTTTAAACCATTTTCATACCCGAATGCCTAAAATTTTTCTATTCAAATTATTGTGTTTTTTCATGACGGACGCATAATTTACTGATTTCATAGTATTGTGTTTTTTCAATATTTCTTCACAGATAATGTGGACCATGAAGAGGCAAAATCATTATTTGAAACCAACTACAGTCACGTTTATTTCATACTCTACGATACTTTTATACAAGCTGAAGCCAACCTGAAACAGAAAGGTAAATAACTGTTTTTTTTTTCTGTGCAAATCATTGATTCGAAACTAAACAAACGATGTAAAGTGAATAAAGGATATTTTGGCACTGAGTATAATTGATGTTATACTAAATTTTGAGAAACGGGCTTTATTTCTACCACCTACCTAGTCTATAATATTTATAATTTTTTCTTTCTGTATGTTTTAAAATTGTGTAACAATTGGTGTTAAATGAATTTAATGTTATTTTGCTTAATGTCCTAAATCCTTTTTTTTTCTTTTCCTTAACCAACTAACTTAAATGGGTGTTAATCAATGCAAATCCTAATCGCAGAGCTTCCGTTCCACATTGGTAAGTTCCAGAGGGCAGCTCTCCTTTTTTCTGTTATATGTTATACGTGTCTCTAATCCCATCACATTTAAAACTTCTATGCATTTCTTTTGTTCCATGTTTGATTAAAGGATCTCATAAATTTGCATGCTAATCATTCCTGTGTAATTATAGTGAAAATCCCATAACATACATTTAGGTCTTATTTAAGCTACAATCGTTAGCATTTTGGTATTTAAAATATCGGTTTCATTGTTTCGCTCAGTGCATAAAGCTCATCGCGAGGAGTTAGAGGGATCGTTATGGTTGTTGGAGAAAATTTTGTGCTTATTGCCAGAGTTGTTAGCACGACGCTGGCAGTGTCATTCTCTCAGTCGCATTATTGGAAAATTATTGCATTTGGGCAATTCACCCAAGTTACGCAAGGAAGGCGTACGGTTAGTTTTGGTTTATTATTGCAAACCACAAAATGCTTATTATGAAAATAAACCATTTTTTCAGATACTTTCTGCTTTGGTATCAAGCTCTGGGGGACAATGCTCCCCATTATGTTCACAGTATGTATGCCGACCTAATACCTGGTCTTATAGTGCCCCAAAAGGGCACTTCTGGTCCAGATCTAGAGTTCAACACGGTAGACTTTCTTAATCATCCGAATATGAAGGTGGAAGGCGGCGTAACGTCCGTATTTCATGATACTTATTCTCATCCAGTACAAAATGCTGAACTGGTAGCATTGCTGCCACCTTCGTCGCACGAAAAATCACCACCGCCTGATCCCCGTGATGGTTTGGAAATACTATTAAATAGTATGGTTCAGACATCGGCCTGCCTTAAGTGGCGTGACAATCATTCCCAAAAAGATCACAGAGCATTTGCTTTTTTGCTACATCGTTTCAAAGAAGTTTTTCTACCAGTATTTTGTTCCAATTTTGATTTTACGAGGTCCGTTTATGAGCCTTGCTTGGAGTTGCCAACAATGCGTGCAATTAATCGCAAAGAAGAACTAATGGCGTCGTGTGTGGTAGTTTTGATCAATTGGTTGTCCCGCTTTACCCACGAACGTTTGCTGCAACATCGTTTAGATAATGTTCATATAGCCGAAGCGGCGGATCATATGCGATTGCAAGCTTATCAACAGGGCCTCATTGTTAGAGACATACTATACGCCACTCGAGATAATGTTAATTTTGTTCACGAAGTTTATCGTCAGGCTTTCCTCTTAAACTTCACCACAAAGGCTCAAGTAGACGCCATACGTACAACTATAGCTGTTTATCGCGATTGGATGACAGGTAATACACCTCCACCCTTTCTATTGGAGTCAGATGATCGTCCCTCTCAGCAACACAACAATCATACTCATGCTGGTGGTACACCGCGCAATGCTTTACGTTTGCGAACACCTTCGTATGTGGGCGCTGTGTCCCGAGAAAATTTAGCGGTACGAGCTGGCTTACAAAACATTTTACAGATTTTCGTTACAAATGCTTCAAACGTTTTCTTGGTGAATACCAGTAACCTGAACATATATTTTCCAACAAAAGCACGAGATTATCGCTCTACACCACTTCACGAACAAACGGAAGTTTGCAAAAAAGTTTTGAACGTTTATCGTACTATGGTTATGAATACTCCCATGGAACCGAAGACATGGCAACAGCTGTTATTGGTGTTATTACAGGTAACTTCAATTGTTTTACACCAACAACCGCCCTCAGCTGGAAAAAATTCCACTTTAGGGGGCATTTTGGGTCAAGCCATATTTCAAACTTTAATTGTAACTTGGATACGAGCTCATACCAATGTTCCTGTTAATGTTGAACTGTGGGAAAAATTTCTGACTGTGTTAACATCACTAACGTATCGGGATGAGCTTATCATTGAATGGGATAAAACAATACAAACATTGACGAGGGTATTTTCGCGCTATGTATATTCATTAAATTTGCAAGATTTACCTTTAGATCGTTTGGCGGAAAGCAAAGGTAAACGGCGACGTATAGGTATGTGGCAGCAATCATCCTCTGGTAACAATAGATCAGGATGTAAGGATAAAGAGTTTAGGGATCATACCCAATTGGAAAGAATTTCTACTGGTAGTAATTCGGAAGATGTTACGCGTTCTGGTGCTCATAAGATGGTTAGTGGAGGAAATGCCCAGCATAATAGTCGACCTTCATCCAATCAGGGTGTCCATCTTCCTATGACACCAATTTTAAATCGTAGCTACAGTGAGGGAAGCTTAGCTTCAGTTGCGCGTACTTCACACATTCGTCGAAGACATCGTCCAAAGACTCCGACAAACACGGCTCCCAATTTACCTTCCAGTGTCGAACATTCTCTGAATTTGATACTAGCACATCCTTCAAGTGGTAGTGAAGAACTTGAAAAAGTAGATCTATATTCTAAAAGTGGAGCGAGTGACATGCGCAGAGCTTTGTCACTAGAATCATTGGCAACTTTACGAAAACAACGCAAAGGTCGAAAAAAACGGCGTCCTACCAACGGAGATTGTGAAGATGAAGTAGACGGTCTTGATGGGAATGATATTGAAACGGGTGACGAAGATTCGCGCAGTCCTTCCCCAACAGCTAGCAGCGGTATAGAAGGGAGCTCCATTAAAGATGCTCAAATTCAGATAGATGTTTTAGCTGTGGACAGCGGTGGAAGTTTGGGTGAAAGTGAAATAAACTCTGGTATTTTCACGTCTGAGCGACGATCCATCATTTTGGGTGGTACTGCCACAGGTTGGTTACCCGATTCGACTGCTATAATGTGGAAACGTATGTTAGGTGCGTTGGGTGATGTCAATCAGATACCAAAATCCGAATTACATGCTCAAGTATTCAAACATTTATTTGATATGACTTTAAATTTGATTCGCATCAAACAAAATCTGGGCGTTTCGTCGGACAATCAAAGTACACCTTCACCTCCCAATGTGGTCCCGCCTATCGGTATAGTCGCCCCCTGGTGTTATGGAGCTTTAACGCTTGATAAGAGTTTTAAACGGGGCAAGTTGTGGGCTTTGCAGCTTCTTTGTACATTAGCAGTTAATGGGGCGGTTACGGGATTGCAACATTTGGCTTTATTTTACCACGCATTACATCGCGTTCTAACTGGTGAAGATCGAGAATTAATGTATGCTGTTTTGAAACATTTGGAGGGTCCACGATTTCTTAGCTTGCTTATGCCTGGTCATACTATTTTACTCTTGGACATCATCCATTCATCAGCGATATTATTGACTTCCTTAGAGGCGAATCGTACGACACCCCGAGCTGAGGTTGCGGCATTATTAGGGGCGCTCCTATGTTATCCATCATCGTTATTGCCCCGACCCCTTTTACAACCCTCGTCACAAGTCTTTGAACTGATGGAATGTCCGGACTTACAAGATCACATTCTTAATATAATGTTGAGGTGTGCACGAAGAGAACCTTCCGCTAAAGCGCGCTGCATTGCTCTGTCTCAGTTAAGTCAATGGATTCTTTTGAAGCTATCACAGCCTATGCACGAGAACAGAAATGCATTTCAACAACCCGTACCTCATCCCAAAGGAGTTCAGCTTAAAGGTGAAGAAAATCAACAACAAAGTTTTAATCCACGCATCAAAGAAGTGCTTCAGGTTCTATTGCAAGCTCTTCAATTCAAGCACCGCACAATTGCTATGGCAGCTGTCGATTCACTGAAGCTATGTGCGCAACGTGGCACTGCTCTGTCTAGTATTGAACGTTTACCTCAATTAATTATAACGGCTATTTGTAAAGCTTTGGAAATACAAAATGTAACGAATCCAAGGGACTCCGACAAGGTTATACTCACTGCCTTAATGCTTTGTTTGGGGGAGTTTTGTATGATTTTTCCCATGTCCATAATGTTAGAAGCTCTGAATGAAAATGGAGATACTTTAGTTTTAATGGTTCTGAGAGTTCTATTGCAGATCGCTTCAGGTACTCCGAAGCATGAACGTGTAAAACTAACAGCGGATGATGATTTTGATATGCACATTGCAAATGATGACCTACAGGTCGATGGAAAATTGCCCGAAGCTAATTATCAAACTTCAGAAACCATACAGGTTTGTATAACAGCTATTCGATTGTGTGCCAAAGCAGTCACTATGCATTTAGTTACACATTTGGGTCATTTTCCAATGGGCATAGGAGCAGCTCGCTTAAGCTCCTTAGTTGAGGAGCAAGATGACGTTAATAATGCATTAAACAATTCGGGACCGAATAACCACAGTTCGGGAAATAGTGTAGAATTGCGTAGAGAATCTGTTGAATTGCCTTCGGTACTATATGCTCAAAATATTCAGTTATTTATGTTAAGTCCGGGTTTGGTAGCTAGTTTCATCGAATTACCGACTCTTAAGTTGCCTGGAGGTGGTATAACCGCTGGTTTAGTAACGGCAGAGAAACAAGTGCGTGTTTTATTAAGAGATTTAAATGGAAAAGCTTGTTGGGATGCTTCTATACTGTACAGCGAACCCAAAGAAGAATGCACCAAGTTAGAGGAGTCAAATGTAACATCTTCGGGTTGTTGCGGTTTAAGCCCAGGTCATGGCGTTCGGACGCAACAAGTGCAACCAATGGATTCTCTTATGTTTTCTAGGCAAGGTATGGAAATACTAGTACCTAGGCATACCCTAAGACATCGGCCTTTGGGAGAACTGCCCATAGCCAAAGACATGGCTCCGGACTTGGACCAACTAGATGATGTAAGTTATATACAATTTCAATTTGTTTAAAAGGAAATACTATTTCCCTTGTTTCATCTATAGCTCTTGGCTTATATAGGACACACCAGTCCCGAGTGCTTGCCCTATGCTATGGCTCAAATGAATGTTCCAGGTCCAACTCCCTTAGGTACCACTGCTGAAGCTCAGGCTATTTCGGTAATACTAAACCAGAGAGCTATAGAGCAAGAATTTGTAGTTAACCTTAACAAGCAAGTTCTTCAAAAACCTCCTTCTGAGAGTACTGCACCTTGCCTAGAACCCCGTTCTCTACCTTCTGTTCATGAACCGATATCTCATAATTCTTATGAATCTTATCACACATCTAGTTTGATGGGAAGAAATGACGTACCTTTTCAGTACTGCCGCCTTCTATTTTCTCACTTGGGTTTGGCCGGTTGGGAGCGACGTTCACGAACTCACTTGTTGCAACGTTCTGAGAAATTATTGCGCGAATTGCGCAACGTGGATTTGCAAAAATGTCGTGAGACGCATAAAATGGCCGTTATATATGTGGCAGCGGGTCAAGAGGATAAGAGTAGTATATTAAGGAACGCTAGCGGCACAACTCAATATGAAATGTTTGTCTCCGCCTTGGGTTGGGAAATTGATTTGGAAACGCACAATGGTTTCTTGGGTGGTTTACCACGACAAGGGTGTGGTGCTACTGCGCCTTATTATGCTACACCCTTCTTGGAAGTTATTTATCACGTAGCTACACGCATGCCCTCCGATTCTTCGGAGGCAATTCTTCTGAAGACCCGACATTTAGGCAATGATGAAGTACATATTGTGTGGAGCGAGCATTCGCGAGATTATAGGCGTGACATTTTGCCCACGGAATTCTGCGATGTCTTGATAGTGGTGTACCCTCTGAAAAATGGCTTGTTTCGGGTAACCGTGAATCGTAAACCAGAGGTGCCGTGGTTTGGTCCATTAGCAAATGAAAGTGTGGTAAGCGGTGCTTGTCTGGCCGAGTTGATACGAGCCACAGCAATTAATGCCAGTCGGGCGAAACGTTTCGCTTTGCCTTTGTACCAGCAATAGTAAGCGATTCTTAGTAGAGTTGGGTGAAATTGTATAAGTTGATAAATTTTTGTATATTTTTCTTATTGCATAGTTATGAAGAGCGCAATCGTTCCTTGGATAGTGTTTCTTCACGATACAAGGAAAGTACAACATTTGAGGATTTCGCTAATCGCATCTATAATCCTATGCCACTTAGCACTTACGTAAATTTAAGAGACAGTGGTAACAATGCTCCATTGGCAGCTGCTTTAATTGATTCTCATCAGCGCTCTTCAGTAAAAGGTTAGTTTGTGTGCAGAATGTAAGCAATAACTTTTATTTATTTATATTTATTTATAGGTTGGGTTCAAGCGGCCATTGATTCTAACCTCCTGAAAGAAATACCCCTTGGCTTACCTACAACTGCAACAGTTACAGATGCATCATCTTCAGCATCACCACGTGGTGCGCGTAAGTTGGGTTCCACGTTCAAGAGTGCATCCAAACGTAATGTTTTACAGGCAGCTTCACACACCACACCACCGGAAAGTCCAACATTACCTTTACGAAAATTCAAATAATATTTAGTGTTCTCCAGTTGGGAAGGCAATTAATATAATGCTACTGTAGCGTCAGCCAAAATGGCATTTTGCTGTCGCTCTCAGAGAACTTCATAGAGAGACAAAAACAAGTATTAACATATAGTGCGTCCTATGTTATTAGGTCTTGGGAAAAAGTAGAGATTCCAGAGGGTGTAAGCGGTACGCATTTCATGATAATCACATTAGATTTTAGTTAGAATAAGTCAACGAAGCGCATTTTAAATGCTGGCATTTCACATGAAACAATTTTTTGTCTTCTTAAATTAAAGTCTAAAGTATTTACTTATCACTAATTTATCAACGATTCAACATCATACTTAATTTATTCACTTATTTATTAATATGGATTTACCCTTTTTTTTATTGATTTTGTCATAGGTGTTTATTTATAATTTAATTGAAATTGGAATTAAAAGTTGAAGAAGACATTTAAAAAAGCACAAAATGTAAAAGGGCATAACACCGATTGTAAATGTGTTATTTTGTTCTTATTAAAAGTTGAAGTTATTTATTTTTAACATTCTAAAAATGAATTTTTTATTTTTTATTTTTCATTCTCTTTTCAAATATTCAATCTAAATAAAAAACTCTTAACTCACGTCCGTTCATACTTATAGTATTGAAAAAAAAAATCCTTTTCCAATTTAGCTAATAAGTTAAATATTTATTGAAAGTTCAATTTTTCGATCTTCTGCATTCTTTGCAAAAGGCATAACTGGAAATATAATAAAAAAAAAATTAATAAAAAACAAACAAACAGCAAAAGCTTGACTTTACACACGCTTAAGAAATCAAAAATATTTTTATAAAACTTTATATTATTCCTTTAAAATTAAAATTTCTCTTGGAAACTTTTACACGTTACGAATTTTTCAAATTAAAGCTCTCCATTTTGTTAACGTTTTCTCTGTAAGTTCAACAGTTGTGGTTAAATTTTATATCATAATGTATACAATTTAATAAATAAATGTATTAATAAAACAAAAATATTAAAATTAATGAATTAAATTTTTTTGCTAAAACAAAGTGTTGCATTGTATTAACTCTTGTTCACCAGATTCACAAAATCAATGTTAATTTAAAAGCAAATAAATACTTAATTTAAAGATAATATGAAATGAAGAAGTCTTCTTTTATTTTTATAAATATTCTTCAAGTCTTTCCCAAAATATTCCTTAAACAGGAGAAGCTTATCTTTTACATATTTGGCTGTTTATATTCCACACGTTATGCTATAAGACTCTGTCAGTCTCTGAGGCAAAAGTTAAAATTAGATAGTGGTACTCACCTACAATAAATTGTTCATATTCAGCTGAATTAATTGTTAAATTTTTAATTTTCAGTTTTCTTATAACTGTTTTTCTTTGGGTGCATATTAAATTTATTATTCCCCTTGCAGTACTCAAAAAATCGATATCAAAAATGTACTTTCATATAGTCGTCATAATCATACTAAATTTTTTCGGGCGAAAAGAGTCTCTCACAAATAAGAATAAAGGTACAAGTTAAAATTTTAGTATATTTACTAGATATGTATATATGTAGTACTGGAAGGTTAAGAAAATATAAGAAGAAAGCGTAATTGTAGATATGCCACGCCCCAAAATTGCACATGAATGAGAGAGGATCTCAAATGTTGTCTAAACTTATCATAGATTATATTTTTTTTACCAACAAACTTTGTACTACAAAGCCAAACAATCCTCGTATACTAAAAAATTATGAATACATATGCCTACATATATGACGTTATATATAAAACATATGTAGTAGTAGTTGCTAAATAATTGTTGGGTTGGGCTTTTAGGTCATTGAACTTGAGTTTAAAATTTAAAGGGATAAATTTAGAAATAACAATATAGCTGAAAAAGGCACATATAAACCCATAGAAAGTGTATGCGTATGCGTTAAGTTAAATAATCGATTTTATGTGTTGACTGTATATAATAAAGCAAGAAAATAATTTACAATAGTGCAAGAAACATTAAGGATATATCCTTCAAGTTATATCCTTTTTCTGTTCTGCAGTGGTATAGTCAATGAGATTGCATACATACATAAACGTAAAAATACTTTTTACATTCCTTGTATTACTATGAAAATACTGTAGATTCCTTTGTGCTGGCATACCGTACGTGTCTATTTGTTGAATTTTCGTTATAGTTATTTGTGGTTGTTGTTGTTGTTGTTGGGTGCATGGCTGACGCCATCATCTCACACATTTTACTACAAATCAAAATATCTACAACATGCGTGTATGTATGTATGTGTATGTCTATTATTCATGCAGTTTAGTAGCAAGGAAAAAGGAAAAAAACCGTTTAGTGTGTTCCAAAAACAAGAGCGCCAACTTGAAAAGTTTCTATGACACCATGTCTGGTCTGGACATTGAGTGTGTTAGTTAGTTTTTAACGAATGCTCTTACAGTGTTAACGCTTTATTTTATTCTCTCAACATAGTGGAAAAGAGATAATATAATAAATTGTATAAATTATATAAAATTTCAAACGTTATGAAAATTTAAATCAATTAGAAAAGTGGTGCCATAGAAACCTTAAGAAGAGAATATTTACCGATTAAATTAGTTAAAGTGTTAATTAATAAATCCAGTTATTTATTGAATAAGTACAAATCAACAGCCATGCATGCTTGCGGTCGCACTAAATATTCACAAAAAGGTTTTAAAATGTTGAGCAAGGAGGCTCAAAACAGTTTACATGTGTATGAGTGTAAGTAGAAATGTGAACAGTTGTGTGAGACCATGGGTTCACTTTATCACATTTAGAAAGAAGCGTAAAAAACAATTGTGTATCGTATCGTATATCAACATGATTTCTGAATCGATTTAGCTATATATGTACATATAAATATTTTACTTGTTGTATTTTTCATTGTTGTTGGTTTTAATGAAATCATTCTTATTTAGTTCTCTTATTATAAGCATTCCTTAGTATAGGTACATATATATAGTTTTATTGTCGGTGGTCTGTTCAGTACTGAAATACTATTTTTATGTCTTTGTTATTTGCTTTTTCTTCCTATTTCTTCCTGAAAATTAATGCGGGGATTACATGCAACATGATATATGTGGAACTTAATGAACTCTCTTTTGACATTGTATTGTAGAACACAGAATATCTGACAGATATATTTATTTAATGAAGTGTGTAACATCTAAATAATACTATATTTTGAATAGTTTGTATTTTATACGTAAGTTGAGGAGTTCATGTGAATCGAAAACCATCATTTGATACCTTAGAATATATATATATGTTAATACGAGTTCAAATATTAATGACTATGGATGACATAACACCCTGTACATGTATGTATATTAAATTGAAGTAGACCATAAACATTCAATATTTTTTCAACATTTGCTTCGATTACCTCATGCTAGGTTAGAAGTAATATAAATAAATGTGTACAATGTTTAGTTAAGGAAATATTTTTAAATAATGTCTTAAATTTACGTTTCTGTATAGTTTATCGCATTATTTGTTTTTGTATATTTCATTGACATATACAGGTATTCTCTTTGGCCTCACATAATTATTAATTTATTGCTATGAGTATTGAATGGAAATAAATTGTAGAAAAGGTAATAAATATTGAGTGCGGAAAGCGTTTACGATGGATTTACTGCATCACATATTGCAAATATTTTTGTTCGATACCCAAAAAATCATTAAAATTTTGCACAAATTAGAAAATGAAAAATATATTACTCATACGCAATGTATAGTATATACCTAGGTGTATATGTGTACCCAAATAATTACCACATTCATTATTAATATGGCCCCCTTAGAGTTGTTTGTGTTTATGTGTGTATACTCACAAAGTTTTATTTTTAGCCTAAACTATTGCATAAGCTGGAGTGCTTGTCTGAAATTTCCATAAATAATTGCTCCCTCGACAAAATAATACCCACTGAGAATATAAGTCTCACTTACATGATGACAAATGAGTTAGTAATGTATGTGGAATTGAAAGCTGATGCAATTTATGTTCTGAAGACTGAAAAGTCGCACTTCGAATGTGAGATTATGGGCTTTTCGCTTCAATTTTTATACACCTTCTGTTTTAGTGTATACAAGTTCTTTATTCTATACATAATTCACTAATCAGACTTATCTACGTAATTCTATTTTATTATTATTTTTGATGATGTTCACTTTTTAAAGTGAACAACTTACTATCATTTTTTATACGCTCCCATTTAAAGCTGTTTATTTATGCAGTAATGTAAACAAAAATAGTATAATTGTTGTGATGAGAACAAATAAGAGATAGCTTGTGAGTGGAAGAGTTACGCAGTGTTGAGAAGAAAAACAAAAGTAAATACAAATCATAAGCAAACAGCAGAGACTTCAATACATATATTTAATATATCTATATATAAATATATATATTTAGAAGTCTCTGCAAACAGTTTATGCTGACTTTCAATACAAATTAGTTGCAATTTGTTGCTCTCGTTGATAAGTTTGCGTAACAGTAATTTGTTTACCGTATAATAATAAGAGAAAAGTTTCTTGGAGACTAATATATTTATTTATTATATAAATATTAAACAAAATATTGTTATATAAAAAAACTGAAATTTGATTTTATTAAAGTTTTGTTATTGCTTGTGACTGGTGTGTTTTACTTGTATGAATAAACAAATGGATGAAAATTGATGGAATAGCAACAACTATTTATTATTATTGCAAATGTATTTTTATTTTGGTAGGGTGTGTTTATTGTTTTTTTTTAGTAATTTTGCTTACAAGAAGCAAGCAACTGTGCTTGAAGGAACCTTGTGCGTGCACACAATCAGTATCATTAGATTTTTATTGCAAAAGCGTTTATAAAAACCTGTTAAAATTTAACAAAAACTATAAAACCGAGACGTTAAGATAGAAATATTGTTACAAATTCTATCAGTGAAATTCCATTGATTAGTGAATAAAACAAAACAGCTTTCATCATCACCGGCTACATATCATGTCATGGCATGTTCTACGAACTGTAAAGCGAAACACTTAACCATCGGCAATATAAGACAGTGGGATTGTACGTATTTATGAGTCTTTTAATTTTGATTATAACTACCAAGGGGGTTACGTTAGGCACTTTGCAACTTTGTGTTTAATTTCTATAAAATGTCAGTTATGGCTTCTATTACGACCACTCTCCCATTCTGTACCTTACACGTACAATGGGGTTATACTAAATATGTTATTCTGTGTACAACATCTATAATAATATACACAAATTCATGTTCGCTCGGTTGTTTGTTGTTATTATGATTATTATTGCAAAAGTTGGGTATAAAATGAACGAAGCCAAATTCAGCATTCTCTTTTTTTTTTATTTAAGACCATATATGTTAACGTTACGTAGACATATACGTCAGACGAGTTGGCGAATAAGTCAATATACATTTGGTTATAAAAATATTCTCTTTACATATTCCAGATGTTGTTATATGCCTTATGATACTGATAGCTATCATTTCCATAGTATGGAGTCTATCTCTACACGTATTATTTGATGATTTTTACAATGGTTTCGTCGATATAACACTTGCATTTTCGGAACGTGACTTTAGTCAATTGAAAGAGCATGAAAGGGCTGTACTGCATTATGATTTGAAGAAAATTAATAGCACCTACCAAAAGCACTTGCCTGAGCTTATACATGATAATATTAAAACGGAGGCACTTGTAATGCCTAAACCAACTGTCACAAGTATTTGCATATTTGCATAAAATTCTGTTAATTGTTTATATTAATTAAATTAAGATAGAGTGATATTCCTATTTTATAATTTTCAGTCAATAATCCAAAATTTCAAATAAAACAATTGCAAAGCAATTCCGATATTAAACTGATGATGGATGATTATCCCAAATACGATAACATTACTGCGTCTCAGTTACAATTAATAAACGATTACTACTTTTTAACCCATAGTAAGTTTTTTACAAAATCATAATCAAATTATAGATGTAAGTAAAATTTTGATAAAATCGATTTCATGATTGCAATTCAGTGACAATTAATATACAACGCACACGCTGGAAACAATCTTTGGCGGCATATTTCATCCACAACTTTCCCTATTTATCAGAAATTATTGCCATTATATGGACAGTGTTGAGTTTTGTATTTCAATCGGGCGTTAAAAAGCAGTGGTACACAAAATTATTTTTCTTGCTTTAAGAGAATTATTTGTCACCTCTGATTTAGGGGTCTACCTAAGCCTTGGCTGATAGTAATACCCTCGATGTTGATGTTTTCGCTAATGGTAATAGCTAATCTCAGTTATATGATATTGGCTAATGGTTATCTGAACAAGGTTTGTCGAGATTTAAAATCCAAATTGAACGAGCCGGAAATTATAAGGTAAGTTAGCCTTAGTTTTATCTGAACATAATTTGAATATAAATTTAACTTTTATTGCTTAGTTGCGGTGATGCCATTTCTCTCTTGAAGCCCATTATACGACCGCATGACTTTTGTCATG
The DNA here is from genome assembly GCA_963978525.1 of Ornithomya fringillina. Lineage (NCBI taxonomy): Eukaryota > Metazoa > Arthropoda > Insecta > Diptera > Hippoboscidae > Ornithomya > Ornithomya fringillina. The sequence continues at coordinate 35,240,901 of OZ021691.1, read as the reverse complement.
ACACATACTTGCTTTTATATCATTGGTCTTATATATTAACTTTGCTATTATGGACCATTGCTTTACTACTAATGGTTCTTAGGTTTTTACTTGCCATTGATTTTCGTTTAGTGGATCTAAGATTGCCGCGTGATATCGAAAGTGATGTAACGAGGCAGGAATTTGTTGAAGTTTTAGTGAATGCATCCACTACCATGAAGCCATTTAAAGAGCAAACCAAATCAGAAGATGATTTTCAAAGTGCCAAATCACAAGTAAGCGAAGCGGCCACACCATTGTTGGATGCTTTGGTAAATACAACGCCTTTGAAAACTTGAAAAACGTTAGCGGGTGGAAGTATTATTTGATGTTGATGAACTTTATTCATATTCATATGAACATGTATTTATAAAGTGATCTCAGGTATATCGTTCGCTAAATATAATTTTGAATTTCAATTATTAATAAAACAAGCAATTTTTATTCCAACTTTTATACCTTAGGGATATTGAAATTTAATAAGCTCCATTTACAATCCAAATCGGAATTAAGTCGGCACTTCTAGTTTTTTATACAGGACTGTATTGTAAAATTTTTCCTTTTTTTTATTTTCATTATATAATTTTTTTAACTGTTTGTACTTTTTATTAAATAAATTTTAATGATTGAACATGTAGATTAAAAAACGCTTTATTTAATTTTTTTTATTGTAATACATTGCATAGGAGCTCATATTATTACACACTATATTCAATGTGCATTAGAGCACTCCACGCTGCAACTCTATGTTCATTACATGTTAAATTGTTTTTCATTAATTTTCATCGTAATGGTTTTGGTTTCCAAATAAGCATTTAGACCATCTTTACCCAATTCACGTCCCATACCAGACATTTTATAACCACCAAATGGTGTAGTCTCTAGTATAGCATCATAACAATTGACCCACACAGACCCCGCTTTAACATGTTGGGCAAAATACATGGCTTTATTAATATCATTGGTAATGATGCCTGAGGCTAAACCATATTTTGTACTGTTTGCACGCTCAATAACTTCTTCCATAGTTTTGAATTTGAAAATGCATTGTACGGGACCAAATATCTAAAAGAGAAATAAAAGTTTATTAAATAAAAATTTGTTTAATTTATTTTTCATTATTATACCTCTTCTTGAGCGATTTTCATATCATCCGTTACATCGGAGAAGACAGTTGGTTGCACAAAATACCCCACAGTACCGTGACGTTTACCACCTGCTTGCAATTTGGCTCCCTCCTCTTTGCCGCTTTCTATATAGCGTAAGATTCTCTGTAACATCTCTTCGCAAATTTGCGGTCCTTGTTGTATTGTTTTGTCGAACGGATCACCCAATTTACGTTCTTGGGCTTTTTTGGTGGCTAATTTTACAAATTCATCATAAATTTTTTCATGAACATAAGTGCGACTACCAGCACAACAATTTTGTCCATAATTAGTGAATATGGCATTATGAGCAATATCAACAGCATTGTTTACTGTAAGAATAATAGCGAGTTATAGTAAAAGTAAGATTATGATATTTTTAATATATTCTTACAATCCACATCAGGAAATACTACTAAAGGACTTTTGCCGCCCAATTCCAATGTAACACGCTTCAAATTCGTTTCAGCTGCAGCTTTCATAATAACACGGCCGACATCAACCGAACCGGTAAATGCCACCTTTTGTATATCCGGATGTCCACTAATGGCTGCACCAGCTGTTGGTCCATAACCATTAATAATATTAATGACACCGGGTGGGAAGCCGCATTGTTTAACGAGATTGGCCATATATAGAGCGGTGAGCGGTGTTTGTTCGGCAGGTTTCATTACAATGGTGCAGCCAGCTGCTAACGCAGGTCCCCACTTCCAGGCCAACATCAATAAAGGATAATTCCAGGGTATTATTTGACCCACCACACCAACTGGTTCTTTTCGTGTCATCGACATAAATTCATCGTATGGTATGGTGTCACCTAAACATTTATCCGTCCAGCCAGCATAATATTTCAACACACGAACACTATACTCGATATCCATTAAAGAATCAGCGTATAATTTGCCACTGTTTAAAGACTCCAATGAGGCCAAGTTCACCCTTTCTTCTAACATCTTATTAGCAAGTCTAGAAAAATCAATTTCAATATTTTTATTTATATAAATAAAATTAAGCTTCTTCATCACTCTAAGTGTGTATATATTACTTTATCATAAGATCGGATCGAGAAATGGGAGACATTTTACGCCATTCGGCCCTGGGTTGAAAGGCTGCTTGGGCAGCTACCACTGCTTTATCTACATCTGCCTATAATTAAAAAAAGAAGCATTTTTTTAAAACACATACACATAAGGAATAAAACGTTTATGTTTTGCTTACTTTATCACCTTCAGCAACATGAGCTACAGTATCACCATTGGTTGGATTATACGTTGGAAATGTTTTACCCGAAACAGAGTCAACAAACTCATTGTTGATAAAGAGCTACATAAAGAATAAAAAATATCACATAATCAACTATTTTTAAAAAAATAATTAATTGTTTATTAAAAGATCAGAACAAAGAAAAAAAAATTTACAACCAACACTTTATACAAAGTTTCGTGGGGGAATTGAACCCGGAATTAGAATTATATGCATGAACATACATTGCGAGAGTATTTGATACACGCCATATTGTCATGTATGAGTAATCTGTTATATTAGGACAAATAATTGACTAAAATTTATCTTAAATGCAATTCATTATCAAAATAGCAAAATTCGTTATTGAACTTGAAAAATTACTCTTTACCTTTTTAAGGAATATATGTACTTTACAATGGAGCATTTTCAGTTGAAATAAGTAACCATGTCATGGTCGCTATATAACACCCTACATGAAGCATTCCTATATCTATCCAGATTTTGAATTTGTATTGTGTGAATATGTTCCCGTTTAAATATTCACATATAACTTCGCATCATTTGGTCCAAGGACTCTAACTATTAAAAATATATCTAATCGGTTATTTCTTAGGCAGAAATCAAAAATTTACTGAATTTCAAACTGATGTTTATTGAAAAGATTTTGAAATTTTATTCTGAAGCAAATAAACATCCGCACATATTTGTTTAATTTATCAACAAAGTTATTTGATACATTGAAACTTGTTACCTTAATGTAACTTGAGGGAGGTATATAAATAAATACTTTGTGTTTGTATACTTCCTAAAATTCATTACTATTATATTTATATTATATACATTTTTAAACGCTTAGTATTGCCAATATATACAAAATACCTTTGTGAATTCCGGTTTTATTGAACGATTGGGAGCGCATTTATCCTTTGAGTCGGACATGATAAGGATTTTTTAATACTTTCTAAATGCCGGTTATTTACACGTCTATTTACTTAATCCACACCACAATTAACTGTATCATATGTTCGAGTGGTTTTTGCTTTTATACGTTTCTCTTCTCTTTGTTCTTAACTTTTAATCTTCATATATTTTATTTTATGCTTTTTATTTGATACTACAGCAAATTAAAGCTTTTTGTGTAATATAAAGACAATGTGAAATTATGAGGAAGACAAAATACAGGGTCAATCGTAATGAAATATTTAATACGGCTATGAACCACAAGATAATATTTTAAAACTCTTTTATTCTTTTTAAACCTTTGACTTGGATACACAATAAACAAATTGTAAGAGTGCTAAATTGAATATATTTATAACGTATTTTACAGTATATAGAGAATTTGCATCATTTCTATAGACTATCAACTCTCTATATACTTTTTGTAATTATCCATTCATTACAAATCAGAGTTAGTTATAAAACGATTGCCTTCAGAATGAGTGCCTCGATATGTAAGGGTAGCTAAAAAATGGATGAAAAATGTGATTATTTTAGTTTGGTTCGATTAGTTTTAAATACCTTCATGAAGATTTGTTTTTTCTTCCCTTTGATTATCGCGATTTACAAATCTTTTAAATTTAGACCATATATCATGGGAGAATAATTTCGAATGTTGAGGAGTTACATTGGGTGTAGCAGCAAGCGTTAGTGGTGAATGATCCAAAAATTTCAATTTAGGCAAAGCATTCAACAAAATTGTTCTATCAATATAAGGTAGAAAAGAATTTTTTGGAAACTTCTTAAGAATTGCTACTAACTTGTAATGCTCATAATCGTTGATAGTGTAACTCCCAAAGGGTTGTAATTGTAAACTGTCCGGGCATATGGGGTTGCCATGTAAACTTAAATAATTTAAATTGGGAAAAATTTTACGCAACAGGTCAGCCGTACCCATCAAGTCACTGAACTAGAAAGTAAACATAATTAAAGTGAATTAGTATGTGTGTGTGAGACCTCACCTCTTGTTTACTTACCTCATTTTTATTAAGCATCAACACTTGTATATTGTAGAGAGGCTGGATGAGTTGTATTATATGATTCTCACATAAACAATTATCATCCAATACAAGACATTTTAAATGGGGGAATTTATAGATCCAATCATCCAATGTAGACAAGCGATTTCCACTTAAATCTAAATATTCACAATGTGCAGCATATTGTTCAATGACATTGGCTTGTAATATTTTCAAATTACGCTGACTTAAATTTACCTGTAAAAGGGTGGGAAATTAATTGAAATTGTAAACCATTACGAAAAGAAAACAAAACAAAAACAAACAAAACAATTGTTTTTGTTAATGAATTACCGATTTTTTGTTATTAAACGTAGACTCGTCTAAAGCCATTTTTTTTTTCTTAGTACAAGTTGATTTTCTTTTTGTTTATAAATTTTGTTTTTATTTAAAATAATCATTAGTTTATCACGATATATTTTATTATTAACCGTCCCATACTACCTCTTACGTGTTTTATACATGATCTATTTTTGTTTGATTTAGTTTCATATTATCTACCAAAATGGAAAGCTTTAATTTTGTTCACTTTAAAATCTCTTTCATTGACTTGCTCTCTTTCTCACATTGATTATAAAGCTTTAAATATCCCGAACTTGTGCTTAAAGATGGCGCCACAACTTTGATAGTCAGTTTAAATTTTTAGTACCCTAGTACTAAGTACTAATTTTTAATACTCAGAAAGACTATCATATAAAACATGCATCGACCCATTTCGATTCAATTGTTAATACATATTTCTTATTTGACATTGACACTTCACACACATTCGATATATTCGACATTCACGCGCGAACTAATAACAACAGCAATTGTGGAACCAAAGGGTATAGGATATATTTTGTTCTCTAATTTAATGCTTTTTACTTGATTTACTTGTTAATTTTAATTTTTAATATGAATTTATAATTTTATGATAATTTATTGAACGAATATTTCAATTGTAGTTTTGAGACAAATAGAGAATAATTTATACACATACATATGTTGAGTGTAATACTAAATTAATCAAATAATGAAAGATGTGTGAATGACCCTAGTGCAACATTTCAACATTCTTGCAAATATGACGTCACTACTACAACCAATTGTTGATACTTGCTCTCTTCAATGTCACCATTAATCACGTAGTGTATTATTTACCAAAAAGCAGAATAAAGAAAAAGGAAATCAAATAATACAAACACATGAAGCTGCGTAAAAAATGGCGCCAAAAAATCAAGAGTATGCGCATTAAAAAAAAATGTTGCAGCAACATTATCCTTCTACGAATTATTTCAGTTGGCAAAAAAGAACACGTGTAAAAAACATATGACACAATAATAACAATTTAACGCAACATACAAATATATGAAGCAATCTGTTGTATATATGTAAATATTTTCAATCGGCCAATTGTTTGATTCAGTATGAATTTCGGCGGCTTTTAGAACGGATGTGCAAATAAGATTATCGGAACAAATATCATTTATACGCCTACGTAAAGCTGTCTCACGTGATGCGTATGTAAAAAGTTCTACGGTACTCATTCGCTTCGTTGTCTCGTGTTACAAATGATCTACTCCTTGTGCATGGAAGTAAAGTTTTATCAAAAATGTCAACCTCTGAAGACGCTGTCAAGTAATAGAATGTTTAATTGAATTTTTGTTTGCATTGTAGAGCTGAATATTTAACAAAGTGACAATATGTTAAAACAGTATCAAGTGGAAAGAGTTTTTTACTTTATATAGAATTATAAATTAAATTTACTGTACTTGACATGAGTGAGATTCTATTTTTATAAGAAATAAATTATCCTAAAATATAAAGATTGAAATAAATATTTGATTGAATTGAATTACCCAGTGAAAAAATGGTGTAATAAAAGGTAAAAATAATAAAGTTATATAGTTTAAAACATAAAAAGGTGCAATGTTATGACAAACTTTAATGTAAATATTAATGAATTTTTATATTCTCCTTACGTCATATCGTCACAACAATAAAATTCTCTGGTAGGTATTAAAAAATGGACATAAATATTGATTGCAGTTGATGTTTCAATAATATTAAAAAAGTCACATATTCTGCTAAAATTTGAATTAAAAACAAGTGAAGAAGTTATGAGTCGATCAAGCACGCCAATTAAAACCTTACACCACAAATTATACTACAATTATTATCAGTAAACGCATCAATTTTATTAAATGGAAAGAGGTTCTAAAAATGGCACGATGGGGTTCAAATTTGGCACATTCAATTATATATCTAATTAACTCGTTTTCACCAAATTTTGTCAAAAAGTATTATGAATTGAAATGTTTTACAATATCAATGGAAAGAGGTTTTAAAAATGGTACGAATTAGTTTCAAAAATGTTCTTCTGTGGGCCTACACAAGTCCTTGTATTTAGCTTGTGTACAAATTTACATAGACAGACGGATGGACATGGTTAGATTGATTACAATTTTAATTCTGAATCCATCGAAATACCCTTTGCCACAAGTGGTGTAGTGTATAATTAGATCTAAAAGATAAAAACTGATTTCATATTTAGACTCACCTCTGGTAATAATATTGAGAAATACTAAAAAAGCGGTTCTAAACATTTTGGTACTAAAATAAGTTTTGCTTTAGGTTGTTGATTGACTATAACAGTTGTTAATTTGTTACCTATAAGATGGGCTTACAGTTCGTTATTCAAGATAACTTTCGTAATACACTTAACACTGATTTGTTATGAAACTAAATGTAAATTTGATTTACACCAAATTGTGAGTGTAACCTTAAGCAAATGTCGTGTAACAAAAACATAAACAAGAAAAATTTATATACACACAGGGTGTGATAAAAAATACAAATACAATAATTTCGTTTACATATTACAAGGAGGAAAGTTAAATTGAATTTACTTCTGTCCACGCGTCCACCTACTAAAACATTAAATCCAAATTATATTATGGTTGGCTGATGACTAAGTTGTGATTTTTTAGTTTAAACTTCCTTTTTTCATACAGTTCTCTGTATCCTTGAGTGTTCAACATTTACATATTTGGAGTTTTATATACAATACTTAAGAGTAAAGTTTTGGTGACGGAAACTTTTCCAAACTAACGGGATTTTAACATAGTTTTCAACGCATAGTGCTTATGTCATAGTAATATGTAAATAATTTTGTCAAAAGCTTTAAAGTATCTGCAGTAGTTTTTGAGGAATGGGAATGCTTATATATGCAACAAGGAGTGTAAGAAAGTTGAGGAAAAATGTTACAAAGAAAAAATGCTTTTAAAATAATAAATTAACTGAATGAAAAAACACAACTTTCTGACATAATGATGTTAAGAAAAATGCTGTCACATAAATTTGTTGCATTATATACAGAATTTAGGTGTACGTAATACTTTAGTTATCAATTGGGATAAATGTAAAAACTATTTTGCATTAGTATATACTCACTTTCTTACAGTTGTAAAATAATCTTGGGTAGTTGAGTAAATCTACCATTAACATAAACGGCAGATTATTTAATTAATTTATTCGAGAGAGTGTCATATATGAAGAGATATGAACTAGCAAGGTAAGGTATTACACACATCTATAAATACCTAAAACATAATAATTAAGTTATGGTCCAAATGTGTAAGTGCATTAAATCATGACTTGAAAACTATAACATACTTTTGGGCGTATGCTTAAGAGCACTGAAATTTATATGAACATAGTAAAATGTAAATATCATAGAAATATAAACTAAGAAGAGTGCACATGAAGCTCATTTGGCTTTTACTTGTTATAACTATAACTAAACTACTATTGCGTACACTAATTATAGAAACTTTTTATTTGTCAAGTTTGTATTTTTTAAATTCCTACACTATCTAAATAGTAAAACTTTTTTTAAAAACATTTCATTTCTCAAAACAGTGTTAAAAACATATATGATATATTCTTATGTACCTCTTCACACCAGCTGATAACGTTATAACAAATGTATATACGCCAGTATGGGTGCATACATACATAACAATACCTTAATTTATGTAGTGTAGAGAGAGGTTTCTATTCAACAATTGTACTGTTGGCTGTTGAATACATAACAATTAAAAATGGAAAATTTCAAAGGGAATACGCAACTATACTGTAAAACAATTAGTTTGTACAAGATAATGCAAAAATATTTTTTATTCTTTTTTGTGCGTAAGTGCATAATGTAAAAGTATCTCATACCACAGAGAGAAGTGTTCTTAGTGTTATGCCTTAGAAGTTGAAAAAAGAATCCTATGTCACTTCATAATTTAAGATAATTTTAATTAATAAAATACATATGTGTGTATGCATGCAACAACTAAAACGTATTTATTTGCCATGTTGGATAGTGTGGTTTTGAGCAGGAGAAAAGGAGAAAATAATGAAAAAAAAAATAACTTTTGCCATAACATGCAATTAAGTTTATAGAGTGTAAATGTCACTCGAATGGCTTTAATGTTGTGCATGCTTGTTCTGTGCGGTTTTAATTTTGCTGTTTTTTTCTTTACCACGCTTTGTGTCATATAGTAATTAAATATAAACCTGTAACGCAAAGCCAAGGACATCCATTCATAATGATTTGAAATATTTATTGGTCTATAATAACTGTAAAAAATATCACATACTTTTTGAATCTTTCCGTTTACATAACACAATTCTTTGCTTATATGTTAAAAAATTGCATATAATAATGTGTTATGGTATGAAAAACATTTTCATTAAGATTAATAAAGAAAAACTATTAAACCAATGAATTTTCACCTGCACCACGTTAACTTAACACTCCAAAAGGCGATGTTTCCCGAACAGGTACTAAATATTCACCATTAATGCTTTTAAGTGCATTATTTTTGGAACCCATGCGAACATTCGTATAGCTTGAAGCACAACTGAGGGAAACTGCTTCCTCATAATTGTCACATTTGAGGGAAGCAAAATTATCCCTTTCGATTGCTTCCACATAATAGGAAACGGCGCGACTATGTGCACAGGAACCTGTTAAATCTAATCCGCAACCCGGTTGACTTTTACTACCGTTTGGATAAAAAGCACCGGTGCCGATCGGTTTAAGAAAACCTAATTTACCACCATTTGTATGGATAGATTCTACATAATGGGCATCCGAACTAGATAAACGGCTTTCTGGTTTGCTGTAGTTGTATAAAGGCAAGGCCGGGTCTAAACCATAAATAACATGAACTTTACCGCTCTGTATATATTTACCAGCATAGCCAGCGATATGTGCCCCCAGACTGTGGCCAATAAGTTCTACTGTGGTTAATTTTATGTGATAAGTTTGTACCAAAAAATCGATTAGGGCGGCGATTTTTCTGCCTACACCCGGTACTGCCAACACAGAAGAAGCATACTCTATAGAACGAGCACGTGACCACTCTACGCCAATCATATTACAATCTTCATGTTCTAACCATGCTTTGCGTACGCCTTTATTTATATAATCCTGTATGTTGGAAGTCCAACCATGTATTGTGAACCGTGTAGGCTTTTTTGGGTTAAAGTAAGACTCTTCTATAGAGGCCGTGGTGGCGACGATTTTTTGACCTTTATCAGGATTCGATTTGGTGTATAAGAAAAAGCGTACAGGATTTGTAGTAACTCGACGTTTTTCTAGTAATTGGTTCACATAAATATCGGCTTCTTTCAAACTCATCCATTCAAATGAACCATTCACCCGTGGTATATACCAACCATTTAAGCCATTCTGATGTTGGTCTTCCGGTATCGGTGTACCAAAAACTATAAAAAAATCAGCAAAAATTTGAGAATTAAAGATCCGTAATTATTGATTACACTTAAGCTCTTTTTACCCGCTGCTATATAAATAGCTAAAAAGGCGAAAAATTTCATGTTTAGAACTAATAGTTTGGTGCAGTTTGTTCGGTTCTTATATACCACGGCTTTCTTTTGTTTTTAATAGTAACACATTTCAACAAACGTGATAATAATACAATAAATGATAAGATCAAATGCTTATTGTAAAACTACTTCTTGAGTAGTAAGTATTGCTTCATATGAAACCATTTCGTGGGATGTAATAAATGACATTATGAAACCAATGATTTTAACATTGCGGATTTTCTAAAGGCGATCGTTGACACGATCGTCAAAGAATATGTGTTTTCCTTTTTTTTCTCTATAGCCTTTAAAGTAAAATTAAAAAATCACCTTCAACAAAAATAATTTATTGTAAAGTACTGTAAATATTAATGAAACTGATTTAAAATCTGCGTTGGCTGTTATCTTTTGCTTAAATTTTATATGACCTTAATCTAGTTGGTTAATTTAAGTGCGCTATATAAAAACAAATCTTGTCCTGTTGTGTTCATAACAAAATGATTTGATTTGAAAATGGCGTAAGTAAATTTTCCGAAGAAATCTATTTATTTTGATTTATAACAAACTATTGCTTCATATTTTTTTAAATTTTGATCCCTATCTTCGATCGCGGAAGCTACTTCTAATTTTAACCGTTCACATATATACGATAATACGAATATAAAACAAACAAAGATAGAAAAGTTTTGAAATTGCACCACTCCGTAGTAATTGAAATCTTTTGATTTGTAAATAAAAGTTACTGTCGATCAATTCCGATCATTTAATACCTTACGTCACTTAACTATTCTAACTAACTAACTATTCGTTAATCTTCAATTCAATCTTAACTACTCTTCAAGCAACTTTGCCAAAAAAATATTTAAAATCGTGATTTTTTACGAAAGACTTCCATTATAATGGGAACTTATATGGGGAGGGGTGTCGAGAGCACAAAAGAATAGTAAAGTAGCACGAGAGTTGGAAGTGCTTATATTCCCGAGCACGTAGAATTTATAGTATTTTGTCTCGACGGTAGTCATATGACGGTATTGCAGAGGGATTATGAAGAAAGTTAACTTGGTGTTAATTGTCTAAATGCTTACGTAAATATAGTAGCAGCTTTATTCTATGCATTATTCCGCAGTTATATATTTTTACGTATTTACGGACATTGCAAAAATTCGTTATCTTATATGTCCCATTGCATTATTAAGATTAAGCGTCTATGCTGAAACTGTTTTGCCAAAACTAATAAAACTAATTCTCTTATTGATTAAATATATATGTATTTGTTTTAATATTTGTACATTATACGCTTACTTATGTACATAATGTATACTAATATGGTTCTATTGGACCTGTACCATAAGGTGGGTTCGCGTTAACGGGTGTATAATAAACACCAGTTACATTTTTAAACACATTAGTAATATCTCCCATGCGATTTCTACTAATTGTCGAACAATTTCTAAATATCGCACTTATATAATTTTCACATTCAAAGGAATAAAAATTATTCCATTTAACAGCTTCAATGTGATAATCCACAGATCGTTGGTGAGAGCAAAATCCAACGGTGTCTGTAAGACAATCTGGTTGTTTTATACCGCCATTTATATAAAAGGTGGCTTGACACAGAGGCTTCACAGAACCCAATCGACCGGCTGCTGTTGTAACACATTCTGTATAAAATGCATCATCTTTCTTTAAAAATCCTTCCGTATTGGGAAAAGTTATCAAAGGATTGCCAGCATCTAATGCGAAAATGGCTAAAACTTTGCCTGTAGTAAGGTAACGACTTGCAAAACCAGCTACATGTGCTCCTAAACTGTGTCCTACAAAAATAACTTGATCGAGGTTAATTTTGTAAGCAATGACCAAATAGTCTACAAATGATGCTATCCGTTTAGCTACTTGGGGCTGAGACCTTATAGAATAAAGCACATCTAGGGAACGAGCGGAAGGCCAATCCACAGCAATTGTATTACAATCTAAAACTTCAAGCCAAGCATCATGTTCACCATGATTGATGGCGGAATTTTTACTCTGAGTATATCCATGTATAGTGAATATAGAGGGTTTGTTGGGGTCAAAATACGAGACGTTTATAGATGTCTCCTTGATTTCCTGAAAGACGTTTCGATTCTTTCTCGTATGTAAATGAAACGTTATTTTCTCTACGTCAATGGTATTAGATGGCAGCGCCTCTGACTCTGTCAGTTGTTTATCAACTTCGGCAGAGTTTTCCCATAACAGAGATTCACTTATTGGAGGTACACTCAATGCTTCTGTCAGCTGCCTTTCAGGTTTATTGCGTTTTAATAGTATTGGAGAGGCGTTCTCTATTTTAGTATTTCTATTATCTTCTACTAAAATTTCTTCAGATTTAACTAAAGTTTTTATAAAAAAGTGCGTTAGCAACTTTAAACATATTGCGATTTTTCAGAGCCTTTTTACCTGCATGTAAGATGAAGACAGCAACAATCCACCACAGCCGCATGATTTTATAATGATGTAAATATTATTTTTATAAATTTTGCTTTTATACTTTTTTTTCAATAATTTTTACTAGAATCCCTTGAATGTTACATGATAATTAGAGTTACTTACTTACCAGCAGTTTATGGTGTTTATTTGTAGATAAACTTGGACTAAGTGAGTTTAGATAAAACAATATATATATATTTGGTTAAGATAACATCTTGTACACCCTTCATTTTGTGACATATTCTAAGCAGTATCGAAAAAGTGCTTCATTTTATTTGATAAAACACGTGTATTGTTCTGAAGAAAGAGAACCAACACTTGAGTTTCTGATTTAAACAACTAAATAACCTTAAACAACCTTACCTTACAAATGATCTTTTAGTAGAGGCTTATAAAATACAGTCAAATAATATAACTAAGTTTTCTACTAAGTACGGCTTGTTTGAACTTAAATTATGTTATTAGTTGTTATTGCCATCGCTTATTAATAAATATATTCCATTGTTATCTTTTTATTCTTTTTGCATTATAATAGTGGTACGCTAAGTTTGTTGTTCCATTTGCATTAAAGCATTCCAATATTGTTGATTCTCCGGGAGGATAGAAAAATTTTATTATGTTATTTATTAATTCGATTATTATTATTTGGGGCACACTTGAAGGAAAATTATGTTATAATTAAACAAATGTAAAATTACTCGCTTATAAGAGGTTATGATTGAAGTAATAAAGCTTACACACTATCGTAGAAAGTAAAAACTTCCTAATGCAATTTGCCATAAGGTCTTTTCTTATTAATAGGTACAAAATATTCACCATATACCCGAACAACATTAGAAATATTACCCATACGAACTGTACCATAGGTGGCACCACACTTTTGATTTATAGCTGTCCGGTAATCTTCACATTTAACACTAACGAAACTATCTCTCTCTATTGCCTCTACGTAATAGTGCATAGCGCGGCAATGAGAACATATACCGATAATATCAATGCCACAATTGGGCTGAAAGACGCCCCCATTGGGATAGAAAGCAGCTTTGCCAATTGGTTTGGTAAAACCTAAACGTTTAGCCCCCGTATGTATGGACTCGACGTAGACAGCATCGGTACTATTTAAACGACTTTCCGGGCGGCTATAGCTGAATAAAGGTTGGGCAGGATCTAAGCCAACGATAACTTGAGGTTTACCAGATGTCATAAATTTGCTAGCATAACCGGCTATATGGGCACCTAAACTATGACCAATTATATGTAAATCGGTCAGTGTCATATTGTATTCCGTAACAAGAAAATCAATCAGATGCGCCAACTTTCGGCCTACGCCCGGTACCGCAGCCACTGGGGAGAAATAATCCCAAATACGAGCACGGGGCCAGTCCACAGTAATTATATTATATTCTCCCCGTTTAAGCCAAGCGTCACGTACTCCATACCCAATAGCATCTTCAACAATGCCGGTAAAACCATGTATGGTAATACGAGTGGGATGGGAAGCATTAAAGTTCGAAGCATCTAAAAACTCTCTAGAAGCCTTGATAATTTGACCCTTCTTAGGGTTGGATCGTGTATACAAAACTGTATGCACGGGATTAAGATCTAAGCCACGCACCATATAACGTCTCCCTATAGTATCTCTTAGATTTTCGGCGTCCTTACGATTGTACCATTTAAAAGTTCCATTACTTAGTGGTACATACCAACCATTCTCACCGTTAATGTGATCTTCGCCTTCAATGTTGGCAAGTGTAACGGTCACTTAAAAAAACACACACAAATTTTATTGCAATTAATGGAAAGAACATTACAGTGTATAGGTTTTAAATGTATTATACTTACCGATCGTAACGAATATTAAGAATGTAATAAAAACTCTCATTATGAAGCACTGATTCAAAATAATCGCTTCATTGAACTTTTATATGAAATGTAAGAGTTGTAGATATAGAAATATTTGTTATGTTTGTTATGTGTATGCACACAATACATTTGATAAACTATAAGGTAAATGCTTTGTTTTTATATTCTCCGAATTAGTACAGGGGCTACACTAAGTTCGTTAAAACGATTTTTTATAAATGCGGTTTAAAAGTCGTCAAAACTTTTACGGGCATCAAGATAATGCATTTTTACATCTACACTATTCATGAAAGTGCCATGCCCAGCTTTAAAAGAAGGCGCGGCCTCAGTTTACGCATAAATTTAGAGGATATTCAAGATTTGGCTTCAACCACATATAACCGTATTACTTGTTTTATTTCTCCTTTGTTTTGTTATCACTTGCTGTAAGGAATTGCTTGACCGATAATTCATATTTTCACAATTGTGTTGGCGACAACAATACTAACGGGTTAAGTAATATAACGAGTAAAAAAGGCTATATTTGGCAGAGGTTAAATTTTGAAGTCTTTTTTAACGATTTCTTCAATTTTTTTTATTACTAACTATTTTCTAAATTTTTTATTTGATTTTCTTTGTCTCAATGTATGTACATTTACTATTACGAATGTATTACTCAGCATTCTCGTTTCGTACGATTGAAAAAGGAATTCCTGAAATGTTGAATTTTTATTTTTTAGCGATAACAAGTAAACTTTTTACATAACAAACAACAATACGTACGAGTATGATCGATATTAAAGTTGCGTACTTTATATGATAACAACCTGTAAATTATCCATACGTTAAAAGTATTTCGTTTAATAATGTAATGGTAGTAAAGTATGCAATAGGATGGTCGGACAAGTGTTTACAAAGAACATGATGCACCTTCAAGCACCACAAACTTTTGTACAAAGTAAAGTAAACACATGTTACAACAAAATCTATTACTCCATTATGTGCATTCTGTATTCTGTTATATACACAGATATATAAAATATTTTGCAAGAATGTTGAAACTCTTTAAAGACCTTCAACAGGTTTTGTAGTCACAATTAATTAAAGATTTCCAACTTTATTTAATTACATACAATCTATAATGAAATGGCCCCTTAGGACAGAATATAGAAGCAAATATAAAACCATAATTTTCCTATGAACCTGTCAAAATTGACTCCAACTTTGCAGCTGATCATCAATATAAAATTGTTAAGTTTTTGTTAGTTAGTATGCTTCTAGGATACTTCTGGCACTTGCAAACATCTGAACAAAAACAATAAACACGTTGTCATTCTAATGATGGGTATAAAAATACTAAAATGTTGATATAATTTGTTTATTTCTTTTATAAACATATTATTCACGTGAGCACGTTTTGTTATTTTAAAAAGTTGAATAGATATATAAATATACAACCATTACATGATAAGATTAAGAATCATTAAAAAACACATAATACATGATAGCTTTGAATTAATATTAGATAAAATTGTTTTTCTGCAGCACACACATTAGATGATAATTAAATAATTCATAGTCAATAACTAGAATACTTGAGATTACAATTCGGTGCCCAAAATTATAATAATATTATTAAAGTGTAATAACCTTAAACACACCCCCTTTGGAGTAAATAATAACAGTTCTGTTGTAACAATAAGGTTTAATCAATCCATACCTACTTTTCTACAATATGCACAATATATATAAACATGTCCACACATACGTCCTAAAAATTTTACAAATTTTGAACACACTTACGTTTGCATCTGCTTTTATATCATTATATAGATGTGACCATTTTTTTCCAAGGAAAAACTTTGGTAATATAAAATAATTGTACCTACTACATAATGTTATTGTTGACTTTCACATCGAAAGGTAGGGTACTTAATATTCGTTGCAAACATTAATATTATTATTCGATTATTTATTACCTACTTTTTATAGTCAATAATAATTGTTAGCAATCACCACGACTTGTTTTATTAGTTTATGATAAACAATTTATTTACTAACCCTCTACAGATTTTAATAATTCTTAAGCCATAATAAACGCCAATAAAATAAAAAAGGCTATCAATCTTCTCTATACTTATTACTTATTAAAAAATATATTAATAATACCTTCGTTTTCTTTGATATAGTGTTGTTGTATTATTTTCTCTTAAAATTACTGAGTGCTCCATAGGGTGACTTTTTATTAACAGGTACATAGTATTCACCTCTAACCAAAAGAGCATTTATAGCAGCCGCCATGCGTACTGAACTATAATTACTGCCACATTTACCTTTAATGGCTTGTTTATAGTCATTACATTTTATAGCTGGAAAATTATCCATTTTAACAGCTTCTGCATAATAACTTGCTACCCGATTATGTGAACAAACGCCAGCTAAATCGAATAGACATCCGGGTTGCGATCTACCGCCGTTAACATAAAAATCACTGTCCCCGATGGGCTCTAGGAAACCTAAAATACCAGCATTGGTGTGTATGATTTCCACATAATGAGCATCGTCACTACCGACCCTATTGGTGGGTTTATCTAAAGAGAACATTGGTTCCGCTGGATCTAAACCCACAATAATATTAATTTTCCCCGCTTTTGTATTCTTGCCCGCATGGCCTGCCACATGAGCTCCCAAACTATGCCCAATTATACCCAAGGTATCAAGTTGCATGTTGTGCTCTGTTACTAGATAGTCAATCATATCGGCAATTCTTTTACCCACTATCGGTACAGCTGCTACCGCACTGATATAATTTAATGTACGCGCTCTATTCCAATCTACCCAAATAATATTAAAGTCATCTACCTCTAACCAGGCATCACGTATTTTCTGGTTCATGGGAGAAAAGTAGCCCTGTAACCAGCCGTGAGTAACGAATCGTGTAGGTTTCGAGGGTTTAAAATTCGAATTCAATATAGATTCTTCAGAATCCGTAATTTCTTCATATACTTCTGGATTATCTCGGGTATAGAGAAAAAATTTTATATTTCCTTGACCTTTCAATACATCTTCCTGTTTATACATATGTAATTCTCGATCAGCTGTCTCTATGTCCATCCATATTAGTGATCCATTTGCTTGAGGTATAAACCAACCATTCTTGCCAAGTTTGCGGTCTCGGCTTAAATCAATCTGCATAGATGTACTGGCAAAAACTATAATCAGAAATTATATTAAATATATTTTGTATATTCGGTTAATTAGTTTATTTTTCGATTACTTGCTGCTAAGATTAGTGGAATAGTCTGCATTGAAAACATTTCACTAAATGACCGTTCACGATTTTATGTGTGGTATTTTTATACTACGACTTATATCTATTGCAGGGAATTTATAATGGATTTGCTTAAAAACTTATAAGTTATATTACTGCTTTAAAGATAAGACATATTATACGTAGAAGTTATCCAAGAGAATATATGAAAGTAAAGGGAATTTAGAGTCCTACATTCTCTCTATCTTTCCTTGTATTAAAGATATTGCGAAAAATCTGTTATATGCGATTTCTTTATTTGTTATTATTATTATTGTTATTGTTATCTATATTGTTTGTAATCTGTGTTAAACTGGTTAAGTGTAACAGTTTCCTTGAGAATTCTTGTAATTACGAGCGTTACGACATCATTTTTTAAAGAAGGCATTTTATCAATAGATGTGTATATGTGGTTCTACACATATAAGAGTATAATATTGCGTATTCTATAAATATTATTTACTTTTGCATAAAAAGTGTTGTACTTGATTTATATTATATTTTTAGAATATTATTATATATATTGTGTATGAGTTTATTTAAGGGAAATATCGTTTAAACATTCTACTATTTTGTACGCAATCAATATGAATTGATCAGTACCAAAAAAATTACTAAAACTTAAAATTTTTATTTTTTTATAAGTTTATTGAGACTTTCTTATTGTAAAACGTTTTTAGCTTAAGCGACAATAAAAAATATTTAAAATAATAGTTAAAAAGCTAAAATATATATTTAGGAACCAATTTTATGGTAGTGTCATGCAATAATTTTCATATTCTCAAGTAATATATATAAATTGTAACATATTATTAGGAGAATGTTTATAAAATATATTACCACGTAGTCTCACAAACTTTTTAAATGATTGCTGTTATCTATTTTGTGTCACTTGCAGATGGCTTACCCGCAAAATTAACTTTGAAACTGTAAAACTTGTAGTCTAAGGGAGTACTGGCAGTTAAGCGAAAGATTTCGATAAAATATGCGATAAAACTAAAAAGAATTCAAATTTAGAGAACAGTGTAGAAGAAACTTAACATGATGACCATTTGTATGAAAGAGAAAGAAGCAAATGTTGAGGTAGAGGATGAAAGTTTAATAATTTTATCGCGTAAGTAATTATGGAAAGTGAAGAAAAAGGACGTTATGGAGTTTTTAATGTCCGAACCGGCCGTACGTTCATCACATGCGTTAGCCAATAGTTACTCTAACAATAACACAGTTTGGACGAACATTAGTGATTTTCATGTTGTTGGTGAAGCACAGAAAAACTCACTGAATGGTATTAATAATGAAGCAAATTATTTGGAGCAGTTTAATCACAACCATAATAACAATAAAACGGTTACTCCGGTCGTACATGCAACCCTACAATTACTATCCACCATTTCACCGGCGATCAGTCATAATAATACTGTGATATATAACGAGGTGGATTACTTTAGTAATTACATGGTGTGCGAGGGAGAGGCTCAAAGTTTCAGTGCTTTAAATGCCTCCTTGTATAATACCACCGATCCTGAGGCGGCTCTATCTAGTGCATATTTTAAGACTCTTGTTTCTTTGCTATACATCGCTATATTTATATTTGCTTTACTAGGCAATGGTACCGTGTGTTTCATTGTACAGTCAACGCCGCGTATGCATACCGTTACCAACTTTTTTATAGCCAATCTAGCAGCTGGTGATTTACTCATGTCACTGTTTTGTGTGCCATCATCATTTATTTCCATTTTTCTGTTGGGCTATTGGCCATTCGGTGTTGTTTTGTGTTACTTGGTGAATTATTCTCAGGCTATATCCGTATTGGTGACAGCATATACATTGGTAGCCATTTCTATAGATCGTTATATAGCAATATTGTGGCCGCTGCGACCGCGTATAACAAAGAGGTAAATTAAAATTTAAAAAAACCCTTACGATGTTCCTACGTATGTTTGTCAGATATGAACAACATGCGTGTTCAGAGATCAACCTCACGTCTGTTTAGAAAAAGTTTTATACATATTATATAAATTTGGAGTATGTTTATAAGAGGACTTCATTCCCTCTGCACGTTTTCCGGTTCAAGCAAACGTTATATACATTCATAAATGTTGTAGAGTCATTCTGAGAATCTTTAATAAGATAATAGGTACGAAATTGTATGTATAAACATGACAAAATTAGAGACTGTGACCCAAGTGCTTTTTAATCGTGTTCAAAGAAGGGTTAAGATTGTCACATTGCATGAATTTAAATTATTTAAATTAATGTAAATAATTAGTTTATAATTCTTTTTCACAGATATGCAAAAATTATTATTACAATAATATGGTTAATAGCTTTGGCGACAGCGCTTCCCATACCCCTTGTATCGACACTGGTACAACCTGGCATTTGGCACGAATACTGCGAGCGGTACGTTGATTTAAGGAATATATAAATTCACTACAAATATTTTATAAAATATTCTCCCTTGCGAAACATTACAGTTTCGTTTGCCAAGAAGATTGGCCAACAGCTGAACAATACTATTATTATTCGTTGGCGTTATTAACACTACAATTCATTTTGCCGCTAACAGTATTAATTTTTACATACACTCGCATAGCTTTAGTGGTGTGGGGTGAAAGACCGCCAGGCGAAGCAGAAAATTCACGAGATCAACGTATGGCCAGATCAAAACGTAAGGTAGGTGAAATCATTTTTCATCCAAGATTAAAATGTTTAAATATTTTATGGCCAAAAAAAAGCGCATAACTGTGCTTTACTGAAATACCAACGTGACAAATATAATAAATGAGAAATATTCTAATTAATCATGCAGTTGCTTGAATATATTTTTAAAGTTACATTCAAATATATTCCTACTCCGTGCAACTGCGAAACTTTTCATTCACTCACAAAATGAACTGATCTTATTTACATCAACAAACAATTGCTCTATGGACATGTGTAACAACATGAAATTAAAAGCTGCCATCAAACAAATATAAATCATGCAATTTCGCAAATGTGTAGTTTAATGGTGGGTTTTGAAATGTTGAAATTCAAACCATTTAAAGCTTGGCGAGGAGTTCGCTGCTGCCGCAGAGAAATGTTTATTTTCACAAATACATAATTTGCAGTTGCCACACATAAACACATCATAACACGTCATATCCAAATATGTTAAGGAAATTAAAAATCGATTTATTTTAAGATTTTAATATTTTACGTAATAATTGAATTGAATCCACCACCTCTGGGACTGTGAAGTATAAAATGATATAACTTTGAACAGTTACCGGTTTTCACGTTTTCATTGACTCTATCTTCATCACCACGTTTTATGTACAATACTTTTTTTGTATTGGTTATTATTTTTCTATTAAAAAAATCATTTTAGAAAAAAATTTAAAACAAATATAATTTGTCTAAAACAAATGAATTATGATCGTAACCTGAGCAGTCGCAAGACAAAATAAAATTAATATTAAAAAAAAAAAAAAAATGAAAGACACACAATTACGCAATATTTTAAAGGTTTTAAAGATAGTAAATAGAATCATTTAAAAAATATTTACAAAAAAACCTTTTTTGTAGCCCTACTAAATATTATAACATTCGTCTTAACATCCTAACATTTTGGCAAATGGTACCAATTTATTGAAATTGTGGGTAATTGCCTAAATATTCAAGCGACAAATGAATTATTATTTTGTGTGGAAACATTTCTAAAAAAAAAAAAGAACTCTTCCAACAAATTGTGCCACATATGATTTACGCGGTATAAATACTTTATAGTGAAGTGAACACAACGCTTAAGAATGTGATGCCTTGTGTAATAAATAACAGTTGTATACATTTTGAGTTGAAAGAATTCCAATTATGAGAAGGTTTGTGAACGCACGCAGCTGTATAATTTGGTAAAATTCGAATGGTGGTAATTATTGATTAGTGGTGATGGCACCGTTTAAGCTTCTCTCCTTTTCTCGCTCCGCTCTACCACTCAAAAACTGTTTTGTATTCAATTACATTGAAATCTTTGATAAACAAAATGTTTTGATATTATGCTATGTGCTGTACCTAAGAGTATGGTACCAACATACGCACAAACTTATTATACCTTTTGCCACAAGTGCCTCATGCAATTGTAGAATATCTACATAGTGCTGATTAAATAAGAAGTCGAATGCAAAAAGTTTAAAGTATAAAATGAAATATTTGATTTTTGCGTTTACACATGTTTTGCGTGTCGTTATATAACATTCTTTATATACACCATATGCAGAGGTATATATCATCTTGTCAAAGCGTTTGCAACGCCCAAAACGCCCGGTGGAGATCGTATTCGAACGTATAGCATCGAGTACTGAGTCATTCTAGCCATACCCACCTATCGCTTGGCTGTTGTATGTGCTTCCTAGTAATCATTGCCCTGGTTGCAAAATTGCGATATCGATTCTAAACTTAGCCGAAGTGCTGAAAGTTTTCATACCCTTGGTCGCAATGCAAAAAAACTGAAAAATATATATATTGACACATATACTCCTCGGGAAGTTTTGATGCATCGACGGTGGGCATTCAAAATTTGGCCTTAACGAAATAAAGTTTTTTTTTTACTCATTTTAATTCAAAAACCTAATAAATATATACACTTGTTTGTATGTTTAATGCGCATATGTACACAAATGTCTTATTTATTGTTTTCAATTGATTTAAAGAGAAAAAAAACTTTAGCTTACTAGTTGTGTCGTTGTAAATGCCAGCCATAAAAGAAACAGCGTGTATGTGACACATATGTACAATACAGACTATAATACAATTATCTACCATGTGGAAAAACATACATTGTACGTAGAAATGTTATTTGTTATGTCTAACTGCATGAGGACACGAATTTATTTTTAAAAATATCTTTTTTTTCTTTGTTTTAAGCTAGCAATGAGGAGGTGCAAATGTCTGTAATAATTCAATTTACGATAAGCAAAAAGTGTTGGTAGGCTGGTTGGTTAGACCCAACACGCTTGTATTTGAAATCTATGATTTAGCATCTTTATATTATGTGTACAATAAATTCGCATTAATATTGAAATCGAAGACGGGGTATTCTCTAAGCTAAAATACATATAAATTGTTAGACACTTACGTATGATGCAGGGAAGGCTAAAAGGATCGAAGAGAGAAATTTGAAAAAATTGAAATTCTAGTGTGTTGCTTCGTAAGTATAACCGTGATAACCGATTTTTTTTTCAATTAATTCCTATATCTGATACACCAACAAGTATTTTATATCTTTTTATACCTTCCACGTAAGATGGAGGGATGGTGCCACCGCTTGTACGGCGATGTGGAGAGTATTTAAGATTTGGTCTAAGCCAAACTTAGTTTTTCAACTTGTTAATAATAAATAATGTAATACAAAGTAATACATTGACAACAATTAACGCCATCACCTGTATTAGAGACTATTAAAACTAAAGATTTTTTCGGCAATTCGAATGCGTTTAAATCGTAAAAGCTAAAAGTATGTGAATAAATGCAAGACAACACTTCCTGTACCCATCAAAAACTACATACATATATGTATGTGTATAAAAATTGGCCACTTGATGTTGTCATCTTCATAACAGCAACGGCCACAACTAAATACAGCATTCATTTACCACCGACATGGATCTTGTGGTTTTACCTGTCTGAATACGCATTTTGAAGAGTCCAGTGATTTTTTATTGTACTGTGTGAGTGTGGAAAAAAGCATGCTGAGAATTGTATAAATTTGTAAATATAAGCGATGTATGAAAAGAAAATTGCAGGAAATACTTATTTCGTTAATTGGAAATGTTAACGCTAACGTATGCGCATTTTATATGACATGAGAGAAACGACTACTCTGGAAGATTTATTTCTTACACACTATGATTCTAATTTATTTTTCTTATATAAATTTTTTACGTATTTGTTGTACAATGCTTTTATATACATAAATAGCCATTGACACATTTATTTATCGATGACTTTTTTTGAATCCTTAGACGTGACGTATTGACATGAATCAGCCGCCTTCTAAACGATAATAAAATTCACATATTTAACAGATTATTATAAAAGCTTGTGACGTATGTTTTTGCATTAAAATAATTACGATAAATCAGTGGCAGTGTGGGCAACATGGCAACTGTATAATAATAATTATAAACTAATATTATATTAATTATGTTGTGTGTTGAATAATAATTATATCTAAGTTAATAATTAATTTAAAACAACAACATGAAACTGTTATATGATTGTAACATGTACGTATATCATATAAATGGACAAATTTAACGGTTATAAAACTTAAACTATTACACCAAAGTCTGGGTTTCCTATTTGAATTTTTGGACATCTAGTGCATTTGGAAGAAGTGAACTTTGTAAAATTTCTGTTATTATATAATTATATATGTAGACTAGATTAATCACAACTCATACATTATACTTAATATAACCAAAAATTTGCGAAAAAGTGCGCAATATTTTATTTTTAGAGATTGCCTCCAGAGAGAGAAAGAGCAAATTTTTATATAATAATTTTAGGTAAGCTAGAGTTGGCATTAGTAACATCATCCAGCCAACGTTGCTATAATCATTAACGTCCACTTTATTGAAGCAATAGACTTCTTCACAGCCAGATACACTTATTCGGTGTGTTGGTGTATGCGTCTAGTTATATATACGTGATGTTTAAGATTACAACACAATAAGGAAGACAACCTGGCTGCCTATACCCAGCTGCCTGCATGCCTGTTTGCTATAAGCTGACAAAAAGCCGAACGAATTTTTCCCAAAAAGAACAACAACAACTAAAATACATTGAATGAAAACAATGGCAGCATGTTTGTCGCCGACCAACCTACTTTTGAACAGACAATTTTCATTGCAATTCCCCTGGAGGGTAAACGGAGAGAGAGTTTAGTTTAGTTTAACACAATTTTGGGCGGTTGGGCTGAGTTATTTTCTTTTTCATTCATTTTTCCCTAATAATTTTTAACGTTAGTTGATGTTTTTATTTTAAATATATCGTTTGAAAGGTTTGGAGGTGTAATCAAAGAGACGAATGAAGCCAGCGACTGTGACTGCAATCGAGTGAAGCGAAATTCGGTGAACGAAAATAAAAATTGCGCGTTTCTACGTGACCCAGAAAGCAGTCACTACTGAAAATGTTGCGTTTATGTTTACTTTTCATGCTTTGGCCTAAAAATAAACAAATGATTAAAGTTTTGATGTTAACGCCAGGCGGGCAGTTTGGCCAAATAACTGTAATTAATAGCGCACTATACTCTTTATAAAATCTTTTCCACGAACAAAGTTTAAATATATGTACACAACAACTAACGCCTCCATTCGTGTATGGCAGTGTTACTACAGCAGTGTTCTGCTGTAACTGCTGTTTGCAGTGTTACTGCCCCCACACACGTAATTGCTCTTCATAAGCCAATCGATTATGCATTGCAACAGATTTTTTTGCTTTTTATATATTCGACTCTTCTTCTTCTTCTTCTTCTAAGCAATTTCCAAGACATCCACATATTCAAAAAGTCCAAAGTTAAAAAGTTTAGTTTTCTGCGGAAGAATGGAAAACGTATGTTAAGAGATGAGAGAAGCAAGAGGGCGTGCCTGCCATCCTACTTTTCCGCACATTTTCCACACATCGGTGCCATAAATGCCATAAACATAAAATATCAATATTGCACCTTTTTTGCAGTGACGGTGTGAGCGTGGGCGTCAACAGCCTTAACCCGTTTTAAATACGAAACGATCTATTTGTACAAAGAACGTTTGTACAAAATTTCAACTTTAGGAAAAAACACGTGACCAAAATTTAGCTCACGGTTACAAAGCAATGTCTTTGTTCAGTTCGGGTTATAAAAATTATTATAGGAATTATTTTTATTCACGAATGGCGAAAAATTAAAATGATTGTTCCCAATTAAATTAGAAGCAATTTTTTTTTAGTTTTTCATAACGAATGTTCGATGCCATTGACCCACCTGCATTTTTCTTCTTTCTGATTCAAGGGTTTACATGTTACAATTATTTCCTTATTCGTTAACAAAATATTTACAATAATTGCTAGCATTGAGAGAAAAATAAGGTGATGCCCATATAAAAAAATACGAAACTCAGCAAGCAAATGATTTTTATGTAATTTTGTGTAAACTTAAATGGATGGAATGGTTGGATGCTGCCTGGCCCCCTATACAGTTGAATTGAGTTGATGATTTTCCATTGATTGCCAAACGATGAAACTCTGTGCTTCCTGCTGTCTGTACACATTGTAGTATATGGACAATGATGTTTACCAAAGTTTTTTAAACAGTTGTTTGATAAGTTGAACGTGCAGAAAAGAAAAACGAAACACTACTTTGACCATTTTCAATAATAAGTTCAAGAAATTGTACAGAGTTGCGTTGACGATTGAAATTGTCAGCTTCCTAGCCAACAACAGTTGTGTTGTTGTCAAAAAAAGTTTTCCATTTAAGGGCTATGCCACGGTAAGTGAGCAGTGTCAAGTTCTTTGCAAAAATTTACAACACCAACCAATGGCAAAAATAACCCGGAGTTCTAAGCTCAATGGATTTCATTCAATTTATATACTATACGAAGAAAAAGATCATTGAAAGTTGCAAACTGTTTACTCTTTTATTGTTAGTGACGGGAAAATATTTCCTTTCTCTAATAAGGGCATTCTGAGTTTCTAAACTGTATACGAGTAATAAATCAACATTTAACGTTTATGTGAAATTGAAATCATTTGTTATTCGGTTACTTCACATGAGCACACACGATTAGTAAGAATCATTTCATTATTATTCGATTACGATTTTTGTGGCAACCGTAAAAACGTAGATGCAGATATGGGAAAACTTAAATTCAACGAAAAATATTCACCCACACTTACAATCAAGTGTAATAAAATGTGAATTAAAACAAGAAGAAGAAACCAAATACTCTCTGCACACAAACAGAAGATGTGGTAGATACCTGGTTGGGCCCCCTACACTTCTTGGACATGTATTTTATGCGACCTTATATTTTCATTGTTATATCGGTGCATGGGCTAATTATAAATAGGCGTGTCGAATATCATCTTAATAGTTTAATAGCTTATATTGTTGATACCTTTTTTCCGATTGTGGGCGTAGTTTTCAACCAATTTCGACCATTTAAATGCCAAAAACGCGGCATATCTGTACAAAGCTATCGCCTGAAAATTTATGAAATCTGATAGTTTACTAAAAGAAGTTTTCCAACAATAAACAGCCATTCATTTCATTCGATGTGAAAAGTATCTGTGTCCGTAATAAAAAAACCATAACTCTCATCTAAGGCTACTGTTGCTATTCATAAAAAGCATTATTTACAGATTTGTTCGTGTAACCGAAAGTGAAGATTTAGTTCCACTATTCATGTTAAAGCATAATATAAAATTATTCACAGCATGTAACGATGTACTTAAATATATAAACATTAGTTGTGTGTATGGTTCTATTGATGTTTGTGTAATCTAATTAGATGTACGTATATATACGCAATAAATAATTGGATGCGATTTATACAGTTTATGACCTATATACATATAAACAGCATTAAATAATCTGTCTTTAGATAGATGCCCATATTTAGTACATATTTTTTATTAGCGTCAAATTTTAAATCCTTCACCTATTCCTTTAGGGGTTGGGGTTGGGATAAGCATAACAAGAAACTACTTATGCGAATATTAACATAACATGAAAAGGAGCATGCATAATGTATGTGGAGGCTAGCACACATATGCTACAACAAAGGATATTACAAAAGTTTAGAAATTTTTAAGTGTTGTTTTGGTGACACAATTTAATGCGCATTTGACATATGCGTGTAAAATTTGTTCGGTTTGTGCTCAAATTTGCAGGGGCTTACAAGTGTTATAATCAATTTATTTTAATGATGAGCTCTAAAAATTTACCATAAAAATTACATATAAATAAATGCTTAAACATATGCACACAACAATAATGCGCACGTAAACGTATAACCATAAAAGTATACGTAATCACAAACGCACGGAGCGGTGGTATACTTAGATTGCTGGATATGCGGACATAAGACTTTTTACAATGCTAAGATAAGCTGGCGTAGAGGAATCGTAATTAAATCGAGATAATGTACAATAACACACACACGCACACATTAGTGTTGTTACGTTACGTTACATTACGTTGGTGAGATGGGGCACCACTGATGTAATTAGCATAATGCCGTAAGACGTGTGTGCATCTAATTACAATTACTACCGCCTCTTTAGTAATTTCATTTGTTTTGAATTTGATTTTCTTTTCGCACACACGCACACATACACGCTCACATATATACATAAATAAACTATCTCATCGTTTGGCATACAAAACAGTTGCGCTCCTCTTGATATTTTTAGTTTATTTAATTTTTTCTGTTGTATGTGAAATATACGATTGAAATCTTTTTTTGCAAAGGAAAAAGTAAAAATAAAGAAAAAAATATAGCAAAGAGGTTTGACACATTTGTTATTAGCGTCATATAACAAATCAACATTATAAACAACGAACACGCTCTGTATGCGAATTCACGTACTTAAGTATCTATTTATATGCATTTGCAACAAATAGTTGTCTTCCGAAATAGTTTGCACGTGTGTGTGCTGCTTGTATTAATACAATAATATATGTTGCCAACTTCATACATATTTGAAACCAATTTAAAGTTTTTATTTATTATTTTTTCTATTTGACGTTTTGCGGCAAAGGCACACGAGGGGAAGCCAACTGAAAAAAGTGATTTAAGAAGAATCGTCGGCACCATCAGCCATCAGCTTATTGTACAATTAACAAAGCATGCAGCGATATTCCTTTGTTACTGCAGCATGGGAGTTAATTTAGGGGGATTTGGACGTTCACTTAAAAAAATTATAATAGAAACAAAAACTAAAAACTAAAAATCCTCTCACTCTTATTACGTCTCCACGTCTGTCTGCCTTCAGTATTTTTGTGGTTGAAATAGTTAAGAAACAAAACAAAAAAAGTATCAGCTTATGTGTGCATTTCAATTGATGTCATCCCATACATGTGTGTTTCTACGGGCATATAGACGTCAGCTTGGTTTTATTATTTGTTCAGTTTGTTTGTTATGTAATAACATAAAGATTTTGTTAATTTTAGCGTAATACACTAAAAAGACATTTCTTGTTGACTTATACCAAACAGTAGCCGCCACCACATTACAAGGGAGTAAATATCCCTTTGGCAAAACGATTGCAAGGGCTTTTGTTTATATTCTTTATCATCAGCAAAATCTGAGTCGATCTATGTATGTCTGTCTTTCTATGTGAAAAAA
The DNA here is from genome assembly GCA_963978525.1 of Ornithomya fringillina. NCBI lineage: Eukaryota > Metazoa > Arthropoda > Insecta > Diptera > Hippoboscidae > Ornithomya > Ornithomya fringillina. The sequence continues at coordinate 35,211,626 of OZ021691.1, read as the reverse complement.
ACAAAGCTGAATATAGCTCTATATTTATATGATATATTTTATCAGCATCGAGAGCCAGACGTGAGGGACTCTGACCCGCTAAAACAACCTTTGCACAGCATATGTCCGTCTGTCCGTTTGTACGAAATAAACATAAGGTTTGAACAATTGAGATATTGACTTGAAGTTGGGAATTGGAGCATTAGCAAGATTTTTTTTTCATATTAAATGAATTAGAATTAAAGCTTTGGTATTCTATACCGATAAAGCAAAAATAAATACTCTCAAGGATTTAGGAATAGAAGAATATCGACATTTGTTCGAGGTAGTCTATTTTATGCATTTTTAGGATGCTTACAATACATGTAGCATTTTCAACTTGAATATTATAAATCCAAGACCGTAGCAATCATTAAAATTCGCTACATTTATCTACACTTTGGTTGTTCTGATTTAAAATTTAATTTAATGCTTATTTAAAAACTATGTTCATCGCTGTTATTATTGTATTATGCTTATCGTTAACTTGAAATAAATTTATCGGCCACAGCACATAATTTGGAGAAACTGTTTTGTTTGTGATGGTCATAAAATGTGATCATCATCGTGGTTTGTGGCCTAGTGTTAAATGCAATTATAGCAAAATATAATGCAAGCACTTTATGCATGCATTTGATTTAACAACGTGACATTAAAGTGCAGTCTACAAGAAAACGGCAGCAACATGGCTCTAGAGCGGTTTTCAGTTTTTCGTAGAAGCAACAAAAAAGAAGAAAAATATAAAAAAAAAATAAATATTAAATATGACTTTATTTTTATATATAATTTTGTATTACTGTTGTTCCGTATGCAGGTCAAATATGAAATCCTATTTAATGCAACACATCCATACACACACACGCACACATACACAATGGACCATTGTAAATTGTTGGAAAAAAGAAAAAAAAAACACAGTAATGCGTGGTTAAATAAGTTTTATTATCAAAATAAAATTTGAACAACAATTATGTGCAAAACCTGCAACAGCTGCCGACATTCTCAAAGTGCGTGTAGAAGTGTTACAACGAATGACGTTCGTGATGCATAAACACATGCACACCTCAATCAGACGAGCCACCAAACAACCAAATAAATAAAGGAAAAATAGAAAAAATGGAAAAAAAAAACTATCGGCAAGCAATTCCAATCCTCCTAGAGGTGATGGTTGTTGGTTAGTAGCGTTGGTTAGGCAGACGACACATTCAAACATTGAATCTACACGATACTCTCAAAATGAACACTCAAGATTATCAAACATTTCCTCACACCACCTGCCCCCATCATAATCATAGTGTTATAGCAATCAAGAAAAAAAATTTGAATAAAAAACCAGTAAAAACTAACATTTGGCTTTGGTCGAATCTTGCACACCCACCATCCCTTTTAAAATGGGATAATGTTTCGAAGGGCGTGATTTCAATTCATTTTAATTCTAACAAACGATTAATAAATTTATGGTGAGCGTGTCCTTTCGTTCTCAATTTGGATACATATAGCAAAACCTTCTGCAGATTATATATGAAATCTAAACTTTTCATGCCATTTTGTTCAAAAGCAATCTTCAAAAACTTATTGGTGGCGTGTCGTGTGGTAGGTTTTGCCCATTGAGGTCGATATTTAATCACTGAAGGACTAAGGAAGGACTGTCAGACAAACATGGCTAAATTTATTCAGAATTTGATGCTGAATAATATAATTGTACTCTTTGTAAAGACTGTGATACTTCCTTCTGTATGTTACAAAAGTTTTGACAACACAAATATACCCCCATCCTCACGGTGGTTGCTATAGAAACTCAAAGTGGTCAAACGGCAAACAAAAAGTTAAATACAACAACAAGTAATAAAAAGGCATTTGGTTTGGACCAAATCTTGGGTACCCTTTACTTAAACTGAGCGTATTCAAGGAGTTGTAAACCATGTGTTAAAGAAGAGCGCATTTTTAAAGCTCTGTTAGGTCCACTGTTGTTACTAAGAAGAGTTATTTGGAAATTGTGGGCGTGTATCTTATCCGACCTGGCTCCCACATCGATTATACTGACGATGTCTTGAAAGCTTCTATTTCGGTTTCGTAAATGAAATGAGAAATTTAGTATGTAGAGGGTATAAAAAGTCAAGTTTGACTTGAGCCGTATAAAAAAGCATAGAAATAAGTGAAAGGTAGATTACCGCCGTGCAAACTAGCAACATTTATTAAGTGATGCGCTGCTGCTGTTACATCTCAAAAATCATATACACACATACCTCAGACTACAACTGCCTATGCATAGATACGGAAAAAAATGGTGTCATTAAAAAAATGTTGATTCATAAACTCATTTGGTGTCTGCGCATATGTGTGCGCTCAATATATAGAAAAAAATCTTCGCACATAAAATATAACTAGATTTTATTTTGCAAAATGTTAAAATTTAAAATTCTAATTACGCCAAGATTGAGATATGTGAGAACTTTTTGTTTTTGCATGGCAAAATACTTTGATGGATATTTGAACTGAATATTTTGCCATTAGATTACAAAAAACACAAATATTTCATACATAGCCTACAACCATGTATTAAGCTGGTTTTAGAATGTCATCGCAAACGAATATATGCACATGCGCCACATACACTTACTGCTATGACAAATTTAGGAATGACATTCGCATTAGTCTCCTACACACTTTGCTAAACGTATTTTAACAGACGCCCATGCTGCTTATAGAGGAATCGTCATTTTATCAAATGAAATGAAGTTTTTTGTTAATATTTTTATAAAATTTATGTTTTGACCGATTCGACGTGGACATATTGCACTAAACGGTTTGCCATAAGCGATGATTTATAGTTTTATTTAATTATTTTAATATTCGCCTTAACTTGTTTTAACTTTTATGAGTTGGGAAATAAAATGCCAGCTGCCATGGGCTGCTCTAGAGTTTGCACTTGCATACAAAATATTTTCATATAACAATGGTGTGAATTTGTAATGCGAAGAAGAAGAAATAAACACTTTTGTAATATTATAGCAATCGGTTAAGGATCAATGAAAGTATTTAAGTAGGATACTAGAAATATTTGTATAAGCTTTAGCTCAATGCGTCCATTTTTGCGACCATGAACGTTTCATAGGTAAAGCCCCGGACCGACATCTCTATATCGTAGCAGAATGAAAAAACTCGGTGTATCCGCTATTTTATGTGGATGGTATAAAAATGTTTCACTCAAATAATTCTTATCAAGATTAGGCGTTCATTTCCATTTAAACATATTTGATGGTTGTGGGAAAAAATAATAATGTGCAGCAGAGACCATCTCTTAACAACTCACAATCATTAATTGCAATCCGAATCAGAAAATTGATAATTAAAACAAATATTGTAAATTGGGTTTTGTGTCATAGAAATTAAAACATTTCATTAAGTTGTCGGCAAATAGTTGCAACACGAAGCCAGTGGTTCACTTTAATGGTTAGCGGCAAATCTCAATTATTATTTTTGAAAACTATTCAATCGGACACGATAGATGAGTTTACCTTGATGTTAAATATAAAAAAACAGAAATTACAAAACATGCTCAACTATCAGTATTATGTGTGTGTGTTTCGTAAGTGTAACATCCAAACTTTGCAATATTTGTTAACCTCTGATAATTATTTCATTTCTTGAAGATGCTTAAAGACAATCACTACAACAACAAAAATCTTTTATTCTGTGTGGAATCTAATTAAGTAATGTTTAGTGTAATGGTAATGGTATGTAGTTAAGAACATGACGCGGTTGACAAAAGACGTTTTCGGAAGGCGAGTGCCTTTTATAGCCACATGGTAGAGACTGTAAAGTTTATGTTGCCAACTTTTTTATATTAACCGTGGTTGGATTATTTGCTTATTATTCTGTTTAGTATGCGTACCGGAAATTGATACCATAACTACATATCATGACATTCTCTTAACCTTACTCTGTAGTTCTTGGCATAGAAGCTGTATTCATTAAATAAATGTTTGCTCTAATAGAGTAATAGCATCATCTATCCAAAAGTCCAGACACCGATACAGTAGGAGAGCATAACCTCAGTGACATTATTAAATCTAAAATGTCAGCATGTCATATTCTCAGTATGCATTCATACAGTTATTAAAAAGTTTCGATTGACAGGTATTTGAAAAAATATAAAAGAGAAACAAGTCATGCGGGGTATACGTGTATATCTGCTTATATTGTATGCATAGGTGTACGAATGAAAAAGATTTTACATTATCATCGAAATCATCATTATTGTAAAACTGACATGACTGGTAAATCCTGTCAAAATGTATATGACTGGGTGTGGGTGTAGGTGTTACCGTTTATTTCAAAGAATGTCTATTTTGTTTATATGTTGCAATGATTTTTTTCTCTTCACCATTACTTTGGAATTAGGTCGCTTAGTTTACCTCTGAGCTGCAAACGAGTGTTATGTAATTTCTCTTAATAGATAGTAAACATTTTTGGGTATTTTCTGTTACCTGGAGGACAATTTGTGATATACTTTCATTTATAAGTACATATATAACGAAATATTGAATATGTTGAGTCATAATACTGTTCGCCTTTGTATTAATTTTTACTAATACCTTACCTACTGAATTGAAAGAGTTTCTTGGTACATAAAATTCAATGTTTGGCTGTGAATGAAGCTTCCACTTATACTGTTTCTTTATTACTTTAATTGCAACAAAAATCATAAATTTTTATAATAATTCCGATTTATTGTACATAATTTACAAGCGTTCTTCCAAACACTAAATCGACGTTTTCTACAAAAGCATTATTTATTGAGTTTGTTAGATTTCATTCATGACTTATACTCGTATAAAGTTGGTCATATACTGTATACTGTAAGTCATATACACAAACAATATTAGACTTAAATATCTTTATGAACATATGCATATGTATGTATGAAATTTAAATTTTTCCATTTTCCTTTCCCTATCTTTCTTTTCAATTATTTTTTATCCCTCATGTTAATATTGTCAACTTTGCAAAGCTACGTGTATGATAGAAGTAAACTAGTGCCACGGCGAACATCATTTTACAAAACATATTGCTACCCATCTATTTACAGTATTTTGTTCCTTATTATCCTGGATACTCTACTTAAGACGTTTAACAATAAATCGTGTTTTTTTTCTTTTCCTCAACCCACTCACGCAAAGAATAGAACAAAAGATTAAAAGTCATTATACGTGTTAACAATATCCTTAGTTTTTCTCAAACATGTAAACAAAAGGCACAATAATTTCCATGCTTGTAGCCGCAAATCCTAGTAGGAATACTTTAACACATTTATCTAAAGTGGTTAACATTTTTACCAATTTTTGTTTGTTAAGAATTTCTATTTAAATATATTTTTTGCCAGTACAAATAAATATAAAGGAAAGGATTTTCTAAAATTATTAATCTGTATTAATAGACTATTCGCAGGGGGTTTCAGAGACCTCAGCAAGTATTCATTTTGGACATTTTGAGCTAAAACTTTTTATATATATTTCTAGATTCTACCCATAAGTTGTTATTTCAGTTGTGCCATTGTGGCATATATATATGTATCCGCCCCAAAAAAAATATATAAAATATTTCCTAAATCTAATTTAGTTTTGTTTTTCGTTATATAGTGTAGAGTGCAATAAGTTTCAGCTCAAGAGAGCCCCATACTCATACACTTGACAATTCTAACTAAAACAAAGCAGAAATGAAGAGTCTGCAGAATTTCCGTTAGTCCTTTCGTACGGATATAATGGAAAATTTATTATGATTTTATACGTACACTATGCTTTGTGTTGAATAACTTTTATAATAAATTGCATGAATACCTACATAATGTGCCTTCATACCCTACGAATGAATCTCTACTTCTTTCTTTTCCACATATTTATGTTCATAACCAAGCCAAAGACGTTGCAGTGACATCTACATGCATACATATTATAAATAAATTATTACTTGTAGCCTTTTTCGTAGTTTACACAAAAAATAAGATATGGGGATACTTTTTACATTTCAGTGTAATTATTCGTTAGTTAATGATAGAGTAAATGTTTTTTTAGTGTAAATTTTCGACTCGTGTTGTTAATTTTAGTGTAACGTTAATAAATTGTTGTCTGTGTGTAAACGGTAAAATAAGTATGTATAATATGTATACGGCGTTCGACTCCATCAATCTGATGGTATTTTGCATACATTGCAGATACGTAGGTATGCTATAATGAAAACTTAGAGTGTTAAGTTTTTTCTTCCAACTATCTGTAAATTGCAGTATGCTTAGTTTGCATGGCGCATCTCTTTGTATATTATACTGTACGGTAACCAGTAGTCATCGCCTCTGACAGATATGGGCTCATTTGTGGTAAGTATATGCTCATACTCTTCCACTTACTTACCTTTTATCGTGCTCTTATACGTACAATAATACCAACAGATGTTATTTTATTGTTTGTTGTCTAAGGTAGGAATACTCTCTAGCTGCCACACAATATATAGTAAATAGTATTGTTCACTTACAAAGGTACAATAAATGAAAAAAAAGGAAAAAATTAACTAAACACACTTGAAGGTATTTACAAACACTTAATGGTTACTTGTGCTACCGCTAATGCTGTTGCCGGTGCTTCTGTGTGTGTGTGTGCTCATTTGTGCTCTATTGCAAATTGCCCACATATTAAACACACCACATGTACATAACACCGCAACGCAGCATAACACAACACAACACCACACCACAGCAGCACCGCTAACCAGCATCGCACTCTACGAAGCTCATCACCTAGTGATGTGATGTATTTTGCACATGATTTGTATACATTTTGAAATGAAAATTCCATACATTTTATACAATTACGGTTGAATTTAAAGTTTAATTCGCGTTTGATTGCGAAATTATTAAAAAAAGGCTTTATTAGTATAACACATACAACACAGTAGATAAGTATGTGAGTGGATAAGGAAATCCAATTAGGGAAAGATAAAAGGATGGTTTGTGTTCAAGTAGTTGAAGTATTGTATAATTGGGGAAATATAAAAGCATTTCGGTGGGCTCACGCTTTAATATATTATTATTACAAATCTTGTTTATAACTCAGTCATTTAAATGGTTTTTATCTACCACACTGAACACTGAACATCAGCTACATTTTATTTTCTTGCAATTGCTTATCTTGCTTATGTTGTCTTGTGTGAGCAGTAATGATCATATCTCTACCGCTTAGATTCATTTCTATCAGAGACAATATACATTTAACTTAATTTATAACAGAAATTAAAATATGAAAACTGCAGCCCTCTTCTAGTAATTCAATGAAAAGAGGTAGGAGATAGGTAATCATTTTGAATATTCCTTTGAAAAATTTCGACCAGTAAATAGTGAAAAGTAATTAAGTGGGACAACAGCCTCTTATGTATTCGAACCATTTCATGTTATGTATAAATTATAAAAAAATTCAATAATAATTTGTCCATTTACAATATGACATATTAATAATAATTATATTCATAATCCACATCTGACATTTGCATAATAATAAATTTTGTATCGTTAAAACTATTGCCCACATGAAATATTGTTTAATTTGTTTTACCATCATCTATTAACATGATGCGTGAATATTTGTTGAAGAAATTTGTAACTATTTTCTCTTTTCAATCAAATAACACGCACACACTCAGTCACACAGCATGGTTTGGCCAATACCCACTGCACAGTATTTCAGTTATCACCCGCTGCGGAATATTAAAATTGTCAATCTTTTGTGCACAATGCGGGGCAATATTTATTTAGGAAATTATACATATATACGCAAACATGCCATAAACATGTCCACATGTATACAATGTGTTTAAACATGTGTGTTTTCCGTTGATGTGATTTAGCATAAAATTGGTTAATAACGAAAATTCAATATTTTCTCTTGCAAAATATCAAAAAAATGTTATTTTTTTTTTTTTCTTAACCACGATTGAGTCATAAAGTCATTGAATTTTGTTGGCAATTATGAATTAATTTGTAAAAACATGCATATGAATATATTGTGCATCAACAGATGTGCATTTGCCCATATACACAAATACATATATAACGTAAGATTGTATGAGCGCCAACATAGAAAATTTTAGATATGAAGTAAATTTTAAGCTGACGGTGAATTATGCTTGATTACCATTATTTTGTAAATTGTATATTGATGGATTTCATTTATAAATTTGAGTAATCGTATATTGTTTTTGTTTTTTTGTTTTTTTTGAGGAGGTCTTCGGTATTTAATGTTGTTGTTATTTGTATTTAATAGACGTAAGTATAAACGAAATATTGTCAAAACATCATCAATTTTATTTTACAACATAACAATAACAATACGTAACTTTATTAATATTTGAACAAGTGATAAATAAATAATTTGACAGTTTTAATACAACAGCATACATAATACAAATAATTGTCAAAATTCTACCCTTAAGGAATATAAATCTAGACGAGTTTTAGTTGGACAATTTAACTTTACCTTAGAAGTCCTTTATGCCAACTTTAATATTATTAGCAGCTGTAGATATATATTTTTTTTGTTAATTCTGTTTCTGTTTTATCAGATATTTTGAACTTCATGCACATAAGCTACGAAATGTTTTAAAGAATGAACTTATGTTGGACTGTATATGAGTGCGTTAAGTCGATTTGCTTCAGTTCAAGCGTTTTAGCACGAAATTTATTGCATTGAACAGAAACAAAAAACTTTCAAAAATTTGTAAAATATAAATTTCTACTGGTAGCTGGCCTGAACGTGCAATTTGGTGTGATAAAGTTTTCTCTTGGGTTATAATTTTATTTTGTAAAGAGGAGAAACTCAACTTTATTTATCACAGAGGCTTGTATTTGTTCAACAACATATCTAATGTTTCACGACCTATTTACAATTATTGTAAATATTAAGTTCATAATAATCTTCAAACAATCTTTCAAATATATTTTATCCAACTGATTCCTTTATATAAGATTCATTTCTGATATAATTTATTTTCCACTTTATTGCTGTCTAAATTGACCTTTTGCTATGAGATGGTGTTTGTTGAGTTATAAATTATCATCATTCGCTTTGATGCCTTTTCTACATGAGAACCGAAAGCAAAATATATAACAATCAGATTGTTTCTTGAAAACCGTTTAAAAATTAGATGCCATTTATTTAAATAACATGACATCCATTACAAGTATATTAAGAAATAATATTGACGACACTTGCATAAGCGGCTGTCATCAGATTGCAAGCAAACGTATATAGTTATACGGTTATAGTTGTTTTCGAAAGCAATCGCCTAAATCTGTAGTAGTGACAAGTAAAAAATTGAAACTTTAATGAAAATTTGAATGCGAAACCCGGATACTTTATTATTATAAACTAATGTTCAATATGAAATTTGTCAATAATTCACAAAGTGACTTTTGTGACAATGCCTCTGGTTGTAGCATAATTCGAAATTGGCGACCTGCACCGTCTATAACATTTTCACTTGCTTGTAATTTATGCTACATATGTATAATAAAAGTCACAAAAAAGCTTTCCTTCTTGTCAATAAACCTTCAACTCAATAATGTAAACGTGAACAGAAAATTGAAAAATTGCTTAATTTTAGGTTTCAATTTTACAACTTTTCTCTCACCACACAAATATTAACTGATTATTGGGTAGCTTGATAATAATTTGTTTTCTTATGAACGCCCCTAAATTAGTTTAATCCATGACATTGTCAATAACTGTAATTCATTTCACTTCGCCACTGAGATAATTATAGGTTTAAAAAATTTCAACAATCAACGCACCACACCATACTATTCAATGACTTACAATCAGTTTAATTTAATTTTCAGGAAAAAATTAATCAAAACAAAACTAAAAAATGTATAATTTAATTTAATTTTTTCATGTATGAAACGCTTGATATATTATGAGTTGAAAAACGTATATAAAAGAAAGACTTGATCTTCTCTGACGGGCTGACATGTGTCAATTATGAGAAGGGAGGAGATTTTAGCTGAAAAAAAAGTTTACGATCTGCTAATAAACATTGATAGCAGACAATTTATATACTTTACAAGACGTTGTATTGCAGATGGCAAGGCAGGAGGTTACGCTTAATATATGTAAACATAAATTGTAATTATTCCTGATGGACACGCATACGGGAATTTGTAATTTTATATTTTATGTTTGTAAAGACAAATTATGTCATTTAATGTTCATGTAACACAATGGGGCCTTATGTCATATACAAGGTTCCTCAGAAACTTTTGTATCCAGACCCAGACGTTAAAATAAATATTGCTGCCCTCTTTTTTGTACCTTTTCCGGTTTACTTAAATAATTGAGTCATAATTATGGAATATTCTCTATATGGATAATGCAGAGGCAAGATAAAATATGAAGTGCAGAAGAATTTAAAGGCAATAATGTGTCACATTACTACTTATTTAACAAGCAGCGTTTCCGTGGGGGCTGTCTTTACTCGTATTATGTAATAGGTGAAGGAGAAATTAAAAAATACACATATATACACAAAACCACTTTGGACAGATAAATGAAAGCAAATTTGATGTGACAGAAAGCAATCGAACGACTGCATGGCAGGATCAGAGCAAATTTATATTAAAACCAGATCGTCTTTACACATAAAGAGTTAAATGTTTACAAGATGTAACATAAAACTCGAAAAGGTAGAGACAGCTATACACCTCTCACACATACTAACTGACACTTATTTTCACGGCCTGTAATATCATGTAATGTTACAAGCAAGCAGGCAAGCAGGAAAGCCAAAAGAAATTCCAATAAAAGTTTATTAAAGAATGCAAAAAACAAACCTCTTATGGTGTAGACTTCAACGCAAGTCCAAAGATTCATTGGTGCTTTGGTAAAACACGACATTGCACTGCACCACAGCAGCACAGTATAACGTCCTCAAAGAAAAAAACAAAAAATCGAAAACGAAAACGAAATATAACCAAATATATAATGTGTGAAGGTGCTATATATTGCTTAAAGGAAGATTTCACCTAAAGGCTGGCAGATGCTTGCCAGCACGTATGCGTGTAGATGTACACCGTTGATTAATGTTGTCAGCTGATCAGCGGTAAAAACATGATATTCCAAATTTTTATTAACAAATCAATGTTGTGGAAAGAAACTTGTTGTTATTATTGCATTCCCCGTTTTCTGACAATTTTATTAACTTTTTCAACAATCTCCAACACCATCACGATCATGTTGTATTGGTAAGAAAGTAAGCGGAGACGTGCCCTTTTTTTATGTCCTCTCATGAACTAACCACAAGCATACGTACAAGCTCTATAAATCAATACAATATTATCCACCATACAAGCAGGAATAAAAGAATGAAGAAGCAGAGGCAGAGGCAAGAGACAAAAACGAAACATATTCAATAGCAATTTACCACACAATCTGAACACTGTATGACGCGAGATGTTTGATTTTACAAAGCACGGCAGCACACATTAGTTGAACTTTAACATTTTCCATCTTATAAGCACTTCCTTGTACATTACGAGCACGAGAACGGGTACATAGAGTATGAGCAGGTTTGGCAAAAAGCATTTTTCACTTACTTTTCATATTTCAGTTTCTGATACATTTGCAATCTTAACAAAAAACAAGTGAACAAGTGTTATAGTCGGTCAAACCTGGCCATTTCGTATCCATTATTCGTTAAGGAAGATGCGAATCATTGTTAAGTAAGACTCTCTGTGAAAAAATTTTGCACGAAGGGGGATTCTACAAATAGTTCGACCTGCTTCAAAATTGGAGCACATGATATTTTGGTTACCCACTCAATTTTACAAAGACTTCGTTTTTTCCAGGATATTATAAAGGAAGTGAGGCTAAAAATGATCCAATTCGGTGTATTTTCATGTCCCTGTAGCGTGTACACAAACCATTTACATGCATACACATTAGGTATGGCTTCCTCCATACGCCTTAAGTAATTACCAACATGCGTACAAACTTGATAAATCCCCTACCACAATTGATTTAAGATAAAGTTAGGTACGGTTGGACATCTCTAACCCTTTTGCTTGTACCTTCACTCTCATTACTAGGTTACAACATGAATCGACAACTATACGTAAATGTATGTCTATGTGGCTGTACCACCAAATCATTATTAAGTGAATCGTGCTTTGTAGCTTCATGTATTCTCAATGTCATAAAGGTGTTCAAAACGAAGGAGAAGAGAAATTAAAACCAATTGATACTTTCCTAGCTTGAAAAGTGCATTCGAAGGATTTTATTTTGTGAATATTATTCTCACTAAGGGGTGATGATCTGACGACAATATTTACTTACTTTTTACCATCCAATCATTTTAAAAATCTTTTTAATATATTCTGATATATAATCATCACATATGTGAGTGCATACACAAGTATATATAATTAGAGACAAATGTGATAACAATTAAACTCTCCATAAAAATGGTGCATTAATATGAATTTATACAAAGCAATTACATACACATAACATCTACTCAAAAGAAATTTATGTGTAAGAAAAAAGTAAAAAATGCTTTACAAACAATGAAAATGCAAAAAAAATTGTGTGAAGGAAAAGCGTAAATATTCGCACCATTCGGTTGATGGTGATGATGATGATGACGTTGATAACAAAATAATTGAAAATCAAATTACAAACTTATTACAGTTCACATGCTACACTGCATCGCACCGCACTCTACAAAAGTATATATAAAACAATAAAATCACATCACTATGGGAAAATCTTTTGTTTGCATTAATTGAAATAGGACTTTCTCTTGCCCATGCCAACAAATGACGCAAAAGAAAAGAAACGGCACAAAACGGGGCACCCACTCAAACAGAAATTTGCATAATAAAACAATAGAGTAAAAGCACATGTGGAGGCATTGAAAATCAATTATTGAACGACACGATATGTATCAATGGCCGCATAAGGTATTACCTGGTCATTCACTGAGTGCATACGTACGTATCTGCATTACAATGGATAATGTTGTACTTAAATCAATGTAAATGCCAATGAACATGTGATTGCTTACAAAATAGTTTTTTAAGTATATGGCATTGTGGCGAGGCTGATTCCAAAGTGGTATGTTGCAAAAGAAAATGAATGAGATTCCATACCCGATTACGATTATCTACCTGGGTTACCGTGTTGCTCAATATGTCTCCATCCATATCAGTTTCGAACGCTTAAGAGTACAAGTTCTACTTTCATTGTAGGGAGGAGGACGTGTCCAAAGGTATCTACAGATACTAAATTTATATAAATTTATCAAAATTCTGATATGATTGGAAAAAATTAATTCATTTCCACAATGTTAGCTAAGAACGCATTTATTTCCCAGATGAACCTTTCGTTCGCCTTCTTTGCTTTATGTAAGCATTTGAAGTATTGTGCATAAGTAGTAAGCACCAAAATAAATTGTCTAAGTTACGTTTGTAGCGGAAGTATTTAATTATCGCAAAGAAATGCGAAAGTGTTTCACACATTAACACATGATTGCAACATTTCGCATTGTCAACAAATCATTGAATGAATAGGTCCCTTTTAGTAATGCAATTGTTATCCTATTGCAACATAGTTGAGAACCAATTGCAATACCCAGATGGCAAACGACAATCGATATATATATTCTTGATCAGCCTCAAGAACTGAGTATGTAGATCTAGTCTTGTATGTCCATGTGTTCAGTTGTTAGTGTTTTTCACGGGTGTAAATTTTAAGATATTGAGCTGAAATTTTGTACAGACTCTTAAATTCTTTTAGGCACCAATGTCCGGCTGGGTTACTTTCTACTTCCGCACACATTTCGAATGTAATTGTACTGCTAAAACAATAATCAATAGATGATGTTCACCTCAATAGACATATTCACCTGCTACTGCTGCCATTTGAATTGAAAAAATAACATTTTCAAAGCCTTTGCGTAGATAAAAGCGTAACCAAAAATAATCCACCTCAAGATTTTACCATTAAATAAATTGAGTTGTATAACAGTTTGGCAAACATTGACATTAAAGTTTGCAGACACATTTTTAAGAAAACCCCCTCTAAAAATAAACAAAAAATATTGCAGTAAAAAAGAAAAATCATCCAGCGTTCATGCAGTAACTCGACATTAATCCACATTTTCGTGACGTGCCGTACTCTACACATGTATATGACATTGCTAAACACACAGTGCACAATCTATGTTGCTATTACTGCTGTTGTAGTTATATGTAACAATCATGCTGTTTGGTTACTCTGGTGCTTTATTCCTCGCACACAAATTAGAGCACTACTACGACCGACACATAGTTTAACATGATATACAATGTACACAAATACGCGAATGCTAAACTAAACTCTTAAGATCCATAACCATCAAGATCAATTCAAGTGTTACTTGTGTTGGCATTTGCATTGGTTCAGCTTTTAAACGTAATACAAACATATGTGCGTTTATAATGCGAATTTGTAATGATTAAGCGATTGCTTAAAATATGCTGGCAAGGATATCTCATGTCATGCTGAAGCTTGGGGTAAACTATTTATAGTGCTCTGCAGAAATCAGTGCACAGGTCACAACTTTTGACTTTATTTCCAATCAATAAAATATTGCACTTTATGTACATGACACTATAGAAAATAAAAGACTTTGTAGAGGTGAGAATGGAGAGTTTTGAAAATTGAATTTGAACTCAAATTATTAACAAACATTTTAAAACTCATTATTAACTTAAGCTTCAGTTCAACCACATAAAGTGATTTTTTATTTAAAGTTTTTCTTATTTTATATATTTTCATATATTTTTTTACTGAATATTTCAAGTAGTATTTACAAAGGGTTGAAGTGTCTCTTTTCGAACAAAAATATGCAATTTTAGAAAAAAAAAAAGGTAAAAAACCAAACTAACCAAAGCTCATGGTTTGTAAAGTTTTTCCTTTTAGTGTCTGACCCCAAATGCTTGCATGCTTAAAATACTCGGTATCAAGAGCAGTCAAAGGGCACAAAAAATAAGTAGTAAACGTCTTGTAGATTTCATGGCAGAGGTCACAAGAAAAAATGATTGCGTTAGAGCCTACACTGGTGACGAAGTGAAGCATACTTGAGAGGACTTTTTCAGCTACCAAATAGTATTTTATATAAATTGAAACTGAATAAATATTGCATAACTTTAATTGATCCTTTGCACCTTAACTGTTATACTAAAATTATTTCAATTTTCTATTATACACTTATACCGTTATATATTAACTGTTATAACAAGAAAATTGTGTATGAAGAATTCATTAAAGTCGTTAAAGCACTGAAAGTGAGGCGTACAGAAACCCCCTTAACTATCGTTAGTTTCTATTTAAAACAATTCATTGCATTAAGAAATTGTCCTGACCACAAATAAAGAAAATGTACAAAGCTTTAATGTATTCAATGGGCGTACAAAACGCAACCGTGATGTTGCCCTCATTTCTTTATTAATCCTCTTATAATGTACGGTTTGCAATATCTTTCTAAAACAAAAGATAGTGTGGGTCAGTTGATTCAACTGGTGCTACCACCAACCGCACTATCATTTAATATTATTATATACCAACCAAACTTAATATACATATTTGTCTATAAAATGTTTGGTAATTTTTCAAGTCATGTTTGTGGAGAGAAGAAAAGAAACAAGATTAATAGTTCACTGGAAAAATAGCATTTCTCTTGGCGGATACAATTTTATTTTCTTTCATTTCATACACACGTTTACTATTTCTGCCCATGGGGCAAAGTTTTAAGTGCGGTAAGAAATAAAACGGAGGGAGGGAAATAAACTTGTTCACCAAATTGATTTTATGATAAACTGTTTGAGGAGAATTGTGTAGGTTAATAGGTGGTGTCGTGAAGGCTAAATGTTACACAATTTAAATAAATGAATAAGCAGCAATTACGCTTTTTAGTAGGAGTAACTTGATATATATAATTCACACACACATCCTTTTCGTTATCAAAACTATTGAACTATTTTCTCTCCCATTAAAAACATAATACTTTCAAGTTTCATGATGCACGATACAACGCCAGCTTGAAGCGCCTTTATTGAGTAATCAAAACCCTTTTCAAAAAGGAGGTGTTTCGGTTTTTTCTTAAGCATTTTTATGCCACAAATTTCATATTTTATATTGTGTAACATCAACTCACAAATCTCCATTAAGCGTATGCATGCCACGGTATACACATATTACGTGTGCAGTGAAAAGTTAATTATAGTACATATTTCATTTCAATTATCTAACTGAAAGAATCGATGAATTTTTGGCAAACTTTTTATAATAAAAAATAAAAATAAAATAAAAAAACTCGGTCAACAAGGAGGAAAAAATCGCAATTTTGGTTTGAATTATATTTATTATCGTATAATGAGACTTTGCAACATTGCTTGCTGAGAGGGTGTAATTTTGTGTAATTTTCTTATTAGAAAACCAATTATTTGAAATAAATTTAACAACTCTGATGCTTGGATAAAAAATGATGAATGGATGGACTTGTGAGTAAGTGTAGGCATCACTTAAACTCTGCATTCAGATTATAGATTTCCTCTAAAGACTTTTGCCTAAGAAACAAGAAGATTACATAGCACTTGTGTGAAGTATTGTAGATTTACATAAAATTATTTTAAACACCTTAAAATCTCAACAGGCATATCATAATTTTTAAAATCATAAAAACCTTACATAACAAGTTCATGTCTGTCTATGGAGCTTGTATGAAACATGCCTTGTACTAAAACAAAAGACACTAAGTCTCTCTGATACTGATATTATTTGTTTTAGGTATTGAAAATAAAAAAAACTTGGTCAAATAATATCAAGATTACAAAAAAGTTGTTCTTATTTTTATTTGTTCAGTTACATAACAATATGTACAATGTGATTTTCTTATTTGATCTATGTGTACGAGTCAGTTAAACATTCATCATCAAGGAAACAAGCACATTTTTTATTAGCATTGTAAAACTGTAAAACCGAAACTAATTAGTTAGCTTTGCCTTTGATTACAAGCATCTAAGATTTACTTTCCCATTGTATGCACTTATTGTTTATAACCATGAGAAGAAACTCCTTAATGAATTCCGGGCAGGTATGCTTTTACTGTAATAATAAGCACCTACTTCGGAATAGTTGGGAAATTTATGAACTTTGTTGATAATCGTCCTAAAATTGAAATGAGGCGTATTTCTTCTAATTGTACATGGGTTTATGTATATATTTGTAACAGTTGTTAGTAGGTACCTGCAATGCTAACACTGAGTAAAAGCTAATCGTAATGATATTGAAAAAAGGCTTCTAAACAAGTCGAGGGTACTTTGCATGTTTCCTAATCGAACGGTTGCATCACTAAACTAAACGCTTCACTTGCACTTCTATCACAAATAGGATTTCATTATCCATTATGCTGTACAAGTGCATATGCTTCGTGTTTATGTGTTTAACCATTGTGGCAATAAAAGCGGTCTATGTGGGAGTTTATTTTCTGAATAGTAAAGTTTATGCACGAACACTTTATTTATTTGTATAAATTTATATATTTTCTATACAATGGAAGTGAAAATGTACATTCAAACAATTATTTCTAATCGTGCTCCATTATTAAGCTGTTTTATAAATGAAATTTTTCCTTAAATTTCTGAAAATATTTTCTTGGTGGTGTAAAACATTAACGGCTCTCAAACTAAGTACACTTTTGTGAAACCTAAACTTGAATTGTTTGGGCTTTTTCAATAAATCACTTTATAAATCAAATGAACAGCACACAATAATGTATAACATAATGGGTACAATTCATTAATCAAATGATTGATGAATATAATAATAAGTTGTAATTAATTATGTTTATTTGTGGAATCATAAAATCTCACAATACATAATTGCTTATGCGGCACCTACAAGAATTGAAACCTTAATATCATTATTTTCTATATAGGTTATGAGGTTTTTTTTTTTTATTATTCAACATTAAAATGCATTTTTAGTAATATATATATTTGTGAAATTTATTTGAAATTTGAATTTAATTATATGCCACCTAACATATAATTATTTTCTACTATTCATATATGGTGCATTTTTTCCTTCACATATTATATTGCAGTAGATAGTAAAAAAAATTAGTATAACAGTTTTTAAAATATATATAGTACTTTTTCTAGACATATTTAGACTATTAGGATGTTTTTATGTCTCAATAAACTATACATAGTTTATACAATATAACACATAACTGATGCTTTGTAATTTTACTTTCGCAAGCATATCTTGCAAAGCATTAATCCATGAGCCCAAAATAACTTCACTAATGACACTATAGTCAAAGAACTTAGGTTTTACAACAGCAACAATGACACGCACTTAAAGAAATGAAATGCTTGTGGCATAAATACACATACATCCATTATTTATATTAAAAAGTAAAAGATTGAATCCTTTTTTTAAGAAAAGCAAG